>JAWNNO010004426.1:1257500-1857500 GCA_035044985.1 Lordiphosa fenestrarum
TCGAACTTCTGACATTAAACATTCTTGATTCATGTATGGAACTCTTTGTTTTCTGTAAAATTTAGATATCTTATTTGTTAATCTACAACTCAAAGCGCCACATCGAGCTTCTCTGTAATTTCTAGCACCGAATGCTTTTGGCATTGGGATTAAAGAGAATTATATTATGAGATATTTTTTAGATTGCAGTTCCTAATGTTCCAAACACACGTAACTCTCCTCCGAGACACTGCACTATATTTACAATATCATCATAGTCCAGAGCCCTTCCGTTTCCTTTCCAAATCCAAGACAAAACAAGTGGTTACTAAATCTTTAGAATGTGAATATCTACATATGCGTATTGTCTCATCTCTAGGTTCCTCTCAAGTTCAACTCCCAGTTCCAGTTCCGGTCCACACACTGCACATCTCTACTTCGAAGTGCATTGCTTTGTGCTTTGTAATGTCACATGAAGGCATCGCTGGTGTACCTTATTGCTCAGCTTCCAGCTACCGTTGTCGCCTGGGTGGTCCTGTCAGCGCTTGGGATGCCGATGGGCAACAATATCCCTTACTATGTGGGGATATGGCACAGGCATTTCATGAATGGGCCTTAAACAAGTTTTTGTATATGGGTTATGAATTAAGGAAACATAAAATGGACACAATATTGAGGGATTAGGTTTCAGGTTTTGAAATGAACCGGTTTGTGTACGGAATTCAAACATTTGCAAGCTGGTAAACGAAAGTAACTGAACCTCAACCTGTTCCAAATCTAAAACTTCGGTTCGGTAAAACAAAGTTTTCAGAAATTCTAATATCTGACACACTGCCTTAAGATTTTATAATGTCTGATCGAAATTGGCATTGATGGAGGACCGTCAAAGTCAAACCTTGTAAACTTTTGAACATCTCTCTAGGTTTTCCACCTAAAAATTTGTATGTTTGATATAAACAGTAGCTTAGTCACTCAATTAGAAGTGTTCTCGCTTCCGAATTCTTTGGATCTCCGATTTCAAGAACCGTTGAAACATTCTACCTTCTACTTTGTTGTGGGATTTAATTGGAATTTGGAAAGGAAACATGGAATAACACAATAGGCTTTTGACAACGGGAACATTTATAAAAACAATACCGTTTCCACATGATTTGAACCAAGTCGATATTCAGCACAGTAATTGCTTTTCCGTCACAACTTTCAAAAACATGGGCGAGCCAAGGTTCAAATCTAGACCTTTGGTCATAAACCTTGAACCTTAAATTTACGTATTTTAATCATTGATCAGTTTGGTTTACAGCCTACAAAAACTATGTTGTTTACACTTCAGCGAAACGACACATACAGAAAAAGAAAGCCAAATGCTGTTGAAGTTGCTTGCAACACTGTCAGATTGGGTTTAAAGCTACACAGAAAACAAAAATTCTAGATATCCGCGATGAAATCAATCCCAAACGTTGTCAGAAGTCGGTCAGTGCAGAGTTTTCTCATTCCAAGTACGAATAGGAATCACTTGATCTCGGATATCTCGAATCTAGGTTAAGTTAATCCTTTTTATTAAGTTTTTCAAAGACTCAATAAGGATCAAACCTTAAACTCACAATTGAATCTATTAAAGGTTTCGGTTAGAAATGGCGAAAAAGTTTCTTCGAATCTCATAGCAACTAGCTTTGTTATCAATCACTTCGCTCTCATCCCAACGATCCCGTCCTCTTCTTTCAATCAATTTTCATGGCACTTAGCTTGTTGTTGGAGTGATATCATCGGGGGTGGGGGGGGGCCTCTTTGTGAACTAAGCTATTAATAAAATCATCTTTGAAATTCACCAATAATAAATATACAATTTAATATGCATAACAAAGATGTGTATCAATGAATCAGCAGCTAGTTGAACGAATCATCCGAGTCAGATGAGTCTTTTTTTATTTGTGCCTCAATTACGCATCCAAACGGAAGCTGGCCAGAGTCGTAAGGCTCTGTACGATTCCTCATTAGCCTTTGACTTTGTTAACCCAAAAATCGGCTCTGAAAACTTTCTACCCGGCACCCCTCCCCCACCCCCCCTCTACTTAAGACCCTAAGCTTAAATAATGACAAAAGTCAGCGACTGTCTCGCTTGCACACACGCGCTCTTTCCAAAATGGGCAAAGGGAAAGGTGATGTGGAGGTGGCGGTGGAGGTGGGGTTTTAACTGTAACTGTGTCTTTGACTTCTCCACAAAATTGCTAAAGGGCCTCCTCACTGTTTGTTGTGTGCTGGCTTCAACTTCAAATGGAGTGCGTGTATTTAACAAATAAAACCCGAAATGAAATTGAGGCTGCCAAACGGTCAAACAAGTACAACAAACAAAATCCAGCTAAGCGCCACCCACAAGTGTGCAGGCTACAGGCAAAGAAGAAATCAACGAACATTTACGACGACGCTGACGCCGACTAAGTCGCAACGTTGTTACCACCCACCAGAAAGAGCGAAGTTCAGCAGCATCAAGAGCGTGCGGTTAATGCATTAAGAGCAGGTGCTGACAAAGAGAGCGACAGTGGCATCAAAGAAGAGAAGACACATTAGCTGATATGCAATTGCCCAAGCAGCAAGGGCTTAGGATTAGAGTTGTAGGATAATACAGGGATGCAAACCAATCTAATATAATTACTGGTTCGGTTCAGTGGTTCAGACAGTTTCTGAACCGCCGGTTCGGTTAATTACACGGTTTTTGGAACTGACTGAACCGCGGTTCCGGTTCGGTTCAGTGGTTCTCAAAGGAACATTATGATTTCTATTGTCATGTGACTTTTGCACACTTTCAAACTGAATTCCTGTAATCCATTTGAATATCTTTAAAACCCTTAGAAGAATGTCGCAAATTTATTGTGCCAGATTCAAAGGATTCGTCTATAAGATCCTAGAGGAATGATCTTTGAAAACAGAGAATGTCGGCCAGAAAAGATTAGAATAGAAAAGTATAAAAACTTTCCTGGTAAGCATTGAATTAAGCTAAATGTATTACAGAAAATTCCAAATATTGTCCACTAGAGGAAAGAATGTACATTGATGGTACGTATATTAAGAAGACTTGCAGAATTACTTGTTCTTAAATTTTAGTTAGGTCATCCTTAAAAGTTCCGGCATAGGTAAGAATGTAGAGAGTCGAACGATATGTAGAAAAATTGTCTTGGGGAAACGATTCAAATTCCCAAAATAATAAGTATCATTGGCTAGAGGAAAGCGACTCCCGTCTTAAAACTCGTCAGAGAGCTGAACCGAACCGTTTTTATTTGTGGTTTCGGGTTCGGTTCAGCAATTCTTAAAGGAAGCCGGTTCGGTTTGTGGTTCGGTTCACCAGCTGGAATAAGCGGTTCGGTTCGGTTCAAAACCGGTTCGGTTCAGAACCGGTTTGCATCCCTGGGATAATATGATAATTCTTGGGGTTGGTCGTTAGACGCAAGTAGTTAATATTTAGCGTTAACAAGTCTAGTTGAGTTTTTAAAGCTCTAATGCTTATTATACCCTTGCAAAGGGTATTATAATTTTGCCATAAACTATATATGTATTCTTGATCAGGCTGACGAGCTGAGTCGATTGAGCTTTGTCTGTCCGTCTGTCTGTCTGTTTTTACGCGAACTAGTCTCTCAGTTTTAAAGCCATCGAGCTGAGTCTTATCTTTGCTGCACACAACTAATATGTCGGAACCGACCGGATTGGATGACTATATCTCATAGCTGCCATAGAAACAATCGGTCGGAAAACTAGTTTTAGTGCGAAAAACTTTTTTCTTTTCAATAGAAACGTCTCCAAACTTTGGCATCATAGGTTTTCTATGCTTTTTTATAATTCTGTCAAGTTTTATGAAAATCGGACGGCTATATGGTATAGCTGTCATACAATAGACAGGTCTGAAAAACAGTCTTAGTTAGAAAAACTTTTTTGTTTTTAATGGTAGCATCCTGCAATTTTGTATTTGTTTATTTCACATAATTTTACAAGTCGGATGACTATATCATATAGCTCCCATACGAACGATCGGTCGGAAAATGGGAAAAAGAGTATTTTTCGAAAATATTTAAGCGAGCACTTGCAAGGGTATAAAAACTTCGGCACAGACGAAGTTGGCTTTGCTTTCTCGCTAATTTATGCTTTAACTAAAAAGACTTTATGAGCTGTTTGGATGCTTCTGGCAATTTCTGAAGCCGCTATAATCTTTTTTATATATGTATCTAAATCTGAAAATGTCTCGTAACTCCTTTTAAAGCGGTTCCCCAAGGAGAGGTACCAATTTTGATCTCTGATAACATTTTTTCTCGACCACACACAAAATTTCATATACGTTGATTTCAGAGATATGGATCTGAACCTCTTTTGAACCGTTTTAAACTTAATTGGCACCGGTTTTGAGCTTTTTAACCAATTTACACTTCAAATTTTAAGTACATAACTTACATAATTTCACCAAAACATAACCCACAACTGTATCCTTATTGGCTTAGATAAACTAGGAAGTTTCAATAAGATTGAAGGGATGCAAGGGATACAATAACTCTGTTTCTCAATGCCCAGTTAATGAGAGTAACCTAAGTTTAGCCATATTTGAGTGACTCATACTGCGTTTAGCAGGTAACCGAGCAAACATACTAAATCGGACCCTCATGTGCCGCTTAATATATATATAGACTCAAGTGGACTGCCGAAAGTTACTGTTAATTACACTAGCTTACAAAAATAAACAAGTAAAGGTGCTGTAGTCGAGTAAACCAACTGCAAAATATACTGTAAACTTGGGTTCATTTCGAATGTGTACACATAAGCTCACACAAACACACGCTCTCACGCTCTAACTGACGATAGTTAGGCCCAAAATGGTTTCATTTATAACTCCGAGGTTTTTTTTTTGTCCGAACTTATTGTAAGTTTCAGAATAGATAGATATAGTGCCTTACTAAGTATAACCTAAAAGTTGTGGCTCTGACAGTCTGAAAGAGGGAAGGAGGGAAAATTTTTCAAATGCTCAAATCATTAACTAATTTACCCAGTTCATATAAATAACCAAAAAGCCACTCAGTAGGCCTTGCAAATCTTTGAAACTATGCTAGTCATCAGAGTAGGCTTTGGGTTTGCCTTATGGCAAACGCCACAGATTGAATTAGTGTCCAGCCAGCCCTTGTGCTGGCCACAACCTCCTGTTTTGAATTCTCTTCTTATTTTCTTAAATTACCAAGGCTTCGCTATTATGCGTGCCTGCTGCCTCTGCTGTCTACATTTATATTTGTGATGTGACACAGAGAGAGAGTCGGCAGCCTCATGCTTTGTTTTTTTCCAACTGGTTTTTTTCTTATTTCAAATATCAACATTTTTTTACTTCTTTGGAAAAGTCAAAATGGTGCCAACCTGTCAAGCTTCTTTTCAAACTAATATCCCAATTTCATAACTTTTTTCATTTGACAAACCTTTGCGATTTTGGGAAAAGTTTGTGTGTTATTTGACAATATACTACGCCTCGCACTAACTCGCACTAATAACGTCAAACAGTGCAAAAATTAATTTGGTTTTATTGGATTTTGTTTGACCACAATATCATTTAAAACTGGTGAAACCCCAATAGGCTGAATAAAGCTTCGGTTTATTGAATTTGGGCCATTATTTTGGTTTTGACAGTGGTTCAAAGTCTAACCATTTATTTTTTATTTGGTTTCAAGTACCATTTGTGAGCTATATTTTCCAACTTTGATGGATCGCAGCAAGTGTGCACACTCAAGTTCGCCATCCAAGAGTGTAAATGTTTGTAAAATATATTTTTTCAAATTCAATTTTAACGCTGTTTTGCGTGTATGAGCTACTTGAACTTTTACTTTTGCATGTGCACGTGCGGAGCGCCGACAACAAATGAAATATTTTTGGGTCGTCAAATGTACATATTATTATAATTATTTTATATTAATTATTATATTATTTTATTATAAATTGGCTCGTTTAGGCGAAGCGTTGCTCAAAACACCCACCGATTGAGCATTCTCCACCATGAAACCAATCGGGCTTATTATAAATTTAAATTTATACTGAATATTCCGAAATTGTATTATTTACGCATTGAATTGAATATTTTCACCATTTCACTTTTAACATAACACAAAAGGGACCATTTGAGTTCTTTCGTTGCAATAATCATAACTTTTAAAGCAAATGAAATAATAGAATACCCTCCAAGCGGTAGAAGGTAGGCCTCAGTATTCCCAAAACAATATTTAGTTAACAGCTTCACTATGAAGCCTCAGCACTCGGCTTTTATTTTTAATATGTGTCGTTTCGCTGAAGTGTAATCGAACAAACATCTAGTGTGCTCCAAATGTCAAACTTATTTGGTTTGTTTTTTGTTTTGTAGGTTTAATTAGTGGTTTCTTATTTTGTGAACTGAAACAAGGGTTCAGAAACGGCTAAACTTGAACCTGTTTGAAATCATAAGTTTTGGGTTGGTACCAAAATCCTAATAGACACTCTAAAATCTGACCTACTGCCCACAGATTCTGTTCAATCTGTCTAAGAATCATAACACCCTTTGATGGCATTGATAAGGGTCCGTCGAAATCAAATATTTTGAAGTTTTTCACATCTTATGTCAATGCTATCCATACTGTCATTCCCAACTTATATTCCATACTTATTAAGTCAAACAAAAACTCTACATTGACCTTGTAAATTCAAATTTAAAACTAGCATTTTAATATTTAGAAATAATATTGACTATAATATGGACCGAAGCAAGGTTTGATCCAAAGCTTTTGACCAACAGCCTTGAATCTTTATTTGCCGTAACCAGACCATTGATCAATTTTGGTCCGAATACGTTTTTTTCTTAAACGCTTACGCACACGGTCACCTTCACTAGCTATGGGCGCCAGCTGTGCCGTTCGCACTCAGCGTTAAACTGTAGGTGCTTTGAGCGCTACTTACAGTTTGGTTTTTCATGACCGAGACTTGACATCCACAAACCCCATGACTCTTCATCAGTTGTGACCCATCGGGAACAAATTTGGGTAGTCGCTGACCGATTTTAATGGCTCCTGGGCAATGCTAAATGCATTTTTTGGTGTCTCGTCTCCTGCCCAAATCTTTGGTTCAAATTGAACGGGACATAAGTTCTAAGATAACGCCACCAAATAATCGAAAATACGAGACCTGATAAATTCAACATTCTCAAAGCTTATTGAACAAACCTCGTAGATAGTTTGCGTGCTTTTTTTAACAGACACGTGCCGAACTGGTGGGTTGATGTTGAAATCGGTGAGCAGAGAAAAGCAAGTAAATCGGCTTGGGTCTTTTGTGCTCACCAACACAAGCATCACATGATCTTTTTCTACCTTCTTTTTCCCCTGCAGCTATATCGAAGTGTCAACTAACGCTCCCGTTTCTTTTAACATGAAAACACATTACACAAAATAAATATTTCTAGGTAAACAATTTGTCAAATGATAAACTAAAAAAAAAAACTCATCTCATTCAATGATTTTCCAACTAAATATAGGCGGCTCTCAGTTTCCCACTTTGGAACGATAGTTCGAACAACGCGATATTAAAATAGGTATGAAATAATCCATAAATATTTGTTCGATAAGCTTGAAATGTGTTTGCATTCATGTGAAATTCCCGTAAGAGGCGTTTGAAGAATAGTTTCACCTGAAATTATTATTTAGAGATCACAAAGATACCCCGCAATTACTCTTTCCCGTTGGCTCGCTCGCTGTCTCTCTGTCGAGTGCGTATTCAGCAAGTCTCTCACTCTCTCTCTCTCAGAAGTCAGCGGCAACAGCTTGAGTTTCCCCCCCAAGCACAGTGATTCATTTGGCTTAGTTGGATCTCGTTGTCATTGGGTTTTTGGTCGTCGGCCTGTAGTAGCTTTCCTCTCTGATCAATTCACATGCAGATTGCCATATCTCTGGCCTCGGACTAAATTTAGCATTCATCGAGTCTCAATTCATTCACAAAGCCTGAGTTTCCCCAGAAGTTAGATTCAGTGACGTCGTATGACGCACGTGTCGACTGTCCATCGCGGCGTATGAGTAATAGACTGGGCCTAAGACTGCAGCGTGTTGCTGTCTCTCGTTTTGCTTAAGCGTGGCCCGGTGCCTCATTAGGCTGTCAATTTTGGTTGATTGCCACTGGTAAATCACGCTCAAGGCACACCTGGTCCAGGATCACAAAACACCAAATCAAAAAAAACTTCAATTTTGTATGTAAATTTGCTGCCTAATTTGGCCAAAGAATAACAAAGCACAAAAAAGCAACAACCTCTGCACAGACAAGCATCAGGTGAAGGGGGCGTCACCGGGACGCGACTAATGTGTTGGCATGTGTCAGACGCGCATCAAATGCAGTCAAGAGACAAAAACTGGCCCTCAAATGAAATTGGCCCCAACCGGCCTAGTGATGGGGCAGTCAGTTTTGTATAATTTATGTGCAAAAGAATCACATTATTAAAAAACAAAATTAAAGTAATGCTTTTTACAATTTTGGCAAGCTTATTTGTACAAACTTATTTGCGCAAACTTTTTTGTGCAAATTTATTTGCCGAATGGCATCAAGTGGGAACACCCCTTAACCTCATTGGCAAATAATTTGGTCAAATTAAGATGAAAATATGGCTAAGTAGGCATATTTGAGCAAATTCAAATTTCCATATTAGGCCAAACTATTTGCCTTTGGTATCTTAAGTTAAGTTTGCTAAATACTTCGACCTGAGTTATCGCGGTTTTAGAAATTAGTCTCTGATTCTGAACTGGGTATGACTTTCAATGTGTTTTAAAGCATTTGGTAGTGCAGGCTAACCTATGCTCAGATGTTTTCAAGGATGTTGCTCGTTGCTGGAGTCCTTTTCAACGAGTAAATCTAAGGAAGTTAATTAAAATGAGTGGGTTAAAACCACATATTTTGTTTTGTAATAAAATAAGAAAAAAAAAGTTTGCACAAATAAATTTGCGCAAAAAAAGTTTTGCACAAATAAATTTGCACAAATTAAGATTAACCGAAAAAAAAAACACAGATTTGCACTGCTACCAAACCAAACTGTCAAAAAAAAACAACGTTAGAAATATTTTCTTCTTCGTATTTCGCCCTCGCCGCTGTCTTGTGCAAGCTGGCACCAGTTGGTCACACCAAGCGTCGCAATATCTTGCAGCAGCTGGTCTTTCCACCGAAGTTTCTTCTAGGCTCTTTTGTTTCCAAGTTCGTTCGCCTTTAGTTTGTACACTTTGAACTCCCTTCTAAACCCTTGTTTTTCGGATTTCTAGGCTGAATAGCAAAACTCCACCTTCAAATCGCTGTGAATCAAGAAAGAAACGCAACTATTTCAGTTCTTCTGTGCCAAGTGTGGTGCAGCAGGTAGTGTATGTGCCTGAGCATGTTGTCCTTACAGCTATTTTGATGGCCTTAGGTACGAGTTGTAGAGAATAATGAGGCATGAATTAGCCGTTGCCTCAGTTATGGCTCACAAAGTCGGTGGTAAAGCTACCAAATTTTGCCAAGTTAAAGAAAATTATCCACAAAAGCGAAGAGTTCATATTGGTTGCACCTTCTTCGGTCTTTGGAAGGATATATTTTGTTGTTGTCACAATGTTTAAATGAGCCTGATGATCAATCAATGATCACTCAATGTAACTGACTCAACTGAGCTTCTCACTTATGTGCTAATGCTGAACTGAGCTGCTCAGCTGAGTTGATTGCAATGTTTGGCCATCTCTAGATCCAACACATTTGCACTACATTAAATGCATTTTAGTTCTTCTTTGGTCATGAAGGTCATGAGTTTGGCATCGTCTGTCTGCCTGCCCGCTGGTACTCCTGGCTCCTGGGTGAAAGTGTGGTCGCTGACCTGTCACACGCAACGTTCGATGACGACGATGATGATGGTGTTGATGATGTTGCCCCCTCCAGACCAACAGAAAGGGGTTAGTGAGGTTGCGGCATTTTTGTTTGGGGTTACCTGTGAACTTGATTAGCGGTTGATGCTGCTGCCGCTGCTGCTCCCAAAACGGCAAACACAGCACACGCAAAACACAAAAAATTGTACAAAATAAAAAAAAGAAGCTGGCGCGTTGAGTGATTAGTGAGTGTGGCGCGTAGTTTGCTGCTTGCCACATCATTATAGCGATTTTATTAGCCTTTTGATTATTTTAGCACCAGTTGGGAATGGAACTGATGTTTGGGGTGCCCACCGCATCCACTACCTTTGATGTAATCGGTGGTGTTTGTTGTGATTGGAAAACCGCTTATTAAATAAATGAACACAGCGACAACAACAGAAAAATGGGATAAACAAATTTATTTGTTGGCTAATTGAAAACTGAAAATGGGCTTTGAGTGTTTCCCAGCACTTGAAGCGGTGAAAGTGATTGAAACAAGAAAAAACGAGGACTTGGTCCATCCGTTCGGTTCACAAATGTGGGTTAGCACCTTAACTTAAAAAAATTAACCCTGAGACCGTTCTCCGCCACATTTTTACACCGTAAGCTTCACTTACCAGGAATGTAATCATCCCCTTAAATAATTTTCTGTGACTAGAATCCGGCTCGAAGGACCATGTTAATGTAGAGGGTAGAAATCGATCATATTCAATATACAAAATATTGCATCGGCAAAAAATATTCGAAAATTATTGAATACTTTCGAAAAGCTGAAACAAAAATATCAAACAAAAAAATTTCAATATTGAAGATATTGCCTCGGAAAAATATTCGAAAAACTGAAAGATCCGATATATTCTAATATTATGTACAAAAACTTAACTATTTTGGGATTTTTTCCTAACAGAATGTGTTTGGTCTCCGCATCAAACAGAACACTCGAAAAAAAAATACAAAAATATCGATATTTGCATAAATCCATGCTATTTCGGGCATCCCCATGTATACAAGTATATATATTTTTGATCAGTGCTAGCAGATCTCAGAGATGTTAAGAGACAGTGGTTTGACGTGTATGGGACAAAAATTTCTTATATCTGCAGGCAGATTACGTTTATTTTTAATTTTGGCCACGCCCCCTGCCGCCCCCGCAATCTGGAAAAAACCTCATATCTCCCACAGTTTTAAAGATAAATGGTTCGTACCCTCTAGACATATTTAGTAATCAGGATAACTTATCAATCCGCCAAAGGAATATTGAAGATCGGATGAACGGTTGTCGAGCTATGATCAAAAGACTGTTCGCTGCTGCAGTGCAGTAGCAGCGCTGCTTACAGCTGCTACTGCAGCATCAAAATTGATGCTGAGCTTATTACTTCGTTGGTACAGAGTATACTATAGTCGGGCTTGACCGACTTTCTCTTTTGTCTGTCTCTTCTTTTCTATGACAGCTATACTATTTAGATGTCCGATTTCGACCAAACTTAATGGAATCATGAGAAAGCATAGCCAACTAAGAAATATAAAGTTTTAAAGCGTTTCCATTGGAGACAAAAAAGTTTTTCTCACTAAAACTAGTTACTCGACTGATCATTTTTATGGCAGCTATAACCTGTAGTCAACCGATTTTGACAAAACTTGAAGAAATTGTGTGAAAGCTTATAAAATATATATATATGTCAATTTTAAAGAAGTTTACATTGAAAACAAAAAAGTTTTTGTGACTAAAACAATTTTTCTAACCTTACTTTTCTATGGCAGCTTTACTATATAGAAGTCCGATTTCAATCAAACTTGGCAGAATCATGAAGAAGCATTGAAAACTGAGAAATACGGAGTTTGGAGACGTTTGCATTGAAAACAAAAAAAGTTTTTCTCACTAGCACAAGTTTTTCGACTGCTATTTTCATTCCTATGGCAGCTATATGTTATAGGCATCCGATCCGGCCGGTTCCGACAAATGTGCAGCGTATTTGTACCAGAAGACTACGTGCAAAGTTTGGTCGCGATAGCTTTAAAACTGACGGAGGGGATAGCATAGAGGCTAAATCAACTCAGTTCGTCATGCTGATCAAGAATATATATACTTTCTGTACTTTCTTTCAATATATGTTTTTGGCAAAACTTTTCCAAATGTACACCTAAATTTTCTCCAAGTGCACAAGCCGCTGATTTCTATTTTCAGCCGCTCCTCGCTTCTCTCCTCGCTTTGTGGTTGAACCAAATATCCTGCGTTAATTGTTAATTTGGCAGACTTCTAGTGGCGGCTGTGGCGACTTCAAATCTGGTTCGAAAACCGCCAGGCCACTATTTCCGTCATCAATGGGCCAAACACATAATGTTGTTTTGATTGTGCCTTGGAGTTCCCGTTGATCGAGTTCACTTTTTGCATACTAAATAAGTGGCCAGGGCAACGGCAGGCTTTGGGTTCGATTTTGGTTTACGTGCGGCGGCGGCTCAAAGCAAGTACAAGCACTACGCACAGCGTTCGATCGCCAAAGCGAGCGTGGGTGACTCACTGCATCATCATCAACAACATCATCTTTGTCGTCACCCTTCGGCATTATCAGCAGCGGCGAGTGTCTAATGTGCCAGAGCGATTGTCCACTGGCAATGTCTGATCTATTAACTACTTATAAACTGGGTAATCAAAAGTATAAATTGATTTTTGGCCATAGACGAAATTGATACTCACTCATTAGACTTGCAAAAATTTGTATGCAGCCCGTTGACGTTGGCATCTTTGTTTGTTATTGTTTTATTGCGCCATGTAAGGAAATATAACTGGGAATAAAAATGAAAAAAATTGGGTTTTGCCCCATGCCCATTTGGTAAACGTGCGACAGATTTGCAAGATACACTTCCACAATTCCGGTACATGGGTACGGGGTAACCGAAGTGACTGTGTTGTCTTATCTTTTCCAAACTATTGAATAATGACAGCCTCTTCTACCATTTGGAGTACGGAGTCAATAAGCTGAAAGCTGCGCTGCTACTGCGCGGCAGCAACAATTAGTCGCTTGATCATAACTCGACAACCGTTCATCCGATCTTCACCTTTCCTTTGGCGCATCGATAAATAATCCTGATTACTAAATATGTCCGGAAAGAACAAACCATCTAACTTTAAAACTGTGGAAGATATGACGTTTTTTCTAAATTGCAGGGGCGGGAGGGGGCGTGGCCAAAATTGAAAATAAACTTGATCGGCCTGCAAGTATAACAAGTCTTTGTACCATACACATCAAACCTCTATCTCTTACCATCTCTGAGATCTGTGCGTTCATACGGACAGACAGACGGACATGACTCGGCTGTTGATGCTGATCGAGAATATATATACTTTAAAGGGTCGGTGATGCTTCCTTCTATGCGTTACAAACATCAGCACAATTTCAATATACCCTCTGCAAGGGCATAAAAACATTGCACTGTGTCTTAGAATAGGGCGAATCGCCCTAAATTTCAGAAAGCACATTTCTTAAATTTACACAAGCCATTTAGGAATTCTCCCTAAAATGTAGAAAAAAAAGTCTAGAAAATCGCCCTAAAAAATATAAAAATATTAAAAAGACACCCCTTGTAATTCTCAAGTACGAATTCCGTGCACTCGAAATATAAAAAGGGGCAACTAATATTCGGCATGCTGAGAAAATCGCCCTAAAATATAGAAAAATAATCTAGAAAACCGCCCTAAAATTTAGAAAAATAGAAAAAGACACCGCTTGTAATTCTGAAGTTCGAATTCCCTGCATTCGGAATATAAAAGAGACAGCTGAGTGATTAGCATTATTTGACTGCGTTCTGTACTGTGACTCACGCGAGTGCTTGGTAGTCGAGTGCGATAAAATGCCTTTCGTGTTGAAGTTTCCCCGAGGTCCCGAGTTCAAGTCCCAGGCAAGGTAAAGTAAGAAATATTGATTATAATGTGATTTTCAGAAAGAAACTTTAGTGAACCAACAGAAAGAAAATATCCTATAAAAATAATATATAAAGGGGTTAAACGCTTCTTAGTGTTGTAGTCTTCTTCCTGTTCCGTCTCCAGTCCCCCCACTCCCTTTCCTGTCTATAAATGTTTTTTTCTAAAATCTAGAAAGGTTTTTTTTAAAAATCTAGAAAATGCTTTTCTACAATTAAGAAAATATTTTCTAGCTTATAGTAAATATTTTCTTAATTTCAGAAAGTCTTTGTCTTATTTTTAGAAATAATTTTTCTAAAATATATGGCGAATCGCCTTTGACCCCTTTTTAAAAGCGAATTTCTAAATTTTAGGTCGATTTTGGCTGTTTTTTTTGTTGAGTGTAAGAACCGATAAAAATCGAAAAAGGTTCCACCACTAATTAAGCGAAATCTCGTGCTGAAGTGTACGAATTTACAAAAATTGGTTAAATTCAGTAACTATTCTGTTTTAGGATAAATAATAATGATATTTAAAAATGGTCAAGCAAAGTGCAAACGTGAAAGCTAAGCTAACTTCGTCTGTGCCGAAGTTTTTATACCCTTGCAAGTGCTCGCTTAAATATTTTCAAAAATACTCTTTTTCCCATTTTCCGACCGATCGTTCGTATGGGAGCTATATGATATAGTCATCCGATTTGGCCAAAAATTTGTAAAATTATGTGAAAGCATGTGAAACAACCAAATACAACATGGCAGGATGCTGCCATTAAAAACAAACAAGTTTTCTAACCAAGACTGTTTTTCAGACCTATCTTTTGTATGGCAGCTATACCATATAGTTGTCCGATTTTAATAAAACTTGGTAGAATTACAGAAAAACTTAAAAAACCTACGTTTACAAAGTTTGGAGACGTTTCCATTGAAAAGAAAAAAGTTTTTCCTACAAAAAATAGTTTTCCGACCAATTGTTCCTATGGGAGCTATGAGATATAGTCATCCAATCCGGTCGGGTCCGACATATTAGTAGTGTGCAGCAAAAAGAAAACTCTGTGCAAAATTTCAGCTCGATAGCTTTAAAACTGAGAGACAGACGGACAGACGGATAGACTTAGCTCAATTGACTCAGCTCGTCACCCTGATCAAGAATATATATAGTTTATGGGATCGGAAATGAATATTTCTATGCGTTGCAAACTTCTGGGCAAAATTATAATACCCTTTGCAAGGGTATAAAAATGTGGATATACCACAGATTCACTTATAAGGTTCCTAAAGGAATTCTGGCAATAAACTAATTTTTGGGCTTCTTGGTGTAATTTATATATATAGAGCCATAAATTTTTGCATCTAGATAGGTATATACCATACGCAAATGAAGTTTGTTTCAGATATGGAAAATGTTCACCCCTCCCGCTTAAACCGCAAAAAACTATCAAAGCCATAACTTTTGTACTAGAGCCTTGTTACTCAATATACATTAAGTTAGGCCCAATATCTAACTGATTCTGAAAAAATCCATAAAATAGAACAACAAACACCGAAGTTGTAGGCGAAGCAATGTTTGCTTATAGGAGCCAGGGGTACCGCATCGTCAGTTAGAGCGTGCATTCGTGTGTGTGTGTATCCAAAAACTAAACGAAAACGAACGAAACCAGGGGTGCAGTGTATTTCAGAGTCGAGGCACTCGACTACAGTGCCCTTACTTGTTATACTCTGTACCGTA
The DNA here is from genome assembly GCA_035044985.1 of Lordiphosa fenestrarum. Classification (NCBI taxonomy): domain Eukaryota; kingdom Metazoa; phylum Arthropoda; class Insecta; order Diptera; family Drosophilidae; genus Lordiphosa; species Lordiphosa fenestrarum. The sequence goes on from JAWNNO010004426.1 coordinate 1,272,987, forward strand.
GGTACATAGAGTATTATAAGTTTGTGCAAAAGTATGTAACATCCAGAAGGAAGCATCTCCGACCCCATAAAGTATATATATTCTCGATCAGCATCAACAGCCGAGTCGATATAGCCATGTCCGTCTGTCCGTCTGTCTGTCCGTATGAACGCACAGATCTCATAGATGGTAAGAGATAGAGGTTTGTCATGTATGGGACATATGCTTCTTATGTCTGCAGGCAGATCAAGTTTATTTTCAATTTCGGCCACGCCCCTTCCCGCCACCGCAATTTAGAAAAAACGTCATATCTCCCACAGTTTTAAAGATAGATGGTTCGTTCCTTCTGGACATATTTAGTTATTAGGGTAACTTATCGATCAGCCAAAGAAATGAAGAAGATCGGATGAACGGTTTTCGAGTTATGATCATTTTATTGGTACAGAGTATGTTATAGTCGGGCTTGACCGACTTTCTTTCTTGTTATGAGTTGAGCTGAGCATTAACAGGTGTTTGCGAATAATTACAGATGTAGATGAATATTTACAGTTAAGTCTAATTAAGGGAGCGTCTATATCATTTCTATTTGCCAGGTCTGGTCTTCTTAAGAGACGTCACTCTGGCATAGAGAGTACCAAGCACCACTCGCCACTTGGGTTTCTTCTCGGGATTTTGTTTAGGTGGACGTCGTGAATGATAATTCTTGATCCAATTATGAAATTCTCAATTTGATGTCTGAGTTTAGAAGCAACAACACATGCGCCTGAAGCGTATAGAGCGTGGGCACCTCTGATTTAAAGCATCCATTTTGCTATCTTGAAACATGAAATACTGTTACTTTATCACTTTAAACACGAAAATCCCAAGCAGACAAACGAAATCGAAAACAAATTCAGACTTGAAAATTCAATTCAATTTTTGCATTTCCCCCGCCCAAGTAGTAAATGTTTCTCTGTATTTTCTGCCAGTGGAACCGGTTTTGGGTGATCAACGGGAATACTCGTACGTACTTAAGCGTGCCCAGAACTGATTGAGTCATACATGGTACACTTATAACTAATAAATTAGTGTGGGGGTTTATGGGGGGGGTTTTCTTCCGGCAATGTTTGCACAACTTTTGCACCAACTTCAGTGCCCCACCCCCGGGTTAACAGGCGCTAGTGGAATCTCTCGCTTTGGGCTTTGGGTTTTTTTTCGTTTTGTGTGCGACGCTGGAAGCGTGCGAATTCAACGTAAGTGCCATGCCTAACCCGAAGGCATTTTTCAAATTGAAAAGTGAGCAGAAAACCGCAAAAGTCTTAACTACCTTCTATTTATTGGCTCACATAATGGATGCAGAGAGGACCCCGGCAATTGCATTGTCAGTCGTTGCAGGCCCAAAAAAGACCAAATGCACCGGATGCACCCATGCAGCTCGCCCAACTCCGCCACACACACACAAAAGTCAAGGGACGGACGTAACGAAACCTACAATTTGATTATCGCAATGAGAATTGCAGCACTTGGCAACGACAATGTTGGCACTTGGCTGCTGCTGCTGTTGCCGTTGGTCTAGTCTCCAGAAGCCAATGTGCGTGTAATACACTTGTTGTGACCTCAACCCTACCCTCACCAACACTCAAGCCGACTCGGACTCAGGACTCGCGTTTGCATTTGTCAACATGTGTAGCTGTCTGTTTTAATGGTCAATTTCTCACTCTAAATGGCCAGAAAGGCCTGGGCCAAGGACCAATGTTGTAGCCTCTAGAATGGGTATAAAGACAGTCTCCTTGTTTTTTTTTTTTGTGTTTTGGTTTTTCGGTACTTGCCCACTGGAAGAGGTTACTTGAGTTAAGTCATCAAGTTGGAACTTATTTGAATGTTTACCAAAATGAGGTTGCTTTTAAGAGTTGACTACCCGTTTCCACAGTGAAAAGTTTCCCAAACACTTTAAACTAATACGAGTTGATAGGTCCAATTCATTTCTTAGTTTCTTACCCTTAAAAAGATTCCACTAAGGTAGGTTCCATTAAGCATTGATTGCTAATGCACTGAAGCCTCATATTTTGTTCTTATTTTTGGTTATTCCGATATGATATTTTCAGTGCCAACTTTAAATCTCACATAAGAACTAATCATTTTTTGAAAATGCTTGCACAAAAGTGCATTCAAATTCATTTACATACATGCACAATGTAAATCAGTGGTGGGCACCAAACGCAAACAGAAGGGCGAACGTTTTTTAGCTTCAAATCTCAACTCAAAGCTGAAACAAACTTGATTTGGGTATGGAATACACCTACTTACATGCAAAAATTTGTGTAACTATATCATATAGTCTGACGGATCGAAGCTTTCAAATAGACTGTTGGTGTCCATCAATTTTACATTCATTATGTTGTTCAAATACCTCACCTTGATATCGTTGATTTCGTCAGCCATTCAGGTATTTTTTTGGGATTTTTAGAACTTTGTGTCCCCACTAGAGCTTTCAGACATAAATTAATTGTAATTTCATGACATCAATTTTGATTATTTCTGGAAATCAGCTTTAAGCAGGTTTAATTGAATTTTGCACATAGAAGAATGGTGAAATTATGGTGAAATTTTCTTACAGTTCTTTGTAGATGCCGATTCTGGTGGACGCTTATCAAATTTTGATCCGAACACATTGTCCCGCCCTTATAATATTCCCCTATAGGGTCGGAAATATTTCCTTCCACCTGTTACATACTTTTGCGCCACTTGGTATAAAAAGTGCGCTCTAATGTACACCCCGAACAAAATGACTGGCAGAGTTCTAGGAACACTGTTCCCCAGCCATTGCTCCTGGCGATCGAACACTCTCGGCCACTCACACCGAATGCTTGCCGAAAGCATGCAGCACTAAGTGTCGGAGAGGGACAAATGGATATTCTTCTCGGACCCTGTGCTACTTAGATCGATAGGGATACAATTTATACTGTACTTAAAATTCATATTTGTTCTTGGAAATACTTAATTGAAGTAAGAAAAGTTTCAAAATCCAAAATCAAGCGTTTATATAACGGAAGTTTGACAAAAGCTCTTGAATCAAGAACATGTCGCAATGTTTCAAATTAAGTCGCGTTCAGCAGAAGAACTTGCTTCCTGATCAATTAAACATTTTCAATGATCTTTCTGCTGAAATCAAGTGATGCTGTATCATGGTAGCCAACTTGTATCAAGGAAATAGAACGCTCCCTCCAAGTGATACTGCCGAAACCTATATCTAACCTATAATTTTATAATGAGTTACGGGCGATAAATAATTTGAATATATGGTAAAACTCACTAATTATTAAAGCTTAATTTTGACTTCTTTTATGGATTTTCCATGTTGACACTGAGAGGCACCAATAGGGTTGTGAAAATATGTAAAAAATATCGTATCGATGATTATCATTTTTTAAAAATATCATCAGGTTTTTGCAATATTTATCACCAAAATATATCGATATATCTGATATTTTTGATATTTTTATAGTTCAGTATAACAATCTTAAACCCCCCAAAATAACATTAACTTTAAATGCACTATAATTATTTTGAGCTTTTTATTAATTAAAAATAAAACAATAAACTTTTTTCCATTAAAGAACAGAGATCTTAAGGTTGAATAGTTTAAGTAAGAATACAAGAAAAAACTTAAAAGACTTCATTTCATTTTTTAAACAATGAAAAAGTTCAATTTTCTAGAAAAATGACAAATATTGGTAACATGATTTTACCTCCAAAATTATTTACAAAGCAACGAAATTCGCGGAAAGTACACACACATACAAATGCATAAGAATAAAAAGGCTTCCCAGTCGGACTTTTCATCATGGAAAATGTACTTTCTCATGCTTACTTTTCACGTAATAAGGCATGACAAAACCTGAGCCTTGGGGTTTTAACCGTTACCGTTTAGGTGACGTCATCAGCCTTCGGGTTCTTTACTTTCTTAGTACTCCAGATGTACTTACTTTGTATATCGTAGGTGGGAAGACATGAGACGTTCGCTGACAAACCCCAGAGTTTTTCATGTTTTCGAATGAAATTTCAGACATTTAGCATTACAAATACCTGAGAAAATAACGTGTGAGATTTTCATGATATATTAAGGGCTAATATCATGCAAAAAAAGTCATGTAGAGACTATTTACGTGAAATATCATGCCACCGGGTGTACTGATTCTTCTCAACACATGACACAAAGTCCGACTGGGCTAGTGACGCGCACACACACACACTGTCAAAAAATTGAGCGGGAAAATTCTCAAGACTTTCTGGCATTACATTTTTTCTTACCTTAACACATGTTGAATACGCTTGCGCCGGGTGCTTGTTCCTCAAATGTGACAGGAGATTAGTGGTGTTGCCACTTGACTTAATTACTTTTGCACAAAGGCTGCATGTGGCATTATGTGCGTTTATGTTTGTGTAAAAGCTCCTTGCCCTCGCTCATCTTCTCTTTTTAAGATTTCTAAGTGTAGTGTGACCAACCACAATATCAAAAAATATATTTCCAAATAATATCGATATGCGATATATCAGGAAAAAAATATTTCGATATAAATATTTATTTTTTTGTAAAAAATATCGATATATTGATATTTTGATATATTATCAACAAGCCTAGGCACCAAAGACTGCGCCGAATTCCAAAAAAAAATGGCCCTTTTAAGACTTTGTCTAAAAAGGTAGCTCTTTGTTCAGCGGAAACTATTCAATGGTTCATTTTATTTCTGATATTCTTCTGCTGAACACTGCCATTATTTTTCAGCGAATCGTTTCTTAAAATTCCCAAATGGTTCTAGCATTTTTGCTCAGATTTCTTTTTTTTTTAATTTATGACCCTTGGATATTTACAGACCTCGTTTTAGGAAAAAATAGGGAATAGACTTAAATTTTTTGTTGATAAAATCTATAACATTTTGTACTTGTTTGAAGAACTCTTTAATTGTTTTTATAATGTATTTGGGTTGGTATGAGCTTACTTACTGAACTTGAAGATAGTATACCCAATATTCTAGTTTTAAGAGTTAAGCGGGCTTGACTTAAGACTATTGCAGCCTTAAAGTACGATCAAGAGATACTAAATTAATTAAAAATGCAATTAATATCCAACAAACAGTCTCAATGTGTAAATCTGTTATAAATCAAGTTTTTAGGGACTAAAAATATGATACTAATTATAAGAACTATGTGCTTCAATCAAGTATTTTCGTACTTACCGTTCTTTTAACACCGTTTGTCCTGATTTCTCTGAGTATATGTATTTGGTTGGTATTCCTCTCTAAACTCAGCTGCATTTCTCAAGCCAGATGAGTGTTTCAAATGAAGAAATAGACTGTAAAGTAAAATGTTTTTAGTACGTTTCTGCTAAGCAAGGCCAAAATTTTTATGAAATTTGCTTACTGGCATTGGTCACACTTCAAGTAACCAGTAGCCTCGCATGAAGAATACACAAATTAGTAGCCTACCTATGGGCGCTAAGCTGCCAAAGCACTCGCTTACCAATAACATCCGGAAAGCAGAGCATCTGACAGTCGTTTTCCCTCTATGGATTTTCGGCTTTACATTTCCTTTTTGATACCCAGAACAAGAAAATGCGAATGGAACGCATTTTGCGGCCAGAGTCCTAGAAGCCCCAATTGCCGCAAAGCCCCATGCGTGAGCTCTTGGCCAACCAAGCCAATTCAAAGAGGGTTTGGGGTGCATTTTGGTGCCGGAAGTAGTTAGCCACGTCCCGACTCCGGCCTCGTGTGTTTGTGTGTGTGTGTGTGTGTCTTCTAATGGCAGCAAATCATTTACAGATGTCGCAACATTTTTGCATTAAAAATGTCACACAGACCAGTCCGATGCTCCTGCTCTGACTCCTGCTGCCAAATGTTGGCTTAAACGCTTTTCCAAGCAGGAAATGCATTTTCATTTAGCAACGGAAGTAACTGCAAATGAGCTTTTAGTTTTCCTCACTTTCTCCTTGACCGAATCGGCCGGCTGGAATTTGCATTTCCGGACGCATCACCTGTTGCAGTTTGGGCATTAGCATTAGCGGCTGGCGATTACCACGGAAACATGCGTCTGGACATTGACCCCGAGGTCCGGGCCAAATAGGATTTGTAATCGAATTAGATTGCTCCATCTCTTAAAGATCGGGTGCTAGCACCGGTACAGGCCACTCCAGCCAAATGCAAGTGCAACCCCCCTTTGCACATTCCAGTGCCAGCTACCCCTCGTCCGCTATCCTGGCAGCCGTGTCAACCTATGAACTGGTTGTTGGTGGAGACGATTTACAAATGGTCATTACGAGTAAATATGTCAAGTGCAGGCGGGTGAACCCCAAACTTAAAAAAACGAGCAACACAAAAAATACAAATATGCTTCCCTGTGTGTGTGTGTGTGCCCCTGTCAGACACCCAAATGTCCTGGTGTGTGCGACAGAAGGAGAGAGAGGCCAAAAAATTGTGCATGCGTTTCCGGTTGCACTCAGTGTCCACAGCCGGACAACGGGGCCTTCAATGTAAATTGGTCAACTAAATTATGCAGCATCAGTTGCAGTTGCAGTTGCATAGAGGCATCGTCATCGCCATCGCCATCCATATCCAGGCCCATGCCACGTTCTGGTCAGTGTGCGACAGCAGCAACAGCTGACTGAAATTTCCATTCTATAAAATTTTAAAGCAAAATAAAGTGTTGCCTCCTCTGTGGAAACTGTCTGTGTGGGTGTCCTGACTCGGTGTTCGTGGTTCATGTTGGGCTAGGCCCACCAAAAAATATACCAATCATAAACAGGCCACCACATTTTTGTGACTTTCGGATGAAAATTCAATAAAAATCAACAAACTTCACTTACTGAAATTATTTTTCGGAATTTTTTTAACTTAACTTGAAATTTAACCAACTATTTTTGGTTGGCTTTTCTCTAAGTTACTAAAATATGATTAAAATTGCTAAAAATACCGAACAATACTTAGCTTAAAATAGACTCACAAGTTGGTCCTGAACACCTAAAACCGAGAGACTTGGCTTTGAACTTTGAAAAACTAAAAGAAGTTTTTACTTTCAACCTTAACAAAGACATCAAGCAAGCTTTAAATGGTCAAACTTTTCTTCAATCCATCCAATAACTTGCCGAAGGATCAACATTGGTTAATAACTAGCGTAGCTATAAGAATATTGTAAGAATGTGTCAAGTGCTGCCCATCGCTGTTCCAGTCAGTGCTGCCCATCTATAGACTCAGGTTGATTAAATTTTATTTCACAAGTAACTTTATTTCGAGCGCGTTTCTCCCAAGTGATGCTTACAATCAGTGTGACCAGAGGCCGATATCGATAGCCCTAGTATACCGAGGATCGATAGCGGCTCGTGAGTATCGATACGCATTCAATGTTATTTTATCAGGGCTACGCATACAACCCTATACATCATAAATGTTTGTTTTCAACATTCCTTATCGATTGTCGCTCCGATCCGATCTTACCATTCCTTTGGCGTATCGTCAAGTTATTCTGTTTTCAATTTATCCTCTGGTACAGAGTATAAAAAGCGTTGCATACTTCTCTGCGTTTCCCTAAAAAAAAAACCTATATTTTCGGCAAATGTCTAGGCTGCGATTACTATGGACTAATTTTCAAAAGTTCCGGTTCAAACATGTTGCTCGATTTGACCAGCGGTTAAGTCATTTGGTTTTCTCAACAACACTTTGACTCAATATCGAGAAATTCCACTCGCTGCAGCAGTGTGACCAGACACTGTCGACATATTTGGTAACTTTATGTATGATTTGTGAAGGAATTAAAAATTGTACTATTGCACTTTACAACCTTATAAGTCTTATATCGATATGTATGTACTCGATACAAGTGTCCCAAAGTCGATCATTTTGATCGTTCGATGTGTGAAGAATGAAAAGAGCGCAACGAAGCGTAAAGCTAAGTCCTCAGACAAACTAAATCGAATTAGCTGGGTGTCAACTCATTATAAAAAAAATGTAACCAAAGGGTTGCTATAACTGCCCTTCTGGTCTCTTAACAGGTCCAGTTCTCAGACAAACTAAATGCTTCGCTCATACCCAGAGTAAGACTCGTGGCGCCACTACCTTGACTGGGTAAACAGCTGATTGAGCTTAACTGGGTAGAAGCAACAAAAATAGTTTTTCCGACTTTAAAAAAAATATCGTCGCAATACTCCTTCATTTTCATTTTTTATACCCTGTTCCCACTAAAAATGGGAAAAGGGGGATCATGAAGTTGTGCGAATGTATGGAACAGGGAGAAGGAAACATTTCCGACCCCATTAATTCTGGATCAGCATGGACAGCCGAGTTGATATAGCCATGTCCGTCTGTCCGTCCGTCTGTCTGTATGAAAGCCCCGATCTCAGAGACTATAAGAGATAGAGCCACAAATTTTTGCATGAATGTAGATGTATACCGTAAGCAAATCAAGTTTTCTGAACTCACATAAGTGCAATTTTACCACGAGGAATTTAGGTAATTCTTTTCTACATCCAAGACCAATCTTATTATACCAGTGCGAGCTCACAAAAACAAATGTTAAAAACATTGAAAATAGGCAGGTTTCGACGGGGACTTGAACACACAACCTCTCCTCAATCAAAGGCAATGATGGTCTTACCATCTATGTACACCACCGGGCTTTTCACAAGCTGAGTGCTTAGCTGAATTCTGCACTGTGAGTTGTCTCCTGGTTGAATTCATGACTATGATTTGTTGCACTGCTATGCGTGAGGTCGATAGTCGTCTGCGCTGAAGTGTAGACTTCTCTTAGTTCTCTTAGAGTTCACTCAGACTTAAAACTATGTAAACCAAACTTAGCACAATGTTCGAACCGGTCGAATCGGATGAATACAGCTTATAGAAACAACAACCATAAAATTAACAATTTGCGTTTGCCTCCTTCTGCCACTTGCCATGTAAACATGGTACCCATGGTATCACTCAAAATCCTTCGCTCATCTCTGTTCAACTGACTTTTGGTTCGGCAAACCAAAAAACATATGTTCGCGGTCTTTATTCGGCGGTCAACAGCGCAACATTCACTCCCAGGCAGTGTCCCAAAAACGCTCGCCTGCCTATTTGTCACTTGCAACCGCGACGGCCATTTCCGTTTGGCGGCCAGTCACCATCGGCCACCTCCCTGACCATTTCCATTTTTGTTTTTGCTGCAATTTGTTTTTGTTTTGGTTTTGGTTCTGTGGCAACTGCAAGTTGGCGCAGTTGTAAAATTGCCGACAATTGATAGGCAATGCCTTGTGCAGACTCCGGGTCGCGCTGCCTCATGTTTGGTGGCCACAATTTAGCGCTCGGCGACTACCGAAAAGTGCATGGCCAGAGATTGGCATTCTGATGATGAATGCACAAATAATGGGGCTGCATAATGCAAAAAGAAGAGAGAACGAGCAACGGCAGCGGCAAACAGCAACAAAAACAGGAAATAAATTATACTCGTTGGGGATCGGGACGAGGCAGCGGCTGGAGCCCGCCTGCGCCTGCGCTGCGCTGCCCTGCCACCGCGCTGAAGTCAGAAGCCAGGCAGCGTAATAACAACAATCAGCGGATTATCATCATTATCAATCATAAGCCAGACACTGGCCAACAAAATAACACTTCTAAATAACAAAAGAATCCAAAGAAAACCAAATCCGAGATATTCGGGATGAATTACCGATCGAAAACGGTGTCAGATTGAATCCAACTATTGGCAGTATTGACTTGAGCTTGAGAGCTTTCAGTCTGAAGTGCTTGAGTTTAGCTCCACGGGTTTGACCAAAAGATTGTGGACAGAAATTGACTTTATCCCTTAGTAGGATCAAATCAAGTGGGGCACGAATTTCATCGGCTTTGTTCAAGTTTGCCCGGGATTAAATGAAGCTCGATACTCGAAATGCCTCAAAAATGTACAAAGATTTACTTAACCTTTTGTTAACCCCAACAAAATGCTTCACACCCAGAGCACATCTGACTAATTCAACGACCTTTATGATCTTCAAATCAGCAAGCTCTTGCCGGTTCGAGATGGTAAGTTGTCAGCTTACTCCCGGTTCTATCTTTAATAGCTTCAGCTTTTCCTCATGCCAGCTTTGCTTTGACTGTTTGGGAATTTCAAGTCACCATAAGTGCAAAAATGCGTATGTGTGTGTACCCATTTAATCTCATAGTATTGGTGAGAGAGATTTTGTTACTCTCGGTTTCTTCCGCTTTGACGTAGGATATCCGTACTCACTGGATCCTCGAGTCGGGCTTATTTGATTTTAAAGTACGTTACCAAGATTGCATTTTGGGATTAATACACGCTTTTTAGGGTGGTTTCAAGTCTTTCGATCTACTATTTACCACTCGGAATTGAAATTTCAAACCAAAGGACGAGATCAAATCAATCTTTTTGAGCTTGATTTTAGCTTTAGCTCTTTTTTTCTGTGTACCTGAACCAAAATCTCACACCAACTGTACTTAAAATATTGGTTCAGAGACAAAAATTAATAGAACACTAAAAGACTATGCAAAAAATAGATACATGAACATTTGTGGAAACAAAACACTCATCTTTTTATTATATCATCTCATCTAATCTGATATCTAAGACAAGTTCGAACCCTTAAGGAATGATAAAGCGAATACTCACCAGAAATGTTAAGAATGTTAGATATCATTATTAAAATTTATATTTTTATACTCTGTACCGTAGGTACATAGAGTATTATAAGTTTGTGCAAAAGTATGTAACATCCAGAAGGAAGCATCTCCGACCCCATAAAGTATATATATTCTTGATCAGCATCAACAGCCGAGTCGATATAGCCATGTCCGTCTGTCCGTATGAACGCACAGATCTCAGAGATGGTAAGAGATAGAGGTTTGACGCGTATGGGACATATGCTTCTTATGTCTGCAGGCAGATCAAGTTTATTTTCAATTTTGGCCACGCCCCCTCCCGCCCCCGCAGTTTAGAAAAAACGTCATATCTCCCACAGTTTTGAAGATAGATGGCTTGTTCCTTCTGGACATATTTAGTTATTAGAATAACTTATCGATCCGCCAAAGGAATGAAGAAGATCGGATGAACGGTTTTCGAGTTATGATCAAAAGACAAAATTTCTTGGTACAGAGTATGTTATAGTCGGGCTTGACCGACTTTCTTTCTTGTTTTTGCAGAAAACTTAATGTACCGGGCTTTCATCGTCCAGAGTCAGGGCCGAGTTCGCCTCTTCCAGATAGCTGGTATGTGTCAAATAAACTCACAATTTACTCAGTTATTTGTTAGTATATATCAGTGGTGGGCAGCAAATTTGAGTTTGAGAGCAAGCCAACAACAACAAAAAACAACCGCGTTTAGCGAGGCTCGAGTCAACAATACAGACACGCACTGCCTATATTTGTTTTTGCATGAAAATTCTCAGAGAGTGTACTCAAAAACCGCAAAATGCGCTCTGAGAATATGCATGGCAGTTCCACAATCGAAAAAACGGAAGCAATAAAGATCAAAAACTTAACGAAAATCATTTAAAGAACTTCAAGGAGGACGAACACGTGCCGCTGATCAAAGTAGACGACGAGTTGCAATCTATTTAATGAAATCAGGGCATTAAAATGTGATTGCTCCATATGTGGCTTCAACTCTAAATCCTTCTCCTCTTATACGCTCGGCGAGTATGCTTCACCTCCATTCTATTGAGCAGGCTGTGGCCTCGCCTTAAATATTCCTATGACCTCTGAGTTCCATTCAATGTTATAAATAGTTTTGATTTAAACAGGTTTTGCTGTTGCCTGGTCACACTACATTCTTAAAGGCAGCGATGTTCACCTAAAGCCCCAGCCGTGGATGAGGGCAGTGCACAGCACACAATACAGTCTCACTTTTTGGCCTCGCTCTTCTTGAACATTGCTGGCTTGTACTAAATGTGAGCTGACTGCGCTGCCTCTGAGTGTTTGCCAAAGCTCAGTAGATGGCGACGCGCTGGCCTCTGTCTCTCATGTTTCAGTTTAAGCAAGTCCAGGAGGACCAATTGGTACATTTTCACGGCTCATTTTGAGCTTGAGCTATGCAAATGCTTGGATAAAATGCACCTGGATTTGCCAAAAACATGATTAATGGCACGATTTTCAGCGGTATCTTAGGGACTTCGCCTAAAAAAAAAACCTAAAATTGGGTCAGATCGGTTTGATTTGAAGTAATCTATACAATTAAAAAGGAAATTTCAAAATATTCAAATTATTTGTTAAGATCCTTAGAAGCTTAGTTGACGATATAATCCTCAATAATCCATCGGACTAAGAAGTGGTCCATTAAAGAACATCTAGCATATTCAATTTCCTTTCAAGAACAATTATCCGGCCACAAAGGAACTTGTGAAAGGACTGAACCTTCAGGCACTGTATCTATTCCACAAGTAAGATCAACTCAGTGGGATCATCCCACTTTGCTGTTACGTATGGTGTTTGAAACCATCGAGATTCTCAATTAAGCTGTCCTTCCAGATCTATGGAATCCATTGCGATACCTCCTGCACCTCTTAATGAGCATGATACTTTCGTCTAACTATTTCCGCCCACTCACATAACTCCCTCAACATCCTGTTGGCCAGTGTCATTCAGCATTGCAAGGCTAATTTTGTTTGATTTTGTTTTCTGATCAAATTAGCGTAAAACTGAGCAACTGAGGGCGCGACGTGTGCTGATTGACAAAGTCGAAGTTCAGGTTTAAGAGGCGTGGAAATCTTCTGACTTCTTATGAATATGGGCAATCTGCATCTGCTGCAGCAGGCAGCAGCTCCACGAAATTGGTCAAGTTATTTTGCGCTTTCTGGTTCTCTTTTTGTTGTTGCCTGTTTTTTTTTTTTGGCTAAATTGATTTTGCTTCGTGCCTCATCAGCAGCGACAATTGCCCCCGCCCCGCCTCAAGACAATGACGATGACGATGATGATGAGGACTTGTGGAGGATGAGCTCACGTAGCCAATGAACCGTCGTTCCACTTTGACTCTGTTGCCGCTGCTGCTTGGCTACTGATGTTTCTTGCGGTTTCACACTTTGGTTAAGGTTGCCGGCCCTGCCCTGGCCCAGGCAATGGGTCAACCACACAACAACAGCCACAACTACATACAAAATTTGGATTTTAATTTGAACAAGGATGATCTTAGGGCTACTACTTAATATACTTGTCCATGAACTTCTTGTGGAAATCGGAACGAAGGGCATCATTGACAAAGTGCGTCTTCTTCTCCGGTGCCGAACGGGCGCAGTTTTTGAACACGACATCATCATCCCAGCGACGCTTTATCTTCAGGTCGCCACCCAGTCCAGAAGCGCGTCCGGCTGCTGAGGCCGCTGTGCCCGGTTCGTAGTTAATTAGGGGATTGCCCGACAGTATGTTCTCCATGCGTATGCGTTCGTCTTCCTGCTTCTTCTCGGCCTCACGTCGTGCGGTCTCCTGCAGGCGTTCCTGTTTAATTTTTTGCAGCTCAGCCAGCAGGGCGGCATCATCGTCATCGGAATCCGAGTCCGAGTCAGAGCTGTCATTGTCTAGGGGCTCATCCGCATCCAGATTGGCGGACTGCTGTTGCTGCTGCTGCTGTTGCGAGGGCCCATCCAATTTGGCCTTCTTGCTGCTGCTGCTGCTGCCACTGGCGTTGTTCGCCTCAATGGCCTTGCGAACTATGGAGGGCAGAGCCTTGCCCGAACTGGAGCGGGCATCACGTTCACGTTCCTCCAGCTCCTTGCGGAAGTCACGCTGGCGGATCTCCTCGCTGGTGCCCTGGCCCGTCTCTCTGCAAGTAAATGCAGTTATTTTATTCACTCTCCCTCATTCGCACCCTCTTCGTCTATTCGTCAAGCTAGCTCACCTGTATTTCAGCTTGGTGTGTCCTGGCAAGTCGCGACTGGAATATTGTTTGCTCAAGGCACTCAAATCCTTCTCACCGCGTCCCGAGCCACCACGGGCCGGATCAAAGGTGGGACGCGCTGCAGTGGTCATTTTTTAGATATGAGTTTGTTGCTGTTTTAAAATTAACAATGTGCAATTCTTTAATTCTGTAATATTTTATTGTTGTTAAATGTCACTCAGCTGGATTCAGTGTGACCGTGGCTAACGAAAAATCCCTAAAAGAGAGAAAACAAAAATACCAAATTTTATTTACCGTGAAGCGCAGCTTATTAAATGTAAGCCAAATTTAACTTAACTATAATAATATAGGAACTTCACAATATTTATAATTCAGGCACAGAAACAGGGAGCAAGCCTTCACATATCATTTTATTAAGTTTAGCTGTCAAAATTTCATGGCCTACTAAGAAGTTATCTACTTCTGCATTTGAATTTTAAGCTACGAATTGTTTGTCCCCTAAAAATAAGCTATTATCGTGATAGGACCTACTGATTATCCCGATTATCTGTCATTTAGCAGAGAGTTTTCCAGCATGTTCCAATTTCAGAAGACATTTTTTGGCCTACTCAACCCACTGTTCTCAAAATAAAATACCACAAAAATACGAAATTAGCGGTAAATAGCTTTGCGTCATTTGCTACGTTATACGTACGAAACAATGCTAAATAGAGATGGAAGTTGTACATTGATGATCTCGAGTTGAATGATGAAATAAAAACTCAAAATGTCAGCGTTGTCGGACGAAAATGATCTTAGTTTAATTAATCAGTTTAACAGAGCCTTGCAGCTCAGTCAACACAAAACCAACAACATTCCAGCCGAACACAAGGCAAATGTGCTTCATACTGGTGCGACAATGTCTGACAACGACGCCGGCGAAGGTGTCGATCTCACGTGCAGACTGCCCCAAAGGTTGGTGGAATTCTCTGTCAATTGTGACGAAGGCGAAGGTGAAGAGAGCGATATTAGTATTGTGGATTTGCGAGACTCGGACTCGTCGTCGGTGGTGAGCTATATACACCCATCGGAATTGGAATATTCGGTCACGAACACAGATTCTTCGGTGGTCAGCTTTATACATCCATCCGATTTGGAATCTTTGGCCAGTGCCACTGAAGACGAAGAGGAGGCGGCAGTCGCTAGGCAGCGGGAGACGGCCTGGGAAACGGTGACAATATCAGAAACGCCCAGCGAGGCCAGCAGTGAGTCAATCGGGGCGGCGGAATCGAATTCCTCCAGATCCGGAACCGCCATGAGCACAAAAAAATCGCCCAACAAACGCTGCTCGCCCAGTGAAGGTAGTAAAAGGAAACGAGATCGCACCAAACGTCTAAGACGCAGTTCCTTCAAACGCACGCATGACATGACGATCTCCTCCTCCATTAGCTCCATCACCACATTAAGCGATGAGGAAGAACAGCAACAGAAATGTGAGTACAAGTGCAGTTCATTTTGCAAATTTTTTCAAACCCCATTCCAGTTATACAGCAGCCCTCCATGGCCTCCAGTCCTAAGGTGATAACCACACGCAGTGGACGCACCATTCGTGCACGCATGGACATCAAATTTGATTACTCGTCAGAAGGAAAAAACAAGAAAGACGTTGATGATGACGAGGACGACGACGACGACGACGACTTTGAAGACACTGACCAGGAGGAGGAAGCTCAGCAGAGGTCAGAATCCTCGGATGAGGATTATAGTGTGGAACTGGCGAATGCACCGAACTGGTCTTGTCGCAAACAAAGACGTATATCCCGCTCCCATAGCAGCAGCAGCAGCATTAACAGCTCCAATTCCCACTCCAGCCTCAGCAGATTGGAACACATTTATCTAGATCTACGTCAGCCGGTGGCTAGGATTTGCTCAGAATTCCTTAATGACCACACTCAACTGGCTAAAGATAGTCAATTGCAGACTCGTTTGAACAAATTTCTGGGCCTCGTGGCACCCCGCCGACGTCTCTATAATCCTACGGATATTCTGGATGTGCCCGAAGAGCAGCAGCAGCCACAGCCACTGCAGTCGGAGCAGGAAAGACGTTCACCGAATCGCAGTCGCCTAATGGAGCTGCACATCACTACACCGCCCCCCGCGCAGTCCACCTGGTCTAGTTTGAATCTGTCGAATCCCCAGCCCATTACCATATTGGAGAGACAAACGAAGTTCGTTGATGACATGGTACATCGTGTGAATGGCATCTCGTATATGGGTATGGAAATGGAACCCCTGGATCTAACTGGCCTGCCCAGTGAGAGCCAGCGAGCCACCAACTGTCGCCGTCACAAAAGCTGTTATGCCTGCCTGGAGCAGCATCCGCTTTTCTATAGCTTCGTGGAGTCCCTAAGTCGTGAGTGTGCTGGCAGGCTATTCCTCCCCTAACTAAAATATCTAACCCTGTTAACTAATTCCAGCTGAGATCTCGCTAAACATGTGTCATCCCTTGGCCCACACATTCAGGGAAAGGGAATTCTCGCAGTGCAAAGTGCCTTTGGCCAAACTGCTCTTCAATATGTTCAACCATGCCATCTTTCAATGCGGTCTACAGCCAAATATAATGTGGAAACGTGGCATGAATGTCTTCAGCAGATGTGAGCGTACCGTGGCAGCTAATGGAAATCGCAAGGCACGTATCATTCTATCGGAACAGATTAGTCAACCGAAGATGCTGGTCAAGGCGCTGCTGCATGAGATGTGCCATGCGGCTGCATTTATTTACAACTCTGAGACGGGACACGGCGCTAATTGTCGCAAGTGGTGAGTAAGAGGGAAAGATCTTATGTTAGGACTAGCTACTCTCGAGCAATCGATGTTTCTTCCGTGCTGTTCACAGCAACAAAAGACGAGTTGAACAAGTGTGCCTAGAGCAGCGATGTTAGCCCATAGCCCCCAGGGGGCGAGCGCATTCGGCTATTTACACACACACACACGAGTCGGGCATATGAGCGAAAGCAGCGCTCTCTTTGCTTGCATTCGTCGTGTGCACAGCACACAATACACTCACTCACTTTTTGGCCTCGCTCTTCTTGAACATGGCTGGTCTAGAGCCGACTTCTTCTAACCTTCAGTTCAGTTCGGTACGTTTAGTTTTAGTGACTTACCAATCAATGAACCATCCAAGGAGCCTAAACAAGTCTGGATTACCTTAAGTTGCGATCCTATTTCCCTCTAAAATGTAAATTTTCATCAAGACAGACGGACGTTTGAACAAACAGACGTTACTCTGATATGCTGTCAAAGACTTTGGGATGTTAAGGCAGCTGGAATCGATAAAAGTCTTAGAGAACTAATCGAATTTGCGATTTCTCTATTTGGGAAAAAACTAACAGAAGCAATAAATATGAATTTGAATTAATCTAATAACAAAAACTGATCAGGGGTATCTCTGATTTGAAAAGTATTTTTAGCAGAGCCCTTTCATAGTTCAACCCAGGGGTGCCCGCGCTGTATACGCTTCAGGCGCATGTGTTGATGATTCACGCAAAGACATTGCAGCAACAACTTCGTAAGAGTCTCTCTTTTCTTTTAACAATTCCTTGCGAAATTGAAGGTAACAACAGTTTGCATGCGCTCTGCTTGCAGCGTTGATTTTGTTGTTGCCGTATGCTTTAGACAGCCACAATCGGCACACACACACACACACAGCTTTAGGCAATAACCGGTTTTCTGTTTCGTTTTCTTGTGGTTTGTTTCATTTGTATTAGTGACTGCGTTAGCATTAGGTGCGAAACAACCTTTAAAAAGAGTTTCCTGCAGGATTCCCGAAGTTGTATAACCTTGCTGTACATTTTTCTAACTAAGACTACTTTTTGGACCTTACTTTTCTATGACAGCTATACTATATAGATGTTCGATTTCGACCAAACTTGGTGGAATCCTGCAAAAGCCTAATCAACGAATATGTAAGAAATTTGAAGTTGTTTCCATTAAAAACAAAAAAGTTTTTCTCAATGAAACTTCATTTTCGACCAATAATTCGTACTGCCGCTATATGCTATAGTCATCCGATTTTGACAAAACTTAGTAGAGTTGCTTTCACACGCATATCAAATAAGTAAATGCTTATTTTAAGAACATTTCCCATTAAAACAAAAAAGTTTTTCTCACCAAGACTACTTTTCAGACTCTACTTTTCTTGTTGTTCGATTTCGACCAAACTTAGTTGAATCATGGGCTAGCCTAGCAAACTAAGAAATACAACGTTTGCAGACGTTTCCATTGAAAACCAAAAAGGTTTTTCGTGATTAAAACTAGTTTTTCGACCGATTTCATAAAAACTAAATTTTAACTAAATGTTTGTTCATTTTCCTCTTTCAAGGACCCACCTGGCCAAAACACTGCTGCCCGAGCTGCCTGTGATTGCCGACTGTGATCCTAACTACAAATACAGCTGCTACCTTTGCGGCGGCTGCTCTTTTGGCAACGGCAAATTCGCCGAAGAGTTGGATTACCTACGCTGTGCCTATTGTCAATTCGAAATCATTGTCGAGCCCTGGAATAGCAATGACCATGCCCAAACATGGTCGCGTGCAGATCAATTGATAACGCCCTACAAAACATTTGTGCGTGAAAATTACATGAAAATCCAGTCAGAGGAGATGGAACCGGACCCGGGTCATAGCTGTAAGATGCAGCATTTGAATGCGACATATCTAAAACACAAGCGTCAAATGAACAATCTAATGATGATGGTGACACCTCCAGATAAAGCCTTAAGCCGCAACAGCCTGCGTACGCAAGCGTTAACTAGTTCGCATTATACCAGATAGTTTACCTATATATATATTTCTTACTTTTTTTTCTCTTTTTTTTTGGTTATGTATTAAATTTAGTTTGCAATTTAAAAGCTGTCAATCACACAAAGACTTGAACATGTATTAAGTGTGATCTCTAGTTGTAAGACTCAGAGAGTGATGCCGAAATACAACAAAGGACATATGTATATGTATAGCTCAAAAGTGAATAAATGTATATTTTGGTTTAACAAACTTACTTCCAAGAGGTAAATTTCTGAATACGAGGCTACGATCTTAACATCACACATGTTTCCAATTAATGGAGACTGAGGCGCACACCATTCACGTAGTGGTGTGACAAAAAAAGCGACTGCATAAGTTGCATCGCCTTGTGGCTGCTTAGCCTGTGTTTCAGCCTCTCAAGTTTTGGCAACTGAAAGTACCACGCTCTTCTCCTCCAACTTCAACTTTGACCAGTCACTGAAACACTTTCTTCGTATCAAATTCCACTGATGATAGAATGTCAAGCGACATTTCTACCCGTTTCCATTTAAGATTGAATTAGCTGGTAAGCCTTAACATTTAGCTGAACCTTCCTTCTTAAACCAGAGGACGCCTCCTCTGTCAACAAGTCAAAAGGCAGCCGCTACAGATATTCATAATTCAGAGAAATGATAAGTCCTGATGGGGGGTCTCTGATAGTCGAGAAGTTTGCCAACAACTTGAAAAGTCGGTTTTACTTTACTTTAGACAAGTTTTCGCAGAGAATATCTTCACCACTTAAGTTGGCCTCACATCAGACAACTGTCAGGGCACTGGGTATACTGTTTCATGCTTCGATTCCAATACTTCCCCTCCTCATGGAAGCAAGGCCGACTCCTACCGACCAATTAGGCTGCTCCAGCTTTCTCACCAAAAGATTTGAAAGAATATTTCTTTGTAGAATGTGTTGGCAGTTAGCTTAGTTGAAGTTGCTTAACCAGACCACCAGTTCGGCTTTTCGGTAGAGGACACTGTGCGCCTCAGCAAGTTCAAAGAATCAGCCACCACGTTTTGAAAGCTTTCGAGAACCGCCAATACTGCTCCATACATTAACACAGAAAAGTCGAAAATCATGGTGGTTCGAGATGGCAGAGGGCGCCTTGCAAGAGCAGAGAAGCGGTACCTCGACGGGACAGAACTGGCAGTTGTGCAAGAATACAAATATCTAGGTGTCACACTGACACAGAATATGCGGTTTGGCAGAAGCCAGGATTGCAATCAACAGCACGTGGAAAAGCTTCATGTCGAGCAAGGACATTAAACCAAGCGCGAAACATAATCTGTTTGAAGCTACGTCAAGAGCTATTATGCTATATGCAGCAGAGGTGTGGGTCTATGCTGAATATGATAGTGTGGAAAAACTAGCCCGTAATTTTATTAAAAGGCTCTTCAGACTACGCGATATACCTGAAGACTGGTCTACCTACGCTTTACCTCATTTCAAATATTTAAGAACAGTCATGGTTCTGCCACAGAATAGACCTCCGAAGTTAGTCGCTATGCAAATTCTCTCGAGCCATTCGCAATGCTTTTCAGAATGGCAAACAAATTTTCCATGCGATATCCAAGACATAGCTGGATGGAAAAAAATGCACGACCCTGCACTGGAAAGAGTGGATGAAGCCCAGCAAAAAACCTTTGAGGTCACTGCTCGAGGGAGCGAAACTCGTCTTTTATATAAAAGTCTAAACTTTAATCTTGGTCATAGGAATTATTTCAAAGATGACTTTTCGGTGGATGCCATAAAACTAGTGTTTCAAGCGAGAACCGAGCTGACCTCGTATCCGCGACGAAAACTGCACGCTATGCAACATGAAAGCCCGGGAGGATACCTTCTAGGATTCTAGGAGAACTGAGGATCAAATATCTCGGAGAAAGGTTGTTTCCATTGGAAAAAGCGAGAGATCTACTCAACGGGGAAAATTGGAATATGCTAGCAGCTTATCTTTCTGCTGCTCTTAAGTATAGATTTTTTTTTATTAATAATATTTAAATGTAAAAAGGCAAGCAAACTTTCTGATAAATATTCCACTCTATACTGTCTCTCTATAAAATAGTACTAAGAGCCTGGGACGGTCCCCCCAGGAGTGAAAGATCTGCTATCTCGCGACGAGCGGGGAAGGCAGGTGGTGTAACTACGAAGGGTGTCTTCCTATAGCTTACTAGGATTAACGAGAGCGTAAGTTAAAGTCGGCCCTGCCCGACTTCGGAATACCCGTTACTCAGCTCAGCTCGGATAAGTATGCAACATTTTTTTAACTCGGCCATTTATTATCCGATCCTTTTGAAAATTTGTGAGATTGTAGATATTGGCCACATAGAATACACTGCAAAAACTGAGCTCGATATCTTAATAATTGTGGGAGTTATTCAATATTTTTTATTGCGGGGGTGGGAGGGGGCGTGGCCAAAATTTGAAACAAACTTGATCTGCCTACAGACAATACTAGCTTACGTATAAAATTTGGTTGCTCGAGCTCTTCTAGTCTCTGAGATCTAGGTGTTCATACAGACGGACGGACGGACGGACAGACGGACATGGCTATATCGACTCGGCTGTTGATGCTGATGAAGAATATATATACTTTATGATATCGGAGATGCTTCCTTCTGCCTGTTACATAATTTTGCACGACTTTAGTATACCCTTTTTACTCTACGAGTAACGGGTATAATTACTATATAATGTACAATACATCAGTTAAGGCTGACGGGTATGAATGCCATGCCTAAATAAGCAAATTGATCTTATTTTCAAATAAAGAACTACTACTACTACTACTGCTCCATACTGTTTTCCTCAATATTCTTGCTTGCTATTTCGGATGAAACTCTCTTCTTCCTGTCGAACAACTTCGATTGCTTTGGTCTTTCCTCCTAGGGTTGAGCATCCGACCTGTTCGTGCGGGTGTACCACAGGGTAGCGTTCTCCCGCCGGTACTCTATACTCTTTTCAACGCGGATCTGCCGTATCCAATCGCTTATCGCACACTATTCTTGCTTTCAGCCGCAGCAGGGCATCTGCTAAGGTCCAGCAGTTTGTGGATGACTTTGGTAGTTGGTCAAAACGGTTGGAACACCGCAAACACCGCATTTTCCCCATGATATCCGGAAAAGTTGCCCGTGTGCGGCTCTTAGGAGCTAGAATTCCTCATCTGAACTGTGCGGTTAAGTACCTTGGTGTGACTATGCATCTCCGATTGACCTGGCAGGCCCATGTGACTCGGCCCGCAGCTCAGCCAAGGCGAAGGAACTCGACTGGTTACTCAAGCCTTGTAGCGGTCTTTCTTTGCAATCTAAAGTCCTGGTTTACAAAGCGATCATCATGGCTTTCCCCTCTTCTTAAAAACTGGCCTTACGGCTGCTGCTGATACCTCGGAATGGCTATGACTCGATGTAAATGAAAGATTTAAACAAGATTTAGTTGTTTTAAACATTTTGTTTGACTACACCGCGTTGCAGCGCAACTAAGGATACTGTTTCTTGGGGCTGACAAACAAAGGGCTGACAAGGATTAGAATTTGGAAAATAAATTTGGTTGTCTTCAGATTTCTTCAATTGTATTGAATTGATGGGATTAAATTAACACTAAAATAGGTCCTAGGACATCATGCCTTTGTTGCGCTTAAAGGCTGCCCCCGCTTTGCGATTGTGATTGGCTCGCGAGGATTTGTGTGCTTCTTTTTGATTACGATTACGTTGCGTCTGCTGCGTTTGACCCTGGCCCTTGGGTGCTCCCACCACACTGGGCGCCGATGTGGGGGCTGCCGGTTTTTGGCCATATTTGGCCATTTGACGTTGCTGATAGCGAGCACGTACTACCTCGGGATTCTCACAGAAATCCATGCGATTACGAGTCGCTGCGGCGGGTGCATCCTCATCCTGGGAACTATTTCCCAGCTCATCCTCCTCTTCGGCATCTTGAGCCTCATAGGCACTGCTACTAGAGGCGGCCGCCTGTAGTTTGGCACGTAGCAAGGACACGGGTTGTGCCTGACCTTCGTTGAGGGCCTCATAGCTGTCATCGTACTCATCATCGTATTCGCCAGCCTCGTGCGAAGTCTCCTCCACCAAGGCATATTGCTGATAACGTTGCTTCAGCTCACCCAAGTCGCGTTTATCGTCCAGCATCTGTTCGGCATTTTGTGGTGCGCCGGGCAGACCCTTGCCCTGCTTAATAATGCACTGTGGCTGGTCCTGGGTCAACACATCATAACGGTCGCCGTCAAAGACATTAAAATGTCGCACACCGGTCTGCTGCTGCAACTTGTCTTGAGGATCGGGTGGCACATAGACTTCCTGCCTGTTCATTTCGGCCAAGTCTGGCGGTAGATTATCATCCAGTATGGCGGCAATGGCCTGTTCGCTGTTTTCATAGCGGGTGAGCAGGCGGCGTATAAAACCCATACCCAAATCGGGTAAAACATCCAACACTGCAGTGACTTCGAGATCTATATCGCGCCCCGTACCATTGGTTGAGGGTAGAGCAGGCTGGTGCTGTTCGTCGTCGTCTTCTTCCTCCTCATCGTCCTCCTCCTCGTCGGTAAAGTTAAGCTCATCAGCCATTATGCCCCCCGTTGAGCTGGCCAAAGCCTTTTGATAGCCAGCCACAACAAAATCCACTTTGTAGTTTTTGCTAAGGATTAGAAGCAATATATATATATATATGGATATTTCTTCAAATGATTGGGCATCAACTTACATGCTGGGACAGCGTTTCAACAGCTCCGACATATCCTGCTCCAAGGGAAACTGTCTTTGATAGTCCACCACAAAGGTCTGGGCGGATAAGCATTCCTGCAGCAGTTCTACCAACTGCTGACCACGTCGTGCAGCCATCTGGGCGCTGATATGACCCCTGGCCACCAACAGAAATTGCTGTCGCACCTCATTTAACCAGCTGAGCGATGCGGCCTGAGGATTGACCATAAAAATGTTCCTATACAGCATGGGCACAGTCAGATCATAGAAATTGGCTATGCTGCAGAGGTAAGCATATGTTTAAAAGGAAACAATAGGAGAAATTGTAAAGCTGACTCACCTTTGCACCAGACGCAGCTGCTCCAACATTTTCATAAAGTCCGTTCCCATTAGTTGGCTCAACAGACGCAATGTATACGCGCAATCCAAGGCAAACAGCACCACATCATCGTATGGTGTCTCCAGTTCTGCCTGCAGTAACTCTCCCCCGCCGGCTCCCTCGCATCCCTCGTTTTCCACCTGAATTTGCATGCTCAAGAAGGCATTCTCATAGAAGGCCAAAGCCTCACGCAAGTCCTTGCCATAATCCGCCGGCAGGCGAAACACCACCTCAAATATTTGCCTCAAATGTACCAAATTTTGGGCATTGGCATCCCCCACGGCCATCAGTAGATCGAAAAGCAAGGGAATCGAAACTAGATAATTACTATAGAGTAGCTTGGCATGCTGCTCGGTTGTAATCCATTCACTGGCAGACTCCTTAGCTGTGCACAAGCGCAACATCAAACGCACCACCAGATTGAGCAGCCGCTCATAAAGGAGTTGGCTTGACTGATCCTCCTGATCTGCAGTTGTGTTGGCGCGTCTGTAATAGGGATTGGCTCGTTGTAGGAAGGTGACCAACGAGGCCATGGCTGACTCCTCAAACACCATATAGGACCAGAATCTAAGAGTAATTGTTTAAGAGGTTTACCTTTAGGATTCCTAGTACAAACTCACTCATTTTGACTTAGTCCCAGAAGAAATTCGAAATCCTGTTCACATTGTTTGGCCACGTAGGTCCACTCCTCGAGAGCGGCTCCCGTCTTGAGGCGTCCATAGGATGCCATCTGGCAGAGGTAGCTGCTAAAAGGCTTCTCACGCATCACCCAGTGCTCATCCTAGAGTAAAAACACGTAAAATTAAATGCTTTCTCTCTTTCACACATACACAGCAATTCCTTACAAGAGCAGGAATGTGCCTCTTAACACCATCCTGGCCAGCCAGTGCTAACTTTAGGTCGCCCAGTGGCAAATTGCGGGGATTGCGATTATTATTGCTGGTATCGTTGTCCAGCATGTTTGCTAATCAAATGGCAGTAATTTTGGGAATTTCATCAAATGAAATAATTTGTTGTGGCTAAAACGATAGCAAATACTATCGATAGCTGTGGACAATTAGAGATGAGCGTTGCGCGTGTCATTTACCAACACATATTTAAAATATATGTTTGAATTTCGTTTCGGAGGTTTTTAATCTAAAAAGAGTTAATTTACGAAGTTCGTGTTGTATACCATGATTTATTTTAAGCTTAATGCAACATTTACATTGCGATCGAACACGGTGGTTCTTTCACAGAAAAACTTCTTACAAATTCGGGATTGAAATATTTCAACTCACTTTTGCGCATGTGATCAATGGAAATGGCATTCAGTTCTAATTTCTTAACAACCGTTATAGAATTATATATCCATCTCATATATTTTAAATCCAGTTTTCCTATCTCGTGACTGGTCTGTTAATGTAACGACTGTGACCTGTGAAATACTCGTAACTATGTGGTTCATCTCTAGCTCTCACACATACCAACCTTATTCTGAATTGACAACTGAACGGCTTCCTTTTTGCCAAAAATAAAAATTGAAAAGCAAATCAAGCAAAAATTATTAATCGTTTAAAACAATTATTGCATAATTCGAGGCTTGTAAGTAAAACAAAAAGCATTTATAATAGAACAAAGTGTTAGCTGCGCCACCTTGGCCGAAGTAAGCGCAAGCTGCTCTTAAAGTGTGCCCCAAAGTTTGTGTTTCTGTGTGTGTGTGTGAGTGAGTGTGTGTAAATTGCGAACAACAAGAGGAAGAAGTGTCCAAAAGGAATTCCCAAAAAAGTTTAAGCTAAAGGATAAACACCAAGAACGGTAAGCCGTCTGCTTTGATATTTGCTATGTAGTTCAATGACCCATTCCTGCCCTTAGATCTCATCGACGGCCATGAGCTTTTTGCCGGGTGAGCCGGTGCCGCCGGGATTTGAGGATGAGGACCGCGCGCCGGCTATCATCCAAAAGCAAATCGACAGCTATACGGGTGGTCCGCTAATCGGCACTGAATATGTGGTGGAGTTGCACGAGGCGGGTCAACCGCGTCCGGACTACTTTTGTGTGTTGTGCCAGACATGTAATGACAGTCGTTCCATTTTTGTACACTGGACCTCCATGGTGCACCGGAGCAACTATCTGCAGACCCATTTCCACAAGGCGTACGAATTGCTGCAGAAATTTCGGGCCGGTGATTTGGTCCTGGCCACAGAGAAGCTGGTTCAACTTATCGAGAAGCAGTTTGGACACATGCAGAACAAGAACATCATGGTGGTGGCTGGCGAAGATTTTCGACGGTTTCGCCATAAGATCTGCGATCAAGTGAGAGATAAATTCCATCAGAACCAAGGCGCTGGGCCCGATTTTGTAGAGGAAACGCGGCAAGTGATGCGGGAGGTGAAACCGGATGAGATGAGCTCCATTAAAATTACCCTTAAAGCGAATGACAGGGAGAGGGACAGGTCAGATGGCCAGGTGATTGCCCTGGATGCCATTTCCAGTGACGATGACAACTTTGGCCCATCGACAGAGCCCAAAAAGCCACGGCTCAAAAAGTCGCAGCCAGAGGAACAGCAGCCTGCTTATAGGGCGGCGAATCGTTCGCCTCCACCACCCGCTCCTCCTCATATCAAACAGACGTTGCCCTCACCCAAAGAGCTGTCCATGCAGGCCTCTCACATAGCCCAGGAACGTTATAAATGGGAGAAGTTCCGTTGCATGTTGGAACTGCAACTGAAGCAGTTGCGTGACGAGACCGAGACCTATGAGTCCAATCCTGAGAAGCATCCCGACTATCCGGATGAGTGGAAACAGTTTTGGAATCGACGCTACAAACAACTGCAGGAGGAGAAGAAGTGTGATCCGAATCGCTATGATTACAAACCCGAATGGATCAGTTATTGGAAGGATCGTCGTGTGGAACTCTTCAACCTGGCCGTGAATAAGATTAAAAAGGAGCTGAAAGACAAATTCAAGCTGGGCGATGAGGATGAGGAGAAGACCAAGGAGCTAATGGAGCGCTATAAGATACGCGTTGCCAGTCCCAGAGAGGCGCCGCCAAGTGCACCTGCTGCGACGGCGGCCGCTACCAACCGTCGCAAGCCCAATTATCGTAATAACCGCACACAGCCACCCGAAACGGTCATTGACATAAGCGATGATGAGCACGAACATCCCCATTCGGCCGTAGGAAGCCGACGTCCCAATCGTATACGCTACACACGCTCCCGTTCCCGCTCACATTCGCTCTCGCCGCATCGCTCTTCCAGGCGCCGTTCCCACGGTCGTTGGGATCCCCACCGCCGTCACCGCTCTCCTTCGCGTTCCCGCTCTCGTTCGCGTTCCCGTTCCCGCTCGCCGCCCTACCGTCGCGGTCACCATGTACATGAGCGTACCAGCAGCTCCTCTACCCGAGATTTCTACCGTTCGTCGCGCACCGCCTACGAGCCACCTCCATTGGAGACGTTTCGTGTGCTAGACTCGCGTGTCTATCCCGAGTACAAGGCACGCGCAAGTCCATCTCCACCACCACCTTCGCTGGCGGCCAAGTCGACATCCAAGGAACCATCAGAACCTCTGCTCGAGGAGGGACCCCTCACTGTGGTTAGTGTCCTACGCATGCTCTCTGCCGTGGAAGAACACTTGGGTAGCCTGGGGCCCAAGGCATTGAATCTTCTAAGTAAGGCTCTGGCCATGGAGATGGTACAACCAAATGCAGCCGACGATCTGCTTTTGCATGATGATAATTGCGTTTTCCTCGAGACCACCAAGGAGAAACTTAAGGGCATACTAATAGCCGAGGTGCTCGATGATCCGCAAAAAGTGCGCGTTGTGAAAAAGTTGATCACCAACATAGCAGCCATCGTCTACCAGGTCTCGTCCAGAGGTAAGTTGTGCCATTTCAGTGACCAAACTCTCATTAGTAGCGAAACGGTAAGTAGGAGTGAATCTTAAAGAAAGCACTGATCGATTCGAATCGATTTGAATTGGATTAATAAGTTGGAAAGGGTTAGAGGGTAATAGCAGAACTGATTCAATTGAATTTTGTATATTTTTTCTAACTTCAAGGACTCATGGATTCAGGACAGTACTCGGGCAAGATCTGCAGTGCTCAGTGGGGGCGGTGTCAGTGTGATGCGTACTTTTGCCAAAAGCTTACGCTACAAAAGTACGCGCAGCACTGAACGTGAAGGTACGTTGCAGAGAACTCACACTGACGCCACCTTACCTCTCTTGTTGTATCATGGCTAATGCTATACACACTTGAGTAGTGTGACCAACACTTGATGCCAAAAAATGGCTAGATTGTGTGTTAAATATGGGTATAAATTGCCGAGATTAATATAATATAGCTAAACTAGTGCAAGCTTCAGAAAGGCTAACTGAAAAATGATATGCTAGTTGCAGACACGAATGGAATTCTGAACTCTACTGAAAATATATCAACTATTACTAGAAATTAAATATCTATGAAGGGCTCAGTGTAAATCGGTCATCTCTCAATTTCAGCGGCTAATGTAGCAATTTTTTGTTTTGGTCACAGTGTGGCCAGATTTGAGAAACTTGCATAAAGTATGATCTCACTGCCAAATGCTTTGTTTTGATATTTGATTGCTTGAAAAGAATTTATAAAAATGCAGTACAATCTTTTTATGAAGTCCAAATTGATGTGGCCTTTATCCGCTTGGCTCTACAACAATCGCTTGCTCTTTTACGTCGATTTCTTGAGCTCATATTCACAGTTTTGTTTTAGCCATCATTCCATTAGTGATGGCAAAATAGTAAAAAGTGCGATACCTCTTGAAAAAACTAAGGTCAATTCCTTCTTGAGCCTATTGATAACCATGCAGAAAGTAACCAATCTAGTATATTTGTGAACGTTTCTTGAGACCTTTTGTTGCAAATGTGTATTGTCAACAAAGATGTGTGCCAAACATTTTGTGGGGTTTATTATGGAGAGTTTTTTTGTATTGGCTGCTCCTCAAAGTTAAGTGTACACTAAGCTTCACATGATTTTTAATATTTGAACGTTTTTAAATTCATTTGTAAGTGGGGTTGTTTTTTTTTTTGCAAATCCAGTTAGCTCATGCTCAAAATGAGGAAAGTACTGGATCAGTGTGTGTCAGAGAGAGAGAGAGACAGAAAGCCTCTCTTCTTGGGGAACACAGACCTAGATTCGCGAAAAGTGCCGGTGCAGCTTTGTATTCGTATGTTTGAAAGTGTGACCATTCAACCATTCGATAAAGTTATTTCGGGATTTTGCATAAACATTAAATTCAAACCCAATTGGACCCGATCCCACAGTTATGTTCGGATCCTGTGGAAAATTCGTAATCTAGAATTGTTTTAATATTGAAAGAAATGACAGAGATCTGGAAATTAATTCGCTATAAAGAAAACTTCTATATACAGAAGTTCGTAATGAAGAAGTTTGACTTAATATTGAAAAGTTAATCAATCTACTTACCTAAATCTTCTAAATAAAGCTATCTGTCACATAAACCTACAAATAATAGAACAAAATCTGAAATTTTCTGGCACATGAAAACTATTTAAAGGTCTAGCACAAGTTCTTGAATGTGTGTATCAAACTGACATCGTATAGGTTAGAACTGTGATAAAATCATAGCTTACAGTATTTAATTACTTTTCATTACAATATTTGAATAGGATTTGGTAATCAATACTTTCAGTATTTAATTACATTTCATTACAATTCTTGAATAGGATTTGGTAATCATTACTTTCAGTATTTAATTACTTTTCATTTCAACTCTTGAATAGGATTTATTTAGTAATCGTAATTGTAGCTTGGAATTAGGATTATTCAATTAGGGTGTACACGACCCCCAGTTGAGCTGTGGAGTTGTTAAAAATTACCTCAATTCAATAACTTTACATTTCAACTGGGGTCGTTAATTGAATTTTTCAAAATGAAATTACTTTTTCAATTACTTGAATAATTGTACCAGTAATTGTGCTTAAAAAGTTGAATGTTGAAGTTTGTGTAATTGTAAGCGAATATTGTGAAAGCCGAAGCAGTGAAATATGCCTTACCACAGGAGAATTCTATAAATTCTACGATGTAGACAAACCCGGTAGGATAACTTCTAAATTTTAGAAATCCTTAGTCTAATATTTAATTTAAATCAATTAAATTGGTTGATTGGTATAATACTTCAACTTTTCAAGCACAATTACTCAATAATTCCCCTTTACAGGTACAACTATTTGAGTAATTGTAAAAGTAATTGCATTTATTTAATAATCACTCAGTAATCGTAATGCTAAGTTGCTAAAAAAAAATCAGGAATTCTAACTGTAATTGTAATTCATAGAATATCCAAAGGTAAGATTATCCCTAAGAAGAGTCTGCTACTTGTCTAAATCCAATTATCCGCTTTATGGTGCTACCCTCTAACCCCAATAGACTCATTACCATTCACCTCTAACTGTAAGCGTTCCCCGTTCGTGACGGCACTAATTTTAATCGGTTCGGAAGTTCCTTTTGGGAAACCTTATCAAGTTCTAGCTCTCGCACGCTTTGGTACGTTTGTTCCTCAAATCAAGATTTCTAAATAAAACGAAAACTGAAATAAATTAATGGAAGCGCCCAACTCGCAATGTTTTTCAATCTTGGGTCAGAGAATAAAGGTACAAGTACAGAGTTCCGTCAAAGTTTTGTGTTGCAAAACCGGGTTTGAGTACAGGTATTCATTGAACCAGTTGGTATGTTTCGGTTCGGGTAGAAAACCCAATACAAAAAAAGTGCTTAAAAGTGTCGCGCCTCTTCTCCTCCTCGTCCTCCAGAGCCCATATAAGTAACTATGAATGTCATTTTCCGTAGCTGTGTTTGTATAACCGAAATCTCTTGCTTCCTCCTTGCCGCACCATTTCGAACATTGGACATTAACTATTGACTTCCATTCCTTTCCTCCCTCCCCCACCCGCGATTCAACCTGGACTCCGCCGCCTCATCGTCTAGGTGCCACCGGGACGACGACACCAACTGAGAAGACATCATTCAAATTGCCCTTCGACCGGAATATTGTCTCCTCGAAGCTGGCCGGCGCTTTGGTCTTGAAGGGCTACTACGATGTGAGCACGGATGATATGAACAAAATGCTGCACTTCTTTACGCTGCTGGTGAAGATGGACAAGGGCATCTTCGACGACGACGGCCTGAGCCTCGACGAGGTGCAAATCAAATTGGGACTGAAGGCGGCGCCGCCAACTCTAAACGATGACGACGGCTCGCTGGACATAGACATTGACGAGCTGATGAAGGCGGTGGAGCATCAGTTGTCCAAGGAGTCGGTGGAGGTGACGCCCGGCAAGGTAAGCGAGCCTGTTGGTACCACAGGCATGGAGTCGCTCACCGATTCCGATCTGCAGACATTGCTGCAGAACTTCAAATTCCTTTCGAACGAGGAGCAAGTGCATCTGATTGGACACTTGCGCAAGCTGGAGGTGCAGGAGCCGCAGCGTGTGGATCGATTGCGTAAATATGTGAACCTGACGGAGCTGAGTGGCGACGGTGAGTCCTGCAGTGATTTCCTTACGCGTCTGGTGGCCATTGGCAAACCGAATGCGCCAGAAGCGGCCGCACCGCACAAGAGCCTGGAACGGGACTTGATCGCGAGCAAGCAACAGCTGCCGCAACTGCAACGACAACGCGGACGCAGCTCACCCAATTTCATGCTGGACGATGACGACGATGATGATTACAATTTCGATGACCTGGTGATGAAGGCCTGCGATTCGAATGGCAGTCGGAAGGCGGCACCGCCGATTATACCAGTGGAGTCCTCACCCAATGCCCTGACATTCAAGCCGGCGGCCGCAGCAGCGGCAGCTGCAGCTGCGTCCAAGATTTCGCTAAAGGACACCGATAGTATTATAGCCAATCTGATGGACACGCTGGGCAGCCAGTCGAGTAAAAACGAACGTAATCCGGGTGGCGGCCGTCCCGCACCCAACAACCACCACAACAGTAACCAGATGCCGCGAGCTGGACCCGCACCGTCTTTCTATCCCCGCAACTATCCACAGGAACCGCAGGCGCCCATGCTAAACGCCAGCTCGGGACCCAATCCCACACGTGGACCAGTCTTTCCGGCTGCCAATATGCAACCATATGGCGGCGGTGGCCCCTATGGACCCTATGGCGGTGCTGCCAATCCCGGACCACCTGACAATCATCCCGGCAACTATGGTGGTGGCGGTCAAATGCATCCCTGGGGCAATCATGGTCCACCACAAGCTCCATACCCGAATATGCAGCAACAGTTTATGCCACCGCAGCAGCAGCAGCCGCCGCACTACAACAACATGTACGGTGCACGCCATTGAGTGTACACTGTACAGTTATCATCGACATCATCCCACACACAATATATATATCTCTCTCTCTTTCTCCATCTCTCTCCCCCTCTCTTTCATATACATGTAAAATGTGAATTTAGCCGTTAAGTTCAACTTCTTCCGTTCAGCTTGATAAAGAGAAGGAAAGCAAATGAGTTGTTTACATATTTTTTTTTTTTGTTAGTTTTTGGAAATAAAGTTGCATTAAGAAGAAGAATTACCTAGTTTATGTCTTAGCCTGCCACGAAATGAATAAATACAGAAATACAGTTTATGCCTTTAAGAATCGTTGTCTCAGGGGGGAGAGGGCAAGGAGGGATCTCCTGTCACATTATACAAAAAATGTAGTGAGAGAAACCAAAAAGTGAAATCATTTTAATAAAAATAAAACAGCTGCGGTTTGACAATGTTCAAGGAAAAGTCTGGTGTTTTACAGCCTTTATTTAATGAGAACCTTTTGAACCATCTAATGTCAATGTGAAAGGTGCTGGTATAGGTCCTCCAAAAGGGGAAGTACACCCAACTCAATCGATGTGCTGCGGCAAGACGATGCCCTTTTATACCTTTCAGTGTTTACATTGAGCGAACGGTCACATAGTCGCTGATATCACAGAGCTGTGTGGATGCATGTAACAACAATACTTACCAATGATTTGAATTAATAACTAATCTATTGTTTATTTTATAGAAAGGATCGCTTTGGCTGTTTTTTTTTGGAAGTCTGACATGCCCAAGGCAACTCCTGCCCAACTTAATGCATTTTTTAAAATGGAAAACAACCTATTTTACGAACTGTCGAAGAAGGATTCTTATAACTGTAAAGGGAGTACTTCTTGAAACATCAATATCAATTTTTTTATATCAAGATGATCAAGTGGCACGCCAGTTGCCGCAAATGCTCATTGGCGATTCGGCATTCAGATTCTGGCCAACTTTGATGAAGTCCGACCCATTTTCAACATTTTCTTTGAAAAGGAATATTTCGTCGCCTTGGAGAGTGCATGGATAATTCAATGTTCCTTTGCTTATTCTTAAGCGGGTGCCCATTCCCATAGCTATCGATAAAGATTGTCCCACACTTTTGGGGAAAAAGCGATCTGGCAGCACCGATTTTGTGCGGTCATAGGTTTTGCGACTCCCAGTGTAATCACAGTAATTTCTCTAATAGAAAAAATAAATTGCAAGGACAATTCAAAATAAGCTCATTTTTAAGATGTACCCACTTCTGAGTGCCAAAACTGACTTTAAAATTTGATTTAATGCATCGAAACTCCACAGAAGATCAACTTTTGGCTCAACTCAACCATATTTTTATACACTGTACAACGGGTGGGCAGCAGAATTAAACGCAGGGCCACTGCCTCTACAACAACAACAGTATTTTTTTTCTCTCACCTTTTGCTTTGCCTAGCAGCGCGCGCTGTTGCTGTAAACTTCGATTGAGCAGAGACGCGTAACGACGGTAAACGGATTGCGTTGTGTGTTGAGTGAAATAACGGTACTTTTTTTGAAATCGATAGCATATCGATAGAAAATCTAGCTTTTTTGCGGAAAAAGGCTAGATCAGGCTAGCCCTTGGCTTGGTCATCAGTCCCGGTTACAAAAGATATTTATTTTTATGTATGTGAAATGGTTTTTCTTAAGAAAAATATAAGTTTGAACCAGGGCTACAAACAAAAAATAATATTCGGTTCTCCGGTGCACTGGTTCGAACCAGAATTAACCAATGGTTAAGGTTGGGAAATTGAAAAGGTTTGAGGTTTTTAGGAAAAGGTTTTAGTTCGAACCTTGCTTCAGTCCATGCTTTATACAATATTCATAATTATTGTGTTTCATGTGTTCTAAAAATTGCATTTGACCTTAAAACTACACAAATAGCATAAAAATCGCGTAGATTTTGGATCGGAATCGGTTAGTAGATCACAGGAATATTCAATATACAATTGACTGTTAACTTAAGTACTATCATTTTATTTGAACCGAATCAGACAATTACCATAGGGGGTGTGGGACATTTTATGTAGATATATGTATTAAGAAACTTAATACAACGAATTTTGGTTATCCTTATACAGTAACTAGAAAATATAACGAGTTTTTTGAGCTATTCTTTATTAACCTAAGCAGATCAAAAATGGACCATTCTCTGGATAATGTTATAAAAAAATTCTTTAACTAACTGCTTTGTGCCAACTAAATTTTCATTAGGTGGCATTGATTTGAGAAAAAAGGAAGTTTTATTTTATTTATAAACATAAAACAATTATCAATTTTGTCCACTAAAGCCAAGGCTATAGGTAAGTACATATTAAATGTGTCAACTTCATCAACAATCAGTGAGGGAGTCTTTTCAATATCTTAGAAGAGAATCTTGAAATAAAGACTTGTGGATATACCGGCATGCTCTGAAGAACTAAGCATAAAGTACAAAGGAGGACCTCATTCTTACACTTTGTGCTATTTCATTTAAACTTAAATGTTAATATGCTCTTGTTGCAATATTTTAAGTTTATTTTGAACGAAGAAATACGAAAATATTTAAGGAAAAGGCGAAAACTAGTCTTAATTTTCATATTAAATTTTTTTATTTGGCTAGAATTGTCCCTAACTTCACATCTCTATGTTACGTCCTCTCTTATGTATATACACATTGTTGCTGCAACATGTTGGTTATGCCAAGTTGCTTTCCAACGAAATAAAACTTAAAGAATCGTTTGCCAAAACTAAAATAAAAGCCTTACAAAAATTAACAGCAACAGACTTTCCTTTTCTCCTCTTCCCCTTGCGACCGCACAAACAATTGATGAGCATTTCAGGAACAGGAACAGATGACGACTCTTTTAGCTGCCGTAGGCCAACTGTTTGAAGTCCAAACTGGGCTGTGTCTTCATAATTTGGCCCAATTCCAGCTGCAGCAAGTGGTGCAGCGTTTCGCCGCTGTGTTTGTAAATCCATTTGCCATCAAGGAAGTCGTAACGTTTGGGTCCGCTGGTGGGTGAGCTTAACCAGATTTGCTTATTCGGTGTCTGGCGATTGATCACATAGGTGCCGAAGCTGGAACCCAATTTAACGGTAAGCACGCCATCCTAAGGAGAAAAACATGATGTAACATGTAAAATTGTGTGTGTGTGAAGGAACACCTACGCTATAGGCCACATCGCTGCCGGGCAGATCTGGTGCATTCTCAGTTAGCTCTTCAAAATAGTCGCTTAAAGCATCCAGAGTTTCCAGGCAGACACGATCATAGGTGGCTGCATCCAGGCCAGTTTCTGTCTCTTTTTGACTTTGGCTGGCCAATAGGCGAATGCCCGGCAAAGTGCGAGGAGTAACTGCTGCTGGGCCAGCTGCTGCGGACGACAACAACAAGTGGTGCTTGCGAGGAGCAATAGTTGCAGCACGCATATGGTAGCAGCCAAGACGAACGATCAAGCGACGATGTAGCATTTTTATGAAATTATGTTTTGTTTTCAATTTGTTTAGCTTACTAGAAATGAGCTGCCACCTGGATAATTGTTTTAAGGAGTTGCCACCTAGTCAAATATTAATTTAAAGTCACAGAGAAGTTTTAGTTTGTTAATAATCATTTGGAATGATTTTGGTTTCTATAAATGGCATCACACAAAATTTACCACAACTTGGTTAAATATTACATTTAAAATCATAGGGTTAACCTAAAATGATTTATATCTTGATTATTATTTTCATCACCAAATATGTTATCGGTTAGAGATGAGCGCCAAGTCACGGAGTAGCATTGCAAAACTTACTTACTTACTGTGACAAGCAATAACAAAAATAAGTCGCTTACATTAATTGCTTTAGTTGTTACCTAAGCAATGAAATGTAGCTTTTAATTATCAAAGTTTGGCTCACTGTAATTCAATCACCGTGACTTGTTCACTGCCAACACCAAATATTACCCACCACTAATTTTCGGTATAGAGAAAAATGGCGTCCGCATGAGATTTTTTTTTGTTTGTTGTAAGCATCTTTGTTGTTGTTGTTGGTCGTGAAAATCTTAAGATCCACAGAAATTAACTTGAAAACGGTCTGTAAATGAACATCATGGCATTACCGAGCAACTATAAACAGATAGCTGTGGGTGCTCCGGTCGGACCCGTCGGACCGGCATCGCAGCTTCAAGTCGGCGGCGGCGTCGTTGGAGGTGGCGGCGGCGGCGGTGGCAGCAGCCGGTCTCGCTCGTCTGGCGCTGGCAGCGGCGGGGCTGGTGGGGACCGCAATAAGGATCAGACACCCATATTTACGCACAGCAACTATGGCAATCCTGCCTTCACCCCACAAAAGGTCACCAAATCTTCGAGCAGCAAGAACCAGAATGATTCTCGCCTGCCTAAACCGCCCAAGCCGCCAGAGAAACCCATACTGCCGTACATGCGCTACTCCAAACGCGTGTGGGACAGTGTTAAGGCCCAGAATCCGGATCTGAAGCTTTGGGAGCTGGGCAAAAAGATTGGCGCCATGTGGAAACAGCTGGGCGAGGAGGAGAAGACGGAGTTCATCGACGAGTATGAGGCAGAGAAAATGGAGTATGAGAAGGCTCTGAAGGCCTACCATCAGACGCCCGCCTACCAGGCTTACATGTCGGCCAAGAGCAAGGTGAAAACGGATGTGGATATGCATCATCACATGGAAACGACGTCCTCGCGTGGTGGCGGCAGCAAAACACAGCATGAGCGACGAATCGATATACAGCCGGCGGAGGATGAGGATGATCAGGATGAGGGATATACGGCCAAGCACATGGCTTATGCCAGATATTTGAGGAATCATCGCCTGATCAACGAGATCTTCTCCGAGGCGGTGGTGCCGGATGTGAGATCAGTGGTCACCACACAGAGAATGCAGGTGCTGAAGAGGCAAGTTAGCTCCTTGACAATGCATCAGACAAAACTAGAGGCGGAGCTGCAGCAAATGGAGGAGAAGTTCGAGGCCAAGAAGCAGCGCATGGTGGAGTCCAGTGAGGCATTCCAGGAGGAGCTGAAACGTCACTGCAAGCCGGCGGTGGATGAGGAGACATTCCAGAAAATGGTGCATCGCATGTATGAGGACATTAAACGGGATCGCCAGCGTATGGATGAGGAACCCGCCGCCTCTAAGCAGCAACAGCAGCCCAGCCAGCCAGAGGCTACGCCGGCCCAGCAGCAGCAGCCGCAAGTGAAGGAGACCGTAAAGCCCGCCGCCCCTCCGCCACAAGCTGCACCTGTGGTCCATCAACATGAGACGGCCAGCAAAACGGATCCAGAGCCCATGGATATAGAGCCACCGCCCAAACCTTCGGTGCCTCCGCCACCCATCAAGCCCGAGAAACTGGAAATGGCGGCGGCTTTGCCTCCGCAATCGGCTCCCACGATAGGAGAAGTAAGCAGCAAGGAGCCCGGCAGCAAAGTGGTGGTCTCTGCTCCTGGCAAAGTGCCCACTCCTGTGCCCACACCCACACCGCCGCCACTAGCGGGCAATGATCCTACGCCGCCACCGCCCGCCAATGTGCAGGCTCCTCCTATACCACCACCCAACCTGCCTCCACAAATGCATCCACATCCCGGCCATGGGCCGCCACCACCGCCGCCCGGACATCCGCATATGCCCCCGCATATGGCTCTAGCACCGCCGCCACATCCGCACTCGGCCTATCCCAACTACGGACCACCGCCGCCCCAGCCCGGCGGTCCACCACCCACACGCTCGCCGTACTACCAGCCGCAATATGGAGGGCATCCCAGTCCCCAGCCCTACTACGCACCCTTCTCACCCTACCAGCAGTCTTATGGTCCACCACCGGGCTCCCATTATATGAATCCGCGTCCGCCACCCCAGCACAATGGAGGCAACCCACCACCGCCGCCTGTTCACTATGCACCCGATCCAAATGCACCGCCCGCAGGACATCTCCACGAGCCGGGCGCAGGCTATGCGCCTCCTCCACCCGCAGACACACAGGGAACTGCCACAGCTGCTCCTTCGCCAGCCGCCAACGCGTCCGCCGCCGCCGCTGCAGCTGCAGCTGCTGGGAAGCACGAGGCCGAGAAACATGAAGACTAAGGCAGCCACCAATGGAATTTCTTCCCCTCCAATCCTCCCTCTGGCATTGTAACATAGCTCCTCACTTTTTTTGACTCATGCGCTCCTACACCATCTACCACCTAAGATGAAAGTACAGCTCGACTCCTCTCTCCTACAATTTAGCGAATAAGTTGAATTCAGATTGATTTTTTTTCTAGTTTTTGTGTTTTTGCATCCTGTCGTCGTCTCGTCCCTGAACATTTATGCGAAATTCTGCTAAAATATACTAAGAAAAATTACAATTGATGGTTGATGTTGCAGGGTAATTTCTTTTCAGCCGAACGAAGCGGGGCAGCACCACTGAGTCTGGAATAGAAGGAGCTACGGTTTTTGGAATAATGTATGTAAATCGGCAGAGCGGTTTAAGCCCCTTAAAAGTTTATTCCATTCCCAAAATTAGGCTAGAAGGATTCCAAAAACCGGTACCAAATGGAATGGAAGCAAGCATACATACATTCGGCTAGAAAATTAATGAAAGCAGACGAAACCAAGGGAACGGGGAATTTCGAAGTCGGTGCACGCGAGCTAGGTACGAAGATACCTGCGAAATAGTAACAAAATCGAACTCTATTAATTTCGCCGCTTGCTATTCAAAAAGTGTGTATGGCGTGCGAAATATCGATAGCACAGCGTTGCCACCCTATGCACAACTTGTCACGCGTTAGTCTATCGATGAGTGCTTATATCGATGGTAAGTGATATTTTTCGCAATCAGCTGTGTGTGTAAGGGTATGTGCTGTCCTTGGATTTGAAGGTATATTTAAAAGTTATTAAGTTTATGTTATGCTATTTACAACTGCTGGTTTTTTCTTGGAGAATAGTAAAACTAATTATTTGTTAGTTTTTCATTCACAATACAATCATCAACTTGGGGTGATCGTAGGAAAAAAATTAAATATAATATAATATGTAGTCTTAAGAAAATGTTTAATGTCTTTAATGTTTAATGTAGTTCTTAGAGGAACGTACCTTTTTGTTTCACCGGACGCGATCTGATTGACTGACGTGGGATAATATAATAATAATTTCTTTAAATTTAGCTGCCCATTGAAAACCATCCTATAATTATTTACCTGTTTTACTACACTACCACTTTTTTGATATCATGGCACTTTTTCACTTTTTCTACTTATTTCACTGAATAATTACCAAAAAAAATGTTTTAAAATTAGTAAGCAACAATGTTAATATTGTGAAACAAGCGAGTTAATATCAGGAAGTAATTTTACTTTGACTTTTCTCTTGTATAAGACAAATTTTATAGGCAATTTGTATGAAAAAATATTAAAAATAAGTTGTTAATTGGATAAGTTCTTAGTTCATAACTTCTAAAAGCGCGATTATAAAAAAAAATATGTAAATGTAGTTTAATCAAGAGCAGAGTGGTCTATTAAAAAGTAAATTTTTAAATTTTACGAATTTTTTTAACTTGGGAAAATAGCGAAATTTGACAGATGTGCCTTTACGAAATCTGAATGGCTTTCAGGAACACCACTATTATATCTGCACCATCTTGGATGTGCCTTAACTACCGTTTCTTGAAAATCATTCATTCCAAAATAAATTTGTTAACGGAACAATTGGAGGTGAGCCTCTAACAAACTAGAGATGGTCGCCTTAGCAGAGATTTCACACACTTTTCGCAAGTAACTGCCTGGG
Organism: Lordiphosa fenestrarum; assembly: GCA_035044985.1. NCBI lineage: Eukaryota > Metazoa > Arthropoda > Insecta > Diptera > Drosophilidae > Lordiphosa > Lordiphosa fenestrarum. The sequence continues at coordinate 1,312,788 of JAWNNO010004426.1, forward strand.
TTAAGGAGACAAGTCAAAAACATTAATTAAATCTTAAAACCTCCAAGCAAATCAAAGAAAAAGAAACACCCTGTGCTCACCATCCACTCATCTTTCATTAAACGAATGCCCTCCCACACTCTTGCAAACCAACCCACGCCCACACGTCACAAAGCTTTAGCCAAAGCTTTTGCTTCAAAACGCCAAACTGTACTTTCCAGCTGCCCCCACCTTCTCCCCCCACTGTGACAAAGTAAGACACAAATGTTGGTGTTTTGTTTTTTTTGGTTTCTTCTCTAGAAAAAACCGTTTATTAAGTTTTGTGTGGGGTTTTGTTTTATGGTTGTTTTTGTTGTAGTATTGTAATTTGCCTTTGTGGTTGTTTTTTTTGGGGGGGGGGTATTTTTATACGTTTGTATATATGTATATTATGTATGCATATATATATATATATTTAGAGCATATGTCTCTTGTTGTATGTGTATATATATAGATTTATATATTTGTTATATTCCATATTTGTTTTGCTGGATAAAATATAAATGATTTTCGAAATTTTCCATCCTTTCGGCTCGAACATAAAAAATGCAATGTAAATCTAAAACTTATTCAATCAACTACCATTTCCTGCTTCTCGCCTTTCCGTTGTTTTTGTTTTTGTATTATAAATGTATACATCATATACATATATATGTATGTATGGTAAGTAAGTATGTTTAAAGAGAAAAAGAAATCTAAAATCTAGGTTTTCCATATATACTTGGTGTGTAATATATAGACGATATATATATATATATATAGCATAAGTGTACTCAATTCGGTCTTCGGTGTTATTTTGGATATCATTTTCATTTTCATCAGTTATGTATGTGTATATTGTGTTGTTGCCCTTGCCAGCCCCGGCCCCCCTCCTTCCCCTTCATCCTGCCCCGCTTGAACACAGCGCCACGACCCGCAATCTGAGGTGCACTCGCCGGGATGTCGAAGTGGCGGCATGCCGCCCATACAATGCGTTCTTTCGGTTAATTTTAGTGTGGTACTCTCACTGTACAGGGTGCAATCTAGCACATCAGACCCGTGTGGGGTCACAGCACATGCGGGGGGCGATGTTGGCAGACTTCGGGGTCAGACAGAAGGAGGCAAGGGATGGCGGCAGGCGGTCAACATAAAAAAAAAATGTATAACTTAAAAACTAATATACAATAATCATAATTATTAAGTTAATAATAATATAGAGAAGTAGACTCTTAGATTACTAAGCTTATGTTGAATAATTGATAAAAATTGTTGTTGTTGTTGTTGTTGGTGTGTGTCAATAAACAAAGATGGTAAGTTGTATGAATATGAATGATGTGATTAACCGCTAGTTGAATGTGGAGGTGGCCGCCCTTGGTCAGCAGCTGCTCTTGATGATGCCGCTGCCGGGCTGGGCCACAGAAATAATGTGGCGACATTATGTCTGCTTAAGCACGCTCGCCTCGAATACGACGCGCCAACTGTATATCCTTGGGCATAATGGTAACCCGCTTGGCGTGAATGGCGCACAAATTGGTGTCCTCAAACAAGCCCACAAGATAAGCCTCCGAAGCTTCCTGCAAAATGAAAGAAATGTGAAATTTTAGTCAAGGGATAGAGAGATGTCTCCACAGCTTAGGCTAGTCTACCAGAAGCCTCTTCAATATGTTATATGGCAGCTGTTCCAAAACGAACGGAACGGAGTCCTGCCCCTTTTAGCTTCTTTAGCATCCATCAAAGGTAAAAGCTTGAAGAAACAATCAACATTGCCTAGACTACTGACAGCAAAAGGAGTAGGTAGAAACTACATGGTAAGCCTAAGTTGGATCCTCCAATCATGAGACGAGCAATAAGACAGAATGGGAGGAACCACAGACGGGTTTCTCTGACACCCCAAGAAGCTGGACTTGGGCTAGCAGGAACTGGAATAAAAAAGGTTTAATACAATGGGAGAAACTAAAAGCATATTACAAGCTGAAGTATGTGCTATCTCCGAAGCGCAGACCTTTATAGAGAAATTTGGTCTCCTCTAAGAAAGTCAAGCAATGGCTCAACGCGCTAAGCTTGTCTTAGATCCAAACAGCAAATTGGACCAACTAGGCAGCAGGAACAACCGGACCCTCAGCTGGATTTGGGGACAACATATCCGGAAACGAATTGGAGCAAGGCTGCACAGCCACCGCAATCGTAGGATCAGAGCCCTACTGTGACATAAGCCAACAACATACCATTAGGGAGCTCCTTAGAATAGCCTCATGGGTAAACACCAGCGGCAGGAGACAAGCAAAAGAATTCACAATTCACACTGTTTTTGGCAGCTCAGCTGTTTTCGTGTGACATGTTACTGTCAAACATGTTCAGTTTGGTCTATAATTTATCTATAAATCGACTTACAAACGAACAATACCAGCTGATTATTGAATTTTAGTATCAATATTCATGATAAAGCTCATTTCTGGTTGAATGGATGGACGTGAACAACCAAAATGGTCGTATTTGGGGTGAAGCATTTCAAGAACCGGCAATGCATCCCGAATAATGCACTATAGAGTGTGGATTAAAGGCCGGTGGCATCATTGGACCGTACTTTTTGGAAGATGGCAGGAACGTTACTCTGAATGGAGTGCACTACCGTGCGATTATTACAATAATTGGACCCTGCGTAGGAACCTTTCAGCATTTACATGAAATCAGCTATAAACATTATCGATTCTGTTAAAGATTTCATACATTTTTCTGAATTGTACGTATTTTTTGTATACCCTTGCAGAGGCTATTATAAAACTGTCCGAATGTTTGTAACGCATATAAGAAAGCATCTCCCAACACATAAGGTATATAGATTCTTGATCAGCATAAAGAGCTGTGATGATTTGGCCATGTCCGACTGTTTCTATGCCATTTCCTCCGTCAGTTGGAAAGCTACCTTTACCAAACTTTGTACAAAGTCTTTTAATACAAATACACTGCAAATTTATCGGAACCGGCCGAATCGGATAACTATAGCATATAGTTTTCATAGGAACGATCGGTCGAAAAACTAGTTTTAGTGAAAAAAAACTAGTTTGTTTTCAATGGAAACGCCTCCACACTTTGTATTTCTTAGTTTGCTACTAAGTTTGATCGAAATCGGACATCTATATAATATAGCTGTCATAGAAAAGTAAGGTCCGAAAAGTAGGTTTAGTTAGAAAAACGTGCTAACTAGAATTTTCCGTAATTCTTTTTGTAATGTTATCCGAAAGCTGTTAAAAAGTCTCTTATTATCTTGGTTTCAGACGTCGTTCAAATTTGGCTGGGTTCCGAGTTCAAATTCCAGGGTAAGTATAATGTTTAAAATACAAATTTCACATCTTTCCTATCTTTAAGAATACAGGATTGCGTTTCACCAGAAAGAAACGCCGCTAAGTGCCACAGACGATAACTTTTTTGTTGTATTTCCGAACAGTTTGAATTTTTTATTTAACTCAAGTTAGAATCGCTTGGAAGAAACCCTTTCAAATCGCCAGAAAGAATTGCATTTTGATCTCTTTTTTTTCTTCCCATCTTCCAGAAGTGTCTCTGCTCTCTTATCTCCCATAGTGGCACACTTTTTTGCACAAGAAGTTAAAATTGCAATATTGTTAGAGTGAAACGAAAGTATTGCATTCTTATCTTCCGCCATAAAAAAATGTTTGCTGGGTATTCTTCTTCTTCTGTTTCATGTTTCATTTTCATGAGTTGAACGGTTGTGATTTCAGTGTTGCCAATTTAGCTATTTTCCCACCAGATCTAGGTTTTTTGAGAGGCTAAAATCATTGTACATATTTCAGATAACTTAAAACAATTAAATCCAAAAATGGAAATTCTGTAAATGTGAAGCAGTTGATCTGCCTTTTTTCCCTATTTAATTTTAAGTTTCTATAATGAAATATGAGAAGAAGAAAAATCCCCCTTCCTAGTTCCACATATTCTAAGCTAGCTCTAACTCTCACTTAAACTAACTTATGTATAACAGAGTAAGGACCGTTTTCTCATCTTCTAAAAAGCTGATATGCGTCAGATAAACTTAGACTTCGGTAGGTTTATGTGGCAGATGGCTCTAAGTAGAAGATTAAAAAATCGGCCCTAAGTTCTGGATTTATCTGTCGCATGGCAACTACCTAGAAGATGTGTCCCCAGAAGAGCCTGAGCCTGCCTTAACTAAATCAAAAATGAAGTCAAGTATGAGAACTTCTTTTAGAAAAGCGGAATTGACATCAACACTTATTTTTATGCAATTTGGCAAATAGAATGTTCTAGAGATCCTGTGCTGAGGAACCACTCTCGGAAACCCAAAACGCTGGTCTTAAACTATAATAGAGAAAGGTTTCTTTTGGTATTTCAACTCACCTGAAGAGCTCCAATGGCTGCCGATTGGAAACGCAAATCGGTCTTGAAATCCTGGGCGATTTCACGCACCAAACGTTGGAACGGCAATTTGCGGATCAGCAATTCGGTCGACTTCTGGTAGCGACGAATTTCACGCAAGGCGACAGTACCAGGACGATAACGATGGGGCTTCTTGACACCGCCAGTGGAGGGGGCCGATTTACGGGCCGCCTTGGTGGCCAGTTGTTTACGTGGTGCCTTACCACCAGTCGATTTACGAGCAGTCTGCTTGGTACGAGCCATTCTTTAACTTGGATCAAACTAAAAAGACAGAGGAGGAAATTGTTTTTAAATAAAGCAAAAATATGAAATGCTTTGCTGAATATTTTGGTCTTACCAAAACATCTTAACAAGATTTAAATGGAGCAGGAGCTCGCGTTTTGAAGGCGACGCTTAGCGCCGAAGCGCTAGCGCGCAACTGAAGACTCAAAGTCTGTGGTGGGCAAAATGAAACCGACGACGACGACGACGGCGACGAGGGTTGAAATCTTTGCAGCTGCAGCAAAAATTTTCCTCCTCGTTTTGTTCGTGCGTTTTCTTGGGAACACACTTGAGAAACTTCCACTTGAATGGGTCGTGTCTTGGTGGGCTTGCAGCAGCAGCAGCAGCACGGAACATTGAGGCTTTTGAGTGCCCACTTGAGCTATTGTGTGAGTGCACAACATGATTCGCTCTTTTTTTGTTTCCCCCCCCCTTCCCAGACGGGGCAACCCAGTCTCGGGCCTTTCTTTTTTTTGTGTCGTGCCAGGCCACTTCAGTTTTTTTTTTCTTCTTTTTTTCGTTTTATGTGGAATCAATCAAGTTGAAGTAATGAGTTGTAGTTTTTTTTGTTTCTCTCTCATTTACAAATATGCAAAATAGAGTTTCTAGGGGGAAGGGGTGAAGCGCCATCAGAGTAAACATAAACAAAAAAAAAAAAACTTGGCGCTTTAAACTGCGGCAGGAGGAAAAGAGGTAACCATAGCACGCATTAGACAGGGACAGACAAAAGTGTGGCCAAAAGCAAATTGCGTCGTTTGCACATGCATACACACACAGATGTACGTATGCATGTGTGGGTGTGCATATAAAAGCAAAGCAAACCCCCCACCTGGACATACTACAATAATTTTGAAATCGAAAAAAAACACAAAATAGCACAACAGCACACTCAACTACGTTGTTCACTAGTAATTAAACCAGTTTTCTGCTCCACAAAAATATTTTGGCGCCTTTTCCCTCCATTTACTCTTTTTTTTTGTGGGCCGCCATTTTGGAAATTCAAGCACCCAACAACAAAATGCATTTACAGTCGTGTGTCAATTCAACGAAGTCACTTCGTGTGTGTGTATCCATAAAAAAGGTACAAGAAAAATCAGTGCTCCGCCGGCCGTCCAGCGGAGCCCTCAAAATCAAAACAACTCCTAGCGTACACTTATACAATGAAAACATAAGTTAAATATATATTTTATAGCTGCACACTCACCGTTTATAGAATTCAACGAGAATTAGTTGTTTTTTTGTTAAGTAATTTTTTTTTTCCACAAATTCACATACAAGTCGACAGAGACAACTGCTTTCTGCGAGAGACGATTTCACAATGAGAACTGTCTATCGATGACGATAGGTGGAAATCGATGACTCATGCGGAAATAGTGGCAACGCTGGGTGGCAATGATGTGAAATCTATAAGAATATTTGAATAATAGTTGGAATCATGTGTGTTTTTTATGAATTATTTCCAATCTCTACCGATAATCTACCGTAGCACTAAGTCTTGCATTAATCTCCTAAAAAAAAACGACCGTAGTGTTGAGGGTTGAGATCTAGGCCTTTGAGATTTAATTTCCCCTAAAATAATTGTCAAAAATTTAGTACTTCTTAGATCTTTCCCAAACTATCTGGCTGCTCGAGGAAAACTGGTTATAGCAGGGTGTGAACCTCTTTCCCAACCACAAACAATTTGTGATTCGATGTGACTACAATACATCGTATTTGTCTCATCTCTATTTACAAATGCGAAATTTTCTGGAGATGGCCCTTTCAGCGTGATTTTTGTATCAATGAGATATATAAGTAATTGTAAATGCTGCTACATATAAGTGTAAATGCTTGAAACTTGTTCTCATGTTGATTTCGACTGAATTTATCACTCCTAGAGTGATGGATTAAAACTGTTATTCCTAAATAATAACAGTTGCATTCAAAAGTATCGACAGCAGGCTTGCCAAAAGTATCGATAGCTGTAATTTTGTCTGTTATCATGTGGCTCATCTCTAGCTCACACACACACACAAACCAAATTCTCAATTGACAATTGCACATTACGAAATTGCAGCAGACCGAGTTACAACGTCGTTTCGCGGGTCTGCGTGTAAAAATTATTAATTAAGTTGTTGCAACAACAAAAACACGCAACGCAACATCGTTGTGACACATACAGCCATCTATAAAAATGTATATATAACACATGCGTATATATATTTATGCATATATATACGACATACAAAATCTAAAAGAAACTACATATATGCGTGTGCGAGAGTGTCTGTATTTTTTCGTTAGTTTCCTTCGGTCACACTGAAAATATTAGCCAAGTGATAAAATATTTAGTAATTTGGATTGGAAAAACCAAGAATAGTGCGTTTTCTTATGATAAAGCCAAACATGACTGCCACCAAACATTAGCGAGCTAATGCAAGTGTTTGATTATAAGCGAAATGGAAAAATTATTGGTGGCCCCGTCTGTGCATGTGAATGGAAGTGTGTGTGTGTGTTCATTTTCTGCTGTCATGCGCGCTCCCCCTCTTGCTCTCTCTCTCACTCGCCATGAGTGCGAAACGGCTGGTCGACTTGTTTTTGTTGCTAAAAAACAACAACAAATTTATGTAGATACAAAGACGGGGAAATATTGCCAAGCAACAGTTGCAAACTGCGACTTGCATTTTCAAAACAACAACAGCAACAAAAACAAAGCACCAGGAATATCATATTTGGGTACTCTTAATGCGCGCGCAACGTACGCAGCATTGTGTCTGCTATATGTTTTTTTTTGTAATAAACTTTCCTACAGCTTTAGTTGTCAAGGATTGTCGTTGTAGTCAGTTTCATTTCGGTTTCGGGGGGCAAACAGTAACAAACGAAAATTATTCGAAATCACAGGAATATACTTTGAAAAAATTGGAAACCACTTACAAGCAGCAAGACACACCACAAGGGGAGAGAACAAAAGGGGGATGCACAACCAAATCAAAGAAAATATAATACGAATATTTCTTTTCTTGAATTATTTGTAGTAAGAAAATTAATCAAAAAAGCAACAAAAACCAAAAACGAGAGAGGCAGAGAGTGAAAGCTACTACACAACAACAACAACTACAGTAACGGGAGCGAAGGACGAGAGGGCACAAGCACACACCTAATCAACAGCCAGTGGAGAGACAGACTTCTGCAAAAATTTTGTTTAAAAAAAATCAAGACGCAAAATCATAACGGGAAATATGGATCGCTACGATATGGATGATGTTGTTGTAGCACCACCAACTGAATGCAGTTCCCCGCTAAAGGAATGGCGACTCAAACTGCAGGCTGGGACATTGTCGCGCAACGATTTCATTGAATTCTTCAAAAAGGAATCGCCAAAGTTTTTCGATTTTCAAACTGAAATGGAAACAGGTGAGCGAAAATAATAACAAATTATACCGAGTCATTGAGCATGCATATATGTATGTATGTATGTATGTATGTAAGTACATACTTCCGCAAATCATGTTATTTCGTTCAGTTTTCCTTTCAATTGGCAGCGGCCTCTCGCCATTCGTCTAGCTACCTGTCTCACCTTCTATGCACACTGCTGCAACAAAAAAATGAAAAAAAAACCAACAACAATGACCAAACTTGTTTTGCACCACATTCCGTTAGAAGTTTTATCAGCAGGCGGAGCTTTTTGTTATGGTGTCCAGCTGAAAAGCCAAAACAAATAAAAGCTCCCATTTCGTAAGCTTAAGTTCACACAGGCAACTTAAATTATACAAGTTCCGATGAAAATTTGGTTAAATAGCCGTAGTAAAACTAATTAGCCAAGTTTGTATTAAAATTTGTCCCAACTATTTGTCTGTGTGAGGGTATCCTAACTGATGCATACATGAGAGAGAAAGAGAGATGTAGTTTTACTATTTTGTTTTATCTTAGTGTGACCAGGGCTACCAAGAAACAGGGGTACTGCCCTAAGACTACGAACCTTTCCTGGGATTTCCCTGGGTTCGGCTTTTTACTTTGTGCCTTTTGAGCCAAACCTTTAAAAACTTAACTCAACTTAAAAACTCTTTCATCCTCAAACTGAAACTTTCAACAAATACAAATTTTGCATTGATTAACAAGTTCTACAAATCAAAATTAATCAAGCTGATAAGATAAAGCTTACCTCTCCTCTCCTTTTTCATTCTTCAAGTGCTTTGATAGTCCGGCAAGTGAATATTTACAACATATTGCCCAGAAATTTTGAAAATCATTGATTGAACCATGCAATTTCATGTTTAAGGTACTCGTTGTAAAGCTCTATGCCCACTCTGAGAGAGTCACATATTAACTGTTAATAGGTATAACAACTTTTAGCATAGCTTTATCAAATGTGTGCGAAACACAATTCTTGTTCTGTCACTTAGTTGGCTAATTGTTTTCTTTTTAAATATCAAAAGTCCAGAGACTAATAATTACGACTGATAACGTGACGACGACGACGACAACCAAGTCAAATATAAACATTTTGGTTTCTCGGTTTATTCAACTTTCAGCCTGGAATCGTCTGACGTGTCCAGTTCAGCTGCTCTTGTTTCGCTTTCTTTGTGTGGGATGTGTAGAACTGACACAATTAGTAATACACTTACGAACACTTGCATATGTAAAATGTATACAGAATATAGATACATAGGTGTATGCATGTGAACCTGATGATTTATTTAAGGTCACTGGCGCCCACGTTCACGTTCATCTCCTGGATGGCCAATTCAGATCCGATTTAATGTTCTTTTACGCCTTGAAATTTCCGTCAGATCTTGGCCGTTTCTTTTTTTGTTTTTGCTGGCTTTTGCACCAGCTGTTTAACACAGTGGCGGCTGGAAATAATGTGCCAGAGTCGGTGTCAGAATTTTTGCTTCAGATCTAGCAATTTCTGTTCAATTCACCGAACAGTTCTAAACGAACACTTGTATTTCACAAGGTTTTGTTTTGAAACATTTTTAAGGAAATGAACCATGGTTCGGCTGTTAGATTATACTTTAGTCTCAAAATTTTACGAACAGGATGCACTTTTTAAAGCTTTTAAGGCTGATTTCCAGAACAGAAAAAAATTAATGTTATGAAATTTTCATTTTATTATTTTCTGTCGGCCTAAAAGCTTCTAGTTGGGGTCACAAAGTCCTAAAAAAAACCTGAAATGGCTGTCTTAATGGGGTAGGGTCACACTGATTGTATTGAAAATGCGATTATTAAATGTTAGGTTCAAACAATTAAAAATCACCTCACAGCATTTTAAAACAGGATTTATGCGGTGGAGCAAACTTCATGAAGTTCTTGAAAAAGCTTTCGTTTGTAGAAAACCGATGTAGAGGGGCTAGCGACACCACTACACCTCTCGCCTACAAGCATAAGCCGTCTAAGACGCCTGAGATACTACCATAGATACTCAGACTAAGGTTATAACCAGAAAAATTACAAAAATTGAGACTAGATAAATTGCTCATCAGCTGTTTAAAGCTGTTTTTGTTATATACAGGGCTGCAAACTCAAAACTTTTTTTGAATTTTGAAAAAAATTTAATTTAGGTTCAGAATTTTAAAGTTGAAGGTTTTTGGGCCAAGGTTTTGGTTGTTCGAACCTTGGTTCATCCCATGCTTTACACAGGTTTATAAAGTAATTGACCCAAAAACGACATAGACTGTAAAGGAATTATGTTGATTTTGGGTTGGACTGAGATTAGTCAAAATATAATTTACTGTTTAGGTCTGTTTCCAGCATCCCGGTATTTTTTTTTCATCACAATACTTTATACAAATAGAAACACTTTCATACAGCTCATGAGCATCAAAGCATTGAAGTACTGGGTACAGTTCCATTTCGTAGTCTACGTACGAACAATTTTCCACAGGAAAGTTAAGCTCTTATTTTGTGAATCATTCCATAAGCTTTGGAGTCGAGAATCTGACAGAAAAACAGGGGCTAATATAGGTGGGGGGATACTAATGGTAATTCGGAACATTTTTGTAAGATTGTAAGACTCAGTCTTCCAGAACCTTTAGTCTAATAGAAGAAGTCGCTAAGCAGTAGCTCAAATTTTTTTCATGTCTATAACTTTTGTTGAAACAAACCGAAATTGTAGGGATTGGTTCGGTACAGGCTCAGGCTTAACACCTTAAGAGGTTCGATTCACAGTAATCTGAAAGTCGGAACTCCGGGTGCGAACCGGTTCTGTTCAAAACAGAAGGGTGCTGATCTGAAGTTCTACCTTCATCCTTAAAATGGCGGCCCCTAATCAGATTCGTTTTGTATTACATAAGATTGTGTATGATTAGCACTCACCTTGTGCGAGTCGTTTTTGCTTAATTTTCTTTCTGTTTTTTGTCGAAATCAAAGGACCAAAACCTTCTCCAAAGTTTCGGGGAGGTCGCAATGGGATTGCTTAAATTTCCACACATTATCGACAGCTGCAAGTGAGCTTAAAATTCTTTTCATCTGAGTGGCCTGTGTTCTTGTACGCATAAATTTTGGCCACTTTTTTGGGTGACAAAGAATTTGCGTTTCCCATGATGATTAATCGTGCTGGTTGAAATTGAATCCCTGCGGTGTTAATTAACGTATTTTGTTTGTGCTATCCGAATAAATCACATAAATAAACATATAAATAAAAATAAGTTACTTCCTCCTGAGATGCCCTATAGCTCAATGGCTCTTTTTAAATTTCGTGCTTAAGTCAGCAAAAAAAAACCACATTCTTCATTCAAATCAAATGGAGACAAATCAGGGTGTTTCTTTGGAGAAAGAAGAGGTACAATTTTTGTTGCTATCAGTGTTAGAGTCACCCTTTTAGTGAGCTGTGGAGGCTGCTTAGTTTCATTTCATTTCGAAGCCTTTTTCTGGATAACCGAATATGATACGTCGACATAGGTAGAGGGCAGTTGCCAGCTAGCATCAAAATGCAGTTAATTGCTCAACTCCAAAAATGCGTTGCGATTGCGGCCGCTTTGATCAGTGCCCCACATATTAAGTCGTTTGCAAGGGTCCATTTATGAAACATGTTCTAAATAAAAGTCTTTAGATTAAGTTTATTCATCCCCTATGCTTTTCAAACTATCAGTCATAGTGTCCTTTTGAAATCAACTCCAACCACCCGAAAATATAAAGAACAAAACAACACTGCGTATGAGCAACATCAAAATCGATCATTATGAAACATGTTTCAAATGAAAGTCTTTAAATTAAGTTAATTCAGCCCCTATGCTTTTCAAACTATCAGTCATAGTGTTCTTTTGAACCTCAAACCAACCACAAAAATATACTATAAAACAAAACAACACTGCGTATGAGTAATCTCAAAATCTTTGGAGCCTCGACGCGCGCATTAAAACAACTTTTGAACTTGTTTTTTTTGTCTCGATAAACTTACGAATCAAGATGGACCGCAATTGGCAGCACTTCACATCCCTTGATACTTTGTATAGCCTTAAACTGAAAATTAACAAGATATATAAACAATTATAGTCGGGCTTGACCAACTTTCTTACTTAATTCAACCGAAAACATAGAAGAATTTGATGCGAAACGTTCATACAATTGAATGTCAGGGGAAATTTGCCAAGTGTACCACCAATTTGATATATGTGTGCTGTATGTGTCGACAGACTTTGTAGAATGTAGAATCGAAGTTCCACTTTGACACTTCCTCTTGCCTTTTACTTGTAAGGCTCTTACGCGTCTTGTTGTCCTCCGTAGAGTTGGGCGCGTGTCGTGTGAGACAGTCACGCACGACTTAATACGACGTGTTCATGTTGCCAGATCAGATTAAAGTTTCAACAGTGTTACTATGTATAAATTTACCTGATATCTTTTTATGTGTGCGTAACTTTGAAAATGATTGCCAGATTGACTTGAAATTTTCTGTGTGTGTACTTATCGTGTGCCGAATCTGAACGGTAATGTTTGAGAAACTTTTTCAAGGCTAGTTACATCAAAGCTGGCGCCAATAGCTGGTGTAGGTGACCGAGAACACCTGTTCTAAGGCACACACACACTACCTGATGAACCACGCCCCATCACCTGTACAAATATCAACTCGAAAAACCGAAGCGTCTTTTGTATCTACATCATTTTTGGAGTTCTTCAGATGCTGTTGATCCTCAAGGGCTTACGTCATGTACGAAAACAATTAGCATTCTGGAGGGGTTTTATGTGCGCTCTGTTGCTGTCTCTTTTGTATTTTTTGACAGTTTCTGTCTCAGTCTATCGCTATAGAAAAGCAGAACTTTAGCTAGAGGAGTTATTCAAAATTTTGGAACTTGATAATGTTTAAAAGGGTAAGATTAGTACAAATTAATGGGAGATCGAGTCACTTTTGTTCCAGCAGTGAAGTTTGACCAACTTTAAGAGATCTCCCAGAGTGCATTGTATGTTGATGATGTGTTCAACTCGTTTTCCTGTCGCTTTGGTTACTCCAAGTGAAAGTTTGGCCGCTCACGTTAGCCAGCAGCTTTGCGAGTGCTTGGCTCTGTTACCAGGGATCCACTGTAAAGATTTATTTCCTTTCCTTATTTCGCCTTTGGCTTCGTCTGCTTGTCGCTGACTTTTCGGTAGACCGTTCTCGGTTCGGTTCGGTTCGGTTCTTCTGTTCCAGGCATTCTTTGTTCCAGTCTATTGCGCCTCAGGCCGCTGACGCACACTTGGTCTTGGTTGGGTATAGGTGAGGTGTGAGGTGGCTGCGTGTGTTTTGGTGTGTGTGTATGTATTAAATAGTATATGCATGGAAGATACTGTGTGCATTGCATTGCAGACTTTGTAGGCAAAGTCAGCGGTTAGCTGATAGCCCCGCTAGGCGTCGTCGTCGTCATCGCCATCGTCAGATGTGATTATAAATACTCTCGCCTCTTGCGGAAACGAGCCATGTGAGCCATGTGAGCTGTGGTGGCTCTCTCTTTCATTTTTGGCAATACAATTTTACAATTATTGCACCACGTTTTGATGTGTGTGTGTGTGTGTGGCGATGACCTTGAACCGTAATTTGATGTGTGTGTTTTGATTCCAATTTGGAAACTCGTTTTGATTTGAAGGTTTCTCTTTGCGGTCATCATCAAATATCATTGTTTTTGATGTCGCTTAACCAGTTCTAGTATACTCTAATGAAATTAGCCACACTTGGTGCTGGGTTAGCGCTTACTCATGGGCCAAACATTTTCAATGATGATGCAGTTGGTCGAGTCAATGCTTTAAACTTTATTTAATCATTTTGCCTATTTTTATTTTATTTTAATTTATATTTTTAGTTTGATTACAATTGTTTATTTTCTTTCGTTTTATTTTCTTTCAGATACAAATATGCCAACTCGTGAGTATCCAACAGATAATCGAGAATCGAATTTGTTTACAAAAGTCCCTTTTTTGTGTTTGTTTGTAAACACAGTGTGACCGCAAGCGATAAGGAAAGCCCCTCTTCAGAGCACCCTATGAAATATATGAAATCTAATCCCGAAAATAATAATACCAAACATTTATCGAACCAGAATTGTATAATAACTAGTCTGAGATTGATTTATGTTTAAATGATATTATTTATGAAACTTCGTGTGAATTTTAGACAGGTTATGGGTCCCCAGGACCGAAAATCTTGCTGTCTTTTGCTAACTTAAAGCCTACAGCTGTTTTTAATCCAATTCGGTAAAACAGTTTCGGGGTCTAGATCCTTCGAGTTTTTGGGTAAAGTCATATTTTTTTATAAAAATCATAAATCGAAGCTTTTTATACCCTTAAGGGTATTATATAATTGTCTAGATGTTTGTAACGCATAGAAGGAAGCATCTCCGACCACATTAAGTATATATATGCTTGATCAGCACGACGAGCTGAGTTGATTTAGCTGTTTCTACGCTATCTCCTCCATCAGTTTGAAAGCCATCCTTACCAAACTCGACAAGAAATCTTTTAGTACAAATACGCTGCACATTTGTCGGAACCGGCTGAAACGGATTACTATAGCATATAGCTGTCATAGGAACGATTGGTCAAAAAAATAGTTTTAATGAGAAGATCTTTTTTTTTTCAATGGAAACGCCTCCAAACTTTGTATTTCTTAGTTTGCCATGCTTTCCCATGATTCCACTAAATTTGGTCGAAATCGGACATCTATATAGTATAGCTGTCATAGAAAAGTAGAGTCTAAAAAGTTGTATTTGGGAGAAAAACATTTTTGTTTGCAATGGAAACGCCTCTCAACTTTGTATTTCCTAGTTTGCTATGCTTTCCTATGATTTAACTAAGTTTGTCCAAAATCGGACATCTATATAGTATAGCTGTTATAGAAAAGTAGGATCTAAAAAGTTGTCTTGGTCCTTAAAATTGGCATTTATGTATTTGAAATGTTTTCACACAATTCTGCACGGTTTTGTCAACATCGGTTGACTATAGCATATAGCTGTCATAGGAAAGATCAGAGAAAAACTGGGGTCAGCTTTTTGAATGAAAATCATTTAAACCTTTTCTTCAAAAATATTTTATACAAACTGCCAGGGTATCTAAACTTGGGGGGACCCAAAGATAACTTGCCCTTAATTTTTGTAAGTACCGAGTTCTAGGCCATTTCCAACGGCCCTATTGGCCGTAACATATTCCAAGAGCAATCAACTTATGCTACAGTTGATGCAACGGTAACCGCTCTCCACATCTACTTTCTGCGGTTTTACGCATTTGACCGCAGAAGCTTGTGGCGGTGATATCTGTGTAGC
Organism: Lordiphosa fenestrarum; assembly: GCA_035044985.1. NCBI lineage: Eukaryota > Metazoa > Arthropoda > Insecta > Diptera > Drosophilidae > Lordiphosa > Lordiphosa fenestrarum. The sequence continues at coordinate 1,328,156 of JAWNNO010004426.1, forward strand.
AGTGGGGAACTCAAATTTCGACAGCAACCTGTTAAACCAAGGCTGCAAATCTTCAAAATTCATGGAAATATTTTAGGTCGGGGTTATTTAAGGTAAAGGGATTTACAATAACGCAAAAACAACGTGGCTAGGAGTGTCGTCGTTGGTATTAAAGGCTATTCTTGATTTCTTAAAACATACCGTAGTTATTAGGGTACATTTATCAAACTTAGTATTTATAAACAGAAACAAGGCCTGTTTTCAATTTCGACCAAATTTGTAGAACTTATGTTTAAAACTGATAGAGCAAATCGGCTGAAAACCTTTCATATTGAGTTTTTCATATGAAAAGGAAGTTCGAATTTAGAGTTTTCAAACAGATTACCTTGATATAGCTTACCAGAAAAGAGTATAAGTACGGAATTCCAATTCACTTAAGTGAATTTCTTTATTTTATGCAAGTGGGGGAACAATTTTTTTCAACGACTTGGTCTAGGTATGTTGGAAATTATATCGATATATCGATATTTTTGTCCTAAAACATAGGATATATCGTTTTCAAATCGAAATTTTGATTTCAATAACAATTCAATGAATTTCTTTTATCTACTTTGTACCGAAAAGCTTAAGGACTTGAAAACTCTTGCATTCCGGAACTCGTTTTACAAAATTCATCAAGAATTTACTTACAGCCATCGAAAGATAGTGTTCCTAGTTAGTAGTCTAGTATTTTTTTTATCTGAATGTATTTTGTGTAGCGCCCAACTCTTTTGAAACCATTTCAAAGGCAAAGGTTCGGCATTTTATATGTATTCAGGTTCTGGTTCGTGAAATATATTGAGTGTGCTGAGCACCTATGTAGGATTTCCATTGTCCAATCTTTAAACCTGTAAAACAGTGGTACCCAAAATGCCCAAAGCCCATCCCATGGGATAGGAATTCATAATTCTGCCGGCGTCGCAGCCGACACACGCATAAAGAGAGAGAGAGAGAGAATACGTGTGTTCTATGAATAACACGCTTGGCGGTTTGCTCTCTCATTACTTCGCGTTTCTCTGCTACGCACTCAAACGCAAAGCTTTCAAGACTATCGACTAAACTGTAACTTTTTAGATTTGGAAGAAGAACTAACTGAACTCCTCCTCCTGCCTTCCAGCTACCGGTCGCACTGTATTTTCAAATTCCCATTCATTCATAAATAAATCCCCCTTTACTAACCACATTTATCCCTCTACCACCCATCCATCAAATTTTTGGCACCTTTCCCCAATTCAAATGCGTGGGCTTGAGATGCAATTGCAAGCATAATGATTTAACCATAACTGGTGAGTCCGATTCGGACGATGATAGTTCGGTGAACTCTGATTATTTGATGAATTTCGATGAGTTGCTCAATTCGAGCAACAAGAATGTCAATCTATTGCAAGAAATCAAGCGTTTGCAGGAGATCAAGCGAGGAGTGACCCGCGGGTCATGTAAGTGAAGCCAGTCACGACGTTGTTGTTATGCTTTTTGTAGTGTCCACTAGAACTAGAATCATACAAAGCTCTCTTACCACTAATTCCTCTCACAATTCCTTCAAAAAAAACTAATTTCCTGTTTTCATATTCTTTTTACAGTAAAATGCATGTTCAAGGAGTCACTGGCCAAAGAGGAGATTATTGATGTTTTGGTCGAATTCATGCTGGGCGATAATCCGGTGACAGCTTTGGAAAAACTACGCCTGGAGGGTAATACGGCAACCGTTTGCGGCAAAGTCTTTAAGAATGGTGAACCAACCTACAGTTGTCGCGAGTGCGGTGTGGATCCCACGTGTGTGTTGTGTGTGAATTGCTTCAAGCGATCCGCACATCGATTTCACAAGTATAAAATGTCCACCTCAGGTGGAGGAGGCTGTTGTGATTGTGGCGATGATGAGGCCTGGAAAAAGGATCAATACTGTCAGCTACATTTGGTAAGAATGACACACATTGCTGCGACCATTTGGTTTTGCCACTTTTAACACTGAGATTGACTCAATTTCAAGTTTAGGAAAAAAGTCGGAAAGCACTTCAATTTACTGAAAGCCCTAGCCTCGAGAACGGACCACCGTTTTGTAGTCCAATGAATTCAGGTCTGGTCTATCGGCAGGCCAATCATCCATTCAAATGAAGTTCGGTACATGGTACATGGCTGGAGAGGAGTCTTTTTGAAAGGTCTACGGCTTGAGAGGCATCACAACCTTTTCCAAAACGTCGGATTGATAAACTTTTGCTGAAGTTTTGACTCCTTTTTCACAAAAATGAAGCTTAGTGACTCCATGGTGACCTCTCTGAACTCTCGGAATGAGTATGGGCGCTTAATTTGAAGACACATCATACACTCTATCGTTCGTTGAACGATTCCTCCGTGGGGAAAACTTCTTTTGTTCACGCACTGGCGACGCAATGCTTTCGAGCAAGTCATCGGTGTGCCTCTCTTGTAATCACTGAGTTCCAAGTCACGTTTTCTGATGCGCGACATGCTGTCCTAGCTGATACACATCTCCCGAGACATGATTTTCTGCCTGCGCAGTGGATTTCGACGAATTTAATATTTCGTTCGCACAGTGCGCGTCTTCTATACCATCACAGATGGTAACGAAGGGGTGTCTAAATCGACCGACATTTGCAAAAGAGAAGTGAACAACTGAACATTTTCGGTGTTGAATCCTAAATTATTGCACGTTTTCACGTTTTCTCCCCCCCCCTCTCCACTATTTTCAGGCAAATCGTAAGAATCCCTTGGAAAGCAAGATCCTAACTCCCGCCGTCTTGGAACGTAGCGAGATATGTTTCAGTGCCATTCTGGCGTTTTGCGTCAACTATCTGGAGATTGAGCCAAATGCCAGTTTGCAGTGTTTGGACGGCGAACAGGTGGATGGTGCACAATTCTGTACGGTGCTGTACAACGACGAGTCGCACACATTCGATCAGGTCATCCAGACTCTAACCAAAATTGCCAACTGTCGTCACAAGGATGCCATGGAAATTGTGGCGGCCATAGATCGTGAGGGTCGTGCTGTAGTCAAATGCGACACGTTCAAGGAGTGCAATGATCTGAAAACGGCCATTGAGAATCAAATGATACCGCCTAGCGGCCTGCTGACCAATGCCCGTAACAACCAATCGTTGCGCACCTCCGTTTTGCATATCAATTCGGTGGCATGCCAACAGTTTGCACTGCAGCTGCTCAGCTGGTTCCAGGAGTTTCTGGTGCGTCACTACCTGTTCCGCAAGACCTTCGCCACATTGGTGCAGCAGAAGCAGGAGTCGTTTTGTATACGCCACATCCTGGAGTACGATGTGAAGCTATGGAAGACAGCACGGACCTGTTGGCATCGCTTGCTCATCTCTGGCATGCTAATGGAGTACGAGAACAAAATGGTATTGGCCCAGGAGTTCTCGCGCATCTACACCATCATTGTGGAGGATTTCATCAACGATGATCACGATCATTCGTTTTCAATTGTGTCGCTGAGTGTGCAGTTGTTCACGGTGCCCAGCATAGCGCACCACTTGATTGCACAGGAGGGGATATTCGAGAGGCTGCTGCACACGTTCTACCATGTGGCCATCGAGAAGTTCATTCACAACCGGACGCTCCACTTTAGCAAGAATATAGCCAGCATGACGTTCTTCAAGAGAGCCAACTATATACTGTATGATCTGCGCTATTTGCTGAGCCTGAAGCCAGAGGTGTTGAGCAATGACTTGCGCACGGGATTTCTGGAAGGTGAGTCTCCCGCTCTCCCTCTAACTGGTGCCGTTTCTCTAGCTCTCTCCCTCTCCCTCTTTGTTACAGGCTGCAAGGCTTTGATGCGTGTATTGAATGTGATGCAGGGCATGGAGTCCATTACACGCCAGACGGGCCAACATATGGACTATGAACCCGAATGGGAATGCGGCTTTAACTTGCACATTAAACTGGCCACCACCATCTCCCAGGTCATCGAATGGGCTGCCAGCGATGTGGAACTCTTGTGCCAACTGTATAAGATGACTGTTCGTGCTCTGGTCAACAATAGCTTCATTGTGGGCAGTGAAAAGGTGGAGGCCAAAAGTGTGGCCGGCCATGTGGCCAGCTGTCTTATTTATGATGTATCCGTGCGTCCCGTTTCCATACATCTGCCGCTATCCCGCTTCTATGCGGGCATCTATCTGCACTTGGGTGCCCACGACATGACCTATGACAAGCTATTGGACAACATGCTGGATAACAAGGGCAAGGCTTTGATATTAACACCACGCGAGATAATTGAACCCGTGCTGTGCACCCACGCCATGATTGCCCAGGTGGCTGCCGGCATGTGGCGTCGCAATGGTTACTCTCTGCTCCATCAGCTCTACTTCTATCGCAATGTACGCTGCCGCGTCGAGATGTTGGATCGTGACGTGGTATGCCTGCAGATTGGAGCCTCACTCATAGAGAGCAACGAGTTCCTGATTCACGTACTCAACAAATTCAATTTGATCCTTTGGGCCCAGCCCAACTACGAGGCACTGTTGGCCGAATCGCCGGTGGATGATGAATTTATGCGTCAGTTGTCCATGATTGATGAGTTTCTCGAGCTGTTGATTGTGATCATTGGCGAGCGCTGGATGCCGGGCGTATCGTTGGTCACTGAGGAGGATCGCTTGCGCAAAGAAATCATACAGCTGCTGTGCACCAAATCCTATTCACATTCAGAGCTAAGTCGAGCACTGCCCGACAGTAATGGTGGTAATAGCGATAGCATCTTTGAGGATGTCATCAATACGGTGGCCGTATTCAAGAAACCCGTGGGTGTGGAGAGCAAGGGTGTCTATGAGCTCAAGGAGCATCTGTTTGAGGAGTTCAATGTGTACTTCTATCATTGCACCAAAGAGGATAAATCCAAGGCAGAAGAGTTGCAGCGTGAGCGTCGTAAGGCCAAAAAACAATTGGTCTGCTGTCCACCGCCAATGCTGCCGCAACTGACTCCGGCTTTCACGTGAGTTGGACGTTTTCTTTAACTTGATGACCAAATTATTCTGCCTGCTCTAAGTTTCTTATTGCTTCACAACGATTGTTTTGGTGATTTCGCATAATGCCGCTCTGCTTAGTTCGTCGTTACTGAACCATCGTTTGGGCAAAATGATTTTTATTAGAGCTGGATCTCCGAGAGGTTCAGTGGGAGAGTTTGACCTAGTCTCCTAGTATCCTTCTACTCAAGGCGGGACAGTGGAAGAAGAGATTTTTGTACTGTTACCTCCTCGTTTTTGTACCTGTAGCTTCTGCAGAAATCACGGTGAGAGACGGCTAGGCGTGCAGCGTGTCCGCCGAAAAGGCAGTGAATCGTTAGGGCTCCCACCAGAAGTGATATGCGTTCCCTTCAGTGACGTAAGATCGTGATAGTACGCTAAGATTTAGTGTTGTACCGCGGAGGAGAAAAGGTTTCAGCTTCTGTGTGGAGCTTTACGAGTCCGCAGATTCGTTTCCTTTTCAGTTGCGATTCCTGGCACCCAAATAAGGTGAATACTGAATTCTCGTGGGATCTCGTTTAGAAATGAGTGGCATTCAGTAAGTGTTTTAGTATTGTTCGTATATGAGTCAAAGGCTTTAAGGGCGTTTACTTCCCCCTACTTTATCGTCCAGCTTAGAGCCATTAGTGTAGACGTTGTTGTCCTCCTCGTGTTGGTTTTACCTCCTTTCCAGGCATCGGATTCTCTTAGTCTTAGGGCTGTTGTTATAGCCAGTTGCTTTGATATTAGTTCTAGTGGTAGGAGGTTATGTCATTTCTAAGAAAGCCCATCATTTTTGTTCAACCTAATCCAATCTTTGGGTTTAGCACAGGTTCCGATTCACCTGATGTGGTTCAAGTTTCGGTTTATAGTTTAATAAAGTTGGAATCCTGGGCTCAAACCGGTTGGGTTCAAAACTGGTCTGCAGTTCTGGACTTCAGTATTGAGCCCTCACGAAGGATTCTGTCAGATGAATGTGTTGAACATGGTGAGTGCAGGTGATACCCTGTTCCCATTGAAAAAGGCGAAAAGGAGGATCATAAGGTATATATATTCTTGATCAGCATGAATAGCCAAGTCTTTATAGCCATGTCTGTATGAACGCGTTGATCTCAAAGACTATAAGAGATAGAGCCACAAATGTTTGCATTAAGGTAGGTGTATACCGTACGCAGATCAAGTTTGTATCAGATTTGGAAAATCTTTCACCGAACTCGCCTTTCAATTGGGCGATTCTTCGCTTGCTGTGTGGCATGTGGCACCGTCTTGTCAGCCAAATGCACCCGCCCATAATCCACACCAAACAGTACATTCTTCGGGTGCATTGGCAGTTCTTGCAATGCTTCTGGCAAATAGGGCAATTTTGTTTGTCCTCGTATCCCTTTCGTCGCTGAACACAATTTTCCGATAAAAAAGTGGATGATTTTTGCTCTGCTCTTGTCTTGCTTGTTTTATGATGCCTCCATTTGATAATCGGTCTGCTCTGGTCTAGTCTTAGTGCTGCTTTCTATATATTTTGTTGATGTGTTTGTCATTTTGCTTTTTATTGTTTCCCAACTGTTCCCACAACAGCATCTAAACTGTTCCCAACATTCTTCCCTTCCTCTTTACACAGATCGATGGCCAACATTTTGCAGTGCAATGTGTTCCTTAGCATTAGCACTCTTATAATGGATCGTGCTTTGGATGCACGCAGTCGTTCCTTTACCGAGAGTCATCTGCAGAAGGTAAGCTCACACACACTTCCTCTTCTTTTTCACTTACTGATATTCTCGTTTGATCCTCAAAAGATTCTTCACCTGCTGGGCTTCGCCATTCAAGAGGAGTTGAGTGAACATTATCCGTTCCTTAGTTTCTATGAACGCTCCCAGAAATTTGCCATACTAGACAAATTGGAGGAGCTGGCCCGTTGCCCTAGGGTAAGTCCTGTGTGCATAAAAATAGGGCAAAAACCCATTTTTATTTCCGTTCTTTTCCTTCCAGCTTGAGGCCCACCGTGACTTTGTTCTATGGACCATCAAGCGATACAAAGAGCTGCAGATTAAGCAGGCGCCCAGTGGATCTGCAGGACCCAGTGGCTCTCAGCACTTGAGCGGAGGTGAGGAGCAACCATTGACCTCCGAAGAGCAAGCACGCCAGGAAAAAGAGTCGCGTGCCCGCTTGGCAGCTGAGCGGCGAGCCAAGATCATGGCCCAAATGAAATCGGCACAAAAGTCCTTCATGAAGTCCAATGCCGAAATGTTTGCCAGCACCAAGACCGATCAAGACGAGGTAGCCTCCTCCTCCTCAACCAGCAAGGCGGCCGGCGGTGCCATGGATTGGGATGATATACCTGGCGGCAGTGGCAGCAGCAGCTTAGAGCCAGAGGGAGCTGCCGCTTTGGTTGTGGAGGCACCGGTTTCGTGCCTGGGCGTGAATCGCAGCCACTACCAGGCCGGGGAGAACACCTTCAAGTGTATACTCTGCTTTGAGGATTGCAGCATCACCACCAGAGGCCCGCCCTTGGTCAGTTCGGCCTTTTTGCAGACTTCGCGGGTGATTTTCACCGCCTCGTCCAATCGCCATCAACCCAAATCGTCGCTCCATGTGAGCTGCTGTGGTCATGTGATGCACTATAGCTGCTGGCAAGAGTACTACAGCAACGAGGAGTCCAAGGAGCAGCGTCGTCCGCATCGTAATCGCGTGGCCTTGAGTCAGGCGCATAATGTGGAGTTCCATTGCCCCTACTGCAGAACTCTGAGCAACACTGTGCTGCCGGTGAGCGAAGCTTTACCCAAATTCTCGCCTCCGCCAGCCCAGCGGGAAAGTTTCATACCACTGGATTGCTTTGTGGAGATTATGCGCACCCTGGCTATGGAGTTGAATGTAATCTGCGATGAGGACATGTGGGCGTATCCGAACTTTCAGCGAATTTTGCGCAAATCCAATGTGTGTGGCGATGTGGGACAGTTTGAGCGTAGCATTCAGGTTATCGATGAGCCGCAGCTGCATGAGAATTGGGGCGAAGTGATTGCGGCCTTTCACAAGGCATTGCGCAATGCCATGCAGAGTCAGACCATGCAGAATCAACGGGACTCACCGTCAACCGCATCGAGCAGCAGCGATGGTGACATGGCCACAGTGTCCACCCTATGGGATACGTGCAGCTATACCTTGCAAGCGCTGGAGGTCTATTTGTTTGCCATACAGAAGCCATTGAAGGCAGAGCTACCGATGCGTCATCAGAGCTGTGCCAGCAATTTGGTGCGTGCGTGTGCTTTATACTCGGCCAGCCTGTTGCCGGTGCAGATACCCTTCCAGGCGGAGGTGGGTGCCAAACTGCTTGATACGATCTTCAATCAGAAGGGCTCCAGTGTATTGGAATGGGATTGCTTCCGCATGCTGGTGCAGTTCAACTTTATGGTGCCCAATCTTATGGTGGCGGAAGACTGTGAGTATAAATGGGGAAACCATACTCAAAATGCAATGCCTTTGTACTTCTGCTAAGGCAACTATTTGTGAAGCAGAAGAAAAGAGCTGTGAAGAGGGCTGGGTAAATAGAAAGATATAGAAAGGACATAGGTATAGACTTATAAGTCAGACAAGGTCTGGAAGATGATTGAAGAACAACGAAGTAGGCACATAAGACTGAACACACATTAGAAAGAACTTCAATAAGAGACAAAGACGAAGAAATGTGACCGATGAAAGGAAAAAGAAAGGGACAAAGTAACCAGTAAGACGAAAAACGATGAAGAATAAAGTAAAAGCAGGAGAAAACCCGCAGAGGAGAAGATTTAGAAAGGAGATTGAAGAGAGGAGAGGAGTAAAAATGAAAGCAAACATCAATCAATCTCACTTCGCTTTCCCTTCTTCTATTTTAGCCACAAAATCCATCATACCCAGCGGCAGCATGTTCGATTTTTACATACTCCAGACCATGTTTGTGGCCCAACTAACCAAGGCGGTTATTGGCTTTGATCATGACAAAGAGCAGGCCAAATATCAGGAGGAACACAAAGATCTAATTCGTTTGGCCTATGTGGAGCAATTGCCCTGCAAGATTCAAGAGAATATGGTGACATTCTATCGTCGCTACAATTTACCGGCTCGCCAGCGGCAGCAGCAAAAGGAGAGGGATCAGTTGGATGCGCATACACCGGATGAGCAACAGCAGCAGCAGCCCAGTGTGCTCATCCCCTGTGAACTGCGGCACTTGGCCTTGCTGCTGGAATATGTGGAACGTCAGATGGCCTCGTTTTTGCGCTGTGCCTGTCTCTTCTATCGCTGTATGACCGATGTGGATTTCCCCGAGACATTTCCCACAGATCAGCCGGATCGCTTTGATTTGATGTGCCAGTATTTGGGTCTGGATGCTCAACTGGGCGTATACTTTGACATGGAGACGGCATATGCCACACTAATGCAAAATTTTGCCTCTCATCCGGACCTGGCGGCCACCGAGGCTCTGCTGGAGGCGGTACCTTGTCTGCGTACCATGCCAAAGCTGGTGCCGCTCTATGAGGACTACAGTGATCTGATTAACAGTGTGTCGGATATCTTTTGTCCCAACAATGAGCGCGAGGAGATGAAAACGCCCACAATGTGCCTGATCTGTGGCGCCATATTGTGTGGCCAGTCCTATTGCTGTCAGCCGGAGCTGGGTAAAATGCAGGTGGGTGCCTGTACACATCATGCGCATGATTGTGGCGCCGAGGTGGGCATCTTTTTGCGCATACGCGACTGTCAGGTGGTGTATCTGGGCCGGGGCAAGGGATGCTTTGTGCAGCCCCCGTATCTGGATGAGTACGGCGAGACGGATCAGGGCCTGAGGCGCGGCAATCCGCTGAGACTGTGCAAGGCGGCCTATGATCGTATATTCCTGCAATGGCTGGGCCATAATCTGCACGAGGAGATTGCCCGCTTGAATGATAACTCCAATGTGGCTGTTACGCAATGGCATCACATGTAGTTGGAGGTCGAACGAGGAAGAAGCAGCAGCTGGAAGGTGACGATGTTGATAAAGCAGATGGAGAGTCAATGTGATTATTACATACTAACCTTAGGAGAGCATATTTATACGTCTAAGCATTTTACTATTTCATCCACACACACCCACACACACCCGCAAGACACACAGTGATTCCTACTCACCCAAGCACCCACACCCTCTACTACCCCCTGTCGTCCCTTCTGTCTCGAGTTTTTCTTAATATTAATTGATTTTTTTTTGAATATATTATTTTCTGAGTAATCTTGTTGATAGTTTTGAGTAGCCAAAAAAAAAATGGAAAGGGCTCTCCCCCTAGTTATATACATATATATATATATATCTATATATATAATAATAGTAATATTAATATATATATAAAGCCTAGGTTAGTTTTTTGTCCACAAATCTCTCTCCCTGGAAAAGAAGAAGAAAACGAATGTCCAATTTTTTTGTTGTTAACTTTTCTGCTCTATGTATATAGAACTCAATAACTCCTCCTCCACCCCCCACCCCCCGCAAACACAAATAGAAATTGTACTTTTCGGCCATGTTGCTCTGTACCCAAACTCCGATAGCCCCCAACCACCAAACCCATTTCACCCGACCCCCACACACACACACTAAAAGGAATAAAATTCGTAAAATCATCAACTTTACTTTAACCAATATCTCACCTATATATATGCATAGATATGTATATGTATAGCTATATAAAGACAAACAGAGATACATGTATGTTATATATATATATGGATGTACTCATACGCACTCTCACACAAACAGACAGACAGACAGACAGACAGTCACACTTGTTTCTTTTTATGTATTGTACCACACAAAAACAAACTACAAGCAACAAACAACAACAAAAACAACCAACAACAAAAACAACCAACAACAAAAACAACCACAAAACAAACAACAACAACAACAACTAGTTCGAGCTAAATTTCAATTGTGAGTAAAAACCAACAACAACAAAATGAAACGGAAAAAATAAAACTGCAAATGTTTGCAAAATTTTAGTGATATCCAAAAAAAAAAAAATGAAGTGTGTTTATTTATTTATGTGATGAGGAAACAAAAAGTTGGCAAATGCATTTTAAAAATCAATTACTGATTTTCGATAATTGAAGCAGCTTTGGGTATAAAACCTACAACAGCACTAACAAAGACAGAACAAATTGATGCAGATGCCGTTTGAGAACGTCACTTTTAGGCATAGCACGTTAATAACTCTAAACCAGTGGTGTCCAAACTCACACAATGAAAGAGTTGCGCTTGTGTGCGAAGCAGCGAATCGCGAAGGCAACGTTTACTGCTTCAGCCGAACACATGAGTCGTGAGAGCAAATGCAGCCGAACACGCGCATCGTACGAGAACAAGCTGCCGAGCGTTCTATTTATAGAATACACATATTCTCTCTCTCTATATATGTGTCGGCTGCGACGCCGGCAGAATTTGGCTTGCCAACCATGCGTGGCTGCCTTTTCAAATTTTGGACATCGCTGCTCTCAACCCATAAAACGGTCTCCGACAACCTTCCCTCAACCAATTGTGTGCTGCTTTGGCGCTCTCTGTTAAGCGACTGTTATTGACAGCGACCCACAATAACAGGACCATTTCAGTCCAGGGGACCCAAAGTGTGACTTATTCCAAGACGCAACAGATAAAAATGTTATTTTGAAAAGGTTGCGAGAGCAGACTTAAGTGCAGAGAGCAGAGAGAGCCAGTGCGAGAGATTGCGAGAGAAATTGGGTTTTTTTTTTTTTTGGGTTAGAAAAGTGTCATTTATTAGCTAGCCTTCTGCTACCATTTTTGGCCGCTAATACTAGTGTGAAGTGTTCGATATTAGCAGTACTTGGCAGTGTCCATTTGGGCTTACCGATAATGTATATGTGTTTTAATGTAAGAAAGTGTGAGAATTTGGTGTGAATGGGGTTCCGCTAGAGTCGCCGTGAGCTGAGATCTTTGGGTAATACCCTCTTTAATCTTCTCCTTTGACGTACACCTTGGATCCTGCGTCTTCTTAACAATTTATTTGGCCAATTTGTTGGGGTGGTGTGACAGCTTGTCCATGTATATTGCAGCCTGCTTATTTAAAACGTCTCCAACCATAGGAACTCCAAGGTCCTTTTCAATATCCCTGGTTCTCAGGTACCATTCAGCTTCCGTAATGCGCCTAAAGATTTTCGCTTGGACCACTCTAAACTTTGCCAGGTGAGACTTCGCCGCGATTCCATAAATTTGTAGGCCGTATCTCCATACCGGAGCCAGAATAGCCTTGTAAATTAGGACTTTGTTTCTGAGTGACAGCTTCTTCCTGGAGTTCAGGAGCCACCCCATGCGCCGTGCTTTGGCAGCCACTGCCTGAGCTGATGCCTTGGCATGGTGGGGCGGCATCAGTGAGATGCGTACTTTTGCCAAAAGCACACGCTTCAAAAGTACGCGCAGCACTGAACGTGAAGGTACTTTGCAGTGAACTCACACTGATGTCACCTTACCTCTCTTGTTGTGTCATGATACACACATATGCATGAATTTAAATTCGAGAAACACACAAAAAAGAGCTTTTTAGCAAGCAGTCTCTGCAAAACGGTCGGCAAAATACCAAGACCGAAATATACAACAATAGCAAATGTGTTTCTCTACTCTCCCAACCGAACACGAATTAGAGTGCGCCGCTAAAGGTTGATTCCGTCCCTGACTGTCAATGAGCCGCACGAAATCGGTTTTTTTGTGACAACTGCAAAGAGAGGACCGTCCGATAAGGCGAACTCTGGTTCCAAGTAGGGTTCGAGGTTTGATTATTTTTTTTTTTGCCAAGAGCGCGAGAGAGAGTGGGAGAGTGAGAGCGCGAGTGAGCGCTAGAGCGAACGGCTCACATGGACGCAAATTGTATATGCGGGTGTGTGTGTGAACAAAAGAAAAACGACATCCGCGACGAATCTCACACTTCAAGAGTACGCGAAACACTTGTAACTCTGCGACCTACCTTTATTGTTGGTTTTTTCATTTTACTAGTTGCCAGTTTCTCAGCTTGGTATGTAAATATGTATGTGTCATATTTTATGATCTCGCTAAAAGTAACTGTAAGCGTCGGTGAGTTGTTTATGTAATGTCGAGAGAGAGAGCCAAAAGAGAAAGAGCGACCAGATCATGGTGCAACAAGAGAGGTGAGGTGCAAAGTGCCTTCAGTGGTGCGCGTACTTTTAAAGCGTTAGCTTTTGGCAAAAGGACGCATCACACTGACACCGCCCCACCTTGTATTGTTGCATCATGGACCAGACCCAGCAGTGGAAATCGATATTACATCAGAAAATCACTCAGATTTTTGCAATCCAAGCTTCTAGAAGTATAAGACTGGATTTACACGGTGTTGCAAACTTAATGAAGTTCTTGAAAAATCTGCCAATGGATTAGTAATCATCGGATGAACTATAAGCAACTTATAAGCAAAAGAATGTTATCTGCTTTTCAGCTGCTACTTTTTGTTTTCCACATCCATGCTGAGTAGAAACTTTTGCTGGTACAAAGTATATTTGAGTTCGTTTTCAGAGACTTTCTTAATTGTATGAAACCTGTAAGCTCGTAATGACGGCCCTTGAAACGTAAGTTTGTGGTGTATATCTACAGCTTATATCTACAAAATGTTTGTAAAGTTATGTTTAATGGGTTCCACTCAACATTTGAGAGATTTTTTTGAACAAAAACCAACTTGATCAGACTTTTTTGAGTCCTTTTAGATGAAAATATGAGAGATTACTATTCAAAACACTAGCCAAAATGTGATTAATTAAGTTATTCTTATTGGCTAACAAAATCTGGCATTGTTTTCACATTTTTGAGCAATCGTTGTTTTTATTCAGTTTGTTAAATCAAAAGTAAACAAAAACCTGCTGATTTTTGTCGGTATTTGGTAGTAAAAAACACTTTTTTGCTGGTATCTTATGTGTAAATTGCCACTGCTAGTTCCCAAACTTTGAGGATCGTTGAATAATGCATATAACTATATTTGTGTAGAAGACCCGGATTGGATTATTGGATTATGCCACCCAATCGCCATAAACCTTCCCCTGAACATTGATTTTGATCTATGATTAATAGGAATTCTTTATTTTTGGAAAGCAACTAAAAGTTTGGACATTTCTAATTCGAAATCGTAGGCGTAACTTAGGCTAACTTCAGTGTATGTATGTATCTAAGTATGTACAATAGTTGTAAACTATAGACTAAATAATTAGATGTTACTAGATGGCTACCCTGTAATTGAAATTCCCTCCCAGCCTTGGCTTTTCTTTTGCTTAAGCTAAAGTGTAAGCACTTTTCTCATTATCTTAGTAGGTTGATCTTTTGTTCTATTTACAGCTTTGGACTAGATACAACATATATGTGTGTGTGTATATATGTATTTACATAGACCAAGGAGCAGCGTTCGTTGTTTGAGGGTTCGGGGGGGGGGGGGGGGGGACAAGTAGAAATACTAGAAATCTTAAATCAAAGTAAATACAATGCCATTTAATGCGTAGCCAAGGTTCCAGGTCAAGTACAAAATTCCCAACTGCCAGTTGTTAAAAAAAATCTCTTTATTCTCTCTCCTGGGCCCCCCCCCCCCCTTCTAGATGTGCTGAGTGGCGCCTGGAGGGGATGCCGCCTGATTGGGCTTGGCCAAAGTCTGCGATTGCATCGCCTTGTTCTGCTCCAGGTCTATGACAATGCAATCGTATGGCGGCGGTGGCAGCTCAAATTTCACCACACTATCATAGCTGGGAGGCAGCGAGTCCACAATGCGCAGCACATCATTCTGCGAGTTGATCTGCGAACGGAGATGACGACATACATAAGTCAATTGCACTTAAACAACAGTTGGACACGACTCACATGTGGCATTGCGCCGCTGCCGCTGCCGCTGCGATTGCCCGCCTCGTCGATGGGTCCCGCCCAAATGCAAACGCCCATGCGATGCGTTACATAGCCACAAATGATCACGCTAATGATCAGCATGCCAATGCCCAGGGCAAAGACCAGCCAACGTGACTCCGGACTGCTCATATCCCGCAAGTTCTTCTCCAGCTGCAGGGCACAGAGTATAAGCACCGGGACAGCGACCATGGCCACCAGCAGATCGACAATTGGTCGCTGTGTATTTGGTCCAGCATTCAGTGGGGTGCGTCCTGCGGCTGCACCAACGCCAATCTGTGAATGGGAACTAAAGTTCTGACTGCTGCTGTTCGGTGTCAGTGTGGAGCGAGCCACCACTGTGTTGTGATTCTGTAGCACCATGCTGTCGGGGCGAGAGGGAAAAAGAGAGGGTGAGATGAGCATGAGATTGAAGTAATATGTTAAAGGAATCAGCAGAGATCTAATGTAATCCTTGCCTCCAGTAGTTAATTACTTTTCATTACAAAAATCTCGAAAATACAATTCCTGACAACGATTTTTCTTGGTAATCGTAATTTTTGGATGGAATTACGAATATTTAATGATTATTTCAAGCTATAATTACTTTCATGATGATGACATGATTTCTAGAATTTTGACTAGACCGGCAGGGTAAATAATTTTAATTTACACATAGAAAAATATGCACAAATACACAATAATCCTCCTCAAGTAATTGTAAAAGTAATTATATTTTGTAATAATCACTAGTATTCGCAATTCCCTATTTGACTTTCAATGGAAACGCCTCCAAACTTTATATTTCTTAGTTTGGTATATTTTCTCATGGTTTTTCTCATGGTTTTCTAAATCGGACATCTATATAGAATAGCTGTCACAGAAAAGTAGAGAAAAACTTTTTTGTTTGCAAAGGAACCGTCTCCAAACTTTGTATATCTCAGTTTGCTATGCTTTCTTATGATTTTACCAAGTTTGGTCGAAATCGGATAGCTATAAAGTATAGCTGTCATAGAAAAGAAGAGTTAGAAAAGTAGTTTTAGTGAGAAAAACTTTTTGGTTTTTAATGGAAACGCCTCTAAACTACGTATTTCTTAGTTTGCAATGCTTTCCCATGATTTTACCAAGTTTGATCGAAATCGGACAGCTATAAAGTATAGCTGTCATAGAAACGATCGGTCGAAAAACTGGTTTTAGTGAGAAAAACTTTTTTGTTTTCAATGGAAATGTCTCCAAACGTTGAATTTCTTAGTTTGCAATGCTTTTCTATGATTTTACCAAGTTTGGTCAAAGTCGGACATCTGTATAGTGTAGCTGTCATACAAAAGTAGAGTCTGAAAAGTAGTCTCAGTGAGCAAAACTTTTTTGTTTTCAATGGAAAGGTGCTTAAAATTGGTTCTTAATTATTTGATATGCTTTCATACAATTCTTCAAAGTTTTGTCAATATCGGATGACTATAGCATATAGCTGTCATGGAAACGATCAGTCGAAAAACTAGTTTTAGTGAGAAAAACTTTTTTGTTTTCAATGGAAGCGCCTTCAAATTTTGTACTTCTTAGTTTGCTATACTTTCTCATGATTTGACCAATTTTGGTCGAAATCGGACAGCTATATAGTATAGCTGTCATAGAAAAGTAAGGTCGGAAGAGTAGTCTTAGTTATGAAAACGTGCTGCAAGGGTGCATATCACTGATGACTTGCAGCAGCTGCTCAAAGCATAATTAGTCCCGACGGATATATCTACATAGACTCCTCGTTAATGCAAAAGCAAGTGTATAAAGACTTCGGTGCGCCACAGTTGAGCCTCGTCCCACCGCCAAGTTAATTTCTTTAATTGTGTTAAAGATCGTCGACGTCATGGCAGTAAATCATTCGCATTATCTCATTATCAAGCTAAAAGCGCTAAAATCGCTTGTGCAAATATGTTGTTGCCTTTTGCCACCTTGTCGCCCCCCCACCATATGTACAATTCGTAGATCATTTTTCCGCCCTATCCTACACCGTTTTGTTTGCGTCAAATCAAATATTGATCAAGCATATTTCAATTAAAATGGTTTGGCATTCAATTACGAGAAGGCAATCTGATTGGATTGGATATATACTGCGAATACATACGCATACATATGCATAGAGATCGGTTGGGCATACCTGGGATCAAATGCATTGCTCAGCAGCAAGTCATAGACAGCATAGACAGAGCGCATTTTTGCGCTTTCTATTAATTTCAATTGGCTCTGATGAAACTCTCCTTTTGAACGTTGACCTTGAAAACAACACAATTATCTAGAAGTTTTTGTTTAGTTTCCAATTATTTATGTGTCTTGTAAATGTTCGCATTCGCATTTGTTTTGTGAGAAAATCTTTATGATGGTGTTGTTGTTTTCTATGAAATTTTTAAGCCACTCGGTTTGAGATAAGTCATCGGTGAGATTTTATGAATTGGGGACGGAGGCCAACAGAGCAGCAGCAGCTGCAACGGGCCAACTGATAGTGCTGGTTGGGAGTGGTTGGGGGGGGAGGGAGAGTCACTTCACTCTGGCATGCACTTTTCACACTAGATAAGCCCCGCCAACTGCACGTGATATTGCGTTTCTTTTGAATAAATATTTTATTTTATTCATTTAAAATGAAATCAAATTAACACTTGAAGAGATTCACACACACACACACACGCACACCCACAGAGAGTGAACAAATCCAAGCCAGCTGAAACCGCCACCAAGTAAACCTTGCCGGTCATGGGTTTAAGCATAACTGGGAAAAAGCGCCTAAGAAAGCAGAAAACCCACAAATTGCAATGCACCAAGAAAAATGAGAAATGAAACAGAAATGAGAATGAAGAAATGGGTTAGACCACTACACGATAATGCAATACTCTGCCCATGAATATATGCCTGATCTTGTAACCAGTTGTAGGAGACCGTCGGGTTGTCCAGTAGTCACACTTTATATGGGCAGTCTATACAACTCTCTCACAGTTTTGTGGCTACATGGTTTGAATTTGCTTTAATTATTCAACGATTCGACGTTTCATTTGGAAAATTCCACTTCTTGCTTCCAGAAAAAAGCTGTTAGAATCATTTTAAGTACTTGAAAGTATATACGTTTTGAATTTTCCAGTATTTCGCTCTTAAAAACAAGTAAAACTCATTCTCAGCTTGAGGCTTTTAGGCGAGTGGAGTAAGGTAAAGAAACTGAGAGGGGAGAGCATTAAAACCCACTCGCACAGTTCGGTTTTTTATGGCAGAGGGCTGTGTGGTTGGAAGAAACTGTCGAGAGTAGAGCGCCTTTTGATTTTTGCATTTAAGTGACTTTGAAATTCCCAAGCAGTTATGGTGCGACTGTTGGACTGACAGTTGATAAACAAACACTGATGCTGATTTGTGGTGTTGTGTGTTGCTATCTTGCAATGCTATATAATTAGACAGTATATTTTGTTTAAAACAAGTTTAAGCCCAAAAGAAAAAATTTAAAAAAATTTTAAATTGTTTATTGATTAGAATGTTACTGTCAAATATGTAGAGCTCTTGATTCTAGAATAAACAATGTAACTCTTGTTGCTGAAGAGCTCCTAATCGAATACAAACAGTCTGGGATTTTGAAAATTCTGTGTGCTCTTGTTTCAAGAATGAGCATTCTAGGATAAAAGTATGTTTGGCACTTGATTTAAGAATTTTTCTACTTGATTTGAGAGCGTTTCGTGGCTGGTCCAAGTATTCAAGCTCTGGAATCTATTTAAAAGGGGATCAAAAATTCCTACTTGGATTAAGGAATACGATTTGAATCAAGAATTTGTATTCTTATTGAATTTCTGACAAAAATGCGTATTTGGATTAAGAATTTCCCGTTTGAATCAAGAATTTGCATGCTTATTGAACTTCTGTCATTAGACATTCCTGATCCAAGTATGAAATTCAGTATTATAACTTTATTCTTAACTTTTTAGGCTAGATGTACGAAAAAAGCTATCAAGATTCTAAGTAAAGATCTGTCGAATCAAAGATTTATAGATATTATGACGCATGTTAAACCAAAAACTATTATTCCTGGTAGCTGACATTGGCTGCCAATTTTCGATTTCTTCCACATGCTTCATCTATAATATCCATAAATCTTCGGTCCAATCAAATCAATTTAAAAGTTAGATACATAGAACGACATCTCGTGATTCTCTTTCCCTATTCTTAGGTCTAGATGCCTTCGTTTTGAGGTCAGGAAAGCAGCTAAGACATATTGCTCACTTACTTAAAAACTGACTTAACTCAAAAACGACTATTTTTGAGTTAGAATTTTAATTTACTGGTTCGTTTTCATGTTCCTGCAAAAGCAACATATCTCTGTTATGCAGCACTCGAGCACCTCGTTAAGAGGCAGATTTCTGGGTTTTTTTTAAAGAAATCTTATATTTTCGAAAAATTTACTAGATTGACTTAAACCTAAATGAACTAGTACCGCTCGGTAGAATCCATGGAGAACTTTTAATGCGATTTTCACAAACATTATTATTTCAAGTTATGACTGTGTTGAAGTAAGTGAGCGATATGGTAAACTTAGGAAACTTTCACATAGATATAGCCTGATAACTCAGACTATTCATTGCAAAGTCGTGCCTTAAACTCACGCTATTCTATGGCTTGAAGTTATTTGGGCACACAGAGAAAAAAACCATTCCAATATCAATTTGATCTGGGCTGGTTAATTTGATATTCTGGCAAATATTATTTTTTTTTTCATCTCATTTCACAACTACAACATTTCATTTTGACGCTCAAGAGAAACGTATTGAATATGTGAAGATGAAAAGGGACAAATAGTGTTAAGTGCAAGATATCCTGAGTTCGATACCCAGTCAAGGAGAGGGAAATTATATAAAATATCCAAATTTTGTTGTTTTTGGATTCTCTGAAATTATGTATAATACTTGGCCTAAAAAGTTGCATGGAATGATTTACCTGTCATTTCCAATTATGTATATATATACTTTTTTAAGACAAAATGACATTAAAAAATATCAATTTGATCTTAAAATATTAATTTTACATGCTCAAAAATGTCAGATTGATATTTTCGAACAGGTCTTTTACAACTGATTCAAATCGAATTAGTAAATTAGATTCAAAAATAAAATACTGTATAATATTAATAACAAGTTAAAAGTATATAAATATAATATCATCGTCATAAAATACATTTTGTAAATGTTTATAGTTTAATTTTAATGGCAATTTGCAGAGAACTTAATTGGTAATTCAAATTTTGTAGGTAAAAATATTAAGTTGAGATTAAAATATCAAAATGATATTTGCTGGTATCAAATTGATCTTAAAACAAGAAAGAAAGTCGGTCAAGCCCGACTATAACATACTCTGTACCAAGAAAATTTGTCTTTTGATCATAACTCGAAAACCGTTCATCCGATCTTCTTCATTCCTTAGGCGGGTCGATAAGTTATCTTAATAACTTAATATGTCCAGAAGGAACAAGCCATCTATCTTCAAAACTGTGGGAGATATGACGTTTTTTCTAAATTGCGGGGGCGGGAGGGGGCGTGGGCAAAATTGAAAATAAACTTAATCTGCCTTCAGACATAAGAAGCATATGTCCCATACATGTCAAACCTCTATCTCTTACCATCTCTGAGATCTGTGCGTTCATACGGACAGACAGACAGACAGACGGACAGACGGACATGGCTATATCGATTCGGCTGTTGATGCTGATCAAGAATATATATACTTTATGGGGTCGGAGTTGCTTTCTTCTGGATGTTACATACTTTTGCACAAAATTATTATACTCTATGTACCTTTGGTACAGAGTATAAAAAGTGTCAGCCTGATACAATTTGGTATCCCTTTTGGTAACTGCGAACTATAATTTGAATACTTTCGACACGCGGAGTATTTGAAACTCGATTGTTTCAATTTAATGACTACTTTTGTATTGGGTGTAGTAACACTCCACTGCCATAGTCAGAACAATCTAAATTTGATCTCTATTTGCTTATGAAAAAGCCAAATTCCTCCCTCCAAAGCCAATTGCATTGTAGTAAACATAAACAATACAGCGAACAGGCAACTTAGAGCCCCCACACAAATAAGTTTTCAACAAAAAGCAGTTAACTACATACGTCAAATGCTTACGGCTGTAATGTATTCGGGTTGTCTGGAATTTCTGTTTCTGGGTCCCCCCACCCAGAAAGTCATCAATTAAAATCAACAACTTCCACATTTAAGACCTTAAATCACGCAACAAGTTGCGGTGCTCAAAAAAAACCAGTTACTGCCGCCCTTATCAGGCCAACTGTCTGTGACTGATAATAATTACACTTATGGGAGGGTGAAATTTCGCCCGCGTCATATCACGAGAACAGATACAAAGATACTCCTCGGATACGACATCTGCAATTTGTATCTATGCAAATGCGTCTTTCAATAACAAATATTTAACTTTGTGAATTGCATTTATTGTTATTAATGAGGCTGCGTGTGCAGCTGGAAAACGGCAATTTGTTTGAGGCTCATCATGAGAACGCCGGTCATGATCATCATCGTCATCATCATGATCATCGTCGTCAACAAGGCGCAGTCAGCGGTTTTTGCGGTTCTCGTTGAAATTGACCTTGAATAAATGAAAAGAAATGGAGAGGCATCGGGCTGCATTGTCGAGTGTCATGGCAAAGTTTTGATGATGAAATGAAAATGTTGACATAGGAAACGGTTCAAATTGAATGGCTCTGCTGACTTCCCCCCTTCATTTCTGTTTTTTGTTTTGTTTTTAGAAATTCTTATTTCCACTTGTTTCTTTTTCTTTTTTGCATGTTTCTTCTCTCGTTTCCCCCAAACATGGTCTCGGGGAGCTGACCATTTAAAGTAAAACTAGTCTCGAGTGGCACTTACCACATTGTTGCTCACAATTAAAAGAAATCCAACAACTTTCAGTGCAATTTGGCATGAGAATGAGCGGAATGTAGAACGAACCGGTTAGCACAATGACCAAACAAGACAGAACCCCGGCAAAGACCTTAATCACTATGGTTTGTTGTTGTTTTTTCAATAATTGTACATATAATTTCCCTTTCGCGTTCTATTGTGATGTTTATATACACTTTTTGCAAAGGAAAAAGATACGCCTAGAAGAAGGATCATAAGATTATCTGGAATTCCGTAGAGCCGTAGCACTGAACTTACCGATTTAAAGAAAAGAAAATGTGTACTAAGAAGTCGTTTTTCGGTATTTCGATTGTTGGTTTTATCAGTTAATATTCCATATTCGAATGGTTTATAAGTAAATCCACTCCAAACTCCACTTTTTCCTTTCAAATCTTAATTAGCAAATTGTCGGTTAAGAAAAGTCTACTTCAGGCAAAGTTTTAAGGTAAAAAACTTGATCAAACACGAAAAATATATATTTTATTATACTGTTTTCAATTGAAATAAGAGCTTGTGATTGTAGTTGAAAACTTGGATACATCATTGTATTTCAGAGACCGAGAAACAATCGAAAACCCCCGTTTGGGTGTGTCAGCAAATAAAGTTTACTTGGATATTCCTGGGAATAATTCCTTTGAAAAAACGAAAGTCCGAAATGCAACTTTTCGGAACCACGAGCCAGCTATACGGCCTAATGAAGCATAAGAAAGGTCGCTTGATAAGTTACAAACCTTTATAAATAGTTAAGCTAATACCCCGGTTACACTGCTACATTCTGGAGGTCATTTTATTGGATTATTTAAAATATCACCTCATTCTTTCTGTGTAGTTTCTCTTAAGAGACAAATATCCAATCGGCAGTTCATCTTTGAACACGAATGACCAAGCCAAAGGCCAAATGATGTAGCCTTTTTCCGCTACAAGCTAGATTTTCTATCGAAATGCTATCGAATTTGAAAATGTCATCAATGGGAACAGCTGTTGATCAAAGGCACTGCCATGGGTAAAGAGGGTTTTAGCTCAGGGGGTCCAGTATACAAAAGTTTGGCCTCTGACAACAGTGCATGATTCCTGTGAACATTTGACTTTTACTTGGACAAGACTCTTAATCTTTAATCAGAACTCTCTTGTATTATTTATTCATTGCTCTCTCTCTCTCTCTTTCTGTCTTTCTACCAATCCCATTGCTTAGATGTACAGGAATCTATAAAAATATCGATAATTGTATCGAGAATAAACTTAAGTTTAAAATGAGAAAACGGCCCTAAAAGTTAACCCAAACAGAAGACTGCAAAAGCGGCTAAACTTAGGTGAATTTGAATTTGTAAATGAAAGTAATTTGATTGTGCATATTTAATCCAAGAATTTAAGATATAATTATTATTATAGCTGAAGAAACCCTAAGCGAGTGTTCGTTCCAAATCAAACCAGATGAAATTCTTGCCAGCGTATACCAGATACGTCTAGTATTTATCATTATAAACATTATATGCCCTCTCTCTCTCTCGCTCTGTAGTACTTATATTTCCACTTCCGTTTCCCTGTATCATCATCAGTTTGCTACGTGCTTTCCAGAATTCTGCCTGCTTTGTACAATTTATAAATTTTTTTTCCCCCATTCATAAATTTCATCGGCTCGTTAGCAAGTCATTGACCAGCAGCGGCAGATGATTTACATACTAGATTTTAATTGTAAATTAACAATACTTATAGAATCTACACCCTCTCAGTCTCCACCGTCAACTGAAGTAAAGCCGAAGCGTCATCAATTTCGAAAATTAATAATCAAACTTGCACATTGCGCTTGACTTTGACCAGAACTTTGGAGTCAGCGGGGAAATTGCATTGGCCCAGAAACCCATTTGGAGTGCAATTTAGCCAATGGCACCGGGGCAGACGACACATCCAATTTACATTCACAAGAAGTACATAACATAAGCACTTTCTGCTGATTCGTAGACACTGAAGTTGCCCCTCAGCAAAGACCTTTAAATTGTTGCTGCGTAATCAGCAATTTTGGAAATCCATCAAGAAATGAACCAGGGAATGGTTTAACTGGAATTACAATAGCAAATCCTACAACAATAACAGAACTATAAAATCTACACATTTCCCAGAATGTGCGGCACATGCGTCATTTAGCAGATGATTCAGTTCAGATGAAGAACACAATATAAGTGGATAGGAATATATGAGCACAGACGAACACAGACAGATGTATATGGTATGTGTATATAAAAATTTAATGGTGAAATGGAAATGCAACTGGCTTATCAGCATATATTCCTTTCCAGGCGATAACACGGCACCTTCTAGACTAGGCACGGAAGGTAAAGCGCCATCTCTGGCTGGGCATATGCAGTTGTTATCAATTGGAAAACGGCATAAGGTATACTGGTAATGGAAAAGATCGTGAAGGGTTCCCTTATCAGGGAGGAAATAAGTTGGAATAAGTTATTTTTATACCGTTGCAGAGGATACCCTTAGGAGGAACACATAGGAAGGAAGCAACTCCGACCACATAAAGTATATATATTCCTGATCTGCTCTCTCCTTCGTCAGTTTGAGAGCTATCTTCATCGAACTTTGCACGAAGTCTTTTAGTACAACTTCGCCGCACATTTGTCGGAACCGGTCCGATCGGATGATTATAATATATAGCTGTCATAGGAACGATCGATCGGAAAACTAGTTTTAGTGAGAAAAACTTTTTTATTTGCAATGAAAAAGCCTCCACACTTAGTATTTCTTAGTTTGCTATGCTTTCCCTTGATTTTACTAAGTTTGGTTGAAATCGAACATCTATAAAGTATAGCTGTCATGGAAAAGTAGAGTCTGAAAAGTAGTCTTAGTAAGAAAAACTATTTTGTTTTCAATGGAAACGCATCCAAACTTTGTGTTTCTTAGTGTGCAATGCTTTTCCATGATTCAACCAAGTTTGGTCAAAATCGAACATCTATATAGTATAGGTGTCATAGAAATGTAGAGTCTGAAAATTAGTCTTAGTAAGAAAAACTATTTTGTTTTCAATGGAAATGTTCTTAAAATTGGCATTTATTGAATTGATATGCTTATACACAATTCTACAAAGTTTTGTCAAAATCGGATGACTATAGCATATAGCTGCAGTACGAACGATTGTCCGAAAAGGAAGTTCTATTGGGAAAAACTTTTTTGTTTTAAATGGAATCGACTTTAAATTTCTAGCACGTTCGTTTGTTAGGCTTTTGCATGATTTTACTAAGTTTGATCGAAATCGGACATCTATATAGTATAGCTCCCATAGAAAAGTAAGGTCCAAAAAGTAGTCTTAGTTATAACAAGAAAGAAAGTCGGTCAAGCCCTACTATAACATACTTTGTACCAACAAAATGATACGCTCAGCATACATTTTGATGCTGCAGTAGCAGCTGAAAGCAGCGCTGCTACTGCGCTAAAGCAGTTAACAGTCTTTTGATCATAACTCAACAACCGTTCCTTCGATCTTCACCATTTCTTTGGCGGATCGATAAGTCAACCTGATTACTGAATAAGTCTAGAAGGTACGAACCATCTATCTTTAAAACTGTGTTAGATATGAGGTTTTTTCCAAATTGCGGGGGCGTGGCCAAAATTGAAAATATACTTAATCTGCCAGCAGACATAAGAAGCATATGTCCCATACACGTCAAACCTCTATCTCTTAGCAATCTCTAAGATCTGTGGGTTCATACGGACACATAGACGGACATGGTTATATTGACTCGTCTGTTGCTGCTGATCAAGAATATATATACTTTATAAGGTCGGAGATGCTTCCTTGGGGTTGTTACATACATTTGCACGACTTTAGTGTACCCTTTTTACTCTTCGAGTCACGGGTATAAAAAATAGTGTTTAATTTTAGGGGCTCGGTGTACCTTTCAGTGGAAATGCCTATATTTGGTTATGTTAAGTTTAATTGTCATATGGAGTTAGTATTTTCGTTTACTGTGAACTGAAGTGAAGTGATGAAAACTGACACGCACAAGTATGCACGATATCTGAACTTGCAACGTGTTGAACGTGTTGAGTCGTGCGTGTGTGTGACACGAAGAAAAACACGACATCAAACTTCTATAAAGCGAGTCTCAAGGGACTAAAAATGAACTTCGTTGTATTAAAAATTCTTAATATTGAACGAAACCGCAGTGTTTCTGAAGTTCGTAATATAGAATTATATTCCGTATATTCCTACAATTTGGGTACTGGCTCGTCTACCCACCACTCCTGCCCACTTCACAGCTAACGCACACAATTGATCAGCTTGTTTGAATGAATCGAACGCTCTTAAATATGCTTAATTGCCAACGACAAGCAAAGTCATTATTAGAACTAGAAACAAAACTAAAGCAAAACGACAACAAGAAAAATGACGCCCACAAAATGTGGTATGCCCCAGTTTGCTTGGGTTCCCTCCCTTCGGGGAGACATACATACGTACACTTAAGTGGATGCATGTGTAAAAATATCTTACACGAGCAGGCACAGTCACTTAAAAGCTTTACACACGGGATAGCCCCATCCCCGAAATCATGAATGTTGATGACGAGCCAACATTATTCGTATTATTATTATTGTTAATGTATTAATTGATCCGAGTGGAGTGGTGGCGCTTAATTGTGAATGGGAATGGGAATGGGAATGCTGTTTGATTGACTAATCTATGTGGGGGATTGTAACTGCCCGTCGGTAGTTGTGGTTCCTGTTCGGTCACGTCGTCATTCGACAAATAAATAAATTTTGGTTTTGTTGTCTTTGTAGCTGGACTACGTAAGAAGTATATGTGGCAAATTGGGCTATATATAGACATTCAAAACGAAAAGATCTTCTTCTTTATTGGCGGCTGTTTTGCTTGTTGGGGCTGCTGCTGCTATCAATAAATTGACTTTGAGCAACAGTAGCGTCGACATGGGAATCGTATCTGGCAGAGATAAGGGGGCTTGATCGAAGTAAACAGACGTAGGTACTAGCTTAGAGAATGGTACAAGCCGAGCTTGAAGTTGGGTAAGCTGAAACTAAGACTGTTTTGTTCTTAAAATTAGTACACAGCTGATAGCCGTACCTTCATGTAAAACATTTCTTGGAACTATCAAAATGTGCTTTCTCGAAACACGACTCGGAAAATACTCTCGAATTACTCGAAAATGAGTCTAAGCTGATCAGAAGAACGGGTTAAAAACAACTCTTTAAGAGGAGTCGTGGCAAAGGTTACCATTTTCTCCCCACAAACGTATCTATTATGATCAGAAAACGAGCCCATTTATGACTATTTCAATCAGATTGAGGACTCGAAAAAGACTCGAATGTGTTCAAAAATTTCATAAAATGCTTTGCTGCAATATTCCATTGCGTCCCAGCCAACATTTTATCGAGTCTTTTTCGAGTCCTCGATAAATGCGCTCTTTTTCTGATCAGATATTATACTTTTGTCGGGAGAAAATGGCACCTTAGCCGCGACTAATCTTGAGGAGTCGATTTTAACCCGTTCTTCTGAACAGCTTTGATTCATTTTTGAGAAATTTTGCAGTCTTTTTCAGGAGTATTTCAATAAATCACACTTTGAGCAAAAGAACGACTCTTTTCGAGTCTTCTTTTAATCGCCCATGATACTTATCCCCTTTTAATCATCAAAAGAGCTCGAAAAAGTCTAATCAAGCTGATTTTAGTTAAAATGATCTTCCCTATGTTGGGTGGGGACGGTCAGTTATCTGGCAGTTCGAAACTTCCACATAGAGCTATCTGTCACATAAACCCACAAAAAACAGACCAAAATCTAAGTTATCTGACACATACAGCCATGCTCCCATTTTCGCTTTCGCAAAAACTTTGCGATTTGATCCCCAAATCGTAAAAGTTGGTGCTCTGACATTCGGAAATCGCAAAGTTGTGTCGTTTTTAAACCGTCGACATCTGAGTCCGTGAAATGAAAAGTAAATGCAAAATATAGGTTGATGCACAAACAGACAGCCCACGGAACTATTTTCATTCAGTTCTCTAAGCTTTTTAGATTTGTCTTACGGACTCTCCCACTCAATTCGCACTAAGGCAAAATTTTAATCAATTATTTAATATGGAGAGATGGAAAACTGCCCACCAAAACAACAATTTGCGATTTGGCCATAGTATATATCGATATATAACTATCGATAGCATGAGTTATGGCGCTCAACAGCTGTTTTTGTTATGTGAAATGACACAAAACAAGTTGGGAATGGAACATTATCGATGACAAAAACTGGCGAATTTCGGAGCGCTCTAAACTGAAATCGTACGCATTTGCTGAAATCGCAATTCGCAAAAATAAGTGAAAGCCGGAGCATGGCTGATAGTAGCTATTTGGAAGATGAGAGATCGGCCCTAAAACTGAGTACAACCCTTTTTGGGAAAAGTAAAGTTCGCTTGGAATGATGGCAAAAAGTTTCTGCCTTAATATGTATGAAATTTTTACCCAGATGAAAATATTTTAGTAACAAAACAATTAAGGCCATGATTCCCTTGGTAAATACTACTATATATCTGGCACATCTTTAAAGTGAATAGATCTATAAAGTAATCATTGGTGCCTTATGCGTACAATTTTACCAACAGACCTACTAGAAGAATCAAACAGTTACCTATTCTATCGCTGTGCCCAAATCAATGGCGCACCGGTTTTTCATTTCGTTTCCCCCATTTATTAGCCCACACTCACACACACACACACACACACTAACTTCGTTTGTTTTGTTTATTTGATTATTTGTTTGTTGTTGTTATTTTTATACGAAAATTAAAAATAAATTTTGCTAATGTAGAATCCAATCAAATGGAGGGAGCTCAACCAAATTCGATTCTCTGATGAAACTGGTAACATAATTGGGCCTGATCGGTGTGCCTCTCCAGCTCAGTTAGTGGGTGGCAAACATGTTTGTCGGCTTTTTCGGGTACTCACTTGATTTTGTTTTGGTCTCCCTGGGATAAAACTGCCTGGCGCGCGCTCTCTCAATCTGCCTCGATCTCTCTCTCTCTGTCTCTGCGTTTGTTGGTCGATTTGGCGGCTGCTGCTGCTGCTGTTCTCTTTTTGCTTTAATGCTTTTTCACATTTAAAAAAAAACCAAAAAAACACACACACACACACACTCTCACTCTTTGACTTTTGTTTTCCAATTTTCCTCGAATGTTTCAATGCAAAAATAATTTGCCTTTCGCCCGAAATGTTTTGTTGCTGCCTGAGATCGTTGGCCCAACTTGAATGTGGCAAGTTGAATGGACTTGTGGATATGGGTTCTATCTGTCCTGGTGCTGGCTCTGGGTATACTCGTATCGCTCCTGGTCCTCGCTGCCGATCTCACAAGGGTAGCGTCGCCTGTGAACCATTACAACTTCTCCTGTGGTGGGGAAATGGCAGGACTTTCTAACTTGGTGCGACTGTGTACATATGTCAGCATGTGTGCTGAAGGAACGTATACGTGATGAGCAGACGGCGACCGACCGACACCGACCGGTCTAAGAGTAGGAAAAACACAAACAGAAACACAACGAAAACCAGAACACGACGTTGCGATTGTTGTTTGTATTTGTATTCGTTGTTGGTGCTGTTGTTGTTGTTGTTCGCTCGTTCTGTGGGACTTGAGATTTCTCGACGTGAACTGAACCAGAGGCCAGCAATGCTGAGCAGCGACTGTGCGAACACTTTGCTCCGCTGGGGTCTGGGAGCTGGCGCAGCGCGCTGCTGGGCTAAGATCGTCGCGACGTTAGCTTTGGCGTCGCTGAGGAAGATGCTGCTCGGCGGACGGCGGCGGCGGCAGTGATGAGAAATTGTATCAGAAATTCGTTTCATTTCAATTGTTAATTTGTAATTCGCAAATGAATTGGGGTCCACAATTTGTGGCTGTTAGGGGTTCTTTTTGCAATGATTTTAGTTCTCAACAAACAGAAAATCTTAAATGAAATTCATACATAGCATACTTTTTGGGAGATTTACCCACACACACCCTGACTCCTTATACCCTGGCAGCCAACTCCTTTATTCTACTTTACCGCTTTACGTGTCTGGGTAAATCTGGTAGGAAAGACAATCAGTACCGGGTTACTTAAGTACTTCTTAAGCTCTGTACCAAAGGTTTAGATAGTTTATTGAGTTTTTGCAAGTGTAAGTAAACGAAAGTAAACATTTCCGACTTTTTGTATTAGCAGTTGGACCTTGGTTCATTCGAATCATAGCTTCACAATTGGAACTCAATAGAACTATTCCTTAACTAATTGGAAACCCTTTTAGAACTCTTTACTAGCATTGCCGGATATGGACAAAATTTTTATTTGGTTAACTCTTTCAATTCTTCAATCATTTGGAAAAGTTATCGATACTATCGATAATTTATAAATAGCAATTTCTGAAGAATAATCAGTTCATCAAAATGACATCTGAGACGTAGTAAAAGGGTAACCCTAAACGAACCGCTAATTCCGTTTATAAGCAGTTCTGCAAGCCCAAATTTGGTTTCAGATCTGCCATTTTCGCTGTTTAGAACCAAGATTGAACAATTAACCATTGAAAAATTTTAGGTTCGCGGTTTTTGGGCAAAGGTTTTGGGGTTCGTTGTTTCGTAATATGGAAAATACATAAAAACCAAATTGTAAACTTGGTTTTTTAGTAAAAATAAACTAACTGTAACATTAAAAAACAAGAAAGCTAAGCTAACTTTTTTAAACCTTGCAAGTGCTCGCTTAAATACTTTCAAAAAATACTCTTTTTCCCACTTTCCGACCGATCGTTCATATGGGAGCTATACTATATAGTCATCCGATTTGGCCAAAAATTGGTAAAATGGTGTGAAAGCATGTGAAACAATTAAATACAACATGGCAGGATGCTACCATTAAAACCAAAAATGTTTTTCTAACTAAGACTGTTTTTCAGACCTATCTTTTGTATGGCCGCTATACCATATAGTTGTCCGATTTTAATAAAACTTGGTAGAATTATAAAATAGCATAAAAAACCTACGATAACAAAGTTTGGAGACGTTTCCATTGAAAAGAAAAAAGTTTTTCATACTAAAACTAGTTTTCCGTCTGATTGTTCCTATGGTAGCTATGAGATATAGTCATCCGATCCCGTCGGTTCCGACATATTAGTAGTGTGCAGCAAAAAGAAGACTCTGTGCAAAATTTCAGCTTGATAGCTTTAAAACTGAGAGATTAGTTCGCGTAGAAACAGACAGACAGACGGACAATCGACTCAGCTCGTCACCCTGATCAAGAATATATATAGTTTATGGGATCGGAAATGAATATTTCTATGCGTTGCAAACTTCTGGGCTATAACTTAGGATATAACTTTCCTCTATTTGTATACTTTGTACTTTGTAGAGATACACAGAGTAGAATAAGTTTGTGCAAAAGTATGTAACAGCCAGAAGGAAGCAACTCTGACCCTATAAAGTATATATATTTATATGTATATCGCACAGTTCTCAGAGATGTTAAGGGATAGAGGATTGACGTGTATGGGACAAAAGCTTTGTATACTTGCTTAAGTTAATTTTCAATTTTGGCCATGCCGCCCCCCGCAATTGGGAAGAAACGTCATATCTCCCACAATTTTATACATAGAAGCTGCGTACCTTCTGTCCATATTTAGTAATCAGTAATATTTATCGATTCGCCGAATGAACGGTGAAGATTGAATGAGCGATTGTCGGGTTATAGGATATAGGGAGGCACCGGCTGAATCACTTACAAACTTTGGAAGGTCCAGATTGTGTTATAGTCGGGCTACACCGACTTTCTTACTTGATTATGTTATATTAATGTAATTAGCTCGTCGAAATATTGAATATAGATGACTAGGAGCTGGTTAAAGCAACCTTTGTAAACTATTTTAAAAGTTCCATCTTCTTTCCAAATCAAAATCTAATAAGACTACAATTTTCTTCGGGAAAAAAAGAAAATAACACCCCAAATTTGATTAAAGATCGTTGTTGTTGTTGTTTTCAGTATAATTTTTAGGGACCCTTTTTCTTTGGGGTCTTATTTGCAGAGCCCGAAAAACTAAGCTCTTAATTAAGCTCTCGCTTTTGTGAATCATTGAACAAGCTTTGGAGTCGAGCATCTTTAAAACAGGGGCTATTATTTGTGGCGACTTTATAAGCAGCTTTTAATGCTATATTCTAGAATTTTAATTACACTTTCCTGCCTATTTATAGACTCAATCGTTTAAATCCAACCAGTCAATGGAGGAAGTTGCTGGACAAAAGGTTAAGTTTCCTGATGTCTACCATTTTTACTGAACCAAACCCAAATTTTGGGTTCGGAACTGGTTCGGATTCAGTTTTTATACCCTGTTACCAATGAAAATGGGAAAAAGGGGATCATGAAGTTGTGCGAATGTATGTAACAGGGAAAAGGAAACATTTCCGACCCCATAAAGTATATAAATTCTTGATCAGCATTAACAGCCGTGTCGATATAGCCATGTCCGTCTGTCTGTCTGTATGAACGCGTCGATCTCAGAGACTATAAGAGATAAAGCCACAAAATTTTGCATGAAGGTAGACTTATGCCGTACGCAAATCAAGTTTTTTTCAGATTTGGAAAATTCCCACCCGTCCCCATTTTATCCCCAAAAAACCTAGACCTCCTCTAGAAGTCCTAGACCTAAAAAGCCGTCAGATCCACAAGTTAGAGCCTCGTGGTTTAGTATACATCAAGCTAGGCCCAATATCTATCTATTCTGAAAAGTACAATCAGATCGGACAAAAAACACTGGAGTTATAAGCGAATCAGTTGAGCTGATAAGAGCACCCCCCCAGTTGTTGGTCAGGACTAGAAAAAGTGTTGCCTACATTTAGGATGACAATTTGGTTACAAAAACCGGTTACAACAAATTCAAATAAACAGGGTATTTTGTGGTCGGGAAACTCGACTGCAGCGCCCATACTTGTTATTTCTAAAGAGGTGCGGTTCAAGTTTCGGTTTGGTTCGACTTACAGTCTTAAGTCGTACAAGACAACCCTGCAGACAATGATACTTCTTAATTTATCGATTCCCTGTAAGTTTCAATTGCTGATCTCTTCAGATCTCTTAATATTTATAAATATTCTTTAAAATATCTAAAACTCACTTGGTAAAAGGCTTTTCGGAAGCACTTAGCCGAACCGAAAGATGAATATAGAGAAGGGCCAATCCATGCAAGCGGCCTCAACCTAAGTTCTAAATCTTTAAAGAAGAAAAATTAGGTACTGAATGGCATATATCTTTCGGTTCTAGTCCCTGTCCCAGAGACCAACTGCAAGTGAAGAGTTCCTAAATCAACTTTGGCATCACTTTGGCCACTCTCGCCAGTTCTCCGTGTGGGACTTGTCTGATAAGCTTTAATTCTGGCTGCAGAGATATCGGATGGCTGTTATCTGATTTGCCAAGCTGACACATTGAGGTGACAATGGCAAAAAAAAAAAAACACGGCATTGTACATGTTGTTGCTGCCGACACATTTACTTTACGATCTGCACACGCACACACACACACACACACACACACAGATCCTTCGGCCTGATAAGACGTACCATGGAAAGAAGCCGCCGCCGCACAGTGGCCGGATTCGCGAATTTGGCGTTGCAAAAATCATAACTTTTTAACGGAAAAAGATATTTGAAAAATTTCAAAGGGACGAGGATAGAGAATTCCTGTAGCTTTAAAATGAGCGTACGTTCATCTTTGTAGGCTAACAGGGGGACACAGGATCGGCTGCCAAAGTTCATTATTTAATACTCTGAAAAAATTTTATGAAAAAGTCTACGTATTTTAATTTTTTTAAATTGACTTATTAAAAATTAAAAAAAAATGTATAACAAGTTAATTTGTACTAGCTAAAAAAAATTATTCTCATACAAAATTAGTTCTAACTTTTGAATGGTTAATTTTCTTGTTGTTGTTGTTGTCAGTATAGGTATTCATATCATTAGTGCTTAATAGTCTTACTATTTCTGGGGAATATTCGTTGGTTAATTCCGCGAGTGTCCTGATGTGTCTGAGAGATGAGATACTAGGATCAGAGGAGGCCGACAACATGTTGAAAAGGTCTGTATTTTCTTGATGTCGAGATATTTTGCACGTGTTCGCATATCTATACCTTTTGTAGTCCTTGTTTTTGGATTCTTGGGCTTCCTCCTCCTTCGAAACAAGAAAATCCATCAAGCCAAATCGAGTTTTCTTGTATAAATCTTTCCTCAGTCCGATTTGCTGATTTCCATTTAGATTGTAGTCTGTAGAATATGTTTTGTATTTTCGTCGTAGTGATTTCCCTATCCTTCAAATCATTTCTATAATTAAGTTCGGTTTTTACTAGCGACTCGAAAGCTTTTTGTGATTCCGCGGTTTTGAAGAACTCAAATAATTTGCTGTTGTCCATTTTCGATAAAACAAATATCACTAAGCCCTTTATAAGTACAGGGTTGCCCATATTCGACGGACCCATCTGGCAACGCCATAACTTTTGACAGAGATGTCAGATCGCTTAATGACATACCGCGTTTGAAGCGTCAGTCCAAGCAGATTTTTACCATGGAACAATACACGCCACGCGAGCGCTCTGAAATAGTTTAAATTTACATTCAACAGAACAAGTCAATTGTGAAAACTCAACGTGCTTTTAAAAAATTAAAAAATGTGAATAAGAAAACCGTAAATAAGCAAAATTGCCGCATTTACGCCACTGAAAATCCTCAGGAGATTCAAGAAGTGCCTCTTCATGACGAGGCAGTTTGGTGCGGCGTTAGTGCGAAAACGGTCATTGGGCCGTTTTTCTTCCAAAATGAAAATGGCCATGCTGTTACCATCAACCAGGAGCGTTATCGCGACATGATGACCAATTTTGTGATGCCAATTATTCGTCGAAAGCGTATGAGGCAGTTCTGGTTTCAACAAGACGGCGCTCCACCGCACACAAGTCGCATAACAATCGATTTTCTGAAGAAATTGTTTCCGGGCCGTTTGATGTCGAAAAGTGGTGATTTGGACTGGCCACCGCGTTCGCCCGATTTGACGCCGCCTGACTTCTTCTTGTGGGGATATTTGAAGTCAAAGGTTTACGTTAACAAGCCAAGGACCGTAGAAGAGCTCAAGGACAACATTCGTGAAGAAATAGCCGCTATTCCGGCCGAAATGTTGGCGAAAACGATGGAAAATGCTGCAAAAAGGGCACAATACGCCATCAACGCCAGAGGCGGCCATTTGAGAGATATCATATTCAAAAATTGATGTAAACAAATCTACTTGGAACAAATTAAATGATTAAGATTGCCAACCGCCAAATTTTTATTTTTTTCTTTGATTTTTTTAAAAAAAACATGGGTCCGTCGAATATGGGCAACCCTGTACTTGTTCTTCCCAAATATTATTTACCTGTAGATTAAATCGCAAATATCAATGTAACGTCTAAGGGGGCAGGTTGTGGCAGCTGCAACTTTTACAATACATTAATAAATAGACTAATATATAATACCTATGCTCTCAAACAACTGAAATCGGGTGAAATTGATATTTTCGAGTCTATCAAAGTTAAAAAACTCAACCAAAAATAGTGTCCTAAACCTAAAACTTGAATGTGGAACATTCAACTTTGAAATAATACAGTTTGTTAATGTATTCACGTTAAGAATTAATGCATCTTTTCAAAAGAATCAAGCAAATTCAAATCGGTATTACCGTTTGGTCTTTATACGTTCACAAAATTCACATTTGTAACCAAAACAAGAAAGAAAGTCGGTCAAGCCCGACTATAACATACTCTGTACCAAGAAATTTTGTCTTTTGATCATAACTCGAAAACCGTTCATCCGATCTTCTTCATTCCTTTGGCGGATCGATAAGCTATTTTAATAACTAAATATGTCCAGAAGGAACAAGCCATCTATCTTCAAAACTGTGGGAGATATGACGTTTTTTCTAAATTGCGGGGGCGGGAGGGGGCGTGGCCAAAATTGAAAATAAACTTGATCTGCCTGCAGACATAAGAAGCATATGTCCCATACATGTCAAACCTCTATCTCTTACCATCTCTGAGATCTGTGCGTTCATACGGACAGACAGACGGACAGACGGACATGGCTATATCGACTCGGCTGTTGATGCTGATCAAGAATATATATACTTTGTGGGGTCGGAGATGCTTCCTTCTGGATGTTACATACTTTTGCACAAACTTATAATACTCTATGTACCTACGGTACAGAGTATAACAAGAAAGAAAGTCGGTCAAGCCCGACTATAACATACTCTGTACCAAGAAATTTTGTCTTTTGATCATAACTCGAAAACCGTTCATCCGATCTTCTTCATTCCTTTGGCGGATCGATAAGCTATTTTAATAACTAAATATGTCCAGAAGGAACAAGCCATATATCTTCAAAACTGTGGGAGATATGACGTTTTTTCTAAATTGCGGGGGCGGGAGGGGGCGTGGCCAAAATTGAAAATAAACTTGATCTGCCTGCAGACATAAGAAGCATATGTCCCATACACGTCAAACCTCTATCTCTTACCATCTCTGAGATCTGTGCGTTCATACGGACAGACAGACGGACAGACGGACATGGCTATATCGACTCGGCTGTTGATGCTGATGTGAAGAATATATATACTTTGTGGGGTCGGAGATGCTTCCTTCTGGATGTTACATACTTTTGCACAAACTTATAATACTCTATGTACCTTCGGTACAGAGTATAAAAATTAAAAATTCAGCAGTTTGAAAAATTCTTCAACTTCGAACCACTGTAACAACCAAACTAATTGACCAAATTCAAAAAACCAAAGTTTTTTGGGCTATCTGGGGTACCCTTTATTGAATTCAAAAAATCTGCTCAAAAAAATCGAACATCAAAAATTGATTTTTGCAACGCCAAATTCGCGAATCCGGCCACTGTGCGCCGCCGCCGTCGCAGTAGCTAGAAATTCTAGAAGCTTATCGGGGAGGGAGAGTTGTAAATTTTCACCTGTTTGCTTAAATTGCTACTGCCTCGTGGCTGGGCATACATGCAAAGTGGTTAAGTAGATGATGCCAAGGGTCAGATTAAAAAATTCCTATAATAAAAGATATAATCAAAGAAAATAGAATGATTAGATTGGATGTTTTGTGGAAAATATGTGGAGTGTTGAGTGTCGCTGAATGCCCCTAAAAGTAGGCTTGTGTCGGGTAAGTTTTGTTAGGTGTTATTTAACAATTTAAACATAACAACTCATATGCTGTCAGTCCCCCCCAATCACCCACCAACCGATGGCGTCATGTGACTTGGAATCAAATGTGGGTCAATGGATTATCAATGGATTTGTAGCCACTGATAGTGCCATTTATTGCCATTTACCGTTGAGCGGTTTGTGTGTCAGCAGGAATAGTACACTGAACCACCGTTGGACATCCAATAGACGGGGACGGGTGCAATGACTCGCCGCTCGCATCACAGGTAAAAGACCCCCCCGCCGCACACACACAAAGAAGAGACACACGCGATCACTGTTTAAGCCACTTTTTTTGTTTTATGGCTGAAACGTGATCGGGAAAACCTCTGCTCGAGTGTCAGCCGCCACACGTTCAAGTCATCGTCGCCTCAACTCTCTGTATGAGTATCCAGCTCTCCGTGGAGGCTCTCCACAAGCCCTGTCCGCCACAATTACTTGTAATTTGCCCATTTTCCAGATAAACTGGCATTGATAAGCCGCCTCTTGCGGAACTTTATGGCTGGCTCTGTGACGGGAAGTACATACACTGATTTGCACTTGTACTTAAGCAGAGCATCAACGCGCCGAGTCTTATCAGTGGGGGGAACGATGTGTTTTAGTTGCGCGCGCGCTTATCTGTGCCTCCACTCCGCCCTCCCCACAAGGTAAACAACTTCCAGCCGTTGCCAGACAACATCGACAACTTTGGCCAGGCCCGGAGAGATAGCCAGAGGGAGAGAGCGCTGGAGCGGCAGAGCACGTACAGAATTTGAGGGCGGATGGGAATGGTCGATTAAGGTGGTAATCAAAAAGAATTGGGTATAATTATTCAAATGGAATCAAACGAATCGCAATCAGCAGTGTTTCGGTTCTGGAATTGTAGTATTTCTGTTACAAGAGTCTCGATTTTTAATATAATATAATGAAAATCAGTTCAAGTGATGTAGTACTCACTCGATTTCGTTTATAAATCAGAAAGGGCTATAATCCTCACTCCAGATTAAAGTAAGTACGGATTTACCAAGTAACAGCAAAGGAGAGATTTAAACCGAGAGCAAGAAGATCTCTCACAACAATACAGTGAGGCTAAATGGCTATACACACATATTGAAAGGCTTCTTCCACTTATGCTGCCCAGGTCTTCCCAAACTGTCATAGCAAGCTAATGTCTACTTAAGATATAACCGGGGGTTATGCAATGAACTAATGAAAACTTGCTAGTTTGTAAATCAAAAGGTGGGCTTTTTTTGGGGTAACATCTAGTTCGAATATAGAGCTTGGGTGAATCTAGGTCATTATACTCTGTACCGAAGGTACATAGAGTATTATAAGTTTGTGCATCCAGTATGTAGCATTGTAAAGTATGTAACATCCAGAAGTAAGCATCTCCGACCCCATAAAGTATATATATTCTTGATCAGCATCAACAGCCGAGTCGATATAGCCATGTCCGTCTGTCCGCCTGTCCGTCTGTCTGTCCGTATGAACGCACAGATCTCAGAGATGGTAAGAGATAGAGGTTTGACATGTATGGGACATATGCTTCTTATGTCTGCAGGCAGATCAAGTTTATTTTCAATTTTGGCCACGCCCCCTCCCGCCCCCGCAATTTAGAAAAAACGTCATATCTCCCACAGTTTTGAAGATAGATGGCTTGTTCCTTCTGGACATATTTAGTTATTAGGATAACTTATCGATCCGCCAAAGGAATGAAGAAGATCGGATGAACGGTTTTCGAGTTATGATCAAAAGACAAATTTTCTTGGTACAGAGTATGTTATAGTCGGGCTTGACCGACTTTCTTTCTTGTCTTTTTTACATTTGTGCATTTACTATAATTTTGCAGATGTTCCCTTAAAATCTTTGTGAAATTATCACTAGGCAACAAGTTCCAGTATATTGAAGAGTTGGTAGCGATTCATGATGTTTCCGTTTTCTGAAATGGTCCATCCCATCCACAGTTTTGGTAACTTTAGCTTAAAGGCATATTTTTAACATTTTACAGTTCGTTTTATAGGCATTATCGTAAGGTACTATTTCCAAGCTTTAAAATCAACTATTCCAAATATTTCTACGATTTTTTTAAGCGAAGATATACCATGTCAGCATCAGCATGTCTGCCTAAAATTACCATATTTTTTACCGCCCATTGGTATGCAATGGATTTTGTTGAAGGATTCAATTCAAGTGTATAGCCAACTATAGTGATTTGCATGGCATATTTTTGGGCAGTAGACAATTAACTAGTTTTGAACACAAGTGTTCAAAATGGTATAGCTTTGCTATATTTTTTAAAAACTTTATGAAGTCTAAACTTCCCGAAAAAACTTGTCCATAGCGCTAGCTTTTAGGACTAAAGCGATTCTTTCCTTTCATAATATGTAGCATACTAAAGTGGATCTTAGGAAGGAATAAATTTCTTTCTTGCCTGTTCCGTATTCCGAAAACCATTGGAATTGCCGCAATTCAAGTTGAACGCTGTTCCGAATTCCGCAAATCGCCCTTGCAAAGGGAGATATGTTGTGTTTTTGGTAGAGGTTGTTTGGAAATGGCGCGAACTAACAACTTCTCTCAATGCAGCCGGGCCCCCATGTAAAACTATGGTGCAATCTTGAGTTTTCGCTCGGCCTGCAAAAAGCCAATAAACTTAGAAATTAACTTACCAAATATTTTTTTTGGCAATTTGGTGTCTTCTTCTTCATTGCCTCAAAAACAGCTGATAAGTTCGATGACTTTGCTGCTATCGAAACCGTTTCAAAGCCGAGTTCGAAAAGTAAAAACAGCAAATAGTAAGACGTTCGTTTTCGTTTCGTTTTTACTTTTTGAAAACGTTCGGAATTCGGAACAGACCCTGTTTGTCTGTCTGTCCCTTGTGCCTGAATAAACCGTTCATTTGATTGCGATGAATGGATAGATAGATTTTTCATTTGATCCTAGATTATTATGCAGAATTGACAGACGGCAACTGTAGACGGTCAAAAAAGTCGAGCCTAGATTATCATTAAGACGGGTAGTTAGAGATAAAGAGCAAAAGGTTAAAATTTGAAAAGCGGAGATTTTCAATTGAAAGCAGAAACAAAATGTTAGATGAATACAAAGTTAGACACTTTTCCGCCTTCGAACCATGCGGCTGAACCAATGCAAAAGTGTTTCAGATCAACTCCTTTCGATTGGAAAGTTGGTCTTTAGGTTAGTAAGATGAGTGGTAGACTTTATTTAAGCCATGAACTGGAAATCTGGCTTATGGGCTGAAAATTTGTAGTTTTCCCCCACTTAAAACTGTTTATATTGATTTGTAGCCACTTAAATGAAGCTTATAAACGCTTTAATTGGAATCATAATATCAAAATGGGATGCCGGGTATTTAGCTAATTTCAAAAACAATTTTTTGATCTAGAGCAGGGCTGGCGTGGATGGAAAAATCCCTGAGTGTGGTTCAATCTTTTAAGGACACAAAAAGAAAACGACGTATACGTTTTTACAGCCACCCATTCAGCCTGAATCCAACCCACCCAAGAAAACGTCAATACGAATTGTGGTTTTTAGTTGTTGTTGTTTTAGTTTGTAAGTAGTTAGCGTCACAATTCAATTTGTTAATCAAATTGTGCCTGTATTTTTATTTAGTTTTGCGTTTGTTTTTTGGTTTAGTTGAACAATTTACAATAAACGCGTCCGATTTGCTGTGGGGGGAGCTAACCTAAGATAATTGATTTGGTTTCTTGATTATTTTGGCTATAGAAGCGTGGGATATTGCCCCACTTAAGTTTGAAGGTGTTATTTTTTCTTTGTTACTTTTTAAGAGATTTTCCGGAACGGTGGGCCTTAAGGAAATGACAGAACAACAAAACTGACAAATCAAAAGTCTGATTGAATATTTTTTGCAGAAATGGTTTGTTTTTGTTGTTGTTGTTGTTTAATCTGACTACCAACACACAGACGCACATCGAGATATTTTTGTATATATATATATATAT
Organism: Lordiphosa fenestrarum; assembly: GCA_035044985.1. NCBI lineage: Eukaryota > Metazoa > Arthropoda > Insecta > Diptera > Drosophilidae > Lordiphosa > Lordiphosa fenestrarum. Next base: position 1,369,132 of record JAWNNO010004426.1, read on the forward strand.
ATATATAATAATTATTATTTAGACACCATTTTACATACACAAAAAAAAGGAAGGGCCAAAGTAGAATTTCGGTGTTTTTTTTTTGGTTTGTTTTGTTTTGTGTTTTCTTTTCCGCCTCGGCCTAAAAGTAGGCCACACTTTTGCGCGAGCTGACAAGCCTACACAGGTGTGCGTGTATGTGTGCATATTACATATTTTGATTGCTTAAGCCTAAGAATAATTGCTATTCCGCCCGTAAGCCGGAACTTTGCTATATAGGTAGGTAATACATACACTTGTATGCATGTGTATGAATGTATGTATGCTTGCATATATATGTGTATAAGAGTATATGCTGCCGTATGTTTTGAGAATTTTGTTGGTTTTGTTTGTGGTTTCTTGTAAGCGTAGTTCTTTGAAGTGCTTAGTTTTGTTTGTTTCGACTGATTCTTCTGATTTCCGATTTCTCTACATATATAAGATGATCATCACACACACACATATTTAACATAATTTATCTATACATTTATAATAACAGAAACAGAAAAGGAACTGACAACTCACACACACGAGCACTAAATATGAAGTAGAATTGGTTTAACGATATGTGAGTGTGAATCTGCGTGTGTGTGTGTGTGTGTGTGTGTGTGTTTGTGCGCGCGCTTGGGTGAGAAAAGGAACTGAAATGTTTGTAAGCTAAGCAACTAAGCAACAATGTGGTTAAGTTTCCTCCCTAAAAAGTATGCTATAGAAATGTAAACTTTTGTTAGTAGAACCCAGCAAACGTTTTTGAAGATCGAAAGACAAATTGATCTCAAATTGAAACAACTTTTTGTTATAATGTTCTTCAATTTACTATAGAATAATATTGAACAATATTGTTTAGTTTTTTATTTAGTTTCCTCCCTCAAAAGCAGGCAATAAAAATTGAAAACTTTTGTAGGAGAAACCCAGCAAACATTTTGGAAGATCGAAAAGCAAATTGATCTCAAATTTAACAAAACTTGGTGTAATTTTCTTCAATTTACTTAAGAATGATTTGCTTTAGTTTTTTTTAGTTTCCTCCCTCAAAAGTAGGCAATCAAAATCGTAAACTTTTGTAAGGGGAACCCAGCAAACATCTTTGAAGATCGAAAGATCAATTGATCTCAAGTTGAAACAACTATTTGGCATAAGTTTGTTCAATTTATCTTAAAAATTTTTGGATTCTTGTCTCTTGTGGGCCTGAAATCAATCGATTTTCCGTTTAAAATAAGTAAGATTAGTTAGAATCATCATTTTAAAATTTGAAAAAAAAACATTTGGTTGATGGATTGGAGGTTTACAAATTAACCAGAGATCGCTTAACATAAAAATCTCATTTCTGTGCCATAGCCTTTTTTTCTTTTAATCACAAACTCCATCCAATATGTTGAACTTAACTGTTCTAAAAGTTAGCAAAATAAGCTCTTAGTCAAGTTCGTTCTTAGAGTTCGACAAATGTACTGTGAAATTTGCGTCAAGGTGCTCGGAATTTGACATCCTATCACGTAAGCATCACCGTCCGATTCATTCGTTTTCCCAAATTGTTGCCAATTGTTTGCTTAGCCCCTAATGGGAGGAACTTGATTTAGTGTGATTGATTTATGACTCAAATGGAATTCAATATTTATATATCTGCCCGATGCATGCTACTTATATGAAGTGGTGTTGTGGTTGTTGTTGTTCTTGTTGTTGTTGTTGGTGGTGTTTCTCTTTCTAAGGCTAATGGTATTTGGTATTTTATTTAAGTTAACTATTTGAATAATTTCTAAGACTCTGTTATTGGTGTTCTGGATTACAGTTTGACAATTGCTTTTCATATGAGTTATTAATTGTTTTAGCGGTTTTGTTTTTTGGGTTTTTTTTTGGTTTTTTTGTTTGTTTTTTTTTTGGTTTTTATATGCTGCTGGTTTTCCGTTTTCACACAAGCACTTGGCAGTTTCCTTCGTCTCCTCTCTTGTGATTTGATGTTTTCGCTTATCAGAGAGAGAGAGTGAACAAATAGCGAAGGTTTTAGCGACGAGGGTAGATTGTAGGTAAAAGGGGAAGTGGCACCCACACCGAGGGTGCACGCTGGGCACGTTGAGGTAACACAAATAAGTACGAGTTATGTTAACAAATCGAGAACACGCGACATAGTGGCAAGTTAATACAGTTTATAGTTTTTTTATATATATAATAAGTAACAACGTTTAAATACAAGTTTACTCTGAGTAGTACACGAGTACTGCTGCTCTACCCGCTCCCTCACACACACACATACAAATTAGCAATTCCTGTCACTTGCCGCGGTGACCCATGGCCCAATACATGACCCTAGCCTTCGGCCCATACAGTTCGATTCACCGGCAAATCCCGCAGCGTGTCTCAACGTTTCACCCCAAACAAGTTCGGTATGGACTTGATCTTTTTGCGCGAACAATTTAAATAGTCCTTGTACATATCGGAGCGTAAGTAGCGTGAATACGAATCGCTTTTCATCAGGTGATAGACATGCGAGGCAGCCACATCGAAACACCACCGATTGGGGCCATTTGGTGAGTTGACCGCTTCGCGTGCCAGTTCCACCGATTTGGAATCGACATTGACGGGACAGGGGGCATCGGGGGCGAGGAACTCTTGCCAGATCTTTTGTATGGCCTCTTTGATCTCCGACTGGGGCAGAGCCTTCATTTCCTGCACCGATTCCCAGAATCTAGAGACAGAGTTGGGGTGTTAAAGTATGGCGAAACTGTCGGGGCAATGCGTAGTAGACTCACTTGAGATTCTCGCCACTGTATTCCTTCTCCAAAAATTTGGTAAACTGTTCGCGTCCAATGGCATCGTTGAGCAGTTCCCGCAGACTGAAGGCCCAACGCTTTACGCGCCGCACAGGAACTTCTTTGCTGTAGAAACGAAAGTAGATAGTTTACATTTTGAGTAGAGCAAAGAGGGAGAAAGATGGAAGATTCCGCACACGCAGGACCGCAGCAAAGCATTACTTCGCGGAGCGGATGACGCTCATATAAGCTATAGCCTGCCATCAATTCTGGATAGACAACATGCATGCACCTATATGTTTTTTATGTTTGTAAGATTGCCAGTTTGTAAGTTTGCAAATTTGTCAGTTTGCAATTTGAAAGTTTGCAAGTTTGTAAGTTTGTAAGTTTGTAAGTTTGTAAGTTTGTAAGTTTATAAGTCTATAAGTTTATAAGTTTATAAGTTTATAAGTTTATAAGTTTATAAGTTTGTAAGTTTGTAAGTTTGTAAGTTTGTAAGTTTGTAAGTTTGTAAGTTTGTAAGTTTATAAGTTTATAAGTTTGTAAGTTTGTAAGTTTATAAATTTGTAAGTTTATAAGTTTATAAGTTTGTAAGTTTTTAAGTTTGCAATTTTTTAAGTTTGCAAGTTTGTAAGCTTGCGAGTTTGCAAGTTTGTCAGTCTGCAAGTTGGCAACTTTCCAGGTTTGTAAGTTTATAAGTTTGTAAGTTTGTAAGTTTGTAAGTTTGTAAGTTTGTAAGTTTATAAGTTTATAAGTTTATAAGTTTATAAGTTTATAAGTTTATAAGTTTATAAGTTTATAAGTTTATAAGTTTATAAGTTTATAAGTTTATAAGTTTATAAGTTTATAAGTTTATAAGTTTATAAGTTTATAAGTTTATAAGTTTATAAGTTTATAAGTTTATAAGTTTATAAGTTTATAAGTTTATAAGTTTATAAGTTTATAAGTTTATAAGTTTATAAGTTTGTAAGTTTTTAAGTTTGCAATTTTTTAAGTTTGTAAGTTTGGGAGTTTGCAAGTTTGTCAGTTTGCAAGTTGGCAACTTTCCAAGTTTGTAAGTTTGTATGTTTGTATGATTGCTTAAAAGTTTGTTAGTTTGTAAGGTTTAGAGCCGTATTTCATAAAATATTTAAGCTATGAACTTGAAATCTAGTCTTTCGATTGATAAAAACGAGTTGGATATCTAACTGGTTACGGAATTGCATTGGTCTTCACCTTTGAATTGGAAAATGGGTCTGTAGATGCATTATGTAGGTGTTGTCATATATCTCGGAAATTAGTTAAGCCATGAACAGGATACTGTCTTAATTTAAAACTGGTTCTGAACAAGTTCAAATGTGAATAACGATTCGATGCAGCCGGAATATGAAAGCTCTCATAACAACCATATTCTCACAATGCAAAGAGGCAACACCGAATACTCAGCTATCTTACAAATAAATAGCAAAAAAAACTAGAACTTACCTATTCTTTTCCGTATCCCACATCTCAGTGCTGTCCGTTTGCCAGGGATTGGGCAGCTCCGGTGAGGTTATAAAGTAATCAAATTCATTATACTGATCATAGTAGGCAACCAGACTGTAAATATATGCGGAAAGAGCAATTAAATGACCAGTTTATAGAAGGAGTGGTGATGATGCCAGATGATTTTCGTGTGGTGCACACGAATCTGTTTTAAAAATTGGTTAATCATGTTGCTTTATGTTGCTTAAAATGGCTTATTTGAAGCTATACTTTTGTTTTAAATCTCATTGCTATTATTGTTAAGTAGTTTTTCTAAGCCGGGTGTGGTGTAGCCGGTAGTGTGTGTGACTGCTGTGTAAGAGGACATGCGAAAAAGTTTGAAAAGTTTGATGTTGTACTAGCTATTGGCGCCTGCTTTGAAATAACTAGAGATGAAAAAGCTTCTCAAACCTTGCTGTTAGGATTCAGCGTTAAGTCAAGAGATTTAGAGAAGCTCTGCCTTGACCCTTTGGGCTGTTTTTAAAGCCACATTTTTGTTTTTTCCATTTTCTCAGCTTTGAAAATAAACAACATTGACATGGTTTTCGAAGTCTTATCGTTACAGTCAGGCCTGTTTCAATCAGGGCTTGGTATTGCTCTTGGGCCACAGCTCTCGAGAGCCGGCTCTTGCTCTCAGTTCGTAGCACTCGGCTCTTGCTTTTGAGCTGAGAGTCCTACGTTGAGAGCCATACAGCACACGGCTTTGTCTGGTTTCCGAGTCTCTTTCCTTGACTTACTGTTTGAGTAGAGATCAAGGCATTGGGAAAAGCTCCATGACTGCCAAGCCAATTTGATTCCTTTCTTTCGCATTCGATTTCCTTTTTTTTCAATATCATGAGAGCTGTCTCTTATTTAAAAACAAAAAAAACCTCAAGAACTTACGCCTCGGCCGCCTTGGACACTTTGATTGTGCGCCGCTCGAGCTTCTGCTTGCGCAGTGCAATGATTCTAGTCAATTGCTCTACAGGATTCTTGGCCACAGATGCTCCGGCAGAGCCAGTGCCATGACTGGAGCCGCCACGTCGATAGGCCTTCTTAATATCAATTTCGGTGGTATTCACGCAACCGGGCATGGGTCGATGGACATCCCAGAAGGCTCGCTCCTGCGAATCCAATACCTTGCGTTCCAGCTTATCACGCTTCTTGGCCACTTTGCTTTGCGATTCAGCCTGGTGGGAATGGAGACGGATACATTTTGTTTGATTCGCACAGATCAACGCTTCAACACTCACCTGCATGAATATGAATTCCCATTTGCGTGAGAACATCTTTTGCAGTTTGGCCAAATTCTCAGCCTCATAGTCGGCCAGCTCCAGCCGCGTCTTGTTCTGCATTGTGCGTTTGCATAGATACACCGCATAGTCGGTATTCTCCGGCTCCCAGCAGTTCGAAGGCCAGAAATAGGGGGTCTGAAATCTGAGGGACGAACGTAAGGCATAGGCTGCTTAGCCAGTTGCTTGCTTACCTATAGAAGGTGCCATCATTCTTCACGGTCAACGCATGATCATCGATGGGAAAAATGTAGCCATGCGAGCTAAGTAAGTGCGCAAAGTGTAGAGCCTCCGTCACATCCTCCACATCAAAGTTTTTGAGTATCCAGGCCACCAGATCGGCGCCGGTAAACACCGAGGGTACCTTACTCATGAAAGCCTTGACCGTACGCACGGTAACGCCCGTTGATTCCGCCTGCATCTTCTCTATAATCGCCTCCATCTGTTGGATGGTTTAGGAAAAAAAATCAATTAATCTTCTACTGAAAACTACATTCCAGAGTAAAGCGGTTAAGAGCTCACTTGGAACTAGCTTGAATCAGTTCAAGTGATTCCCAGCTCACTGAAATCCTTATGGGGGAAATGGGATCAATTGGATTTATTGGCACACTTTTAGGAGCTGCATCAATCTGAATATAGCCCGAAAAGTAGACCATAGAAATCGACCAACATCACTCACCTTCTTGTAGACCAGTATATTGGGTGCATCCTCGTTTTTATTGCCCCGCTGCTGCTGCTGCTGTTGCTGCGACGCCGACTGCGAGTTGGGCGGCGGTTGCAGTTGCTGCTGCTGCTGCGTTGATTGTGACGACTGCATGGACTGCTGCGCCGAATGATGATGATGGTGATTGTGATGATGCGTGCTGACAGTGAGCAGCCCACTGTTGGATTTGGCCGACGAACTGCCGCCGCCACTGGAGGCTGTGGCTGAATCGCGCACGTTCACCGTCTTGGAGACGGAAGCGGTGGGCGGTGATGTGGCAGCTTTTGTGCTGGACTCACAACTGGCATTGTCCAGCGGCATGGCGGCATTGTTGTTGCCATTGGCCAGGGCGGTAACGGGACTGGGACTCTCGCGGTCAGCGGCAGCGGCTGCTGTTGGCACCTTGGTGGCAGCGGCTGTGCTCATGGCCAGGGCATTGGTGGCTGCTTGTGTGTTGTCCGCTCCGGAGTTCATTGTTACCATTGTACAAGCCGTTTGGCTCTCCAAGCTTAGCTGAAAGCTATTTTTAAAACTCTGAAGCGGGGGCGTGGGTGCCGGGCGGTGGCGGTGGCGCGCGCTGTGCTATTTTCGCCCGATGTGAGAGTGTGTGTGTGTGTGTGTGCGTGTGTGTGGGTGGGTGTAAGTGAGGACGATCAATTTGGTAGCGGAAATCCCTTTTTTCAACACCAATTTCAGCTGCTTGGGGTCATTGCGGCTGCTGCTCCTCCTTCAGCTGCTGCTGCTGCTGCTTCCTATGAGTGTGTGTGTGCGTGTGGGGGGGAGTTTTATTATAAATTTTCTAAGTCCGCTTGTATCTTGGCAGACAAATTAAGGACACACACACGCACACACCGCACACACACACACACACACACACACTGTTGGTTTTAATTCGAAAATGTGCAATTTTTTAATTATTAAAATCGTTTTTCCTCTTATTTTTCGTTTGATGAGTTTCCGTCCAAAAAAGTTTCGTTTCGTTTTGCTGTTGCTTCTCTCTCTCGCGCACACACACACACACACGCACGCACACGTACAATTGCTCACTCCCTGACTCTGGCACTCTCTCGGGGATTTTTTTTTAGCTTTTATCCTGTAATCATTTTACGGCCCAAAGTCAATTCAAGTGCTCGGTGTGCGTTGTGCGTTTCCTGTTAGTGTTGTTCATCGATTTTCAGCCCCTCCGCTGCTCTCTCTCACACTCACTGCGCCTGCTCGCTAACTGTTGTTTACATCGCTGTCAGCTGTTAGGATTGCCACCTTTAAGACTTCAGCCCCACCAAAAAGGACCACCCATTTTTTTTTTTACAATTCTGTTTGCTTTATTTTTCGATAATCATACAATTGTTTATCTACACATTTTACATACTTAATACACAAAAAAACTTTTATAGTGACCTTAGTTGTTATGGCTTTTATACATACAAACATTTTCAATATTTTGATACTTGTTTTTTTGTTGCAGAAAAAAGGATTACAATAAATAGAAAAAAAAATAAACATTAATTTCTACATAAAATACAGATGAGCACAACACTTGACCTGGATAAACCGTTTGTGGTTTATGCAGGCGAGTGTAGTTCCTTAATTGTAATGGGGTCTTTTCGATTCGACTCCATGGTGTATGTGTGTGTATAAAGAGGTACCCCGAATGCAAGACACAGATGCAATGTTATCCAATTTCAAAGAGCTGTTAAATTTTTTTAGCAGTTTCTAAATTTTTGAAACTAAATTCAGGTAGGTCTGTGCTTTTTTTTTTTAGTTTTTTAACCCGTCTTATAATAAAGACGCCGCAAGAAACAGTTGTAGAAGCCATTTGCGTTAATAGCTAACAATCAGCTTTTTTCTCATACAAAAAAAGCTGATTGTTGGCTATTAACGCATAGCGTCATTGTATGGGGCAAACAGCTGCCTGTTAGCTTTTAACGCAAATCGGACTCATATGACTGTCCCGATCTCTACCAGCAAGCAAGCATCTCGATTTTCTTACGGCTTTTGGCATAACTTACACATAATAAAGGGACATTGTTTCGATTCGCGGTTCGTTTCTGTTTGGTTTGAGAACCGGAGAATGTGTTTTTTTAGGTGAAAATTTCTGTTTAACATTGCATCTGACTGCTCTGGTCAGTGTACAATAGTGTGTAGTGTAGTGTATTTTTATACTTACAGACAGGATAAAACTTATGCTTATGAAAAAAAGGAAACGGAAACGTAAGACTAAATAAGTGTTGTATAACGGAATATTTTTTCCTATCATTAAACACTCACACATTAAGGTATTCACATACACGTACTGCATATGGGGTGATTCATTTAGAGCTGTTTTTTCAAAAACTAAGAACATTTATGAAACTTAGACTGAAGCTGAGAAGCAATTCGAGTTTGATCGAGAAATTACAATAGTGTGGTGCCACATTGAGTAGCTTTATTGATGGAAAACTTCGGTATTTTTCGATATTTCAAAAGAAACTTAAAAAAATAACTCTAAACCAATCACCCATTGAGTATCGTTAGTGTTGGACAGAAAAAGCGTAAAACATGTATAATAATTTAAAGAAACAGTTTCTAAATCGAAATGGAAATCGAAACTGCAACATTTTGATTGTATAAGGACAATTGTTGAGCTTGCTAATTGGTAAACAATTTGGATAACTTGTAAGATCGCTTATAGATCAGTGGGTCCAACAGTTGACTCATGCTGTTCCCGCTTTTATTAATAGATTCTTTAAGAAAATCTCTCACTTTGATCTCTGGTATCTGGGCCCATTACCTATTGAACTTCCGCTAGTTAGTAGGGAAATTTAGAATGAATTTAACTCCCAATTAGTAATCCATTTTAACCACTAAAAAGTAATAGGCTAGGACTAGCAGAAGGTCAATCGAATCATCAGTAGAGCTTGAAATATCGCTAGATTGTATCCGGCTCGAAGGACCAACATAAGAGAGGCTAATTATCCAAATGATGTGAGTTAGTTACACCTTTTCCACCCAGCACTAACGACAAGTTGGTTGCTATATAGTAAACAGTATCTAACGTTTAAATGATATAAATATATGTTTGTGTATCTCGGGTGTGTACCGACCAGCGCCCTAGCCTGAACATGGCCTCACTTTGATGCCATGGCCGGGCTAAGCCTCTGGTCACCACCCGTCACATGCGACTGAAGTAAGCTAGTTAGGATTCAACTCGTCTTCCCTTAGTCCCGGGTGAAGTAACTCCCATTCAATATTTTCTCGATTTGTTACCTTAAATGACCAGCTAGACATAACTAAGAAGAACTTGCTTTTCGTTCCAGTATCTTTCTCCTCGTTCCGTTCCTTTATCTCTCTCTCTCTCTCCCTCGTCCGGATTGTGGCTTGTGTTGTAGTAGATCACATAGTTGACTTCTGCTATAGCTCTGGCAGCTGTGCGCGGGATTGCCGCACCGTGCGTTCCCGCTCCGTCCACAAGGGTCCACCCTGACCCTGTGCACTTTGTGCCTGATAGGACAAGGGTGGGGGACCCAATTGGGCGTGGGGCACCAGCTCGGCCTGGGGATTGAATTGATTGTTGGTGTTGTAGTTGACCAGTATATCGCCAGCCAGGCTGTGTCCTATTTGGACACCTCTGTCGGGATAGTAGGCCGAGGATTGCTGTTGCTGTGGGGGATAGTTTTGTATGGACTGCTGTTTGGATCGCCAGTGCTTGTGCTGGGCAATGGGCAGGAGCCGGTAGAGCGGCTCATTGGCCGGTGCACTGGGATAGCTGGGCACAAAATAGGGCGGCGGCGGCGGTGGTGGCGGATGCTTGGCCCGCACACGCTTGAACTGGGGTGGAGGTCGCTGCGGCTGTTGCCAGTACTGGGGCACATGAGCGGACGGTGGACGTAGCTGATACTTGGCCCGCTGATCCTCCAGATAGTGTTGTGGCGGTGGTGTGGGAGTACCATAGGCTGGCTCGTACAGCTGCTGTTGCTTACCCACTCGCAACTGACGTTCGGGTAGATACGAATCCGCCGATTGCTGTGGCGGCTCCGCTGTTAGCTCCTGCTGCAGCTTGCTAATCCGCAGCTGTCGTTGACGCGGATAGACAATGGCCTTGAAGGCGTTCTGGTCGTGTTCGTCTGCACTGTAGTTAACCATGGGCAAGAAGGGCTGCTTGTCAAAGTCGGGTGGCTGGAACCGACCACTGGTGGCTTGTGGAGGTGGCTTGATGAGATTACTACTGAGTAGCTGACCCAAAGCCGCATCGTATTCGGCATGCAGAGCCTCCAGTTGCGCCTGACGTGGCTTGGGTGTAATGTTGACCACCTCATTGGACTTGTAGTGATGTCGCTTGGGTGGTTTGGTGGCCAGAAAGTCGTCAATGACATTGGTTCTGATTGAACCCTGTGAAGGTTGTCGCTTGGCCTCGAAGTATTCGTAGTAGATGGGATTCGATTTGGACAGTGGCGGATCTTGGGTGGAACTGGGCACGTAGACCAGCTGGGCGGAGGCCGGAGGAGTGCGTGGGGTGTAGTTAATGGGATAGATGGGTATGGGCACGGCCACGGGCACGGGCACACGCTCGATGTACTTGGGCGGCAGATAGCTGATGGCATTGTACTTGGGCTTATAGGAGGTTCGCACCGGCGAAGGTGTCCTTGGGGTGGTGCTGGTCGTGCTGGTGGAAGTCGTTGAGGTGCTGGTGGAGCTGGTGGTGGGTCTTCTTGTCGTCGTTGTGGTAGTCGTCGTCGTCGTCGTCGTCGCCGGCGACGGAGCGCTCTCCAGCCTGCTGAACTGATCGGGTGGTGGTGGCAGCACTATACCCGGCACCAGCGGTCCTGGCGCCACCGGATTTGTGTAGTTGCTCTTGTACACAAAGCTGTAGGCGGGCGGGTAGTACAGCGAGGGATCGTCCTCGTCGAAGTCACTGAGACTGCCGTTGCCCTTCAAACCATTGACCAGCCAGGGTCCCAGCAGCGTCTCGTTCGCATAGCTCAGCCAGGGCGCATAGGGTTTCGGGTAGACATAGGTGGTTGGGGGCGGTGCTGCACCATGGCCAGCTGCCTGAGTCGCTGTAAACGCTCCCGTCCGGGTAGCAGTATACCTTGCTTCCTTACCCGCACCGGCACCGGCGGCTTGGGGCGCCGTGTGCTGACCCTCAGCGGATTGCGTTGAATTGCCAACTGGCGGATTTTGGCTCTCGAGTTGATTATCACGGATAAGCTGCAGCGGGCCGTGCGGTTCAAGCTGCACGGGAAATGGTGGCGGCACCGCCGGATTCGCTGGCAGCTTGATTTGACGCGGCGGCGCATCGTAATCATCTATGGCCGGCCACTCCTCGTTGTTGTCCTCCTCATTGAGGCTGCCGCCCTTGATGACCAGCAGGTGATCCTCCGCCAGCCAGATATCCTGCTCGCTCAGGCCGCCATAGTTGCGCTCGTTGTCGCCGGGCACCTCGGAGTTGCGTGCATAGCTCAGCACGCCCGGACGCTTGGGTAGGCGGCGAAAGAGCTCCTTTTCAATCAACCCATACTTGCCGTCCCTCACCTGATCCGCCAACGTTTTCTTGGCCTCCTCTTTGCCCTGCTTCTTGGAGGGCTCCGCCTGTTGCTCCTTCCCCGAACCGGCACTCAGCCGCAAGATGCCATTGTCCCAATTGTCAAAGTCATCGGGTTCGTTCAGCAAGGCTTCGTCATCGTCATGATCGTGGAACGGGGAAAGGGAGGAGGTGGTCGGCGTTGGTGTTGGCGCGGGCGCCGGCTTGGCCAGACGGTAGCTACTGCTGGCCTTGCGCCTTAGATAGGCTGCCGCATGCTGCTGCCTTGTGGCAGCGGTGGAGCTGGAACTGGAACTGTTGCTGCTGTTGGCCGGGGCGGACGTGGTGGGTGAGACGGCGTAAGCGGAGGACGAGCTGTTGGCGCTTACTGCCGACACTTCGTATGTGGAATGGCCGTGTGCATTGTGGATGTGTCCCGCCACCAAACGCTGGATCATGCGCGGCCTGCCAAGAGAAGGAGAAGAAACGAAAAAAAAAGAAGAAAAAAGTAGGAACATAAATCATTTGTGGCGGCACCCCAAAAATGGGCAGACGCCAGCAATCTCACACAGCCAAAAAGTAAAGGGGAATGGGAACGGCGTGACTGTACAACCAGCAGAGTTAGTGAGGCCGACGTGACACGACACGAGAGAATGGCTAATTGGAATCGGTTAAGATGTTGGACTAAGTGAAGATTTGGTTTGTGGAGTCTGAAGTTTAGATCCAAGAAGATCCAGCTGCAATGGCTAGTTATAATCCATTATTAGAGGAGGGTATAAAACTGATAGAAGCATCTCGGACCACATAAAGTATATATATTCTTGATCAGCATGACGAGCTGAGTTGATTTAGCCATGTACGTCTGTCCCATCTTCACCAGACTTTATTTGTCGGAACCGGCCGGATCGGATGACTATAGCATTAAGCTGTCATAGGAACGATTGGTCGAAAAACTAGTCTTAGCGGGAAAAACCTTTTTTTCAGTGAAAACGCCTTCAAACTTTGTATTTATTTTTTTGCTATACTTTTCCATGATTTTACTAAGTTTGGTCGTTATCGGACATCTATATAGTATAGCTGTCATAGAGAAGAAGAGTCTGAAAAGGTGTTTTGGTAGGAAAAACCTTTTTTGTTTTTAGTGGAAACGCTTCCAAACTTTGTATATCTTAGTTTGCTGTGCTTTTCCATGATTTCACTTAGTTTGGTTGAAATCGGACATCTATATAGTATAGCTGTCATAGAGAAGTAGAGTCTGATAAGTGGTTTCAGTAAGAAAAACTTTTTTGTTTTTAGTGGAAACGCTTCCAAACTTTGTATATCTTAGTTTGCTGTGCTTTTCCATGATTCCACCAAGTTTGGTTGAAATCGGGCATCTATATAGTATAGCTGTCATAGAGAAGTAGAGTCTGAAAAGTTGTTTTAGTAAGAAAAACTTGTTTGTTTTTAGTGGAAGCGCCTCCAAACTTTGTATTTCTTAGTTTGCTATACTTTTTCATGATTCCACTAAGTTTGGTCGACATCGAACATCTATATAGTATAGCTGTCATAGAGAAGTAGAGTTTGAAAAGTGGTCTTAGTGAGAAAAACTTTTTTGTTTTCCATGGAAATGTCTTTAAAACTGGCATTTATTTATTTGATATGGTTTCACACAATTCCACAAAGTTTTATCCAAATCGGATGACTATAGCATATAGCTACAGTACGAATGATGGGTTGGAAAAGAAGTTCTATTAAGAAAATTTTTTTTTGTTTTAAATGGAATCGACTCCAAATGTCTTACATGTACGTTTGTTAGGCTTTTGCATGATCTACCAACTTTGGTCAAAATCGGACATCTATATAGTAAAGCTGTCATAGAAAAGAAGTGGTTCAAAACGTAGAAACTAAGACTAGTTAGAAAAACGTGCTTCAACACTGTCATAAATCAAAGATTACGATTTTTGGGTTAATCCTATCATTCGATATCAATCATTAATATCATATTTCAGCTTTGTTTTCAGGTTCCAACAAAAGCTATATATCTCAGCTGTTCTGCAAACGATATTTTGCGAAGATACTTCGTTTTTCAAGTTAAAACATCAAATATTATCGAATTTCTAGAAAGAGTATTTCAAATATAAGGTAATTAACTAGATTGACTCAAAACTAAAATAACTATTTTCAAGCATTTTATTCAATATGGATTTACTTTGAGTTAGGTCGGTGTGGAAGTAATTGAGCCATGGAAAAAGCACTTCTCCTCATTCCACTCGATATTTATGGCTTTGGTATTTCAAGTGGGTTACCCCATCACGCGGCCATCGCTTATGGTGGTATCAACACTCACGTTTTTAAAGCTGCACCGCGAAATGCAACCGAGGAGGTTGCTGTCGTTCCGTTGGGCAGGGGGAGTGTCGACTGGCGCCGATTGCTGCCGCTGCCGCTGCTCCCATCCAGATCACTCAGCATTGGAGTGTCGCGTGGCTGGCGGGCGGCTCTGATGTTGCCACGATCACGTGGCACCGGGGGAGGCAACGCGGTGGTGCTAGTTGTGGTGGTGAAGCGTCGACGTAGCTGCCGTGCTGCTGTCGTGGCTGTTGCAGTTGGTAGCAGTGGTGTTGTTGCTGCTGTTGTTGTGCTGCGACTTCGACCCACTGCCTGGGAGGAGCGAACATCAATGGGTTGCGTTGTGGGTGGACGTCGCTGGCGTGGCGCTCTCAAGGTGGGCGCCTGTGTGCTGGTCGTGGATGTTGTCGACGATCCTCTGCCTCGTGTTGTCGAAGTGGCCGCTGTTGTTGTTGTTGTCAGCGCTGCCAATGCCAGCAGCAGCGCTATCACTATCAAGTGCAAGGTTAACGATGTCATCTGCAGGCCAAAAGAAGAAATAGAGAAGAGAAGAGAGCTGGTTTTCAATTATGCAATCGTGAAAAGCCACCAAACTTGCTCAGCCGTTGCGCTTAAGTGCATCCGACTAAAGGAAAAAACAAAACCACACCAAATAATCGTAGATTTCAGGTATCAGGTTAACTGTTTTAACGGTTTTTGTTGTTGTTTTTTTGGTATTTTTTGGCTAGGCGTGCGCAAGGTTTGCGATTTTTATGATAGTTTTGCTGCCGCCGCCGCCGCCGCTCGTTCATGAGCAATGAAACCACATTGTGTGTGCTTTGGGCTTTGCAATTGATGATGATGACGATGAATGGTTGAATGAATGCTGAGAAATTGTTTTGTTTTGCCAAATTCCAAAAATTGCCCAAGTTACTAAATTGTGTCACTGTGGCTAAGCCACCCCAACCACCCCCAAAGTAACCTACAGTTGAATTTCATATCAATTGTAGGTCAATGTGTCTGCAATTGAGATATTCCCTTTTACAGGTTCTAAGCACCTTCACAAGTGATTGATAAGTTCTGTTTACTTATTTCATGAGAAAGGTTGTGTCAAGGTAGTTTTTTTATTCATTCCAACTAAAAGTTAGAACTTTTTTGATAAGCTGCTACTGTATCCAAGCCAATGCAAGTCTCATTATTTGCTGTTGGTGGTTTAAATTGGAGCTCTTTAGTCTCCAATGCACAGTAGAGCTATGCCTTGGGTAATCATCTCATCTGAGCTGATCGGTCATGTAATTTCTTGGTTATTTCAGTATTAGACCGTTCCATTTCTCAAACTATGCCGATTTTTTTCCAGCCTATTCCTCAACGGCCATCTACAAAACATAAACTCTATTATTAACAAGAAAGAAAGTCGGTCAAGCCCGACTATAACATACTCTGTACCAAGAAATTTTGTCTTTTGATCATAACTCGAAAACCGTTCATCCGATCTTCTTCATTCCTTTGGCGGATCGATAAGTTATTCTAATAACTAAATATGTCCAGAAGGAACAAGCCATCTATCTTCAAAACTGTGGGAGATATGACGTTTTTTCTAAATTGCGGGGGCGGGAGGGGGCGTGGCCAAAATTGAAAATAAACTTGATCTGCCTGCAGACATAAGAAGCATATGTCCCATACACGTCAAACCTCTATCTCTTACCATCTCAGAGATCTGTGCGTTCATACGGACAGACGGCTGTTGATGCTGATCAAGAATATATATACTTTATGGGGTCGGAGATGCTTCCTTCTGCCTGTTACATACTTTTGCACAAACTTATAATACTCTATGTACCTTCGGTACAGAGTATAAAAATCAAGCTTATTCGTTGCCAGAACTAGAGTCTTTCCGTAGAGTCTTTTTAATTAAACTTTCTTCTTTGGGAATTGAGCCTTGGACCTCCTACTTTACACGAGAGTCGGCATCTTAGCACAGACGGCTATCGACCGCAAGCGAGACAATGCAATTAATAACAGTAAAGCAGCAATCATTCACAAAGCTTGGAAACAAAGCTCTAGGTCACAAAATGCTCTAATTGTTAAATGAGTGAAAGTTTTAAACAGTTGAATGTATTTTAAATTTCACTAAGTCACTATCAGGTGTGTTTCAGAAATCTCTAGCCATTTTCGACTTATAGATTGGATTTCAAACTAAGCTACCAGGACTTAATATGTTAACTGTCAGATTATAGGAAAGGTAAATCTTCAAATCTCTCAACATTTGTCATCTAATCTAGTAGCCTGGAGATTTTGAGACACTTCACATTTAAAGGCAGGAAGTTCTAGCTTCTAGGAATCTCAGACTACAACAGAGTTATTCCTCCCTTTCTTTCCTTAAAGTCCACATAGTTCAAGTCTAACCTCGCTTCCACATTTTGCCCGTCACTTTTGCCGCCCCGAAATTATCATTAGCGCCATCTAACAAAAAAAAAAAAGTGGCACCAAAAACCAAATCGAAATCAAGGACAAAAGTTAAAGAAATCAAAATTTTAAAAAAATCATAAATAACATTTTATTTGTTGTTGCTGTTGTTGTTGCTTTCTGGTCTATTACTCATAAGAGCGCGAGCGCGCGCGCGCGCCTCGTGGCTAATTGGGGCCTAAAACTTCAAGCCAGCGACAGGTTGAAGAGTTTGGAGAGCGTTGGAGTGCAGGCGCCAAGCTTTTGAGCTGTTGTTGTTGTTGTTGTTTTGGGGCGCAGTTGCCAAACCCAGAAACAACAACAACAGCAACAATGCAAAGTGCACCCAGCAACAAAAAAAAACAAGCAAAATAAAACCAAAAATTATGCAGAAAGAAATAAAAAAAACTGAAACCGAAATAGAAACAATCAAATGGAACGTGATTCGAAACTGAAACCACCAACAACCACCGCCACCGCCGAAAAACTGGACTGGGCAGCAGAGGAATGTTGTGCCCGGTGCCTGTCCAGTGCGCTCCAATTTTTTTTTTGTAGCTGCTCGTAGAACCAGCGAAAACAACGGCAGCCAAATTGTTGTTTGGCAATCAAAATAAACTTAAAACAAAAAACAAAACAAAATTAAACAAAAACTTACAAGTAAAAGTGCAAACACGAAGTGGGAATGCCCTTTGGAAGTAAGAAGAATTACAATTTATCACTCATCGATTCACTTTGAGCATGAACACAGAATGGATTGGAATGGGTCCATGTACAAAGATGGCCCTAAGTTAACTGTTAGTCCAACTGACTGATTCATCAACACCCAACCCAAACGGTTTCACCCACAGGTCTTCAATTGGGCTTTGATCTTCATTTAGGTTTTCTCAGCTATTCGAAATGTCGTTCCTGCGGCTGGGAATTCTGCAGCAAGGCTGCAAACCGAACCGACTATCAACTTACAGTGAACTGAACCGTTAAAAGCTAAACCTGAACCTGTTCCGAACCAAAATTTTTAGATCGGTTCGAGAAAAGTTTTAGACATGAGCTGCCTAGTGCTTAGCGAATTCTGCTGATGGTTTTGGATGGCAGAGTATGAAGTCAATCAAGCCCGACTGCGCTGCAGCAGCGAACAGTCTGTTGATCATAACTCGACAACCGTTCGTCCGATCTTTGCCAATTGGCGGATGGATAAATGGTTCTGATTACTAAATATGTCTAGAAGGAACGAACCATTAATCTTGAAAACTGTGGAAGATATGAGGTTTTTTCCCAATTGCGGGGGCGTGGCTGAACTTGAAAATAAACTTGATCTGCATGCAGATATAAGAAGTTTACTTCAGACCTCTATCTTTTACCATCTCTAAGATCTGTGCGTTCATACG
Source organism: Lordiphosa fenestrarum (assembly GCA_035044985.1). Taxonomy (NCBI): domain Eukaryota; kingdom Metazoa; phylum Arthropoda; class Insecta; order Diptera; family Drosophilidae; genus Lordiphosa; species Lordiphosa fenestrarum. Next base: position 1,386,999 of record JAWNNO010004426.1, read on the forward strand.
AACGAACATGGCTATATCGACTCGGCTGTTGATGCTGATCAAGAATATATATACTTTATGGGGTTGGTGATGCTTTTTTTTGGCTGTTACATACTTTTGGACAAACTTAGTACACAAAGTAGTACCTCTAGTATAGAGTATAAAAATCCTACCTTTTAAATCCTCAGAGCATTACTTTGGTAATATTTTTCATTCGTAGACTTCGAAATGGAATTCTTAAACGAAAATTATATTTTGAATTATCCCCAGCTGGCAATGAAGCTGTCTCGTTTTAATAGATTCAATGCAGGGGTGAGTTTTTAGTTAATCGATAACACCAGATGACCGAATTGTCGTCACAGCAAATGTAAAGCGACTTAAATCGCTCTTTTCTTAACTTCAATTGCAGTTTTCATTCCTTTTTCATTGATCTAATTCATATAAATATGACTAGATAACAGAATAACAACAATGCAGGCGATAGCAATGCGAAATTAATCGAAATGTAAGAACAAAACTATAAACTTCATGATAAATGCGAGCGAAATCAAAGTTGAGCAAACTTCATTAAGTTCTTGAATAAGTTCGTAGGAATGAGTTGTAGAGGGTCTCCGGTTTTCACTTATTTTTGCGAATTGTAATTCAGCAAATTCGTACGCTTTCAGCTTAGAGCGCTCCGAAATTCGCCAGTTTTAGTTATCCATAATGTTCCATTCCCAACTTGTTTTGTGTCATTTCACATAACAAGAACAGCTGATGAGCGCCGCAAAACGGTAAAACTTTCCGATTTTCGAATGTCGGAGCATCAACTTTTACGATTTGGTGATCAAAGTGCAAAGTTTGTGAGAAATCGAAAATGGCAGCATGGCTGTATATCTCTTACTTACAAGCATGAGCTTTTTGAAAAACTTCACCGTGTAAAACCCGTTAAACTTTAACGTCTCCAAACTTCAAGCTTCATGATTCGGTGGTGCCAAGAAACAGAAACAGAAACAGAACTGAAACCGTTTTGTTAGCAGGAAATCTCCAATTGTGAAGACATTGTGAAAACATTTCAATAAACTAGGAAATCATTTTTGTACCAAAACAAAACTTTGATTAGTCAACAGAAATACACAAAAATCACTCAACAGTTGCAAACAAAAAATTGAGTTTGTTTTTTTTGTTGGTGCCCCGCGTCATGACCAAGCGGTGATACTCCTTCTGTACGGTTAGGGGCTGGGGAGAGGGTAGCGCCAAGTATAATAAAAACAGTAAATAATGAAAACTGCTCGCGTGCGGCGCTGCGATCACTGCCTAACGGTGCTTATAGTGGCCGCCTGCCCCTGCCCCTGCCATCAGATTCGTCATAGACTCCAGGTCCCGGGCCAAGCCTTGGAGTTGCCGTTAGCATTTTGAATGAAAGGCAACGCTGGCCGCGCAGTCGGCGCAGACGTCGCTACTTCGCCTATTGGCAATAAATAATTCTTTGTTGTTGTTGTTGTTGCGCCTTTTTGTTGCTTTACTTTAAATTTAATTAGTTTATTTGAAAGCAGTTTCGGGGCGATGGTGTCATAGATTAAATTGGACTCAAGTCCCTCTACTCACAATTATGGCCACGGAATGAACAGAACGCCGCCAACTCTGTTTGGGAAATGAACCGAATTTTGGAGTCAAATTGGAAATTCTTGTCAACTCCGACGGCGAATGCGATTTGCTCTAATTAATATCTAATTGTCAAAACAATCAAACGGTTGGGCATTATCGTGCATTTCATTATGTTTTGCATCTGGAGCATGGGATTGTATAATGCCATATCAAATTTTTCTGATTTGTTAATTGTTTTGGGGCGTAACGCGAAACCCGAAACCCGCAGCATATGAATAAATTAATAGTAAACCAAACAAACAAAGCGCCAACCGGGTGGACCATCAACTGGAGTGAAGGGTCAAGAGATTGATGGGGATGAATGGATCAAGTGGAAAGTGGTGAGCAGAGCGCGGGGGTGTTGCAATTGTGAAAGACCATGAATCGTGTGTGTTCGTTTTTTGTTGAGGTAACAGAACTTCTTTTCAATAAATGGTGGCTACAAGTTTGTTTGATTGGCTGGCGCTGGCCCAGTTACGCGCCAAGCATAACTTTGGCCATAACACTCTTGCTTTCACGTCGGATTCGATTGAACACAACAGAATGAAATACACCGAAATACTACCAAGCGGCCGGCCAGTTGGCTGAAGAAGGGAGCGAGGGTGGACTGGTGGTAATGCGCGGACGGCTTTTGATGTAACCAGAGTGTTAGTTAGAGTCGGCCCTGTTCGACTTCCATTTACCCCTTTCGTCGAGGGGAACAACTGTTAACTAACAGAGCTGTAACATTAATGTTAATGTAATAACATTCGCTTAGCAGACAGCGCAGTGAATTCACGAAGCTGTAGCCGCTTTAGGGCAACTTTTCTTAAGACTAGATTTTTCTTGGTCCTTGTTGAACGCAATGGTGTTGTACCCCGCCCAAATGTAAAACTATAAGAGGAATATAACAACACTTCAAAAATTGCCATATGCTAGATTTTGAACCTTGTCATCTTTTTTTTAGTATTGAGAACTTTTCCTATGCTTTGATCTTTTTGTTTTGAGTTGCATTTCCTTGCAAAAGTTCCCGTTTTTCTGTCACGCTTTGCTACAATTGGGATTCCTGCAAAAGTTCTTTTCATTTCATTTGAGTGTGATGAGAGGGTTGTCGATATGTTATCGATATATCTACCAAAAATATTGACGATAAGAGTTTTTTCGTTCGGTACATCTGTGTTAGCAGGAGCTTATATTTATACCCTTGCAAAGGGTATTATAATTTTGCCCAGAAGTTTGCAACGCATAGAAATATTCATTTCCGACCCCCTAAACTATATATATTCTTGATCAGGGTGACGAGCTGAGTCGATTGAGACGGACAAAGGTCCGTCTGTCTGTTTCTACGCGAACTAGTCTCTCAGTTTTTAAAGCTATCGAGCTGAAATTTTGCACTGAGACTTCTTTTTGCTGCACACTACTAATATGACGGAACCGACCGGATCGGTTGACTATATCTCATAGCTACCATAGGAACAATCGCTAGGAAAACTAGTTTAAGTATGAAAAACTTTTTTCTTTTCAATGGAAACGTCTCCAAACTTTGTATACATAGGTTTTCTATGCTTTCTTATAGTTCTGCCAAGTTTCATAAATATTGGACAACTATATGGTATAGCTGCCATACAAAAGATAGGTCTGAAAAACAGTCTTAGAAAAACTTTTTTGTTTTAAATGGTAGCATGCTGCAATTTTGTATTTGTTTGTTTTACATGCTTATACAAAATTTTGGAAATTTTTGGCCAAATCGGATGACTATATCATATAGCTGCCATACGAACGATGGGTCGGAAAATGGGAAAAATAATATTTTTTGAAAATATTTAAGCGAGCACTTCGACACAGACGAAGTTAGCTTAGCTTGCTCGTTTTATATATATTTTGCACCTTTGTAATGAGCACTCATCGATAGACACACGCGTGATACGTTGTGCATCGGGTGGCAACGCTGTGCTATCGATATGCTTATTTCGCGCGGGAACACCACTTTTGAATTGGCAATTCCCAGATAATTCCGTACCTAACTTTAATATGAAATTTTGATTAATTTAAGTTAACTGATTCCAAAACTGGTATCGCATTAGCATGTGTTTCTAAGATATGATGGAAAAACTTTTTATAAGTAGTTGTTTCCCTCCAGTAAGCAGAAATGTCTGGATGAATGCTTTAATATCAAAATGAAATGCGCATAATAAGTAGAGTAGAAACTGCCCAAGTTGTACTCCAAAGTCATACTTTTTCGATTTATGGAATTGGGTGGGTTAATGTCTTCTTGGAAGTGTCTTTAGCCCAACCTCTGCTCTTGTAATCAGAGTTTTCTTTGTTCACACCAAAGTTAAACACTCTTTGACTTGTGAGGCAGTGTAAACGAAGTATCCTTTCATTTAACAATCATTTCCACCATTGTTATTAACAAATTTTTTAACAGTGGAAACGGAGCGAGATTCGGATAATTGACAACAGTTTTGTGATGAAAATGTGCACTGTCAGCCGATGCTTCACAGTGGCCTGTCATTCTCAGCACAATTTTTCCAAATCACAAATATTCATAAATTTCATTGCCAGGAATTAATATATAAAATAAGTAAAACAAAATGGTTCTTCTACGGACAGGTGATGGCGTTGAGATTAGAGCTGACTCCGCACTGCTGGAACGCTCCAACGTGCTCCGCTCCATGTGTCTATGTTTCGGCGACTCGAGCACCAAGCAAATTGAAGAAGACGACCCGCTGCCGCTCCATGGCATCACCAGTGCTGTGCTGCTCAAGATTCTGCTCTGGACCGAGTATCACATGGGGCATGAGGAGCCAGCTTGGGTACAGAATGCAGCCACCAAGCCATATGAAATTGAGCTGCAGACGCATGATTGGGACAAAGAGTTCCTTCGCGACGAGATGAATGGAATCTTTGAGCTTTTGAAGGGAGCGGACTATTTGGATATACATTGGCTGGGCAAGCTGTGTGCACAGAAGCTATCCACCAAGTATTGCTGGGGGAAGATACCGGCAATGGTTCGGCACTACATGCAGATCTACGAAAAGAGAGGCGAAACGTGTGAGAAAATAAACTGCAGCTGCGTTCGCAGCATTCCATTAAAATCCAGCGAAACCTAGCGAAGGATCCTGATCCTGACGGGGAAGAGAAGCGGAAGAGATGCCATAAACAAACAATCGCTGTTTTTTGGAGCTTGTAACTTTTAGAGCTTTGGATTATAAAGACGAGCAAAACAAAATGTGGTTTGTGTTCACCATCGGACCCAGAAGCTCGGTCCAATTTAAATACGGTTTCCCCGTTTGGTTTTATGGGTTTTTGAAATCGATCTCTTGATCACAACAGTTTACATGTTGGGCCATCACAAATCGGTTTTCGAAATCCATCTTCTCTGGTTTGGCAATTTGATATTTGGGGGAGAGTTTGGGCCATAAGCATGTAAAAGTAAGTCACTTGGCTATCGCCGATCTGCCAAGGCATCACTGTGGGGGCGACCTAACCCAATGCCCCGCCACCCCCCCTCCCCAGCAGCTCCCACCCAGCCGCAGCAGGTTTCGGAGTCGAGTGTTTTCGTTTCAATTCGCCTCGTTCCGTTCCGTTCCGTTTCGGTTTTGCCTTAACTACATGCATATTTATTTGCCGCCAAAGAGGCAAACGAATTTTGGGTTAAATATTTGTGCCCGTTGTTGTTTTTCGGACTGTTGAGATACTTTCTGCCGTTTCGAACTGTTTTGTTGTTGTTGCGGCTGCCGTTGCCGTTGCTGTGTTGCGGCGGCGACTACCCGCAATGGTCTGGAATTTTAAATAAATGCGATTTAGTTGTGCAACATTTTTTACCTTACTTTTATTTATATTGTGTGTGTGTGTGTGTGTGTGTATGTGTTTCTTCTTTTCTCCATAGCTTTTTCGTACCAGGCGAACGCCACTTGCACCGCAAAATTATGGTAAATAATTACAAACAAAAGCTAAGAAATTAGGTTCGGTTTGATACCCTAGAAAAGTTATGAAGGAAGGAAAGTTAACTTCGGCTTTATGCACCGATTTGAACAAAACTTTGAACTTAAATGCCAAAATTTTAGAGGATACCATTGAAATCAAAAAGATTTCCTGATTTTCAGACCTAACTTTTCCATGGCAGCTGTCCCATATAACTGTCCGATTTCAAGCAAACCTAGTGAATTCATGGAAAAGCATAGCAAATTATTTAATACGGAGTTTGAAGACCTTTCCATTCAAAATAAAAAAGTTTTTCTCACTTAGACTGTTTTTCAGACCTAACTTTTCCATGGCAGCTATACTATATAGTTGTCCGATTTTGACCAAACTTAGTGGAATCACACAAAAGCCTATCAAACGAACATGTAAGAAATTTGAATCGATTCCATTTAAAACAAAAAAGTTTATCACACTTAAACTGGTTTTTGACCGATCATTCATACTGCAGCTATATGCTATGGTCATCCGATTTTGACAAAACTTTGTAGAATTGTGTGAAAGCAAATAAAATAAATGAATGCCAATTTTAAGGATATTTCCATTGAAAACAAAAAAGTTTTTACCACTAAGACTACTTTTAAGACTCTACTTTTCTATGCCAGCTATACTATATAGATGTCCGATTTTGATCAAACTTGGTAAAAACATGGGAAAGCATAGCAAACTAAGAAGTACTCATTTTGGAGGCGTTTCCTTTGAAAACAAAAAAGTTTTTCCCGGTTAGACTACTTTTAAGACTCTACTTTTCTATGGCAGCTATACTATATAGATGTCCGATATCACACAAACTTAGTTTAATCATGGGAAAGCATAACAAGCTCAGAAATACAAAGATTGGAGGCGTTTCCTTTGTAAATAAAAATGTGTTTCTTACTTAGACTTTTTTTCAGGAAGGCATAGCAAACCAAGAAATACTAAGTTTCAAGTCGATTCTATTGTAAACCAACAAGTTTTTCTCACTAACACTTGTTTTTCGGCCGATAGTTCCCATGACAGCTATATGCTAAAGTCAGCCGATCCGGCCGTTTCCTACAAATATGCAACGTATTTATGACAGAAGACTTCCTGCAAAGTTGGCATAGAAATAGACGGACAAACAGACGGACATATGTCTATATCAACTCAGTCCTTCTTGTTGATCAAGAACAATGCCTTGGAGCTGCTTTCTTCTATGCATTACACACATCTGTATCAATATGAATATCACGGCTGAAAATCTACTAAAAATCAGGAGGTGTTCGAACCCGCAAAATGTTGTACGAAGTGGGTGCAGAGTGTCCCTTCAGGCTCAAACCAGGTATCAGTCATCATTTTAGTTTTGCACTAATTTTGAAAACGATTTATGTAAATTGAAAGAAAATTTAACATTTTATTTATGGAAATCAGGAGTCTTGATGTTTTTGATATAAAATTTGAGCTTGGCTTAAGTTAACTATTAACTTTTCATCTAAGCCTGGCTTTTGGGCCAGGTACTTGTGTTGCAGGATTAGCTAATACAACAAGTGCTACATTTTTATATCCTTTTCGGTGATGGTTTTCCCAAAACTTTAAAACATACGAATCTTGAATCAATCTAAATCTTTCAAGCTGTCGAATTTTGAATCCATCTTTGAAATCCGTAAAAAGTAGCAATAAGGTCGTATAGTTATAGTTGATATTTGACATTATTTTCTAGCTCCTTAGCTACAGATTCTATTTCATCTACATCAGAAGCTTCAAGACTCATATACACTCCAGTTCATTTAATCCTTTCGGCGTTTATTCATTTCTAGAAAAAAATTTTTTGAAAACTGTTTCTGTTTTAAGGTCTAAAAAGTATCGTAAAAATTAAATATTGGGTCTAAATTTTGAAATGTGAAAATGTTTTTCTAAATCCTTTAATAATGTATTACTATATTTAGCAGAAGATTTCCGAATTTGTGTGCCACAAGTGTATCAAATTGAGTAGAAATCGCTGGAAAGAGGTTTGGGTTTCTGTAATTTAACAGATATTTTGTAAATTGGATGCAACCAATGTTAACCCAATTCCACTTTGATGACTTTAGGTGAAGCTCTTTGAGAGCTGCAGAGCTTTTAATACAAACTTCCCAGCGGCGGAGAGCTAAATGTGCTCTGTCGAAAGTATGCATTACGCCTGACGAAAAAGTAATGCACTATACCTGCTTCTAATCTTTAAAGGGATAGTAAACAGACTGCGTACGAGCTGCATTACAATTTTGAAAAAGTAATCCGCATCTGTAATGGGAATCCGATGACAGTTCGGCTCTAGCATACATCCTGTATTACCAGTAATGCAGGTTGTGCGTACACCGTTTAGAAAGCGGCCATGCATATGGCAAAGTAAACCGGACTGTATGTGATTATTTCCGGCATACAGAAGGCAAAGTAATGCAGGAGTAATCCATTATGTAATGGCAATTACCACCGCTGGTTTGTTTTAAAATGAGTAATCGTTCAGTTTTAAAAGTTGTTTTGCTCCGGTTCAGGTTCGGCCGGGAGAAAATTATACTTTTTTGGTTCAGGGTCGGTTCGAAATCCCAAAATTCCCGGAGTCACGACTCCAAAGCGGTTCGACTGCAAACCGGCTTGCAGCGCTGATTAATATATCCACCCTCCGAAATGTCTACTCAGAACTCTACAAAGTTTGGTCAATATCGGATGGCTATAGAATATGGCTGTCGGTCGATATCTGAGTTCTAGCTTCTTTAATCTGCTCATTTTACTTTTCTCAAGTCTACTTTTCAACTGTTTGCATCATTCTATTTGTTTTTGCAGAATTCACTTAAAACTCACACATTTCAGAAGTCACCCCAGTTGGCCCCTGCATTCCTTTTGACTTATATTGGGTGTGTTTTTTCTTAGCTCTGAAGTGGTCGCCCTTTTGCTTGAACCGCCACTAAATGGTTAGAAACACTAAATACAAGTACTTTGTCATTAACGAACAAAATCATGATGGAAGTTCGAGACCACAAGGAAAATCGTTTCACTTTGCATAATAAAGTTGTTGTTGTTGTTGTTGTTGCTGGTGGTGGTGCTGCTGCTGCCGACGCCGTGGCTGCTCCCACGCCCAGTAACCCCAGTTTACCCAGATTTAAGTTCAGGCAAAATCAAGTGTTTCTTTTTATTGCTCGTTTCGCGCTCACTCCACAATTTGAAGTGAATTAGACCGGCCCCATAAAACATGGATCCGCCTTTGAAATCGATTTCGGGTTTTGCTTAGGCAGCTGAAGTGACACTCAAGGGGCGCATGTGGCGTATACTTAACAAGGGAAATTATGATTAATAGAGTAGAAATTGCAGTTTCCTTTTTCTTTTAATAAACTACATTAAACAACTAAGCCGAACCCTTTGCAAAACGGTCAGCATTCCTGGTCTGAAGTTCTTTTTGAGATTTAGCATACTTTTAGAATAATTTTACATACTTGAATATTCCTAAGGACTAAGTCGCTTAAATCTAACCACATAACAGATGAAGTGGCAGGGATTTTCTGTTGTCTAACAGTTTTGCTCAAACGAACCGAAATTTTACACTCGGAACAGGTCCGAGTGCAGCTTTTATTTCTAAAGAGGTTAGTTTGGATAATAAAAGTCGGAATTTGGCTCAAAGGCGGTTTTGGTTCTATCATCAAAGCAAATACAGAGGTTTCCTCAAGCCAGCATTGCTATAACTGTTTGGGAATTCCAAAGGGTATTATAATTTTGCCCAGAAGTTGGCAACGCATAGAAATATTCATTTCCGTCTCAATAAACTATATTTATTCTTGATCAGGGTGACGAGCTGAGTCGATTGAGCTTTGTCCGTCCGTCTGTCCGTCCGTCTGTCTGTTTCTACGCGAACTAGTCTCTTAGTTTAAAAGTTATCGACTAAAAATTTTGCACAGAGTTTGTTTTTTGCTGCACGCTACTAAACAGGATCGGCTGCCTATATCTCATAGCTCTCATATGAACAATCAGTCGAAAAACTAGTTTTAGTAAGAAAAACTTTATTTTTTTCAACGGAAACATCTCCAAACTTTGTATTCCTAGGTTTCCGATGCTTTTTTATAATACTACCAAGTTTAATGAAAATCGGACAACTATATGGTATAGCTGCCATACAAATGATAGGTCTGACAAACAGTCTTAGTTGGAAAAACTTTTTTGTTTTTAATGGTAGCATCCTGCAATTTTGTATTTACTTATTTTACATGCTCTCACCCAGTTGTACAAATTTTTGTCCAAATCGGATGACTATATCATATACCATACGAACGATCGGTACATTTTCCTTAAAAATTTGTGTAAGCTAAGAAAAGTCAAAGTCAAATAACATTATAATATCAAATCACTTGTTTCATAATACATGTGACTGGTTTTTTGTGACCTTTCAACTGAGTAAACCTGCAATTTTTAGCCGGCTCGAGGTCATGTTAATGCTTTCGCATAACTTCAAAACGGAGACACAACACCACAAAGGAGGCTGGTAGATCGTACAGCTGTTTCAAGAGGAACCACCCTCTATCATCAGCGATCATTGCCTACCAACTGAACGTTTCTTTAAAGTCTCTCCATGCCTGCGGTGGCATAACCGTTTGGGAATCCCAAAGCAGAATGCGCGGAAAAACATCGAGAGGCAGCGTAGAAACAAACAGTCGCCTTTGTGTGTGTGTGTCCCCCTGGTCTTTCTTATTTTAAGAAGGTTTCGTGGCAATTATTAAGTAAACTAATTCGTAAACTGGTATAGTTTTTTGACCATAACTTCTAATATCAAACAAATTTAAGTATATTAGAAAAAATATATAAAGAAATTTTATTTCATGGGCGTATCGGCTAGCTCCAGCCCCCAGGGTATAAGTCCACTGACCCGGCCCATCACACGTAACAATAAATACCTAACAAGACATTTAACCACCTGTTAGACATTACACAACACTAATTTCTGCACAATTGGGAATAACTAAATCAAAACCGTCGAGGTGAACTTCGACTTGAATTCAAATTTGAATTCGAACAAACACAGAAATTACACAAAAAAAATAAAAACTGGCTGACTCAAACAAACTGAACTAAACAAGCAAAAAAAAACTGGACAAGACATCGGTTGGCAGACTCTAGCTGGATTGAGCCTTCTTTCGCGCACCCCTCCCATCCTTGCAGCAGTACATTTATATGATCTTTCTTGTGCTGCCCCATATTTTCCGACGAGCAAACCTTCTTACGCCATGGTCAGGTCATCCCTTTCCTCCCATCTAAAAATCCTTTATCCAATCATTTCCTCTTATTATCAATTATATTCATTAACAATTATTTTCTTAAGATTTAACATTATTTTTCCTTTTAACCTATTTTTTTTAGTTTTTGTTTTAAATATTCGCCCAGATTTTCTTTATGTTTGTTGCCGGTGCTGTTGCCAAACTGCAAGTCGGTAATGCCACTAACCACAATATTTCCACTAATAAATAACAATTGATATCATATAAAATTAAATCAAGAGCACAGTGGTCTATTAAGAAGCTAATTTTGTGAATTAGTTTTAGTTGGCGTGTAAATTTTAAGAATTTTTCAAACTTGCAGTTTATTTTCTTAGTGTAGACAGTCCGAATGGGTTCCAATTTGTAGGAATTCTTAGAGGGGACTTGGTATCAACCACAATGACTATAGCGCAAGCTGTTGCTTAGTTGATGCAGAATAAAGCATCAAGCATCGTAGGTTAGCACTTCCCACCTGTCAATTCAGCAGTCTCTGAAATGGAGCTTACTTTGCTATGCAAATTTGTGCCACTTTCTAAGGGAAAACCCATCTGCCTTGGCAGCCTAAAAGTATAAGTTACGAATTCTAAGGTATCACAATGTGCCTATGGTCAACCTAACCTAAAATCCTGCACCCTTGTCACCCAGTTAATGTGCCTTGGAAACAAAATCATTGTATAATCTGAAGTTTCTTTGATTAAACTAATTTAGAAAAGCTGGCAAAAAAAAAATACGAAAAATAATGATCACATGCCTAACGGTGTCTGTGGATTGCATGTTGGTCAGCAGCGGCTTGATTGACACCTTTTAACTACCGTGGCGCAATTGGAGCCGCCGCCGCCGCCGCAGCCGCCAACTTTTGTGGCGTGTCTCTTGCGCTACAAACAAAATAAAAGGGGGGGAGGTGGGGGCGAAGCCACACCACTGTGCTGACATATATATTTGGCTCCGGTTTTCCCCTCTCTGGGTGGGTGGCCTCCAAAAAGGCTTTTCTCTTCCTATCATTATCAACACAGATTGCACACTTATGCAACATTTCCAGGAGACCACGCCCCGATCGTGGCCCTCCCGCTGTTGGGCTGTTATTGTTAGCATAATTCGCTCTCTAATTGTCACTGACAGTTGAAGAATGTGAACCGAACTGGTTGTTGTTGGACGGCAACTGTCGGTTGGGCGCATTGTCAACACATTTTTTTGTTCCATTTTTTTGCCCGCAGCCAATTGGCATATTAAATGGAAAAACTCGAATCTGGGTTTGAGTCTCAATCGGCGGGAGCTACTCCCACCATATATACGCCGAGACGCCCCCTGGCGACCACTGAATGCAACATGATCAACTAATTAACGGTTTCTCGATGGATGTTGTCATATGCTAATAACTAGTCTGAAGTCTGGAAGCCTTCAAGTCTGGTGGTGGTGGGAGGCAAATGTGTATGCCTGGCCCCCAGAGATACAAATCGAAGCAGGAAACTAATATTTAATATATGTATGGAGGGGGGATTGGCCATATCAAATCCAAGGTAGGGAAGTAATAGAACAAGCAACGCCTCGGGGGTAGCCAACTAATTTGGGCTTGGGTAATATAATATGTATGGACTTGAGCTGAGGCAGAGCATTTCGCTCAGCTCGGAGGTGATTCGGAAGTAAAGACTGTTTGCTTGATCCCAGAATGTTTTCAATGAAATCTTCTTGCCCTTCCGTGCATTTCCGTTCCCGCATTCGTTTGTGCAGTTCCGTTTGTGCCACTCACCTTTGGGTCTTGAGATATCACAGAATGGTTTTTGTTTTGTTTAATTTTTCACGCCTTGGCAAAGGCGGCGACACTTGTTCTGGGCCTTTTCCTCTTTGATGTGAACTGAAACTTGAAGCAATTTTCTGGCGAATTCGCGTTTCAAGTTTTCTGTTTTTTTTTTTGTTTTCTGATGTTGCTGCTGTTCCACTTAATGTAGTTCAACTTGTACAAGTCAAGCCGGGAGTTATTTTCAGTGGATGGTTGGCTTATTGTTCTTGTTGGGCAACTTGAGGGGTGTTGTTGTTGTCGTTGTTGTTAGAGTTGTTGTAAAAAGCATTTCCGACAGCGGCAGCAACAACAGCCACATGTCGCAGCGTTCTGCGTGAATCAATCAACAAAAACTGGAAATGGAAATAGAAAAAAGCAAAACAAATATTCAGTTATAATTGGAAAACTTTTGTAGGAAAATGTAGTTCATGTTTATTCTAAATTATGCTCGGTCTCGGTGGTTGGGGGTAAATTCAGTGTCGAGTCGTGTATGAAATTGAGTCCGATCTAAGTTGGATCACTATTTAATTATGGCTTAAAGCTAAATATATCCAAGAACCGAATTTGCCAGTTATGGAGAAAAAATAGAGGAAAGTTAACTGGCTTAGCATAGCAAACTAAGATATACAAAGTTTGGAGGCGTTTTCTTTGAAAACAAAAAGGTTTTTCTCACTAAAACTTCTTTCTCGACCGATCATTCCTATGACAGCTATAACCTATAGTCATCCGATTTTGACAAGACTTTGAAGAATTCCGAGAAAGCTATTAAAATACATATATCCCAATTTTAAAGAGGTTTAAATTGAGAACAAAAAAGTTTTTCCCACTAGGACTATTTTTCTAACCTTACTTTTCTATGACAGCTATACCATATAGATGTCCGATTTCAACCAAACTTGGTAGAATCATGGCTTAGCATAGCAAACTAAAATATACAAAGTTTGGAGACGTTTTCTTTGAAAACAACAAAGTTTTTCTCACTAAAACTACTTTTTCGACCCATCATTCCAATGGCAGCTGTAACCTATAGTCATCCGATTTCGACAGAACTTTAAAGAAGTGTGTGAAAGCAATTTAAATACATATATCCCAATTTTAAAGAGGTTTAAATTGGGAACAAAAAAGTTTTTCTTACTAAGACTACTTTTCTAACTTTACTTTTCAATGGCAGCTATACTATATAGATGTCAGATTTTAACCAAACTTGGTAGATCTATGGGAAAGCATAGCCAACTTAGAAATACAAAGTTTGGAGGTGTTTGCTTTGAAAACAAAAAAGTTTTTCTCACTAGAACTAGTTTTTCGACCGATGGTTCCTATGGCAGCTATATATTATAGTCATCCGATCCGCCTGGTTTTAATACTTGTACAGCGTATTTGTACTACAAGACTTCGTGCAAAGTTTTATTAGAGTGACCATACATTTTCTGCATTGTTATCGACACCAAGTACTTGAGTCAATAGTTCAAAACTCTGGGATTGGGTTCACCCTGCATTAAACTTTTAAATAACTGATAGCTATGGTGTATCATGCTTTCAATGTGTTGAAAAATTGCATAGAAACATATAACTTCTAATATCCGGAGGAGATATTGTCTTAGAACTAGGCGTAGCACACTTTGATTTCTGTAGAAGTGGCAGATGTCAGGAAGAGGAGGAAATGGTATTGCATCTGCTGTGTCACGGCCCCACTTTAAGTAGTAAGAGACTTAGGTTCATTGGCGTTGTTCAACCCCATCGACATAGAGATCCCAGCTCTACTTAAGCATATTCTGCTCCATCTAATCTGTCTAAGGCCCGATTTCTCAAAGGTTACGGTTAGCCAACCACCGGTCAGATTTGACCGTCAAGATGACGAGCGGTTAAGTCATTTGGTTTTCTCAGCAGCAGTTTCGCCTGATATCGGCAAATGCCTATCGCTGCTTCAGTGTGACCATACTGTTTGACTAAACTAACGAGTAGACAGCTGACTCGGTTTGGTTTGTTTGTTTTTTAATGCGATTGGTTGTTGCTGCTCATTGTTTTGCGGAAAAGTTGACAAAAATTCGATGTTCCGCCTCATCGAATTGCATTTCCATTGCGTGGAGTTGAAAAATTCGTTTATTCATAAACATTTTGTGTTGCAGCAAATATTAAAATAAACAAAGCAAGTGTGCGGCCAGCTGTTTGTATATCGATACAAAATATCGATAATTTCATCGGGACTGAGCTCGCGGTTAAAGTTGACCGGTGGATGAGCAGCGGTTAAGTTTGTTCCTCCGGTTACGCCACACACACCATGAGACACTCAAATTCGGTTAAACTGCCTGTCAAGTTGACCAACCGGACATTGAGAAATCGGGCCTAAGTGGGGTGGCCAGAACGCTTTGGCCGCTGTACGAGCTGTGCCAAGAACTGAAAGTTGAGACCGTTTATTTTGTACGTACAGTGGGCAGAAACTAACATCTCTTAAAGAGGACTATAAATCGATCTTTAACAGTAAACAAACCACCAACATAACTGGAAACCGCAATTGAAGTCGAGGGCAAAAGCTTGCAATTCCAATAATTTATAATTTCTAACCAGAGCACCAACACCTGCAATTAATGGCTCTAGCATTGCTCATAAAAAGACACAATTAAAATTTTTAATGAGCATTTAATTAAGAGATTTATAAGCGGTAGTCTGGCAGTTCTTAGAGCCTCAGCTTACACCCAGGCCGAAACGGAATTCCTGCATTTGCTACGAAAGGCGAAAGGCGGAAACTGATTGAAATTGGAAGTCTCTGTTTTTTTCTTTTTTGGAGCCACAGACACAACACCTGGAGAATGTCACAAAGCATTTGGCTGTGTGTCCAACACATTTTGATGCTCACTCCACGGGCTTAATTGCCACACAGCACACACTTCAGTACATCAAAATTACATTAAGCCGCTGCCGTTGCGCGCAATCGTGGCCAACGGGCGTTAAGTGAACTATATAGACATTTGAGTGTACGAGTTGACCCATATACAATATCGAGTATGCAGTATGGAGTGGAGTGTTGGCGCGATGTGTTAATTAGTCGAAATGTTGGTCAACGATTTGCTTAAGCAAGTCTGTTTGCCTCTCAGTTTTTGTTTTTTTTTTGCCTTCCACTTACCAAGTGCACATGCTGCCTCGTACTTAGAAAGAAGCAAAAAAATATGTGTACCAATTTCGATAATTGTTGAAATGCAACTTTTAAGAGTCTATGCCAAAAGAGAATTTGTCTGAAGTGTTGCCTAAACAAACTTCTCACACCAATTGAGGCAATTAGCGTCTAAGGAATTAACTGAATTTATTGAAACTTTCAAATGAATTAGGAAAATCCAACTTCATATGGTTGGAAATAAAGTTACTGAAGTGGTTCATGTCTAACTTCATACTACCAGCCCACACACCAAATTTCCAGATCTTTGCTTAGATAACTACCTAACCAAATTTCCAGTGCATGACTAGTATACTCTTCTAAGATACTTTTAACACTTTTATTCCGGTTCGAAGGTAGTTCTGATCCACTAAAAACACCACGTTTCAAGTTCTTAGCTTAAAGAGCTGCTGAGACATGGCTTTGAACCAGTTCGAAACAGGTTCTCCTTCGATTTTCCTCAAACATGATCTAGCATCTGTTGAAAACCTTTCTTAGTAGTATTCCTAAAGTAGATGTGGTTTTTGACGATGAGCTGTTTAGTCCTGCTGCATACAAAATGTCAAGTGTGCCCAGAGTAAGTAAGGAATTTTAAACTAAAAGATTAACTGAAATTAGCTTTGTGATTTGGTGTGACCGTTCTTTCAAGGCGCGCCTGGTAAATGTGTAAAATGTGATGCAGCAAGAGAGGTGAGGTGGAGGTGAGGTGAGGTGACTTCACATTCAGTGCTGCACGTACTTTTGAAGCGTAAGCTTTTGGCAAAAGTACGCATCACATTCATAACGCCCCACCTTGTATTGTTGCATCATGGACAACCATCTATTCTTTAAGAAGCTTAAACAATTTTATTCTCATGTTTTTAGTCATGTTTTGCTATAGCGTTTTTTGTTTGATTTGGGGTCAATGTTCAATCAGCAGTATGGTCATACTGGCAGCAGTGCACGAAATCTAAATCAAAACAGTGCGCAAAACGGGTCACTCTGTCAACTGATTAAGATTAGCTTTCGCGAAATCTAAATCAAATCTAACGTAACACGCCAACCCGACTCGGAATTCGGAACAGGGATGTCTCCAGGTGGTTGTCATCAGTCACTTCCAAGTCAGTGGTCAATTTTAATACACTTTCAATCGATTGCCAAGAACACAAGGAACGAAGAGCAAGGAAAGTAAAAGTAACATTCTGGCTGTCTCAAACTCAAACACTCTGCTCTGCCTCGGGTTGTGTGTCCACCACGAGCTTTGGTAAGCTGAAGTAATGCATGCTGTACATTTATGTAGTTTTTCTCCATTGACAGACACCTGTTCCAGTGAGGCCTCTGCAGGATTCAAGCTTTTACTACACATCCCAATAAGATCACAGCCAAGCAAGGATCGCTTAGATGAGATGGCATCATAGAGCGAGGAGTTTCTAGAACATCCACAAAAGTAAAAGCAGCAGTTGCCTGACCAAGCTGGCCAGGGCCAGGGCTCATTGACCATTATTATTATTGTCTATGCCAAAAAAACAAATAATTACAAGAAACTTTTCCAAAAATGAACAGGCCTTGATGATGGACAGCAATAAAAGCAATTAATTGTATTATCCAGAGCAGACCCTAAGGGGGCATCGAAGGGTAGAGACAACATTCGCCTTCCGCCGCTCATGGTAGGCACATCAACAACTCTATTATGCACGGCACTGCACGACGGCAAAAATCAAAGAGGAGACGGAGACCACAAGAGGAGCGCGCACAGCCGTTGGCCGTTGTCGGTGATTAAACAATAAAATAACAATTATGGCCAGCAGAGCGAGGGGCAGCCAGTCGCTTAATGAATGAATGAATGCAGCAGCAGCAGCATCCCACAGACACTTGCTGTAAGTTGCAGCGGAACTCGCGAGTCAAGTGGTTGTCGCCGTCGTCGTCGTCATCGTCTTCATCACCATTATCAACACCTTTGGCTATATCAATAAGTGATTTTCGGCTCTTGATTCCGTTCCCAATTAATTGGTTTGCAAATTCGCCAAGTGCATTATCTGCTTAAGCATTCAGGCAACGTTCGATTGAGGCATGCCACACGCATCTGTTAAGTTGCAACATTTCGCTTAGGGAAATTGCAAAACACTTTTATATACAAGACTCGAACTCAACTCGCTCATGATATCCGGTGGTGGCCCGGCCAGTTGTGTCTGGCTGTTGGCTGTTGTGCAGAAACTTATTAAATCATTTTTATCGAATTTCAATTTCAGTTTGGGTTTCTGTTTCTGTTTGTGCTTGGCATACGAAAACGCAAAGCGCAGCACGCAAATAGCAAGTATTATAGATATGGCGGTGAGGGATCGGTTGGGAATTTAACAAATAAGTGTTCAAATCTGCGCATACGTTTAATGGCCAGGAAGTGCTAGAGGAAAAGGAGGGGGGATAAAATGCAGGGAAAATAATAATGATGATTGAGGCAAATTGAACGAGTCATTCCTTGGGAATGAATTCGCCCATGAATCGTAGGACATTATAAGATTTTTTTTAATCTTGTCTTGAGGTTTACTATTCCCTTAATAAAAATAAACAAAAGATATTCTCTCATACTTTGCAATTGCTCCAAATGTTCTTGAATTGAACACAATTCAACTCAATGGCCCAAAGAAATGTGAGCAATGGCTTAGTGAGCTAGCATGTCGCCATCGCCATTGAGAATCAGCAATTTGGCTCTTTTGAACAACTTCAAAACTGCCTAGATTAGAGTAACACTTCAAAAAATGATTTGTTTTTTCGAAATGGTAACCCCAAACTGCCAGAAATATGCAAAAAAAAAGTAGTGTCCAACACTGGACAACTCTTTTAAAAACTGAATTTATAACAAAACTTGGAAAAAAACATCTTTTAAAACTTAAACCGCTTTTAAATTAACATTTTAATATTCAAAAAATTGATCCTATTCATGTACAGTCCAAAAGGTTCATCAATAACTAAACTGGATTATCTCTGTTTAGAAATTCCATCCTAGATCATCTGCTTAGGTCATATATACGAAAATTTGACAACGGAAATAGGCCTTAAGAAACTGCAACTTATCCGAACCGAAGCCGAGGTGCTCAAAATCGTCAAAGTCTGTGTCGAACCACTAATTTTTTCTAAACGGAAGTCCAAGGTTAAGATGGAATCCTTAACTTCTTGGTCAATGGAACCTTTTTCGACCTTTTTTTCGGTAGAAACTGGTTTTGAAAAGCAAGCCAATATTAATTTTTGGTTTTTAATTGAAAAGAGTTAGAATACAAAAATCGAATAATTAAAAAGTACCAAATAAAAATTAATGTTAATACATGTTAGTTTCATAAATGAGTGTTCAGGTTGTGTGTGTCTGTAAGTGTGTAAATGGCACTCTTTTCCTTCCTCTTCCACTCCTTCATTGTCACTTCCTACGGGAAAGTGGACCTTGCCGCACCGCGTCGAAAGCAACCACAGTTAGATATGTTGCATTTTTCCGTATCCTTTTGGAACACCTGCAGATGACGTATAACAATGGCCGGCATCCTGCTCCAGCAATACTTTGTGACCAGCTTCTGGGCACAGATCTTGGCCAACCAACGTAGCCGAAGATACTCGGCCCCCTTTAGAAGTTCCAAAATCTGGCTTACATCTTCGCGCAGAAATTCCCTCTCCCAGTCGTAGATATTATCCTCAATTTCCTGGCATCTGATTGCTGCATTCGCAACCCAAGCCGGCTCCTTATGACCTAAATGGTACTCGGTCCATAGGAGAATGGAGCAAAGCACGTTGCGTGTGATGCCAGGAAGCGGCAGCACGAGATCATCTTCCTTCGTCTCTGGGTTGCCTTCTTGGGTGCCGCGAAGTAGTGAGAGCAACATGGTGGACCGCTGAAGAAGGCAAAGGTCAACTCTAATCGCATCGCCACCATTTGCTTGTAAAAGTACCATTTTTCGTTTTCAAATTCTTGGCAATCAAAGAGAGACGACACGGGGCAACACTGACAGGGGCAAAAACTCTAATCGTTTCTTTGGCAAATCGATTTCTATCTAGGAAACTGTGACAGATATGCTTTTTTTAATATTATTTAGTCTCATTAATTTTCGTGACTTCCAGAAGAGAACATGAAAATGCGTAGCGTTGCCACATCGATGGATGGCTGCAAGCACAGCCGACTTGGCGAAACTCATGATACAACAAAGAAGGTGAGGCGCTTAAGTGCTGAGCTTTTGCACGACGAACGTTTTAAGTACTTTGCTGAGGACGAACACTGCAAGCACCCTACCCTACCTTTATTGCTGTATCAGGGTAAAACTGAATTGATAATTTCGCACAACATTTAACAAGTTGGAAGCAAAAGAGAATCCCAACAAAAAAGTACAAGGACTAATCAATGAATTAGCATATAAATTATACGCTTATTTTAAGTTTTATTGGTATAAACCTCTCAGTTCGCAGCTTAAAGTTTAAGGTTGCATTCAATAATCGCACTTTGAATACAAGCGGCCGGCAAATCAGTGTGACCTTACCACTCGGCAGCCATTCCAGGTATTTTTTAGGGTTTCTTACAACTTTGTGACCGCCCTACTAAAACTTTCCGTCCGTCAGCCTCAAACAAGAAAACATCTGCATTATCGACAGATTTCTTTGGCTATACTTTTGATAAAAAATAGTGATCAAAGCAGTGACCAAACTATGACCATTCAGTGACCACAATGACCAAAACAGTGTCAAAAGGAGTGACTAAACAGTGAGCAAAACTGTGACCAATCAGTGACAAAAACTTTGACCACACAATGAAGAAAACAGTGAACAAAACTGTGATTAATAAGTGACAGAAACTTTAATCAAAACAGTGACCACAGCAGTGACCAAAACTGTAACCAATCAGTGACAGAAACTTTGACCAAAACAGTGACCAAACAATGAAGAACACAGTGACCAATAAGTGACAGCAACTTTGACCAAAACAGTGACCAAAGCTGTGATCAACGACTATTTTGTTCTCGAGATTTAAAACGGACGAATTCCGGTCAAGTAGTATCGATCAGAGCACACTGAAAAATGAGTAGACGTCATTAAAAGATCATAGGATCGGGAGAAGACCCGAAAAGCTTTCATCACCTTCAAATGCTGCAGCAGAATGCAGAATCTCTGGGCTTAAAAATCGTATAACTATTTGGGTGCATTTGTGATGAATATGATGATTCAATAGAAGTTCAAAAATCAATATTGAATGTCTACTAAAAACGTCAATAAGTGATCAAAATGTAAAGATTTTTATTTCGTGACGTGACAGAAAAGTTGTTCAAGCGCCCATCTCTAGTAAAAGGGAAATAAATGGCACCATTGATGTGCCTACGATTTGACATGTCTAGCAAACCAACTTTGTAATATCGAAGGTCTAGTTCAAAATTTCACTTTGCCATTTGCTTAAATGACCGTTACTTATATATTTGCGAGTTCTTAAGTTGTCGGTCGACACCTGTGCCAAAGTCAATGCAAAAGAAAAGCTGGGAACAAAAACACAAACAAACAAAAAAACCATAAACTGACAGACGGCGGCCAACTTTCACGCCCGTCACACAATGACTGTGGGCGTGGCAGGTTTTCACATGTGCCACAGTTTCACAGAAGCATTTCTAAAGTGTCATTTGGAGCACCCAAGTACCTACCTTTTGGAGCAAGTGCAAGAGAAATTGTTGATTGCAGCAGCAGTAAAAGTTGAAACTACGAGGGTAGTCTCAGACGTTGTTAGGGGAAAGGTGTAGTGACTAAGTCTGACCACGCCACAATAAAGGTACAATACTTTCATTTGGAAAGTCTGAAGATTAGACAGACCCTCAACCCAGTTGGGTACCGCGTTTACTCAATTACTCTCGCTTGGGGGAAATATGCTAGAAAATTCTAGAAAGTATGTAGTTGATATTTTTCAGTTTATTTCATTATTCATTTTGAATGAAATCAATAATCTTGATATCAATTTGATATTATTCACTTAAAAGTTTTGAAGTAATTGCCGATTTTCCAATTCTTAACCTGCAAACAAGAAATCTTAAGTCGTGGTAGAACTTTTTCCCATAACTGTTGGCCCGAATAGCTATATACGATCTTGCAATAATGTCTATTTAGCTTTAATTATGTTCTATTTCATCATATTCCACGTTTATGCGCTTAACTTTTTTATGAAATAGGTCCAATAGGTGCGTGCATGAGACCAATTCCATGAATTCGCCTTACACACGAAAGTTGACTATGAATTCGCCGTTAATTCTTGAAATGCCGAGGCGCAGCCAACTTACGTTGCGCCGGTGTTGCCAGACTGCTGTTTTTTCTCATTTGTGCGCTGGTCATTTAGCATATAACGGAAACCAATTTGATTTTTCTAATTTAAAGAACATCTTCAGAGACAAAAAATTGAACATTTCATTTTACTTTACTTTATATATATTTTTTTACTATTTTCATTTTCAGCTTTCTGTTTTTTTATAAATAATTTTAGTTTTCTTGGCCAACTTTATCTTGCGCTATTGATTTAATAACAATTGTCAAGCTTAAACCTTTTTATGCTTGTAAAACCCTAACCAAAGTACTTGAAATACGTACATTTCTGTGAATTTGTCTCTTCTTGGAAAAACCATGCCTTCTTTACAATTAAGGCCATTCTTAATTAGCATTTTGTGAAAGGAAAACACCATCAGCTAATGAGAGAACATTAGACTGTACCAAATGCGACGATGTTGCTTATGTTGTTTTTCTTCATTTTTCTGCAACCCACACGGAGGTGACTTACGCACCGGACGGCTATACACAGCAGCGACATGATCATTATGCAGATTTATGACTTCAACACTTGCAACTGATAGCAGCGACAGCCCTCCCACTTCAGCACCCTCCCCCCTTCGGGCACACCAAATGCTGTTAACAAAGTTGTTTGTTTATGAGGCGCTTGCATTGAATTATAGTTTGGAATTAACAACAATTTAGCGGCAACAGCAACAGGCGCAGACATGTCGCCATTTTCAATAATCATTAGCCACAACACTTGGGACTGGATCATACATAGTAGTAGCATACCATATCTATGTAGGTACACAGTGGGCGTCTCAAATTGACTTTAATTAATCAGAGTTTGTCATAATAATCATTTTTAATTAAATTCAATTTTCAACCTGGCCCCCAGAATCGATCGGGTCTCGTACAAAATGGATATCAAAATTATTATTACGAAATGTTTTACGCTCCGAAACAGGGTGCTAAGAGTTCTAATTGGTGAAACAATTTTTAATTGCCAAAAACCGAAAGACACACACACACAATCTGTTGGAATTTGGGATTGCATGCAAGCTTAGTTGGGTTTTAGTTTTTTTTTATCTTCGTTTAACGCCTTAAAAAGCCACGCCTTAATGTAAGGAAAGGCTGCTGAGTGAATGAGGAGGAGAGTGGGGCGTGAAGAGGTGAGGCAAAACGTTTGTTTAAACGTAGCTTAATGATCAGTTAGGTGGCGTAAGGCACAGTGGGTCAAAGTTGATATGTTATGAAATGCAATGAAAGTTTCGGGTTATTCAAACTCCAGTCAAATATGTTGCTTAAGTTAGCCGAAGTTTCTATTCTATGTGAGTACAATAGTTAGCTACCAATTGGAACGATGGAATTTGTAACTTCAGTTTGCTCGAACTCGATTTGTTGACGTGAAACGCTGGTAAAATGATTATAAGATGACGTTAAAATAAAAACGCTATTTTTATAAAGCCTTATTAAAATACTATCAACTTGTTTAGAGGGTTTTTATTTTGTTTGTCCTGCTTATCCAGCTGATTAAGTTGGGAACCATTTAAAAGTGAAACACTCGAATGCCAATCGTTTGAATAGCCGAACAGCTTAAACAAAATCGTTGATTTGGTTTTCATTTGAAATAGGACAATTATGAAAAACTCGAAACAGGCTTGATATGATTTTCATTCCATAAACTCCAAGGCAAAACTATTGCAAACTGAATAACACGATCGTTTTTCGGAAACAGAAACAGTTACCAATATCGATTTCCCATGATCTGATTGAAGTCGAAAACGGTAACAGGCCTAAAAGTTGCAATTTCGCTTCATATATTTTCAGTGCTTTTCAGAAAAGATCTCTAACTGGAATTGAAATATTTAACAACAGTGGAGGCTTCGGTTAAGTTTTGTGCTACGCTAAACGCATTATGAGACACTCAAATCGTACGAAGAGATATCGGCTATGAGATTCAGTACGGAGGATTTTGCTGTCGACCGAGGATTTAGGTTTCTTGGAAATGGACTGTAGTGTTTTAGAATTAAGCTATTCGAATTAAGTCCGAGTTAATACCGAATTAAGTCAAATCGCAAGCTGAACGACTGAAAATGGAACAGTGTTCTACACCAGCAATGTTCAAGAGTGAGAGTGTATTGTGTGCTGTGCACTGGGCACTGTCCTTTTCGACGGCTGGGCAGCGAATGCAAGCAAAGAGAGCGCTGCGCTCGGCTCGTGTGCGTGCAAATAGCCGATTGCGCTCGATCCCTGGCGACTATGGGAGAACATCGCTGTTCTACACTGTACGAATCGTACACAGAGTATATTAAGTTTGTGATCAAGTAGGTAACTGCCAAGAGGAAGCATGTTCGAGTCCATTCGTGATCAGCATCAACAGCCGAGTCGATATTGTCCGGTACAGACTCAAGTTCTGTGCTAGTATCAAGCCTTTAACAACTAAAACGTTGTTCCACTGTGCCCATGCGTGTGCTTGTTTGCCATGCACACCGCAGCAACAAGCTGGCAAATTAATTGCCTCAGACATTTGACCAAAGAACCAGAATCACACACACACCGACTACACACAGACATCTCCGCCTTTGCATGTCTCCTTGTTCTGGTGATTGTCGCTTGTCGTTAGTTGTGGTTTATTGCACTTTTGGCAGCTAATATTTATTAACTCATAATTAACGGTTTGATCTTTTGGGCCCGGCTTCCGCTTGGGCCATTTAATTGCCATGCAAATTGCTTTGGATGCGGGCAGGAGGGGAATGTTGGCTCTTAATAAAATTCAATTGATATAAAAAGGTGAAGACATAATTGCTTGACCATGGCCATAAAAAACTGCAATCTCATCTTTCACCAGCAGACAAAAAAAAATAAGAAGAAACAAGAAACAACTCCTTTTGAGAAAAGCGGTGCGGAAATTATGACGATGAATACAAAGTGAATGTCTGTCTGACTGCATGTTGCAGGTTGTACAGTAGCAACAGCAACTGCAACAGCAGCAACAGCAGCAGCTGGTGGGCAGCCAACTCTGTCCAAACTAAGCACTTAAATCCATCTCCCGAAAAATAGTAAGCGGCAACAGGCAAACTCCGGGCCCGGGCCGGAAGCGTCAAGCAAATTTGCACAGAAATTGTGCATTTTTGGCTGAGGTCTCCCAAAGCAAACCAAACGGCGCCATGGCACGCGCATCATCTCAGTGGCAGCAGCAAAGCTTTTAACTGATTCGTTTAAGCTGCTGCTCGCTCGATCATCAGGCATTTCGTGTTTTAACTATTTATCTTTTCGATGGTTTTCCATTTTCGGCCAACATTCACTTGCATGAGTTCTGAACGGGACACCATTGACCTGTTTTTGGGAACTTTGCAAGGGCTTAGCTATTGGAAGATACTTTAGTTTGGCAAACGGCTGCAAAAGTTTGACATTTATAAAGTGAAACAATTAAGAAAGTCGGTGAAGCTCGACTATAATATATTCTGTACCAACGAAAGTGTATGCACAGTATGAATTTCAACACAACTCAACTACCATTCATCTGATTTATACCAATTCTTTGGCGAATCGATAAATAATTCTGTTTACTAAATATGTTTCGATTGGGCAATGGACACTGTAGGTATTCCTAGTGTCTGTTGTTCGTTTTACACCCAGGAAAGGCAGTGACCTGCTACGGGGTGGGGCATGAACGAATCCCCTAACGCTGCTTAGTAAGCACTTGCCACCACACCAACCACCAGCCAAGTATTTGCCTAACGAATTCTGTGTGGAATGCTGCAGTTCGTTAGAACAATCTTCAGTTTCTTGCACATTTTTTCGCTTCTTAATAGCCTTTCATTTATTTTATTCTAGTCCTTTGATTAAGGCCTCACGCGTAACCCAATACCTGCTTATAGTTAAAGCACAACAAAAAGGTAAGTAATAAGCAAAAGTCAGCGCAAATTACTTTGGGATCCAACTGTATTGATTTCACTTTAGGTGTTAAGTCACGCGTCACGCTCTGGCATAGATCTATAGACCCATTTTTGTATATTTTAGCCTTCTGTTGGTCACCAATGAGCTACATTAAGGAGTAAGGGGTTGATTGTTGAAATTTTTGAAGATGCATCATGCATCACGCGTAACTTACTTAGCTATATAAGCTTCTTTAGCAAGTTCTCTTCATACTTTACGACTCAAGGGGCATAAAGTACAAAAATTAAGTTATTTACCACTGTTAATATAGCACCTTATCACGCATCATGTGTAACAAAGTGAGGTTTATAAATGAAATGTTGTAGATTTGTTATATAATTTGCATTAGGCTAGCTGAAAAGAGTGAATCCCAACTCGAAACCACTGAGATTAATGCTTGGACTAAGTGATAGCATTACGCATAGCTTAGACAGACAGAAATACTTTTTAGAAAGTTCTTTTCAAACAAAAACAAAGTTAATTTAAACACTGTTGTACAGCTAATAAGATTTTACGTCACGCGTCACGTGTAACAAACTACGATTTTAAAGGATAAATGTTGAAGATTTGATGTAAGAGAATTATGATTTCTCAACTGTAACATGTTCGTAGTTTCATTATGGATTTGTGAATTTATCATTAATTACCTAATTAGCGAGTGTTTTCTTTCAAAAGATGACGATGCATTAAGCCAATTCAGCCATCTGGACTCTAAGCAAAGCATTGATAGAGAAGCGTATAAATACAACGTATCAATCCACTTTGATCTTATCAGTTGATCTGGCTTTCTCACCCCATCAAACTTTTCCCAAATACTATTTAGAATTTTGAATAGTAAGTCTCTCCCACCACTTCCTTTCTCCCACATAAATCGAATTTCCGAAAACTATTACTTTTTCTAGCCCCGGTCCAACGACAACCTTCTTGTGAATTTTTGCCCAAGTTAACACCAGTTTGCTCTTGGCACATACATGCCTCGTAAATTGCATTGACAAAATGTTACAATATTTTTTTAGTTTTTCTTCATTTTTCTTGCGGTATGACGCAAAATGCTCTATAATTTGCTTGGTATGCGTGAGCATTCAATGCACAATAATTTTCATTTTCAGCTTTTCAGTTTTCTTGTTGTGTCTGTCAATAAGGGGGGCCTTTGTCAACATTTGTTGTCGTAATCCAAGTCACACGCAATTTCAAATATTTGTCTGTCTGTCTGCCTGCCTTCTTCATTTGCATTTAATGCATACTTGTGGCATGGGGCAAACGGAATGGCCAAATAGTTGTTGAGAGTCGTTGATAATTAAAAACAGAAACAGAAACAAAACAAAAAACGCCTTAATTGCCGAACCAGACAATTGCGATAAAGACACAAAAATGTAAACACAAAACCAAGGAAAACGTTACGGCAATTATGAGAACGTATCCACAAAACCCTCATGGAATCGGAATTGAAATTCAAATCGGAATACGGAATGAAAATGCGAGCAGCGGCAACAATTGCGCAAAATAAATTACCAGTCATTTGTCCAAGTTGAATTTGTAGTACGAGTATTTTGCGAATTGAGTTATGCCGACGACGTTGGCATCGATCGATTTGAATGTGAGACAAATTGCTAGGCATTCGTTAACCACATTTACATGCACACACATATATATGTATGTACATAAGTACTACGGGTAGGGATATTAATAAAGCGAAAGATTTATGGGCCGATCAAGGCAAGGATAAGTAGATAAGGTAGATGGCCAAACATACTCGGTTGTTCACTTTAATTATGTTTTTGGGAGTTTTGATCGAGAAAAGAAATGATTTTGCATACGATTTTGTGATCGGGGAAGCATGGGAAACATCTTGAAAACCTTTGCAGTCAGTTGCAAAGGAAAGGTCTTTACTGAAAAAGAAGCTAAGCAGAGTAGGCTTACTTTACATACACAGAGAAAAACAAGAAAGAAAGTCGGTCAAGCCCGACTATAACATACTCAGTACCAAGAAAATTTGTCTTTTGATCATAACTCGAAAACCGTTCATCCGATCTTCTTCATTCCTTTGGCGGATCGATAAGTTATCCTAATAACTAAATATGTCCAGAAGGAATAAGCCATCTATCTTCAAAACTGTGGGAGATATGACGCAATTTTTCTAAATTGCGGGGGCGGGAGGGGGCGTGGCCAAAATTGAAAATAAACTTGATCTGCCTGCAGACATAAGAAGCATATGTCTCATACATGTCAAACCTCTATCTCTTACCATCTCTGAGATCTGTGCGTTCATCCGGACAGACAGACAGACGGACATGGCTATATCGACTCGGCTGTTGATGCTGATCAAGAATATATATACTTTATGGGGTCGGAGATGCTTCCTTCTGGATGTTACATACTTTTGCACAAACTTATAATACTCTATGTACCTACGGTACAGAGTATAATTATGATATGATCTGCGGCTCAATATCATAATTATCATAATTATATAAGAAGATAAAGCCGATATTATACATTTAAAAATAGAGAAAAATTCACCGAGTTTGTATACCATTGCAGCACGTTTTTCTAACTAAGACTACTTTTTGCAACTCACTTTTCTATGGGAGCTTTACTATATAGATGTCCGATTTCGAACAAAAAGCCTAACAAACGAACATGTAAGAAATTTGGTGGCGATTCCATTGAAAACAAAATAGTTTTTCTCAATAGATCTTCGTTTTCGATCGATCCTTCGTACTGCAGCTATATGCTATTGCCAGCCGATTTTGACAAAACGTTGTAGAATTGTGTGAAAGCATCTCAAAAGAATAAAAGCCAGTTTTAAGGACATTTCCTATAAAAACAAAAAAGTTTTTCTCACCAAGACTACTTTTTGGACACTACTTTTCTATGACAGCTATACTATATAGATGTCCGATTTCAACCAAATTAAGTAAAATCATGGAAAAGCATAGCAAACTAAGAAATAAAAAGTTTGGAGGCGTTTTCTTTGAAAACAGAAAAGTTTTTCTCTCTGAAACTAGTTTTTCGACAAATCATTTCTATGGCTATAGTCATTCGATCCGACCGGTTCCGACAAATGTGCATCGTAGTTGTCCTGAATGACTTCTTGCAAAGTTTGGTGAAGATGGCTTTCAAACTGACGGAGGAGATGGCATAGAAGCGGACATGGCTAAATCAGTAGTAGTGTTAATGCTCTGTTAATTAACATAAGGGAAGGCTATACAGAAAAAAAAAACTACTAGTAAAATCAATATTTTCCTTATTTTCTACAAATTTAATTAAAATTTGGATGATATAATTAAAATGAATAACATTCTGAATCAACTATTGGGGTTTTTGATTTCAAATCTTCTAAATAGAGCTATCTGTAGTGGAATCAGAGGAAAATCTTAGCTTATCTGACATATAGCAGCTATTTAGAAGATGAGAAATCGACCCTTAGAAGTGTAGACACCTTTGTGTTCAAGGCGTGATTCTTTAATTGCAAAGTGCAGACACTTTTGTTGAAATAATTAAATTTTTTTATATTGATTGTATCAATTTAAACTTATAAACAAAATGAAGAACATTTCGAATCAACTTTTGAGGCTGGGTAACAAAAGTGATGGCTGCTTGAACAATGCTTTCCCTGAGTAAAGGGTATAAAGAAGTCAAGCAGGGCCGACTTTAATTTACGTTCTTAACGCAATCTTACCGCTGATGTTAAGATTTCGTAATAAAAGTGTTAAGAAGCTTGCAAAGCAAACCAAACTGATGTAAGAATTAAATATAAAAAAAAACATTTTTAATTTAAACTTTTTATAGAAAATAAATAGAAACTAGCAAATTCTATTTAGGTCCAAGAAGATATATTCTTAAAATCGAGACACTTTATGCTTAACACCAAGAAGATCTACTGTTGAAATCGAGACTAGTAGTGCTTGAAATCAGGGCTGCAAGCCGGATTTGAACCGAACCGGTTCGAACCCGGAATTCCGACTTTCAGATTACTGTGAACCGAACCTTGAACCGAACCTCTTAAGGTATTAAAGCTGAACCTGAACCCGTTCCAAACCCAACATTTCGGTTCGGTTCAACAAAAATGATAGATTTGAACTATTTCCCAGTGATTTCTTCTGTTATCCTGATGGAACTATCCACATTACTGTGGAAACCCTTTTCGTATGTGGACTACGAAATTGCATATTACTTTAAGGGCTGTATTCAGCACATCGAAGTTTTTATTTCGTCACAATACTTTATACTTTATATGTCATTGCTTTGATGGTCATGAGCAGTGTGAAAATGTTTCTTTTTATATAAAGTATTGTAAAATCCCATCCCACACCATAAATTGAGACAATTCCCTAACAGTTTATGTCGGTCTTAGGTTGATTACCATATAAAAGTGTATAAAGCATGGGCTGAACCAAGGCTCGAACCAAAACCTTGAACCTGAACCATTGGTAAATTTTGGTTCGAGCCCGCGAGCCGGAGATCCAAAAAATTTGATGGGTTTGCAGCCCTGCTTGAAATGAGGATGGGCTGATTGGCCTATAGTCGTTTGGTTTCACATGTGAAGCTTGGCCAAACTTCGATTTGAATACCACTTTAGTTTCTCTCCATTTGGTGGGGATATGGTTGATCTTGAGACAGCTTACATAGATTGTGTGAAGCCAGGTTATTGTGTACCCAACGCTGTGTTGTAGTTGGGCTGGAAATATGATATCTGGGCCAGGCGACTGAAATGAACCATCTAAGAATATTCCATCTTACAGAAGTTTTGAAATCAAAAAATACTTGATTCAAAGCACGTTTAGCTTCATTTTTCGTCTAATAAGCCCACAAAAATATGAGCTGAAAATGCTTAGCCGCGTAGTCAGTTTCAAAACACTTCAATATTGGGGGGTGACACAGAAATCTCTTGAGATTTTCGTATGAACGATTGAATTTTAAACTAAACTAGGAGAACTTTAGATGTCAAGTGACTGAAACGTTGCAGGCTACTAGAGAAGGAAAACCGTACGCATCAAATCTACTTGGCATTGAATAGTCGGTTGCAAATCTCTCAACTTTGGTTACCCAATCTGGTAGCCTACCATTTTGACAACATTTTGCATTTAGGGGCAAGCATTTTAGCTCGAAATGAAAGCGTTTGGGTCACCCCCGATTATTTGAAATTTTCAATATAACTTGAATTTTCAGCTGGATCGAATGACTAGATCGCATTTCATCACCATTATTCATATGCTTAGTTGTATGTTTGCTGTGATTAAACAATTTCCATCTTTTGATCACACCACACAGACGTTGCTGAACCCGTCCATAAGACAAAATTGCATATAAATTTGCAATTTCTCTCCCCCCTTCCATTTTTACATTAACCATATTGCAAAAAGGTAATAACAAAATGAAATCTTTTACTTAAATGAAGTTCAAAAAAAGATTGCCTCATGTATATGCCGTGTATATATCTCTTCCTCTCCATCTACAGCTGCATTGTTGTTAGCTATTTCTCGAGGGCGTGCTGGCATTTTTCTCAATTTTCTTTTACATTTTATTTTTTTTTTTCCAATATTGCAATTAATTTTTGCTTTTTTGTTTCGCAAATTGCTGATTGAAAAAACTACACAGCCCGTTCGAGTTGTCGTGCAAGTGTCGAGTGTTGAACATGACAGTGGGGCCCACTGTACTCTACGGTGGTCCCAGCGATCGATCAACTTGTCTGTACCTGCCTGTGTGTCTCTGTCGGGCGATAAGATCACCAGTTGCTGTTGCAGTGGCTGGTATTTGGTATTTGTCATAAGCTGTAAATTGATTCTATCGCAGTGCTCTCAATTGGAAATTGCAATTGCAATTCGGTTCAATTTATGTGCCGCTTCCTGCGGCACACAATTGTCATGCTCGGGCCACCGATACGGAGACGCTTAAAAGTTAATTATATCAATGGCGATGCCAATTCCGACATTGATTACATCCTGCCAAAAAAACAAAATAAAATTTGTTACAATTGCCACGCTTCTTGACCAATTTTGGTCAGTGCCAACTTGCCATATAGTGGGCCAAAAATTCCGCAGCGTGTTTTTTTTTTTACTCTGGCTGGTGTCTCTCATGAGTCGCTTTTTATGGCATTTTAAAGTGTTTCACATGGCAATTATATGTGCTCCAGGGGGGGCTGCGGGGGGGGAGACTGTAAAGCTTAATTACAGCTCCGACAAATTATAATTACAATTAAATGCGATAAGTAGACGCTTGGCAATTGACAATGAAAATTTACCAACTAATTTTAGGGTTTACAAGGCAAAACATTTTTGGTTTTTTCTACATTTTGTCACTAATTTACCATGCGAAATAAAATTCAAATTTTCAATTTCCTTAAGCGATATTCGGGCCTCTTCTATTCTTTGTTATAGACCATCCATTAATTCTCTTATTTCTCTTTCTCTGTCAAGAGACTCAGGAACCACTTAACACAGTTATTGATGGCTACGAATAAAGTGTTCGAAACCTTATTGCTTCATTTGTTTTTGATGTGTGCTGTCCTCAGTGAAAAAATTTCAAGTCATTGAATTGAAACAAGCGGCAAATTTAATTAACCGAAACAATCTTCAAGCCCCAAACAAGGACCGCAGGATACAGCGCATACATAGTCGACATCTCAGCGCAGACGACTATCAACATCACGCGTGGCTTAAAGTATTAAGCCCGGAGATAAATTCTCAGGAAATCTCAGTAATCGTCGTCAGGCGGTTGTAACTCCATCTGGTTTTTCAACCTTTCTTGTGACTAAGCGCGGTGTGCCTCAAGGCTCTGTCCTTGGACCACTGTTATTTACTATGTATGTAAATGATCTTCCTAGTGTATTGTCAAAATGTGAAGTCAATATGTATGCTGATGATGTCCAAATGTATGTTAGTTGTCCGACAAATAGAATAAGTGACTGTTTAAATGAATGTAATAATGAGCTTCTAGCAATAAACAAATGGGCAGAAGAGAATGGTCTTGGACTGAATCCCTTAAAATCAAAATGCTTAGTAATCTATAAGAAAAAATTGATTACTGATCACTTCCCAAAGCTAAAGA
The DNA here is from genome assembly GCA_035044985.1 of Lordiphosa fenestrarum. NCBI lineage: Eukaryota > Metazoa > Arthropoda > Insecta > Diptera > Drosophilidae > Lordiphosa > Lordiphosa fenestrarum. The sequence continues at coordinate 1,419,967 of JAWNNO010004426.1, forward strand.
TTAAGACTAGTGAAATTGAGTATGTTGACAATGCTGTCAATCTGGGAATTACATTTAGTTCGACGCTTGCTTGGGGAAATCATGTAAATCGAGTAGTTGAAAGGACGTATGGAATGTTAAGGCATCTTAATCTAACGAAGCAGTGTCTACCCCAACATTTTAGACATTTAGTCGCTAAATCGTACATGTTGCCCTCTTTATTTAATGGAGTAGAAATCTTTGAGAAGTGTGATGCTATTAGCTTTAGGCTTTAGGTATGTCTATAATATTAAACCACGAAATCATATAACGGACCATGCAAACAAACTTCTTAACCTCAGCTTAAAATCGTATATAACTCTTAGGGCCCTTATAATGCTTCATTAAACTATATGTACTAAAAATCCCTCTTACCTATATTCAATGCTAAGCTTCAGTGCATCAGTAAGGACACATAACATTTTATGTATAAGAACTAAGCTAGCCAGCTCTGACACGCAGTACTTTATTTATGCCGTTCGTCTTTGGAACCAGCTACCACATAATTTAAAAGCAGTTCCAAGCGCATCCAAATTTAAGAAAAACCTCACTATTCACCTACACACCACTTGAAATAATTTAAAATAATCTAAAGTGGTATATAATATTATAGTTTTTAAGCAAAATTCTCATTTCATTTAATTTAATACAAGTAAATTCAATTCCTTTAAATTCCTTATAACAGTGACTAGCACAGAAACTTATAAGAACAATTCTTGTCGTGCTAGGAAAATACACCAATAAACAACAACAACAAAAAAATAGAAAACAATAAGCTAGGTGGTGTAGATGACAGGACTGTTGCTGTTTCGGGAGATGTCATGCATTCCAATTTGATTATTTTTAATTATTGGAAAGGATTTTAACAATAAGTCATGATATTAGAATGTTCGCACTGCACTATTGTAAGTTTTAGTAACAAATTTTACTTAAGTGCTGCTTTTGTGCTGTGATCATCGGCTTTAGTGAACGAAAATGTACGTAGAAAATATTTTAAATAGGTGTCCGCTATGGCTGGGTCTTAAACGGTCATTTTGTTTCAGAATTTATTATATTGAAGAATAAAACGAGTAAGCTAAGCTAAGTTCGTCTGTGCCGAAGTTTTTATACCCTTGCAAGTGCTCGCTTAAATATTTTCAAAAAATACTCTTTTTCCCATTTTCCAACCGTTGGTTCGTATGGCAGCTATATGATATAGTCAACCGATTTGAACAAAAACTTGTAGAATTATATAAAAGCATGAGAAACTAACAAATACAAAATTTCAGCAAGCTACCATTAAAAACAAAAATGTTTTTCTAACTAAGACTGTTTTTCTGACCTATCTTTTGTATGGCAGCTATACCATATAGTTGTCCGATCTTAACAAAACTTGGTAAAAGTATAAAAAATCATAGGAAACCTACGATTACAAAGTTTGGAGACGTTTCCATTGAAAAGAAAAAAGTTTTTCATACTAAAACTAGTTTTCCGACCGATTGTGCCGATGGGAGCTATGAGATATAGTCATCCGATCCGGTCGGTTCCGACATATTAGTAGTGCGCAGCAAAAAGAAGACTCTGTGCAAAATTTCAGCTCGAAAGCTTTAAAACTGAGAGACTAGTTTGCGTAGAAACAGACAGACAGACGGACGGACACAGCTTAATCGACTCAGCTCGTCACCCTGATCCAGAATATATATAGTTTATGGGGTCGGAAATGAATATTTCTATGCGTTGCAAACTTCTGCGCAAAATTATTATACCCTCTGCAGGGGTATAAAAATATGTCTTCCTGTCGTCTAACGATTATGGGTTGCAATGGTCTTATGTGGTTGTCCAAGGAGTAAAAACATACGGTTTGTTCCTTTTTAAGTAAACCGCATATTAAAATTAGAGATTTGTTGCCCAACAAATAGTTTTCGGCATAGTTTTTTGAAGCGAGGCAATGGCACTTGTCGTTCTGTCTCCTTGTGTGCGGTGGCGTCAAGAAGCTAGGCTATGTTTAATGCCTGCGCGTGGCATCAGTTGCAGTTAAATAGCGCTTGCCCATCGCTGATTTCAATGCATTGACACACACTTACAAATTGCATCCAAATGCCACAGCAACTCGCATTTTAGGCTATGTAATTAGAATGTTTAAGCTGTTAAAATAGTTGCAGGTCTTAACTGCCTTATGAAATAACATTCTTTACAGGCAAACAAGCATTTCGGTTTGTCTTCAAACTTTCGTTGTTTCGTTGCACACAAATTGATAGGCCAAATTATGTCTAAGCGAGGGGCCGTTGTTCAGTTGCGCCATAGAAATTCTTGCCAAGGTTCATTTAGCGCAACAACAACTACAACCAACAACCAACAACTAACTGCGCCTTGGTTTAATTAAGTTTTTTTTTTTACATGTGCACTTTTGTGTTTGCCTCGTGATCTCATCTCGAATTTCTGTCTATCGTTTTTGCGGCCCCTTTTATGAGGTACGCCCTCTCCACTGTCTGCCACCAAAACAGGACCGAACCATTTTGGGTACGACGTATGGAAAGATGCTAATTTAGATATTTTTAAATAGAATTTGTAAGTGAATTGCCACATTGCAATAAACAAGTTGAATGAAATTTACTCATTTTGTGATTTCCACTTTTTCTGTGATTGCACAAAAATGGAGGAGAACTAACATTGCAGCTTAAATACCCTGTTTAATCTTTATTAATAAAGGTTGCTGAATACTTCTGTTTCTAAACAACAACTTTCGTTGTAAATGAAGCTAGTTGAGCGACTTTCCAAACTGACCAATGTGACTAATTGGCCAGTTTGCTATCATATAGCATCGTATATCAGCAAAGCTGTGCTAAAAGGGAGAATATTGGATTTGAAGAGGCTATTATTGAAATCAAAAAAAAGTTTTTACTACACAGAGATACAAAAAAAAACTTTAAAAAATCTCCATGGAAAGATTTTCCATATTCATTTTGACTTGAAATGTCTTGAATGTCCCTTCAACTATTCAACGGAGCTGAAAATCCTCTAGCATCTAGGATGTCAGCTTTGTTGTGTGATTAAAAGGATATAAAAGACACATGTATCCAGTCAAAATGGATGTTTTTATACTCTGTACCGTAGGTACATAGGGTATGTATTATAAGTTTGTGCAAAAGTATGTAACATCCAGAAGGAAGCATCTTCGACCCCATAAAGTATATATATTCTTGATCAGCATCAACAGCCGAGTCGATATAGCCATGTCCGTCTGTCTGTCTGTCTGTCCGTATGAACGCACAGATCTCAGAGATGGTAAGAGATAGAGGTTTGACGTGTATGGGACATATGCTTCTTATGTCTGCAGGCAGATCAAGTTTATTTTCAATTTTGGCCACGCCCCCTCTTGCCCCCGCAATTTAAAAAAAACGTCATATCTCCCACAGTTTTGAAGATAGATTGCTTGTTCCTTCTGGACATATTTAGTTGTTAGAATAACTTATCGATCCGCCAAAGGAATGAAGAAGATCGGATGAACGGTTTTCGAGTTATGATCAAATGACAAAATTTCTTGGTACAGAGTATGTTATAGTCGGGCTTGACCGACTTTCTTTCTGGTTTATTGTTTGGACATTTTAAATTTTCTTTGCAAAATAACTTAAATTGCGCTCAAATAATGCGAATATATACCCAAATCAATGACTTTACGGTTGCCCCCTTAATAGCGTATTCGCAACAGCTTAGTTTAGTTCTATAAAAGGACAAAATAGATCATTTCGTTCTTGGATCAAGAATATTAAATGTCAGAAGCTCGATAAGAACGAAAATTTGTAATCCAAGAGCGAATACTTGTACCCAGTACGAAACATGCTGACTGAAAAATTCTTGAATTAGGTACTAAACGCACTCAAATCTAAGATCCAAAAGTTTAGCTCAAGCTTTTGGATCTTAGATTTGAGTGCGTTTAGTACCTAATTCAAGAATTTTTCAGTCAGCATGTTTCGTACTGGGTACAAGTATTCCACCTGAATTTGCAAAAACAGGAACACAATCTATCTTTTTCCACCCAAACTTAGCGAAATGTTGAAAAAGCATGCAAAAAATGACAAACAAGAAGTTTGGAAACGTTTCCAGTGAAAACAAAAAGGTTTTTAGGCACAAATACAATATTTCCTAGTAATCGTTCCTATGCCTGTATGCTAAAGTTATTCCAAAACCCTCAAACAATTAGATGAGTAAGGGCCAGACAAATGAATGGTCAATTGGAAGTTTCATTGCTGTCGAACCAACTTTGCACACAGGCAGCCCACATATGGGCAATTCGCCAGAAAGGTCAACCGACACGAAAAAATTAAAAGTAGTTAAAAACACTATCAGCCATGCTCCGGTTTTCACTTATTTTTGCGAATTGCGATTTCAGCAAATTCGTACGATTTTAGTTTAGAGCGCTCCGAAATTCGCCAGTTTGTGTCATCGATAATGTTCCATTCCCAACTTGTTTTGTGTCATTTCACATAACAAAAACAGCTGATGAGCGCCACTAGTCATGCTATCGATAGTCATATATCGATATATACCATGGCCAAATCGCAAATTGTTGTTATTGTGAGCAGTGTTCTAAGGGTTCGAAGGGTTAAAAAAGGTTGGATAAGAGGCTATATCAAACTATGTAATTGCAATTAACTGTAAGTTTTTGCTTTGCATTAATCAGAAACCACATAAATATCTTGATGGAAGAAAATGTCGCGTGCGACAGTGATTCAAATTCAAATGCGTTCATACGGACAGACAGACAGACGGACAGACGGACGGACGGACAGACGGACAGACGGACATGGCTATATCGACTCGGCTGTTGATGCTGATCAAGAATATATATACTTTATGGGGTCGGAGATGCTTCCTTCTGGATGTTACATACTTTTGCACAAACTTATAATACTCTATGTACCTACGGTACAGAGTATAAAAATAAAAAAAAATCTAGGTACATGTTTTTTTTCAGTTTGATTGCGTACAAATGTCGCATTCGACATCAGAGAATTGCCCATATGTAGAATCAAAGGTCCACATGGCAAATTTTCCCTTCAAATTTCGCTACTTATCTTTTGGTTCTAAGGACTTTGCTTAACCGATACGACCGGACTTTGACTTTGACAAATATTCAGCGAAATTTGAATGACAATAATTTGAGGAAAGTTTGGTCAAGATAGCTTTAAAAGTGGCTAAGGAGATAGCAAATAAACTGATATATCAAACAGAAAAATCAACTCAGCTCAGCCTGTGATTCCTTCTGGACAGTTTTAAGATACCCAAATGTTACTTTTTTTTCCCATTCGGCGTTAAAGAAAACGAGAGCGTAAGTTAGAGTCGGCCCTGCCCGATTTCGATATACCCGTTACTCAGGGGAATTAGTGTTTAATAAGCTTCCTAATGTTATTTAACAGAGCATTTACATTAGTTTGAATAACATTATCTAAGTACAAACAGCGCATGCGGCTCAAAAAAGTATGCAAGGTTTTTTGTATAATCTGTATAACTCTGCCATTTATTATCCAATCTTTATGAAAATTTGTGAGATTGTAGATATTGGGCACATACACTACACTGTTAAATCTGAGCTCGATATCTTAATTAATAATTTGTAGGAGATATTCTTCTTTTTATTGCATGGGCGGGAGGAGGCGTGGCCAAAATTTGAAACAAACTTGGTCTGCCTGTAGACAATACTAGTCTACATTTGAAACTTGTTGGCTTTAGCTCTTGTAGTCTCTGAGATCTAGTTGTTGATACAGACAGACGGACATGTCTATATTGACTCGGCTATTGATGACGATCAAGCATATATAAGGTTGTCAAAAAGGTCTTGCGGTATTTTTATTGAATTTTCAATTGTTCATAAAATTGGTTATAATAATGCGATTTAAGTCAAATATGCGCCGTTTTGTTCGATGACGAGTTCCCAACGAGATGCCAACTTCATAATGCCCCTCTTATAGAAGCTCGCTTCCCTATTGTCAAAAAACTCGGAGAGCCAATTTTCACAGGACTCTCTTGTGGCCAACTTCCGACTACCAAGCTCGTTCGCCATGGACAGAAATAGGTGGTAATCACTTGGTGCGAGATCCGGACTATACGGTGGATGCAAAAGAACCTCCCATCCGAGCTCCCGGAGCTTCTGGCGCGTCACCAAAGATGTGTGTGGCCTGGCGTTGTCCTGATGGAAGACAATTCGGCCTCTGTTGATCAAAGATGGCCTCTTCTGCATGAGTGCTGCATTCAAGCGGTCCAGTTGTTGGCAGTACAGGTCCCATAGGGGAGCAGCTCATAGTGGATGATTCCCTGCCAATCCCACCAAACACACAGAAGAACCTTCCTGGCCGTCAATCCAGGCTTGGCGGTGTCTGGGCAGCTTCACCGCTTTTCGACCACGACCGTTTGCGCTTCACGTTGTCGTAAGTGACCCACTTTTCATCGCCAGTCACCATCCGCTTCAAAAACGGGTCGATTTTGTTGCGATTCAGAAGCGATTCGCATGCATCCATACGGGCCAAAATGTTTTTTTGCGTCAAGTCGTGTGGCACCCATCGAGCTTCTTTTTCAATCCAAGCTTCTTCAAACGGTTTATAACGGTTTGATGACTCATGCCCAGCTCTTGGCCGATGCTACGGCTGCTACTATGCCGGTCTCTTTCGATCAATTCAGCGATTTTATCGCAATTTTCGACGACAGGCCTTCCGGACCGTGGCGCATCTTCGATCACCTTTGAAACCATCGTTGTGCGGTGGAAATGAAAACTGTATCGGGTCCATAAGCTGCACAAATTTGATTGGCAGCATGAGATGCTTTTTTGCCTTTATCGTAGTAGTACTGTAAAATATGCCGTATTTTCTCTTTATTTTGCTCCATGTTTGCGACGCTATAACTCACGAAGGACTAAAAACAAACAACAAGCTTTCCAAAAAGCTCTAGCGTGAACCGATGCGACGAATACAACTAGAACTACGCGCTTGCAAAGACAAGCTTGCGGAAATACCGCAACCGTTTAACAACCTTATATATATAGTTTATGGGGTCGAAGATGCTTCCCTCTGACTGTTACATACATTTGCACGACTTTAGTATACCCTTTTTACTCTACAAGTAATGGCTACAACAATTTGCCTTAATAATTGTTTGAAAAAATGTTTATCATAATTCAATTCTCTTTGTTTTAATTCCCTCCCCTCTGACCCCGGCTGCCCCCCCTCACCTGAAGAACTCCTTTCAGACGCCATGGAACTATTTTGCGGGCTTTCACTTTCAAATTGTTTACCTTTATCTATTTACATCGATCGGATTTGGACTGACAATCACTTTGTGAGTGGCCAGTTGACGCCTCTGTGAACCGAACTGACCTCCCACTTCACCCACACCCAAGTGAGTTCCCTTCGCCGCCCAGCCTTCCTTTTGGCTATCGTTCCGGCTCTTGTAGATAATTCATTGATAAGATTTGTTTTTTGTCTTCCAAAGGCGAATGAAAACTGAAGTCCAACAAAGTATTGTAAAATGGCGCAATGACATTTAAATTGGCCGCAAAGTTTTGTGGACCGCCCTATAAAACGTGCGCCATGTCCATTGTTGTTTGTTTAAACAAAAAAAGTAAAGTAAAGTAAAGCCAAGTCCAAGTCGACTTGACAAAATGAAATGCTCACAAATTAAACTGAGTTTTTTTTCTTCAGTTTTCAGTTTGGTTTGTTGTATTTCTCTCTCGCTGTTTATTGCCTCAAATTTGTAAAATAACAAAAAAAAATATGACTTTTGATCTAATTAAGGCTGTGATTTGACTGGGGGGCAACCTTGGCCCGGTTTGATGGTTGGGTTTGTGTTATTGTTGCTTTCTTTTTGTCGTATTCTAGGGCTGCTGCCACCAGCCCACCCCACACGCCCACTTTTACACCATAATTATGTATTTTGTTTCTGCAATTCGATTGTATTTTTGAAATTAGACCGAAAATTGTGCTGCAGCTTTTTATTACTTAACTCACAACAGCAACAACAACAGCAGCAACAAAATAAAATATTTGAGATAGCAAACAATTATCCTCAGGCTGGAAAATTATTTACCTGCTTGTTGTTGCTGTTGTCGTTGCTGCTCGTGGCACGATTTGGTTTGAATAAAAGTAAGAGTTTCTTTTGCGCAATTTTTAACACTGCACCAAAACGAAAGACTTAAGAAACAAACTCGCCCGGCTGGGGGTGGGTGGGGCTGGCAAACAACTCTATTAGGCCAGTCCATGGCTCTGGCTCTGGAATTGCACTGGCAAATTCTTATGATTTATGCACCGCCAGCCGAGGGGGCCCTTTCACATATTCCCCTCGATTAGCCGCATAATGAATGCTCCACTTGTGCTGAGCGACCCGGTTTGGCTGTCAAATTCGTTGCACTCATTAGGCCAATTCAATTGGTTTCTGATTTCTTGTACTTTTGTGATTTTGTGGTAGCCGCCCAGTCGAAACGAGTCTTAATTGTGTTGTTAAGGCCGTTTGGTAATTCGATGTGATATGATTTATACGCGCGCGTGTGTGAGTGTGTGTGTGTGTGTGTGTGTGTGTACACTGGCCGGGCCAAGTCAAGCCTCCACTACAAAATTAATCACTTCCCTTTACGAGAATTTGCATGTGAGGCTTTTAGTTTTGGTCTTTTATTTTCAATTTTCATTTCATTTGTCGGTGGTGGTTGCCCGTTTCGACTTTTCGTATCAATTAAAACGTAATTATGTATCGGAAAATGCGTCCGTCCGGTCGCAACGGGTTTGGCTACGCATCCAAGGTTACAGACGGACAGGCAGACAAAGTGAGTGTCAAAGCTCCCCGTTGTCAGACAATCAAATTGTACAAATTCCCTCTCCCGGCGGTAAAAAAATGTAATTTATAGAGATTAGCGCTTAAAAAGTTAATGCACTAATTATTGTAATCTCTCAAATCAACTGTTCCTTTCGTTTGGTACTTTTAGTCGGTGTTTGCACGGGGTATAACCCCGTCCCCAGTCGATATGGTCGGATTTCGGTGATGGAAAGCGTTTGTCATAGTTTTTTTATACTCTGTACCGTAGGTACATAGAGTATTATAAGTTTGTGCAAAAGTATGTAACATCCAGAAGTAAGCATCTCCGACCCCATAAAGTATATATATTCTTGATCAGCATCAACAGCCGAGTCGATATAGCCATGTCCGTCTGTCCGTCTGTCCGTCCGTCCGTCTGTCCGTCTGTCCGTCTGTCCGTATGAACGCACAGATCTCAGAGATGGTAAGAGATAGAGGTTTGACATGTATGGGACATATGCTTCTTATGTCTGCAGGCAGATCAAGTTTATTTTTAATTTTGGCCACGCCCCCTCCCGCCCCCGCAATTTGGAAAAAGCGTCATATCTCCCACAGTTTTGAAGATAGATGGCTTGTTCCTTCTGGACATATTTAGTTATTAGGATAACTTATCGATCCGCCAAAGGAATAAAGAAGATCGGATGAACGGTTTTCGAGTTATGATCAAAAGACAAATTTTCTTGGTAAAGAGTATGTTATAGTCGGGCTTGACCGACTTTCTTTCTTGTTATTTCTAAATTTTCCTGCCAGAAGTTCACTTTTTGTATAAAAAAATGATACCAAAAAGATCTATTTATGCTTCTTTTGTCTGCAGGCAGATCAAGTTTATTTTCAATTTTGGCCACGCCCCCGCAATTTAGAAAAAGCGTCATATCTCCCACAGTTTTGAAGATAGATGGCTCGTTCTTTCTGGACATATTTAGTTATTAGGATAACTTATCGATCCGCCAAAGAAATGAAGAAGATCGGATGAACGGTTTTCGAGTTATGATCAAAAGACAAATTTTCTTGGTACAGAGTATGTTATAGTCGGGCTTGACCGACTCTCTTTCTTGTTTTTAATATCCTTTTCTATCTTAAAGCTTAAAAAGTGTGACCTTGCCATCCTCAAGTGTGCAAGGTCACACTGATTTCGCAAGAAATGTAAATAAATCTATTAACATTCAAGCGAATACAAATAAATGTTAAACTATCAAGTTTTACTTTTGTAGATCTAGTTAAAGTTACGTTCTGTCAAGTTGTCTGATAAATATCAGAGATTAAGTTGGCTCGGGTGTGCTGAATCCGACTTCTATACAAGCAAAAAGACAAATAAGCGTTCTTTAAATACTGAAATTATGGTTTTTGGTTGATTATAGACCACTAAGCCAGGCTTTTCTTTTCTCACATTAATTCGTAAACAATTTGTTCTTACGCATTAACGGCTTGGGCTTATCTTATCAACATTTTGTGCTCACTTTCTGACATGTTTTCAGAATACTTTGTGGTCGAAAGGAAGGGCGACAATACCAAGGTCTAAAATGTTCTCCATTTGTAATAATATAGTTTTTATATTTTAATTTATTAAAGGGAAATTTAAATATGGTCGAACTCAGGACCTCACAAGGCAGCATCATAACGCACACGGCTATCATGCACTCACGTGGGAGAGCCACAAATCACAGTAGAGAATGTAGCCAGCACCATTTAGCACTTAAGCCAGGGTCCCCCATTAAGAGATGCTCTCTGTCTGTCTCTTACACTCAGTTATGCATTACTTCGTCAAGCATTCGGTGTGAATTTCCGAGAGTGTTCGGCCCCCCCGGGGCATGGCTGGGGAACACGTACTTAAACACTCAATAGACAACGAGCCCTGTACAAGACCATTGCCTTAGCAGGATCGTAGGGGCTGAAATGTTGGCACTTGTGTTTAAATTGCAGAGACCAGGTAAGAGAGCTGTGAGTTCAAACCACAGACATTCTCCTGAACTAAAATATGCCTAAACTGTGACCAAATTATGGTCAACTAAGGGTCTTCTACATAGACCTATCTGTCAGCTAAACGTACAAATAACAGAAGTAAAATCTTAATAAGTCCAATGCATACCAGATGCGACAGTAAGTATCCAACAATCTATGAACCCAGTTTCGAACCAAAATCTGATAAATTTATAACCTTCAACGCTACACTTTTCCACGGGTTCCCTTCAATTTAAGAGCTTTGCAGCCGTGTTCTACTCGTACTCTTGGAAATATACAATTTAGCCGAATTTTAGAAAAGGAAGTACTGGACTTTCATTGGCTTGAAAGGTTCTGAACCAAACCGAACTAAATCGTACCGCACCGAAGTGAAGAATGATGGATTTCTCTTGGTGTGTGTTTTCTTATATGAGATATGATAAGTTCTACACTGAGCTACATGCCACGTTTAGAAACGGTAATCCTAAACGAAACGTAGTTCACCCTGTAAAATTTTACACGAAAAATGTAGAAAACTGAAAGCAAAAATGTAGCAAGTCAAAAAACTACATGCTACGTGTAGAAATAAAAAAAGTAAAAGCTGATTTACACTAGGAGTGCGTTATGCGTTAATAGCCAACATTCAGCTTTTTTTGTATGGGAAAAAAGCTGATTGTTAGCTATTAACGCATAAGGCCTATAAAAGAGGCATGTTGATGCGTGTAGAAATGCAAAGGATACACAATGTAAGAAATTTGCATATTTCCAAACAGCTCCTACATTTCCCATACAGAAATCGGAATACCACAAGAAAATTTGGGTTTTTTACATTAACGCTTAGGTATTGAAAGCCCACACGAGCATGAGGAAATTCTAAACGAAAGTTTTAGCTTAAGATTGGAACAAATTAGCTATGTATTTCATCTATAAAGTTGTTGGGATTTCAAATGCTGAATGCCACGTATAGAAAATCTACACGAAACGTGTTGTTCATCCATTAGCTCATCGACGCTTGTCACTTCTCTTTCTTACTATGATTTACGGCAATGTCGCGCGAGTGCTTGGCAGTCGTATGGGCTGAGATGCTGGCATTTATGTTTAAATTGCAGAGACAAGTTAAGTGAGTTATGAGTTCGAAACCTCCAGACAAGTTGGGTAAAAAAAAAAGAAGACTTTCCCCTCCGGTGCCCTTTTCTTCCCCCTACTGCAAAATCCCTGTCAAACGTTTAGAAAAACTACAATTTCGTGTACTTTTTACATTTGCTTAATTCCAGTGTTCCAACTTGCGCACAATTTTGTTCAAGTTTAAGTGAGAAGTCTAGTCGATACTAAGGTAAGCGATGGACGACGTTGGCAACACATCTTGGTCATTCGAGCCGGATAAAGGTGAAAATAAGTTGATTAGATTGATTGCACTTGAACTCTTCGCCGGCGGAATTTCAACTCAAAGATTTTAATGGTCCTTCGAGTCGGATGTAGATGAATAAGACGTTTGATTGATTGAAATCAATTGAAGGACGGACAGGCCTAGCTAAATCAACACAGTTCGTCTTGCTGATCGAGTATAAACATACTTTATGCTTCCTTCTAATTTACTTTCATTTAATTTCTAGGCAGCTAAAAACTATTGCAGGATACATCCCCTTCGATCTTGATTGATTTTCCCACTAGCTTAATTTCTTTTATATTGGTTTTCAAACTGTTAACTTGAAATAGGAAGCAATTTGTTCGCCATTTTACTACCAAAAAACAAAACCATAAAAATTTTATTTTTAAAAACTGTTTGAAACAAATGGAAAGTCAAATAACCACATCTGGATGGGTCCCGTGAAATGACGTAGATAAATTGAAGGAGTTAAACCGGAGAACATTCACAAGCAAGTGTTGGGCAACATTTTTGTTTATATTTAAACAAAAATATTTTATGTGCCCATAATTTGCTGGCACTCGCAACCTGCGGACGCGTGGCACGAGTCGCGATTGAGATCGAGACTGGGAGACCCATAATTGCCACACTGCCCAGAGAGGCACAGAAAAAAACAAGCAAAACAAAAGGAAAAGTTCCACCAGACTTTGGGCCAACTTTGTGGCAAACATTTCGCAGTGAGTCTGGACATGGAGATGGAACCCTAGGTGGCAGTCGCCCACACCACATGCAAACGGCCCAAGAGTGTCTGTCGGCTGGAGTGGTGTGAAGAAGAAGTGTGTGTTGTGAGCCGACTGTTTGTGCGCACACCGAAAATGCCTCGACAAGATGACAAAGTGCAATTATAACCATAAACAGATGATGTCAGCTGATTAGGCAACCCACAAAATGTGGATGGGCATAGAGAGAGAATATGCATACATATAGGCATAAGACTGCGAATGTTGCACTTACAGTTGCAAGATATCATGACAACAAACAAAATGTCCAGTGATGAAAGCAAAGGATTCTTACAACACACTATGACAGGGGGGGTGTGGTTTGGGGTAGAAATTGTGCCGATTAAGTAGATTCGAAAGTTGAAAATATTTAACCCTATTAACACCCCACTTACGGCTTGTCCCTGAACCAGCCTTGCCCTGTCAATCACTCAACGCCAGCTCCAAATGCAGATCAACAAAATTCACTGAACTCTATGAAAAAACAGCAACAACAACAGCGACAGCAACAACATACATGAAACTATTTGGACTCGGCATCGCTTACCAAAGGAACAAATAGAGCATATCCATGGCAAAAATGCTTGACCAACTGTGTCTGCATATTTGAAAGTCATGCATTTGGCTCTTTTTTTTCGTGTGCAATTTGAGATGTGCAGAAAATGTTGCAGCACTTCTAGAGGAATTCACAGATCGATTGTGGCGGTGACCCCCACCTCCTGTGGCGATGTGGCGCGAGGTCTTGACATTGTACCTTGAGCAATGAGCCGCTGCTGTTGTCATCAGCCAAGTAGCAGCAGCGGCAGCAGCGGCAGCAGCTCAAATGTAGCTCGTAATTGTTTGCCAATTCGTAGGCAGGGCAAATCCAGATCTGACACTCCACACCCAGTGGGCGTTGCAAGTTGTTGCTCTAGTTTTATGATTTTTCCATGACTCATCGCGAACTCATGTGAACACAAAGTGATTGCACAATGCCTCTAGACCAGACAGACACACAGGGTTTCATCCTTGGCAAATGCAAACGGTTTATACTAAGATATTTATTTTGTTATTAATACGAAAGTCCTGAAATTTTATTAGAAATAAATGGAAATCGTTTTGTTTTCAAGAAGTATTGTCTGAAAATATAATATTATATGAAGGAAGGAGGCTGAAATTCATTTGCAGCCCTGTTTCCAGGGCTAACACACTGCTCAACAAAATATATACAGGGTGCGCCATATAAAGTGTCGGTATGGCAACACTGAATAACTTTGACATTTACCAACCGATTGCTTTTGTTAGACATGTTTTGGAAACATCAATCTAGTACAATTTTGACCGAGGAACGCTTCACACCAAAACAACGTGCCGAAATAGTGACGCTGTTCATCGAAAATAATCGTTCAATTGTGCTAACTTTGGAAACAAATTTTGATGACCGATGAGGCCCATTTCACGCTTTCTGGTGGTGTTCATAAGCAAAATTGTCGCATATGGGGCACGGAAAATCCACACCGCATCCATGAAATACCTTTACACGACCAAAAAGTGACTGTTTGGGCCGGTATCAAAAAGAGGCGATATTGACTGGCCACCCAGATCTCCAGATTTGACCGCCCCAGACTTCTTTTTGTGGGGCTATTTAAAAAGCAAGGTTTACGCCAGCGATCCACAGACCATTGAAGAGCTTAAGGCCAACATTCGTGCCGAAATCGCCACTTTATCGACTGAGACGCTCGAAAAAGTGATGGAAAATGCCGCAAAAAGGGCACATTTTGGTGTGGCCAATAAAGGCGGCCACTTGATTGATGTTGTGTTCAAAAAGTAGTCGAAATAAATTGTACAGGACCAAATTAAAGGAACAAGATCAACATATAGCAATTGGTTGTTTGTTTTTATATTTATTCAGTGTTGCCATACCGACACTTTATATGGCGCACCCTGTATATATTTTATATGTATATTTTTCCCCAATTGACCAAACCAACGATTGTCTAAAGTAACTTGGCCCGCTAAGTACGAAAATTGTCATGAAACAACTTCTATCGGCTAGTAATCGAGATGTTATTTATAATCGATTTTTCCTAGAGCCTCCGCCTAAGCTTACAACACTTTTGTGGTTTTTGCACCGATTTTAAAGTTCAACTTTTTGGACTAAAATGTGCTTGGGTGAGTACTCTTATTGCTATAAGCTCAATTTTAGTAAAATTACCTTCTTTGTTAAATTTATCGAAATTAAAATGCTAGTTAAAGCCTAATGGAGATACTAAATGTTGTATTTTTTCCAATTAGGCAGTAAGAAAACATTTCAGTTACCTCAAACGCAATCAAAATCGGACATTCAATGGCCTTTTTTATACAAAAGTTCTTAAAAATAGGATAAACTTTAGTTTATCAGGTGTGGAATACTCTGGCCAGTCCTCCTTTTGTCTGTTTGAATGCTATTATGCAAACAAACTTTTTGGTGAACGTTTTTAATACAGTATGATCATTGGGGAAGCACACACACACAAAGGCGACTGTATGTTCTAAGCTGACTATCGATGTTTTAGCACGCATGCTGCTTTGAAATTCCCAAGCAGTTATGCCAACTCAGGCATGGAGAGACTGTGGATGGACTGAGAGAGTGTGGTTACTTTTAAAACAGCTGTACAAACTATGCATCTATTTTATGTTGTTATCTGTGCGAAAGCATAACATGACCCCGAGAGGGCTAAAACAGCAAGTTTACTTGGCCTAAAGGTCGTACAAACAGTCTCATAAATCTGTTTGAAAGCATACAAAACAACATAATGCCCAAGTTTCAAACGGCAGCATTAAAAGTAAAATAGGTTTTTTTTTTACTCATATGCATTTTCCGACCTATAGTCAGGAATACAACCAATTTCTCAATTCTACTTCCCTTTTTAGATCTAAAAATTTTTGTGGAAGTGCAATTGAAAACCAGTTTGAAAACCGATCCGGTCGGTTCCGACATATTAGTAGTGTGCAGCAAAAAGAAGACTCTGTGCAAAATTTCAGCTCGATAGCTTTAAAACTGAGAGACTAGTTCGCGTAGAAACAGACAGACGAACGGACAAAGTACAATCGCCTCAGCTCGTCACCCTAATCAAGAATATATATAGTTTATGGGGTCGGAAATGAATATTTGTATGCGTTGCAAACTTCTTTGCAAAATTATAAGGGTATAAAAAGGAAGCGCTTATAGAGTTAGAATCGCAGCAAATCTCAGGGACTCACTTACTTAAAAGGCGCCAAAGAAAGATCCAAAAAGCTCCATTCGCACTGGATATGTTTTTAATATCCTTTTAATCCTGCAACGTATGATCATTTATCATATCCTTTGGATGCTTTTCAGCTCCGTTGGATGATCAAACGGATATTTAAGACATAGTTGAGAAAATGAATCTTTTTGTATACCATTTCTTTCTCTGTGCTAGCTGCAACATGAAACACAAGATGCTTGTTCTCGAATCGACACTGTGTATACTCGATTTTCAATAAATCCTGCTTTCTTTTCCTCATTGAAATTGACCAAGATTCAATGCAACTCAAGGGTACGGGGGGATCAGCTTCATTTGGATAAAACCAAAAAAATCGAAATTAACTTTCTGTGCTGTTGTTTGCAGTTTGACTTTCGTATCTTTCTCTCTCATTCTCTCTCTCTCTCTGTGTGTGTGTGTGTGGTGTGTGTGTGTATATTGTCGCTTGGCTTTTACATTGGCAGCTTTTCTTGCATAATAAACAAGATCAGCACACAATGTGCAACAACATTAGGCCAACCTGGACGTGCGGCAGCGGGGCGCTAAACTGCTAAGAAAACAAAAACAACAAAGCAGCAAGAAAATTACCCACCATGGTGGCTACTTTTGCTCTCGTTTCTCGACTGACGCTGCTGCTGCTGGTGCTGCGTGAGGCACATGGATAACTGGATGGCTGGATACTACGGCTGCTGCTCCCTCCAAGTGCAGCGCATGTCGCGATCGTGGTGAACCTGCCACCAAAAAAAATACAAAAACAAAAAACAACAAACTAAATGGCCAAGCGCACAGCTTTAAACTGTGTCGCTGCTCCCAGCCACACAAAAGTTGCTCCATTTTCAGGCAAAAGCAAACAGCTAAAAAAACTGGCAAATATTTCTGGCCTGCCATTTGAATAAATATGTGTTGCATATGGGAGGCCTGAAGGAATTTTGACTTAGCCATAAAAATAAGTCAAACAAGCAATTTCAAAATATTTGCGAATTTAACTTGTGAATGTGCAAGAAATTCGATTGAAAATAAAAAGCGGATTACTTGTAATGAAATGTGACATGTGGTAGAGATTAAGCAGCCTGGAGTTGGTGGAGTAAACCAAGGGGAGAGCTCGACACCTGTAACTCTGTGTATCCCTCAAGTTTTGTTGCCTTTTTGGCTGCCTCAACTCAGCCCTGGGTTTCTATGGAAACGAGAACACCAAATTGCAATTGTTATAGTTTCTTTTTTCCTATGTCCAGCTGCCGCTGAAAACATGGCTTATAAATCTCAAGGGTTCCACAAGCCATGACCATAAGTTGCCGCCAAGACTTTAGCTTCAGGCTTCAAGCACTAAAGCCACATTTTAAGCATTTACCTTTTGACCCGACCCAGTTCCATATGTCACAAAAGAACCGCGTCAGACGGCAGTCTGTGCAATGCCCCGGGTCTGTCTGTGCGCCTTAAAGCCCCGAATCCGAGTTGCATTAACATTTAGGCCTACGCGCCGCCGCTGCTACGCCCACTTCTCGACTGACTCTTGTCAGAGATCGTTTCAGTCCCAAGGCATGCGTCACTGGCTCCTAGTCGTCGTGTTTCACTTGCCATTTCGTTTCAACAACTTAACGGCACTTGGCACGCGCTGCCAATTCGGATGGGATGGATGGCTTTGCTTTTGGTTTGAATAGAATTTCGAAGAGTGCACGAGGAGGTACAGCCATGCATATTGATTCGTTGGGAGTAGCCGGACCTTCAAAATCAGTCACTTTGTATGTACAAAATGCATTTGACTTGCATGTGAAAGTGTGTTGTGCACAACTTGTGGATATTACGAAAATATATACAATCGAAATCTTAATGTTGGTAATACAGTTGGTCCAAAGCAGCTGTAAATCGTTTATAACTTTTGTTAGCTGTTGATAAAATCGGGTTTGAAAACGAAATCGATGAATTAAAACGTACACAAATCGGTCTTACGAATATCGTTTCTGTTAAAAAGTTACGAGTTCGGAATTAATAGACTATTCCATGGGAGAGATAAGCTAAAAAGTAGAGGAATGTTAACTTTGGCATTTCCACTGAAAACAAACCAGTTTTTCTCACTAAGACTACTTTTCTAACTCTACTTTTCTATGACAGTTAAACTATATAGATGTCAGATTTCGTCTTAACTTAGTGGAATCAGGAAGAAGCATAGAAAACTAGTAAATACGGAGTTTGGAGACGTTTGCCCTGAAAACAAAAAGTTTTTCTCACTAGAACTAGTTTTTCGACCGATCGTTCCTATGGCAGCTATAACATATCGTCATCCCATTTTGACAAAACTTTGAAGAATTGTGTGAAAGCTAATAAAATAAATATATGCCAATTTTAAAGAGGTTTACATTCAAAACAAAAGAAGTTTCTCTTCCGAAGACTATTTTTCTAACCTTACTTTTCTATGGCAGCTGTACTATATAGATGTCCGATTTCGACCAAACTTGGCAGAATCATGGAGAAGCATAGAAAACTAGTAAATACGGAGTTTGGTGACGTTTGCATTGAAAACAAAAAGTTTTTCTCACTAGAACTAGTTTTTCGACGGATCTTTCCTATGTTAGCTGTATGTTAAAGTCATCCGATACGGCCGGTTGCGACAAATGTATAGCGTATTTGTACCAGAAGACTTCGTGCAAAGTTTGGTGGCAATAGCTTTAAAACTGACGGAGGAGATAGCATAGAATAAGAAGGACAAGGCTAAATCAACTCAGCTCGTCATGCTGATCAGGAATATATATACTTTATGTGGTCGGAAATGCCTCCTTCTATGCGTTAGAAACATAAAATATATAACATATAAAAAGGTTGACTATGAAAGCATGTATTTTCCCTTTGGATCAGACTCCTGATTTCAAACTAAATTAATTTGAGTTTTGGCTTTCACCAAAGTATCCTGTATTAACTGTCCTTGTCTCTAGAATGGTACATCATCAAGCTGTAAGCATCTCCCTAGATATCAAAATCTTAAAGTTTCAAAAAAAAAAACTAATATTCGTGAGCCCAGCTCTTCTCGATACTTGATCTCTGCGAAGTTTTTGGTATTTTTAAAGTTTCACCAAAACCCTTACAAGGATAAGTAATGTCCTTACAAGTGAATGCCAGGGAAATTTGCGACGTAAACATCGTTATGCTGTTGTTGGGTGCAAAATTTGTAAGGCAGACTTCGCACACACACAGCACACATTTGTAAAATTGAGGGTACACACTGAAATTGCACACTGCCATTCACTTGTATGACTATTTTACAATGTCTGTGAGATTGAGAATCTTTGGTTTTGTTTTTAAATACCAGGATAAAAATCATATTTTGTTTCTCAAAACATTGGAAAAATCTATGTTTTCTTTTTAAAACATCAAAAGCATCGATGCTAAGGAACATCCATGTGAGTAGTTCGTTTTTTTCACCAGCTCTATAAGGTAGTTTTTAAGTCATTCCATTGATTCCTCTGGGTATGACTTGTTTCCACTTCTTATGCTAATTTCATCCTTTCAACTTAGAGTAAATTTCATGTAATGATCGATAACAGATCAGCAAATGTTTTTGAACTTACCGTACCAAGAAATACATTGGATCTTGAACCAAAGCAAAATTCCTAATGCATATCTTGAACATTTTAACTGCAGAGATAGCAAATTAACATACCAGAACTATATTAGACCTTTTTTTCATGTTCATGTTAATTTACCTAACGCTTACGTTATCCAATTTATTGACCTCTTTTATTGAGTTGTTTGCAAGTTTTAGCCAATTACACATAATTCGAACAATTTGTTATCGTAAAGGTGCAAAAAGAAACAAGGCTTATCGATACCGTTTTTACTGCAAGAAAATGCAAAAGTATTTTGCATTTGATTAAATATTTGATTAACCTTGTTTTGGCTCAAACACTTTGTTCAAGTCATCCTTCGATTCATACCGGACTTCCACCTATTTTATTTTTCCTGCATTGTTGTGTTTTGGTCTAGAAAAGTTCTTGGCTTTTTCAGGGACAAGGTCGCTCGTCCGTCCGTCTGACTGTCTACGATTATCTTGATGGTTGCGGTTCAGTGCAGTTCCGCTTCTTCTCTGGGCGCGGACTTTGCTCAGCCTAGCGGCAAAGCGCCCAGATAAGCGATCCCCACTTGGTTTTTGTGTGCCATAATTAAGCAAAAATAAATCAGCTTACCTTAATCTCTCCAGATGTGTTCTCTACATGCTATACAAGTCCAATAAACTGGCAGCCGAACAGGTTCGATTTAATTCTCAAGATTCTTTTCAAAGTGCACACACACAAAAAATTATTAAATCTGCATATCTCGCATTTGTTTTCGTTATTTTGTTGTATTTCTTATTTCATAATTCATGACAATAATACAAAAATTTCTACAAAAATTCACAAAACAAAATTGCCAAAAAAACAAAAAAAAACAAATGAAAATAAAAAGTTAAATACCAAATCGAACTCAATTTCAAGCAAAAAAGTGTTGGTCATTAACAGCAATTAATTGCATTTAACAAAATGATTTAAATCATTAAAAAAATTTCACAAAACAGCAAAAAAATTTGATTATCGATCATCATCTTCATCATAGTTTTACCCGTATAAAACTTTTCATTTCACACCCGCACCACATAGATTACGAGCTAAATAAATTGGTGCCCCGTCTGTTCGTTAGCTGATTTTTTGTTTTCAGTTGGTTTGTATTTGCCGCCGGCCAACGATCGTGGCTGAGAGGAGAGGAAGCCGTCAGCTCTTGCCGAATGCACAACACTGACTGACGGACGCAATTGTGCTGGGTGATAAAAAGCCCAGCCAGCGCGGAACAAGTGGAAAACGGAACGAGGCAGCATTAAGCGTAGCTTTGGTCGTTTGCGACTGCAGTGCGATGCATGGAAGGAAACGTGTGGAATATGAGACATTGGCCAAGATGACAAAGGAGGAATGACTAAATATGCTAATTGTCATGACAAACGTACAAGTTTAGCATTCAGGAGAGCGTAGGCGTTATGGGAGTTCGTAAAAAATACTGCCAAAAGTCTATAAAACTAAATGCGAGAGAACAATAAATCGCTGATAACATTTAGAAATCAGATGTAATCCCAACCGTTGCGAACTTTACAAACGGCAATACCAACAATAGTAAGAACATAAGAAGGCCATAAGCTGATGATTGCTGTAGCGCCCTTTCGTTATATTGTAATAAATATAGAGAACTTTACCCAAGGATCGAGAGTTCTTCGTAGAGCTGACAAATAAATCGATTCTCCAATCGATGTATCGATTTTCTTATTTTGAAGAATCGATTAAAATCGAAAAAGTTCCACCACTAATTGTAGAAGCAACGCTGGAGAATCTCTTGCTAAGGATAAGAACAAAATGGTAAATATTCAATCATATAATATTAGGTCAAATTTGATTACCACTCTGTTTTGGGTGTTTGCCAGCTTGTCAAAGTGCCAAAAAATGTAGAAATATTAATGGGAGCCATGAAAATCTCACAAATCTACTTAATTATTTAAAAGCGAGAGCGTAAGTTATAGTCGGCCCTGCCCGACTTCGAAATACCCGTTACTCAGTTCAGTTAGTGTTTAATAACTTCATGCGGCTCGGATAAGTATGCAACATTTTGTTAGCTCGGCCATTTATTATCCGATCCTTTTGAAAATTGTGAGAAAATTGTGAGATTATAGATATTGGCCACATAGACTACACTGCAAAATCTGAGCTCGATATCTTAAAAATTGTGGGAGTCATTCAACATTTTTTATTGCGGGGGCGGGAGGGGGCGTGGCCAAAACTTGAAACAAACTTGATCTGCCTGCAGAGAATACTAGCTTACATCTAAAATTTGGTTGCTCTAGCTCTAATAGTCTCTGAGATCTAGGTGTTCATACTGACGGACGGACAGACGGACATGGCTATATCGACTCGGCTGTTGATGCTGATGAAGAATATATATACTTGATGATATCGGAGATGCTTCCTTCTGCCTGTTACATACATTTGCACGACTTTAGTATACCCTCTTTACTCTACGAGTAACGGGTATAAAAACGTTTGGCACTAACCCACTTGCAACAAATGGTCTGAAGCATAGACCCAAAACATACTAGATTGGTATGTATTAATTCTAAGCAAGCAATTGAAAGTCAAAAGCAGTGTGACCATAATTTATTCAGGTTTCACAAATCTGGACACACTGGGAGAACAAAAAAGATATGCCTTCTTTTGAAATGGACGTTTTGGCAGTTGCTTTGTTAAAGTGTGTACTAAGCTCAAGTTTTGCCACAACTAAAATTTATTTTACTTGGTCAAAGGGATTGATAATAGTTTAAAAAGTTTTGAATAGTATAAGAAATATAGGTGCATATCTTTAATTCTCAAATATATTCTATTGATATAGCAAAGGTTGTTAAGCTATGAAGTTAGTTCTCTAAGCATGAGCTTTGGATTATAGAAACAAACTAATTCCACAATCGGGTCTCATTCCTCATTGAAGAGAAAACTAAGCTAAATAAATACTCTAAAAGTATATTAATGATCGGTGATTGTGTGTGAATTATCCAAGATTATGAACTGTTAAGCTAATTCTAAATTTAGTACTAAAATTTAATATTTCCAAAATTCGTGACCTGAAGAAAATCGCTTGTCAAACAACAACAAGCTCAACAAAAATGTGGAAATAACTCCTATTATATTATTATCAATAGGGTGTTCAAAGATTTTATTACCTTTGCAATTCTTTTTCTCTTTTTTTTTTTGTTGTTTGAAGTTTAATTTGAAGTTGCTGAAAAGCCAACACAAATTTTTATTTATGCCTGGTTTTTGGTTGGCGGCTTTTGAAATTGTAACTGTAACACTAACTGCAATGGCTCTACCTCTACTTGTGTGTTGGCGTCTGAGCACACTCACACACACACACACACACTTGTAGCAGGCACAGAACGTAGCCAAAGACTTGCCACACCTTTACTGCCTGTGTATTATTATTATTATTTTTTGTTTTTGTTGTTTAGTTTCTGTTTTTGTTTTAATGCGCGCCCGCACACACACGCTTGGAAAAAGGAAAGTTAGCAACGCGAAGTTGAGTTTTGTAGATCAATCTTGGGGCTAGGCTGGCCGTTTGCCGTTTGCCGTTAACCGGCGGCGCTCACTAAAATGTGGTTTGTCCTTGGAGAATGTGGCAAAAACAAAAAAAAAAAGATAGAGAAAAAATATAAAATTATAATATACATATGCGAACTGTTTCGGTGTATAATTGTGCCGTTAGGTCTGATTTGACGTTGGCGCCGCACCCAGCACCCCAGCCTGCCCGCCGCCTCCCTGCACTTCCTCTCTGTGCCAGCATTAGATTTGATCTACCAGATCGGATCTGCGACACGATCTGTCATAGTCGTCATCGGAATTGTTATACTGATTGCCTTTGTCTAATGATTTCGTTTATTGTGTTAGTTTTTATTACCGCCACAAGCTTCCGTCGGGGGGGGGGCACTTGACTTTATTCGGTATGGGAAAGGTTGTTGGCTTGACATAAGCACAGAGGTCCGCCTCAATCAGAACTGGACCCCAAGCAGAGGCATTGCAACTAGGAATATCGTTACCATTCTGTTGATATGGCTTAACTAGGCTTATGAGAACGGACCCTTGAAAAGGAACAGGGGTTGAAAGTCTAAACTCTCCCAAAGTTGTTGTATAATTTAGCTATTTTGAAACTGTGATGCAGATCTGCATCATACCGAATTAATACAATTATTTTCCATTGTGGATTATAAAATTGTCAAACATGAATTTGATGCAGTTCAGCAACATTCCTTTTTTATATTAAAAGTGTTGGTAACCCTAAATTATGTCGATAACTCAACAGCTGATCACTTTTCCCGCCAATTTTGTGAATGTGGTAAACTCAATTGGTTGCGCAGTTTCTCATTAATCTACATCTTAATCATTTCTATAAAATCCATTGGTTTGATTTGCAAAAAACAAAATTGTGCTAGTTCAGAATAGTTCAACAAATAATTAAAAATCTACTTTACAAGAGAAAATTGATTAGCTGAATTTCAGGAATTTTAGAAAGGTTTTTAGGAATCGTTTTCGTAAGGACGATCTAGGATTCGTGGATCTTTGGAATTCATATCAGTTAACCTTTGTGGCTGTACCACTAAAAATATGAAGTGAAATATTTTTTAGGTCCACCCATTTTAATTTGGGGTTTAAAGGGTTAACTTTATATGTAGTTTTATTTGTTCAGAAGTTTGACAAAAATAATACTCACAAAGACGCCTCTTAGTGATTTTGTTCAGTGATTTTAGTTCAGTGATTCTTGTTTAGTGATTCTAGTCACTTAGGTACAATGATTCTTGTTCGATGACTCTTGGACGGTGCCTTTGGTTTAGTGACTCGCGTTCAATTACTTAGCTTTGGTGACTTGGGTTCAGTGACAAAGATTCGGTGACTTAAGATATGTGACTAAAGCTTAATGAGTTAGGTTTAATGGCTCTATTTTGGGTCAGTCTGTTTCGGAGACTCGAACGAGAGTGACTCTTATTTAGTGACCCTTTCTGAGACATAGATTCCGTACCTTAAGTTGAGTGACTAAGGTTCAATGTATTAGGTTCAGTGGCTTTATTTTTGGTGAGTGTGTTTCGGTAACTTGGATTCAAAGAGTTAGGTTCAGTGGCTTTATTTTTTGGGAGTCAGGTTCGCTGACTCTTATTCAGTGACTCACGTTCGACGGCTCTTGTTTTAGTGACTTAGGTTTAAGTTCTTAGGATTAGGTACTTAGGCTCAGTGACGCTTTCACGAAGACTCTTGGACAGTGACTCTTTCAGGAAGACTCTTGTACGATGACTCTTGTTCAGGGACTTTTATTTTATTTTTTTTTATTTCAAGCGATCAGCAATGTCGAAAATCATTTTACTGAAACAGCTAAAAAATAAGCATAGTGCTACAGTGGGACTGTAGAAACTGTAGGACAGATATAAAATTGGGTTTAAGAACCAACTTAGGATATCTAGCCGTTCGAGCGATGACGACAGATCACCATGTCTTGAGGATAGTTGACTAGCAACCAGGGATGCCGGAAATGATATCGAAATATTGATATTTTTGTACAAAAATTTGATACTCTGCTATCGAAATTTTTTTTCCGAGGCGATATATCGGATATCAAATATTTTTTCGTTTGGATTTCGAATATTTTTTTAGTGATATTTTTTTGGTATAATTTTTGATGCAGTTTTTCAAATGCTTTATATTAAAATATGCTGAATTTGAAGAGTAAACACATCTTTTAAGCTACATTTTTTGATAAGATGATTTTGTATTCTTTATCTCAAGTATGACGACTATTTCAAAATTTACATCATAAATTATTCTTAAAAATATCATTTAAAATTTGAACTTGACGAAGTTTTCTTGTATATAAATTTAAGAACAGCTTGAACGTCTTCTATTATAAATAAAATTCAAAGAAAATATCTTTTAAGTCTTTTGGATGTTGTTCAAGTTTGAGGTCCACCAAACCGGATATTCTAAATTAGTAAATTGTTCGAAGATTCACTTTAGTCTGTTTTTTCAGTGCTAATAAAACGAAATATCTCAATTTGACGGAAAAACAAATCACATAATAGTACTGAACCTTTTCAAAATCCTTCCTAGCTCGTCGTCTTACGATTTTGAAAAGAATGAAAGCATTAGTCAAGTTGTGTCAATACCTATTTAAGACTAGGCTATTTAAAAGTCCAGGCAATAGTTAAATCTACAATGAATGAGGTCCATTCGTGTATTGGGTCATGATTTAATAGCTTCTTTAGCTGGGATGCCTCGTTCTCATCAAATGTTTGTCGTATTTTTTAACTAAGATTCGGGGAACCAAACTTCCGACCGAAACCTTAGGTTTAATAGGTATAGGTACAGGTCTGAAAACTGAACCATAGACTTTTCAATGGGTTCGCACACTCGGACCAAACCTTTTACAGAATTTCAGGGCAAGTCTTGATATTATTGTAGTTTTTTGGAGGATCAAATCCTTAGATTCAGAACTTCGTTGTCAAAGCGTGTCAAATGACATCTAGATTACCCTAATGATCCATTTATCCTAAAGAAATAGCTATTTTTTGAAAATAATGAAATTATCGATATTATCGATATTTTTATTCTTATGTATTTATATTGAAATGATACTTTTCGTCAAAAATATCGATATAAAACTTGTCAAAAATATCGATAAAGATATTTTTCAAATATCTGGCAACCCTACTACCAACTACTAATCAATCGCTAAAAAAGGGATATTTTTTAATAGTGTTTTCTTGGAGCTTTCTGAGCAAAACAAACTGTTCTATTCCTACCATTAAAACTATAAATATAATAGTGAAAATTAACCAACACTGAAACGTGTTGAATTCAACTTTGAAATAAGTCAATAACAATCCAATTATTATGTTACTTTTGCAAGAAATATAATGTTGCTGTCAAATAGCTACTAAAGCGTGAAATTTTTGCGACCTTACCCAACACTATGCTGACCGCTGTTTACCGTTTGAAAAGCCATTTCAGCCGTTGTCAAATTATTCGATACTGCATTAGTTTGACTTTCGACATTTTCATTAGCATTTAATTAACTTTTTCTTAATTTTTTTTTTTGGAAAATTTTCACATTGTCTGCCAGCGCTTTTCCTCATTTCTAATGCAGTTTTCCCTCCGCCCGCCCCACAGTTCTTCTGTGTGAAAGCATTTTCACCGCACGCAAAGGGCAGAGGCAGAGGCAGAGCAAAAACCGCAGCATGAAAAAAAGGGAAAATAATTCTCGCCGGTGACATTTTCATGACCAACTCTGAAACTGAGCCATCAAAGCAGCCACCACACAGCCATCCATCCATCCGTCCATCCATCCATTCATCCAAGCCACCCAGCTCCGCCAGTTGCGAAAGTGAAAAGCCGCCGTCGCCGGCGCCTGCGCGTGGCAATTGCAGTTTTCCGCGGCGGCCGATAACTGCAACTTCATTCAGCATTGTTTCGCCCCGCTTTTGCGAGTATTTCCCAGCTGCTAATTCAAATTTTGACATAATTTTTTTCTGCGCTTTGCTTTCTCACTTTTGTCTCTCGGGCAATTTCACTTGACTTGACCTTTGTTGTGGCGTTGTTGCTGCTGCTGTTGTTGTTGTTGTTGTTTTTGTTGTTGTTGTTGCAGTTGAAGTGGCTGGAGTCTCCCAGTACTGGAGCTGCCTTTTGTTGTGGTTTGGCGGCCTTGGGAATTTTGCCAATTGGGCTCTGATTTATTTGTATGTGTGCACCTTTTTTCTGTTGCTGTTGTTGTTGTTGTTGTTGTTGTTGTTGTTTGAAGCCAAACTTTAGTGTGCCACAAATCAAAGTCAAAATGCAGTTCGCGTTGCCTCTGACTCAGCTCCCGACTTTAAGATTTGGACCTGTTGGCTCCACTCCTTCGCCTCCTTCTCCTGCCCAGGCAGGGAGTTCGTTCCAAAAGTGTTTGCATTGTGACCTTGGTAAGTGGCGGTAAGTGGCTGGCCATAAATTTTCGGTTCTGCCATTGCGCAAAACAACAAACGCCCCAATTCCAATTCTGAATTTCAACAGAGTCCGTGTCCAAAAGTCAACAAAAAGTGAATTGTCGCCCAAAAACACTTTGAATAAATTTGCTAAACGATTTGCCAAAAAAAACCACAAAAAAAAAATAAAACCAAAATGGTAATAAGCATCAAAATTTAGTCTGCCAAAAGTTTTACCTACTTATAGGAATTACCAAATAGGGCCTCGACATTCGACGAAAAAAAAAGGAAGTGTTCTAGATCGATCGGAATGGAATTTGTGTACCGTTTTGAACATAGAACTTCAAGTATGCAAAACGAAGTGTCTCGAACCCGAAATTCCGACTTTCAGATTACTGTGAACCGAACCGATTAAGGTATAACAGCTGAACCTGAAGCTGTTCCGAACCGGAAGTTTCGTTTCGGTTCAAGAAACTTCTTCTGTTATCCTAATGGCTTTGGACAACTGAGTCTTAAAGACGGCAGGACAAATTAATCGAAATGTTTAGAATTAGCTTAAAAATCTCCACCCATATTGGGATCTGTTATCAAAGATATATATAGAGTAGAGTGTTATAAGTTTGTGCAAAGGTATGTAACATCCAGAAGGAAGCATCTCCGACCCCATAAAGTATATATATTCTTGATCAGCATCAACAGCCGAGTCGATATAGCCATGTCCGTCTGTCTGTCCGTATGAAAGCATAGAACTCAGAGATGGTAAGAGATAGAGGTTTGACATGTATGGGACATATGCTTCTTATGTCTGCAGGCAGATCAAGTTTATTTTCAATTTTGGCCACGCCTCCTCCCGCCTCCGCAATTTAAAAAAAACGTCATATCTAACACAGTTTTAAAGATAGATGGTTTGTACCTTCTAGACTTATTCAGTAATCAGGTTGACTTATCGATCCGCCTAAGGAATGGAGAAGATCGGATGAACGGTTTTCGTGTTATGATCAAAAGACTGTTTCTTGGTACAGAGTATGTTATAGTCGGGCTTGACCGAATTTCATTCTTGTTTAATTATAAATAGAGGAGAGTTAAGTTCGAAAGTTACGTACAGCACGTTTTTCTAACTAAGACTTCTTTTCGGACCTTACTTTAACATGGAAGCTATACTATATAGATGTCCGATTTTGACCATACTTGGTAGAATCATGCAAAAGCCTAACAAACGAACATGTATGAAGCTTGGAGTCCATTCCATTTAAAACAAAAAAGTTTTTCTCAATAGAACTTCTCTTTCGACCGATCATTCGTACTGCAGCTATATGCTATAGTCATCCGATTTTGACCAAACTTTGTAGAATTGTGTAAAAGCTTATCAAATATATATATATGCCAATTTTAAGGACATTTCCATTGAAAACAAAAAAGTGTTTCTCACTAAGACTACTTTTCGGTGACTACTTTTCTATGACAGCTATACCATATAGATGTCCGACTTCGAAAAAAACTTGGTAAAATCATGGAAAAGCATAGCAAACTAAGAAATACAAAGTTTGGAGGCGTTGTCATTGAAAACAATACAGGTTTTCTTACCAAAACTAGAGTTTCGACCGATCGTTCCTATGACAGCTATATGCTATAGTCCGATTTCGACAAAACTTGGTAAAGTCATGGAAAATCATAACAAACTAAGATATACAAAGTTTGAAGGCGTTTCGATTGAAAACAAAAAAGGGTTTTCTCACTAAAACTAGTTTTTCCACCGATCGTACCTATGAAAGCTATATGCTATAGTCATCCAATCCTGACGGTTTCGACAAATGTGCAGCGTATTTGTACTTAAAGACTTCGTGCAAAGTTTGGTGAAGATAGCCTTCAAACTGACGGAGAAGAGAGCATAGAAACAGACGGACGGACAAGGCTAAATCAACTCAGCTCGTCGTGCTGATAAAGAATATATATACTTTATGTGGCCGGAGATGTTTCTTTCTATGCGTAACAAGCAATCGGACAATTTTATAATACCTTTTGCAAAGGTGTAAAAACAATTTTGATTAGCTCATGAACATCAAAGCTTAGCCAAAGTGTTTCTATTTTTATATAAAGTTCTACAAATCACTTTCGACACAAAACCGACACAATTGTCATACAGTCTATGTACTTTTTATATTGATTACCGTACAAACTTCTATTCGGCATGACCTGAACCAAGGTTCGAACCAAAACCTTTGTCCAAAAACTTTGAATTTTGTTTCGAACCCGCGAATCGGAGCTTTCTTAATTCGGAAATGTTCTTAAATGAATTGAGAACAATTGAATCAAGATCATTTGGTACTTACAGTGGGACCAAACTTATCAGAAGAGCGCGTTCGTAGTTCAAGCGTTGTTTTATGCTCCTTGACTAGATCAGTGTCCTCATACAGTTCGTGGTTCATTCTGATGCGAAATTCAAGGCCAACTTTTAGAGGTCCATTAATCCTGCTAGCATTTTTCTCTCGATCCGCTGCTGTTAATGTTCATGCTTCTGCGCCGTAGTGCAGAACTGGCATGATAAGCAACTTGTTAAGCGCTATTTTCTGCTCTGCTCTTGAACTCCCTAATGACATCTTAGAAATATCAGTTTTCAAGAGTAATTCTTCTTTGGATATGGTTCTTTGGATGGCTCGGAGAGATTCTTTCCTATTTTGACGTAGCTTTGTGTGCTTCTTAACGTCATCAAGCTAAGTCGAACGTCTTTTGCTGGTAAACCAAAAGTAGACAGGGCTTCAAATAACTAAGACCTTATTGGAGTAGTGTCAAAGGCGGCTTTATAGTCAACGAGAGATGGTGGATGTCGATCTCTGTCTAGTGGATATTCTAGGGGATTTGTCGTAAGTAATGATAAGGTTTAATCAGTTCGCTCATTCTTGGTTTTAGGCATTCACATAGGAACATTTCAGGTGCATATCCTCCAATAGTGACCGTTTTAAGTGTAGGGGTCCGCAGTTTTTACAGTTTTTATTGGATGTCGGGCACCAAATCTATTTGTCCTAGGAAGGGATCGCTGCTCACGTTAGCCAGCAGCTTTGCGGTTGCATCGCTGTGCTATCGGGGGTAACCAACGGGTTGGTAGAGTCGATTTGGGACGCAGTTAGCCAGGATCACTCTGGCTCCGCCATGTTGAATCGCTCAGAAGTCTCACTACATACGCCCCACCACTCTGCCCTCCAAGGAATCCCTTTATTCACTTCAGTTAAATGTAATTAGTTGCCACTGTAAGCTGCAAATGCTGTCCCAAACTGAAGTAAACGGCAAAAGCCAAGAATGTTCCAGTGATGTAGAAAACAGCTGTACTAGAGGGGATTCCATTCTCGGTACAGAGTTTTCAAATGCAGCCCTGATATCTCTTATTCCAGTCTCTTGGTTTTAATTTTATTTAAATTAAAATTCATCTGCGTCTTCAAAGTTTACTCAAGCTTTGGCTTTTCAAGTTTTGATTTGGCGCCAGCTAAACCTATCGATAACATGCTAACTGCACAATGATCGTTGCTTGCACGTTACTCACTTTGTAACTGTGATAAGCAGCTGTGTGCTGATCTTAAGTCACTAAAGGAAAAGCTTCCTTAGGGCCGTTTTCTTATGTTTCTTTGCTTGCAAATTTCGGGGGAATATGGTGAATTAAGATTGCTCATGTCTAGCCTGAGCTAAGAACAGAACCAAAATGTATAACTCCTTAGAGTTGGCTCATATTGTCCTTAAACATTCTTTAAACCTATTTTCCAGTGCGACTGCGAATGGATTTGGATTTCCAATATTTCAAGATTTTTTCAGTTTAACTTAAATGTTGGGTACCTGACCAATTTTACTCCGAGACCACAGGCTGCTCCATCGTTGTGTAAGCAAAA
This sequence comes from Lordiphosa fenestrarum, assembly GCA_035044985.1. Classification (NCBI taxonomy): domain Eukaryota; kingdom Metazoa; phylum Arthropoda; class Insecta; order Diptera; family Drosophilidae; genus Lordiphosa; species Lordiphosa fenestrarum. The sequence goes on from JAWNNO010004426.1 coordinate 1,451,499, forward strand.
AAGGTAAGAAACTTTCCTTGACATCTTCATCATCATGACCTCAGTAGGCCTGTGTGTTTTCCATCTCTAGTGTCGGTTACTTGTACTCGTGACTCGTCCGGAGATTCATTTGATTCCGACTTTTCACAACGTTAACAGCAGCTAAAAAAGAGAGAGAAAAGCCCAAAAAAATTTAATTAAACCAATTTTTTTGTTCAATTAATTCATATACAACATGAACAGCGAAGCGCCCATCTACTACAACGCTGAGACAGTGCGTCGTGTGCTCACCTGGCCGCTGGTGAATGAGGCCGTGGAATCGGCTCTGATTGCTGTGGTGCCGCTCGAGAATCGTCATCTCACTGAGGCGGGGCCGTTCCGTGCCCGTCCATCCCACAATGCCGCTGCTGCCTATGTCAATCAGCCGAAGCGCAGCTTCACCGTAGCCGGGAACGACGAACGAAAGGTACTCCTGACAATGCCCGCCTTTGTGGGCAATTACAGTTTGACGGCCGACGGTTGTGGCGGCGATGCCTCCAATTTGCCCCACTCCTCGCTGGCCTGTAAGCTGGTCACCTCGTTTCGATCCAATCAGAATTTGCTGCCGCCATTGCCCAGCGTCCATGCACACATCGTGCTCTTCAATATACACACCGGAGAGCTGGAGGCTCTGATGGCCGGCACCGATATAACTACATGGCGCACCGTTGCCGCCTCCTTGGTGGCCACCAAGCATCTGTACTTCCGTCGCTTTGGTCCACGTGCCGAGCATGATCGGGAGATTGTGGCCGCTGTCATTGGATGTGGTGTGCAGGGCCAAATGCATGCCGCAGCCCTGTGTGCCAATTTCAAGATTAAACAATTGAATCTATACAATCGCACCGAGTCCAAGGCCGTGCAGTTGGCCCAACGGCTGCGTGATGAACTGGAAACTACATCGAATACCAAGATCAATGTGTGCAGCACTCCACGGGACGCTGTGGAATCGGCCGATGTGATTTGTGTGGCCACCTATTCCAGGGAGCCGCTGATAAAGGCCTCTGATTTGCGCGATAAGCGTGGGGTGCATATTAATGGTGAGTGTTTGGAAGGGTTTTTGAGTTTCGGGGAGAGGGTAAAAGTGCTTTAGCAGTTAGAGTTGGTCCAAGGTTGATAAACTCCCTAAAAAAAAGCTAGAAATAGCTAAACTAAATAAACAAGCCTGTTCTCGTTTTCGACATGTCGAATATTGTGCAGGTTTTGAAGTATCCGCAGATATTCGAGTGTACAATTTGATTTAAAACGATCGTATGAAACCGACCTGTTCCCAATTCCGCATCAGCGCATGCTTAATGTTGATCGAAATTGCTAAAGCTACCTTATTGCCGTATAACAATTCTCTAACGTTTCGAACATTCATTCAAAAAGCATATCGGTTTCTCTTTCACTCTGAAATGGGAACCCCAAAATGAAAACGAACGAAATTGCAATCGTTTTACTTTTAAATTTCACTTGGAAATGGGGACAGCCCTGAAAAACTTTAAAAATTTATCAAATTCAACAAAAACTTAAAAATACTAACAATGTGTTAAGACTGTTTAAGTACATCAAATCAGGTCCGCCAGTCACACTCAAATATCAATATCTGAATTTAAAATTTATCATAAATTTGAAAGAAAACCATAAAAGTATTTTTGAAAATTTTGCTTGTAAATTCTTAACACTCAAATTGGTCATTTACCTGACAGTGTTCAGTACATTCGTTTAGAACCCCATACAAAATAAATATTTACAAAGATACTTACAAATTGGGCAGCTTTTACGGTGTTAACTCTCTATATGTATATTAAAAAAAAACACATGACATGACATAAATTGAACCATTTAAGGGGAACATGTCTGAACCTAAACTTCAACCGAAACTTCTCTAACTGCCTGAGGGCCGGTTTCTCATCTTCTGCAAATCAGATAAACTTAGATTTCACACTCAAATTTGTAAGTTTATGTGACAGATAGAGCTATGTAGAAGATGAGAAAGCGTCGCTTAGGCTGTTTTCGCAATTTTGGACACATGAGACAGAACAATCTAGTAATTTCATCTTGTTGGGCCCAAACCAACCAAAATGTAGGCCTATTGGATGATCATGACTCAAACAGTGTGAAGGCAGCCTTATAACGACTGATCGGACATTTTTCAACTAAAAACATGTTTTATGAGGTCAAAAATAGGAAAATTCGTAATATGTTGGTTTCCAATTTTGCGATTTCTATAGGATAAAGTTCAGAGCCAGAACCGGATCCATTCAACAAAATGAACCAACGCTGAACTAGATAACAGTTACCCACAGTTTTAATCTCCATTCTCTACCTCCCTCACTTAGCCGTTGGCGCTGGCGAAGTGCACTTTGGCGAGGTGGGCTCTGACATATATGAAGAATCGTTGGTTTATGTGGACTGTCTGGATAATGCTGAGGCTGAACTGGGTGGTCTGCCCGCACCCATAGCCAATGAGTTGGGCGCTGTCATTATAACCGGCGATTATCCCGAACCGTCGGCTGTCTCCATTTTTCAGTCCATGGGTGAGTTGGTGATGCAGTTGGAGGACTTGTAAAGCAAATATTCTCTCTTTACAGGAATGGCCTCTGAGGATGTGTGCGTGGCTCAGGCCGTTCAGAATGCCCTCATGTCGGGCATGAAATAATCAAATCATTTCCATTTGCATTTTTTTCAATTTTATAATTTTCTATTTTTCTTCATTTTGTTTGATAATTCGCATTGTGATAGTCAGAGCACCATACAATACACCGGCAACAAAAACAAGGCGGGGAAACACGTTGTGACACAAGTTCAAATTAGTTTTAATTTAAGCAATACATAAACTATAAAATGTAAAAAAAAAATGTATATTTGAAATATACAAAAAAAAAAGATGGCAAATTTTCTCCGTTTTTTTCGGGAATGTAGAGAAATTTCTACATGTTATCTACCAACCCAATCGACTGTCAAGCGCGCGCAGATTTGAACAGTGGTTTTAAGGCAAGCTATCGACTTAAAAAAAAAAATCGATAGTTTCCAAGTGAATAGCGCGCTACGTTTTGAAATTTTGGGTTTACATTTTATTCGTTTTTGTTTTATATATATATATATACTTACGTTATCTAAGTACAGTGCATATTTATGTTATACAAAAAAAATCGCTTTGACACAACTATTTCGGGTTTTGTTACAAATTGAAAAAACTAAAACTAACAAATTTGTATGAGTTTCGGTAATACTTTCTCGTTGGGGTTAATAAATAGATGCAAGTAAAAAAATTCAGTTGTCTTATGGGCTAGCAAAACTGTCGATGAGTGTAGTTTGTAGTTGGCTGCCAGCATCTCTCTCTCTCTTTAGTTGTTCTTCTTCTTGGGCTTCTTGGGATTGCGAGATCGGGACTTGGCCTTGCACAGCGGACAAATGGGTGCATTCCGATGGATTTGCTGATGGCAAGAGAGACATGACTTCATGGGTGGCGGTTGCTGACGGAGATTCACATTGAAATCGGATCGAAACGAGGGATGATGACCCATGCCTATGGAGGGGCTTTGCTGCAAGCGATTGGTGGGCGGCGGTGGAGGCGGTGGCGCCGAGAAGTCGCCTTTGCCCAGGCGCACAGCCGCAGCAGCAGCGGCGGCGGCAGCAGCGGCACCACCAGGCGGTGGAGCAGGCGGCATAAAAGCATGTCCTGGCCCACCGCCACCTGAGCCGCCACCGCTGCTGCCAGAGTTATTGCCGCCTCCAGCTCCACTGGAGGCTCCCGAACTGCCAGCGGGCGGCAGGGCAGTCACTGTTGCCTCTGGCATCAGGGGATGACGTGCATGTGGCCGGGCCAGGGAGGCGGGCTGATTCACCGAGGCAGCGGCTGCTGCTGCTGCGGCTGCCGCTGCTGCCGATTGGGCAGCCACTTTTAGGAAATTCGTCTGAAAGCGATCCTTTGAGATGGGACTGCCCTCCTCCTCGTGCAAATCGCGCAGCGGACTCAGTCCCAGATAATCGCGGCGCATATGATCGATCTGATATTTGAGAGCCAAGTACTCCTCATACACCCGGTTGGCCATGTCAAAGGAACGGGTCTGATTCTCCTTGGTCTGCTTGATGATGTTCTCCATGTCATTGATGTCGGCGTGTATCTGGCGCAGCTCCTCCACATGGGACATTTTCTCCTCCAGCAGATGCTCCATCTCCTTGCGATACTCGTCCAGGCATTTCTCCTCATCGTCGCTGAGCTTCACCTCCTTGATGATGCGCACCTTGAGCTTCTCCAGAGCCAACGTTTTGTCGCGTATGTCCTTGATGGCCTCCAGCTTGGCGTAGTAGTGGCGCTCATTGGAGCTGGAAATCTCGCTGGTGGCCATTTTGTACCCCGGTAACCCCTTCCCCTTTGACTTTGCCTCACCCCACCACAATCCACACTCCGTGTGTGTTTATTTTGAATTGATTTCCGGCCTGTACCTGCTGCGCCTTTGCTCTGGGGTGGCAATCACCTAAAGGCAAGATCAGGTCGTGGGGTTATGGTTTTATCACAAAAATCTGCAGTTTTAATTGATTTATTTTGGATTTATTTTTTATGTATTTTTCACTTGGCTTTGTGTATAGCAGGCAGTGTGGCCGTATAAGCTTAACATCGAAATACGCATTAATGCGGCTTAGCTTTTTTTAAATATTTTTTAAATTTATAATTATTTTTAAAATAGAAACTTTGCAGAAATTTGGCATACATTTTGAATAGTTGCTGGCAATGTTTTTGGCTAAATCGTAATAATTAAAAAAAGGTTTGGGTAAAAATCCCTAGTGCTATTCTCGGACAGTGTGACCCTGCTTCGGAATCAACACCTCCAAAATAAAATGAAGAAGAATCTTGGACAGCAAAGTAAACAACAGATTGTACCCGGATCGCAACAAGTAAAGTATTAGAACCACAAATGGCTCTAGCCATTAAGAAGACCCAGGGCTCCTTCGTGGAGACCGTGGATGGTGCGCCGCCCGTCAAAAAGCTGCGTTTGCAGACAGCAGCCGCATCGGGCAGCAAGTCCAAGCCGACGGAACGAAAGCTGCAGGTGCTCGGTCAGCTGGAGCCCTACCTGGTAAGCAGCGTGACACCGGCACCAGCACTCCCACCACCCACTGTAGCAGTCACACCCAGTAATGGGGCCAGTCCCACCACGCCAAGTGTTTCTACCAAAGATTTGCTGGAGTTGTTGGTCAAGATCACCGATGAGATAAGCTATGAAAATGTGGACTTTGCCGAGCTAAAGGAGGCCTCCGGCAAGATATTCCAATTGTATCAGATGCAGGAACGGGACAGTGACACCTCAGTGAGGGTGAAACTGTTGGAGCTACTGTCGGGACTAGGTTGCGAAAGCAGCACCGAGCAGGCGGTAACCTTAATCATCGACTACTTTATTTACCTGCTGCGCAAGGAGAGTTCCCAAAAGGTGCTGGCCCAGGGCATGATGTGTCTGTATCGCATTGGCCAGCGAAGGCGTCAGCTTGTGCCGCTGGCCTACAACACACAGGTGGCACATTTGGCCAAGGAGCAACTGCGTTCCGGTTCCACACACACGCAAAAGAACGCCATGTTGGTCATTGGCAGCTTTGCCACTCGCAATGAGGGTGAAAGGCATTACGTCTGGAAATTGGCTTTCTATATCGACTCCCAGGACTCGGGTGTGCGTGCCCAGGCCTTGCATGCTCTATTGACCCTAGGCGAACGCGGATCCCTACTGCCCGCTGTGCTGTACAAGCGGGCTGTCGAGGCCATGAAGGATGACTACGAGTGTGTAAGGAAGGAGGCCTTGCGTCTGGTCTATATGCTGGGAAACCGCCACCCGGACTATATCATAGCCTCGGAGAGGCAACAGGAGGACATACGCCTGGTGGATGCGGCCTTTAGCAAGGTGTGCGAGGCCTTGTGTGACCTCTCACTGCAGATACGAGTCTTGGCCGCCGAGTTGCTGGGCGGCATGACCTATGTCAGTCGGGAGTTTCTGCATCAAACGCTGGACAAGAAGCTGATGAGCAATCTGCGACGCAAGCGTACGGCTCATGAGCGTGGCGCTCGATTGGTGACCAGCGGGGAATGGTCATCGGGCAAACGTTGGGCCGATGACGCCCCGCAGGAGCACTTGGATGCGCGCAGCATCTCGATTATAGCCAGTGGTGCGTGTGGCGCACTGATACACGGACTGGAGGATGAGTTTCTGGAGGTGCGCACTGCTGCGGTGGCCTCAATGTGCAAGCTGGCCCTGTCCCGTCCGGACTTTGCGGTGACCAGTTTGGATTTCCTGGTGGATATGTTCAATGACGAGATCGAAGATGTGCGCCTCAAGGCCATCTACAGTCTGACCGCCATAGCGCGTCACATAGTGTTGCGTGAGGATCAGCTGGAGATTATGCTTAGTTCGCTCGAGGATTACTCGGTGGATGTGCGCGAGGGCTTGCACTTGATGCTGGGCGCCTGCCGCGTCTCCACCCAGACGTGTCTGCTCATGGTGGTACAGAAACTGCTCGATGTGCTGGCCAAATATCCTCAAGATCGTCACTCCACCTATGCCTGCATGCGTAAGATAGGACAGAAGCATCCGCATCTGGTGATGGCTGTGGCCGTTCACTTGCTCTATGTGCATCCGTTCTTCGAGACTCCCGAAAGGGATGTGGAGGATCCGGCCTATCTGTGCGTCCTGATATTGGTCTTCAATGCCGCCGAACACTTGGTGCCCATCATAAGTCTGCTGCCCACGGCCACGCACAGACACTATGCTTATCTGAGGGACAGCATGCCGCATCTGGTGCCACATTTACCTATCGAGGGAGCCTCATCCAAGGGCATAGCCGATGTGGAGGCCTTGAAGGGAGCGGGCAGCTCGGCGGCCTATCTGCAAATGATCCTCAGCCACATCGAGGAGGTTTATAGAACGACGGATGAGCGGGTGGAACTGTTGCAGACGGCTCAGACGAATCTGCAGGTGAGTGTTTATCTGTTCATCGAATATCATCATTAACTCCTCCCTCACTCTTAGCGCCTGGGAGCCATCGATTCGGGCATGTATGGACCCTCCAATTTCCTGGAGACCTTCCTATCTGCCCAGATTCAAATCGAGCAAATGCAACGCTGCGCCAGCACCCAACGAAGTCGTATCCCACTCAAGGAATCGCTGGCTGCCCTCATAAGGAATTGCCTCAAACTGCAGCACACCTTCTCCGGGCTCAATTACGGCGACATTCTTCAAGTCAAGCAACTGCGATTGCGTGCCTGTGCCCTCCACCTGGTATTGGTGGTGCGTGATCGTTCCCAAAGTGCCTTGGGCCCCTGTCAAATGCTGCTGCAAACCGCCGGCGATATCAGTGCCTTCATTAAGGCACACAGCAAGCAGGAGGAGGATGCCGGTATAGAGCAAAGCGGCGAAGCTGCCGTTGAGCATGTCACTTTACTTCCCCAACCGGAGGCTCAACCGGATAGCTTCACACGTCAACTGCTTGGCAAACTGGACGCCATTAGTGATCCGAAGCCGGGGCGGGTATTTCGCGAAATATTGCCCCTGGTGCAGCAGGCTCCTCCCTTGGCCCTGCCGCCGGCCAATGACAAGATACGTCGATGCGTGGCCAATATTCTGGAACCCTGCCCCGTGCAATCGCAGGATAATGTGATCAAGGTTACGGCCGGTCTGATTGCGGCTGTGCCCTTTGTGGCCGAAATTGATAACCTGCTCGAATCCCAGAAAGCGGACATGCGCATTAAGATTAAGTATCCGGATCAGCACATGCACACTGTGGTGCCCAAAATGACTGATTTCAAGCCGATTATGACCGAGCAGGGTGAGCATGAGACAAATGTGCGCCTGAGGACCACCATACTGCTGTCGCATAGCGTCTGGACGGAGGCCTCGCTGGTGGAGATACAATTGTGCCTGGCCGTGCGACCCGGCAGTGAGCTGGAGCTGTGCAAGCCGGCTAAGGTGCTGTTTGCACCCAAACCGGTGAGACGAGGCATTTAGCCTAAGTTAGTGACAAAAGTGTGGAAGGATCTTCATATGGTTTATATAAACGAAAAGAAAAAAGAGAAAAAGGCGAAAAGACAAATTACAAAACTTAAGTTTCAAATGGATTTCGGGAGAGCTGCAACACCGGGGGATGTCCCGTTCTACTTGAAAGGTATTCCAAAGCGACTATACAAGATCTGATCCATAACAATAAATGAATTGAATGGGCATACATTGTATAGGGGAGAGCAGCTAAGTGTGGACATTAACCTCTCTGATCACCACACTTTAACCACACTTTTGATAGCAGGAGACAGTCAAGTCGCTTACAGAACACCAAAGCTCCTTGAATGCGATTGCACAGATTCTCGAAAACCCGGGTTCGATTTAGGTTCTTTGGCAAACTAAGAAATACAAAATACAAGAACTTTTTCTCACTAAAACTAGTTTTTCGACCGATCGTTCCTATGGCAGCTATATGTTATAGTCATCCGATCCGGCCGGTTTTGATACTTGTGCAGCGTATTTGTACCAGAAGACTTCGTGCAAAGTTTGGTCGCGATAGCTTTAAAACTGACGGAGGAGATAGCATGGAAACAGACGGACAAGGCTAAATCAACTCAGCTCGTCATGCTGATCAAGAATATATATACTTTATGTGGTCGGAAATGCTTCCTCCTATGCGTTACAAACATCTGGACAATTTCAATATAGGGTATATTGCAAGGGTATAGCAAGTCCACTAAGAATAATTATACTCTGTACCGTAGGTACATAGAGTATATTAAGTTTGTGCAAAAGTATGTAACAGCCAGAAGGAAGCAGCTCCGACCCTATAAAGTATATATATTCTTGATCAGCATCAACAGCCGAGTCGATAACGCACAAATCTCAGAGATGGTAAGAGTTAGAAGTTTGACATGTATGGGACATATGCTTCTTATGTCTGCAGGCAGATCAAGTTTATTTTCAATTTTTGCCACGCCCCCTCCCGCCCCCGCAATTCAGAAAAAACGTCATATCTCCCACAGTTTTAAAGATAGATGGTTCGTTTCTTTTGGACATATTTAGTAATCCGGATAACTTAACGATCCGCCAAAGGAATGGTGAAGATCGGATAAACGGTTGTCGAGTTATGATCAAAAGACTGTTCGCTACTGCAGCTTAGTAGCAGCGCTGCTTTCAGCTGCATCAAAATTTATGCTGCGCGTATAATTTCGTTGGTACAGAGTATGTTATAGTCGGGGTTGACCGACTTTCCTTCTTTCTTCTTCATGCATTTTTGCATTTACCATTCCCTGAAGCATTTCTTTGGATATGCATCCCCATACCATAATAAAGGGTGATTTTTTAGCTATTATCTTTTTGGCGTTTTGTGTCACTGTCAAACATCTTCAGCTTGGTCTATAATTTAAACATGAATCGTCTTACAAACGAACAACGCTGGCAAATTATTAAATTTTATTATCAAAATGCGTTGTTAAGAAAGTTCATCGCTCGCTTCTTCCATTTCTCAATGGGTACGTAATGGGTACGTAAGTAAGCAGAATTGTCGATTTTGGAGTGAATATCAGCCAGAAGCAAGAGCAAGAGCTACCAATGCATCCAGAAATAGTCACAGTTTGGTGCGGTTTATGGGCTGGTGGCATCATTGGACCGTACTTCTTCAAAAATGATGCGAAACGTAACGTAACTTTCCAACTTTGTTTGCCCAAAATGCAAGAGCTTGACTTGCATGACATGTGGTTTCAACAAGACGCTGCCACATGCCACACAGCACGCGCAACAATGGACTTATTGAGAGGCGAGTTCGGTGAACATTTATTTCACGTTCGGGACCGGTCAATTGGCCGCCTAGATCGTGTGATTTAACGCCTTTAGACCAGAGATGGGCATGAACACATATCGTCACACTTTTCACACGCATACAAGCATGCATACAAGCAATGCTTATAGCGTACGTGTGATTTTGTGCAGTCGGCCGCGGCAGAGGCCCCATGCACGTGTGCATAGGAACGTCGCGACGCGCCCATCTCTGCTTTAGACTATTTTTTGTGGTTCTATGTTAAAGCTCATGTCTATACAGACAAGCCCGCTTCAATTGACGCATTGGAAGACAACATTGAAGCATTTACTCATGAGATACCGGCCGAAATGTTGGAAAGAGTAAGCCAAAATTGGACTAAGCGGATGGACCATTTGAGGCGCAGTCACGGTCAACATTTGCAGGAAATAATCTTCAAACATTAAATTATATGGACCGTAGTATCGATTCAAATAAAGATTTCATGAATTTTTCTGAATTTTATGTTTTTTTTTTGAAAAACTTTCCTATAGCTCTTAAAAAATCACCCCTTATAAGGCAGCAGTTTTCGGAATATCGTTGCCCTGTTCTACGGCGAACTTTGCGAAAGCCAGCGATTCCTTTAAGATTGAAGTTTATTGTGTGACCACTCAGATTCACCCCAGTTTTGCCTATCCTTCGCCCAAATTAAGCGAGCATTCTTCATTCGAAGAGTTAGAAGTGTCCTTGCCAGTAAGCCCATCTCCTTTAGCCGACGCTGGATACTTCGAGCCGAAATTTCCCTTGAATAACGTTGCTGCACTTGAGACGCTATCTTGACAGCATTTTGAAATCGATCTCATTAATAGCTCGATCTTCCCTTACACTGCTCGTGCTTCCCCTCCCTAAATATCAGTTAATGCTTGTTGTTCCTTTCCTCATAAGTTTTTATTAATGTTTTTCTCTCGATTTGAAAATTGTACACGCACTTTTAGTTTTTTATGCTTTATTTGTTTTTTGTTGTTTTGCTTGGTTTATTAAATTACACTTTTTTCATTCTATAGTGTAGATTAATGAATTAATTATTACATATAAATTTACGGCGATTTACATTATATTTAAAAAAAAAGGATTTTACCGGCTGATTTGGGTATTCTAGTTGAGTGCATCCTGAAGAAGAGCATAATGATGCAACAGAGCTTTCCGTTAAAAGTCAGTGGGGACTGGGCGGGAGGGAGGGTTGGTGAAGAGTTTGTCTGCTCGTGTCCCACACCTTCTCGCTCGCCCACTGTCTAGGTGTCTATATATATGATATATGTATGGGTGTGTACGCATGTGTGTGTTTATGTAACGACCAGCTAAAATTACGCTAAGATAACTATTACAAACTAATTTAAACGAAGTAAAAAAAAAATGTTACAGACTCCTCCTCCTCCTCTGGCCGCGTCCACCCGCCGTCAGTTCTTCTATTTCGCATTGACCATCTCCACCAAGGAGCTGGAGAGACTTAACCGATCCACTATGTCTAACAAGATTTCCACATCTTTCACCGTGCTCACCGCCTCCGGAGCACCCATCAGATTCACGTGCTTGCCGTCGATGTTGGCGTAGAAGCATTTGTTCTTGAATATAATGGCCCGGTCGTAGGGCACGCGACATTTACTGCGATCGAGCACCGAGCGCCGGAACAGCACGCACGAGGGCTGATACTTGTGACGGTCCTCCTCGGGTATGTTGTAGGTTTTCAGGTCACCCGTGAAAATGGTCATTGTCTGGCGTTGCATGAGGGAGGGCGAGACTTTGTAGAGGGTCACCTTGCTGGTCCACTTGAGGTTGGGCACTTTAATGCGGGCTGCCACGTTGGCCAGCTTGACCAACGGCAACTCCAGGCAGGTGCGCTGCTGGCGCGTCTTGCCCGGCGACGAGGAGGTGGCGGAGGAGGAGGAAGAGCTGGAGGCAGCAGCGGAGGCGGCGGTGCAGGCAGCGGTGGAGTCTCCCAGGGGTGGTGGTGGGGTGCCTATAACGTGCCAGGTCTCGTAGCAGGTGATCTTCTTAATCACGCGACCATCTTCCTCACAGAACGTGGTGGTCTCCGGGGGGAAGTATTTATTGCTGACGGAGGCCGCGCTGCTGCTGCTGCTATTCGGCGGCGCCTCATCCTCATTTTCCTTGGAGCGTCGTGGCAGCTGTGTTTGCGGACTGATGGGTTTTTTGAACAGCGACTCCTCGTTGCCCTCGGCCAAAAGTTTGGTCAGCTTGCGATCCGAGGCCGCAGAGGCAACGCTGGCTGCTGCTCGATTGTTCGCCTTGGCGGACAGCACATGTCGTCTTTGTGGCGCTGCTGAAGTCAACCATTTGGTGGTCTTCACCCGACTGCCTCTGATGGCCATCTCCGCATCCGCCTCCGCGGTCGTCTCGGCATCCTCCTCCTCCGTTTCGATGGTGCACAGTTCCTGCCCCATGCTCATCAAAGGCTTCATTGCTGGCGTCTTCTTACTGACCTCCGCATTGAGTATGCGCGGCCGTGGCTTAGCCGGCACCTGGACATGATTATTGCTGGCCAGGATCTTGTTTGTGGAGACGTTGGGACGCTTGACTGCCGCACTGGGTGTGTTTTTGTTGTGATTGAGTTTGTTGTTGGTCTGTCGGCTGATCAAAACATCATCCTGATTGATAATGTCATCAATGTTGACTATTGTAAAGGTGGGCACATCCTCACGAGCCGCAGGAGCAGCAGCAGCTGCTTTCTTTGTGGGAGCTGTGGGTGCAATTATCTTAACTGGCGCCGGGCGTGCTACATTGGGCTTGGCTACTCCCGATGAGTTGATTTTGTAGGCTTGTCCACCGGCTGCTCTTTGCTTGTTTGGACCCTGAGGAGTCTGCACAATGCTCACCGCCGTTCTACTGGGAGGTTTCTTGGAGCCATTGATCATGGCAGCTGATGATGCTGCCGCTGCTGCGGTTACGGGTCGACTCAGAGCCAGACGTTTACTTTTGATGGCCGTTTCTCCCGTGTCCTCCAGTTTCCGTTTTCCTGCGGTTGTGGTCGGCTCGACTGGCGCTGTTAGGCTTGTTCTGGCCATATTGGCCGCCATGGTGCGTCTTAATTGCTGCAAATTATTGCCCGGCTTTAGTTTGTTGGTCGTGTTGGGCGTCGAAGTGGCCGTTACTATTTTGGGTGGCCGGCCTCGACCTCGTTTTGCTGGTAACGCTTCGCGGCGCAGCTGCTTCTCGAATTCGGGATCACTCAGGTCATCCTCCTCCTCGTCGTCGTCGTCGTCGGCTTGATGTAGCTGCGGATTGAAGGCGGCATCCGCTAGCTCATCATCGTTATCCTCACTCTCCTCCTCATCGCCCTCTTCGTCCATTTCAATCAAGTCCTGAACATCGTCCACAAACAGTTGTTTACCCCTTCGTGGACTGATCTGCTCCTGATTGAGCGTCATCATGTATTTGGGTGTAACCAAATCCTCACTGTTGTATTTGGGATTGGGCTTGATGGAGCGTCGCGACCGACTGGCCGCTATGGTGGGCGGCGGTGAGGCCAAGGCCATTACAGTGGGGGTGACCTTGTGGCTGGACCTGAACATCTTGGGCCTTGCTGTTCCCGCAATGGCTTCTATTTGTGTGGCACGGCGGTGTCTGACCCTGACCGGAGGTGTCGGTGAGACCACCGTGGTAATGCGTCGCTTGGTCACCAGCGCCAACTTCTCTTTTTTCAGCACCTTTGGCGGCGTCTCTGACTTCTGTTGCTGTCCACCCGAGCGGGTGTTTCGAGTGGCAGGCAGAGCGGAACTAATTAAACCGCGACTGGGCTTTAAGCGTGGCCCTGTGGGCGTAATATCCGGGGCTGTTCGTCGTGTATGACGCGTCTCCCTTGAGGCGGCTGCAGAAATTGCTTGGGATTCTTTGATTTTGGTCTTGTTGCTGCGCAATTTTTTGGTTTTGGCTGCAGCGGCGGCGTCGGCGGCACCACCTAGATCTTTGACAAAAACTATGCACGGACGAGTCTTTCCTGTCTCAGCTTCCGGTTTTCTTCCAGCTCGCATCTTTCATAGGTCACTGCACAAAAGAGAAAGACCAAAACAAAATACTGATAAATAACTGTAAGTAACTTGCAATGGAGAGGCTCACCCACACACACACACAGTCTTTCAGACATAAGTAACTGTAAATGCAAGCAAACATAAGGTCTGTAACTGAATTGTTGCACACTTGGGAATGCAGGACAGATTGAAACGTAAAAAAATCGCCCAAAAATATTTGTAATTTCACAATTTTCAAATATTTAAAGTAGCTGCATCTTCTATGTGACCCAAACCGAACTGCTTTTGCTTAAATTCATCCCTAAACTGCTCTGTAGATAATTGGCGGGAAAGATAAAGATGGTCATTACATTGGGAACACAAATTAAGATGCTCTAACAAGGGGACTTGGGGTGAGAATATGAATAAATTAAGAAATTTCACTAGCATAAACTCATTCCAACCGAAAATTAAAATGCATTTCAAATTTTCCTTCATTTCTGATTGCATTCGAGCACTATATTAGAGGCATGACGAAATTTATAATTCACAAACTCTATTTGCGATATACAAAGCCCGCCAAATCTAATGGCTAGGTCACGGCAAGCTAGAATCATTTTCCTTTTACTTCTTCAGCGGTATTCACAGGTTTCACAAAGTTAAAGTATCTTTTACCGAGTGAGCCAAAAAGAATCTGAAACACACCTTATGTTGTTGCATGTGTATGAAAGCGGTGGGGTAGAAGGGAGGACGACTACAACTACTTATATACTAGGCACAAATTGGACAAGTCGACAACTCTGGCGCCTATTTTCGTCATTTCATAATTTTCTTTCGCGATTTTTGCTTTTTACGTTTGCGTTTGTTGTTGGTTTTCCTTTTTTTTTTTTAGTGTTTTGTTTTCTGTACAATGCACTTTCACTACGTAAACGGTGCTTGTGGACAATTTTTTTTTTATTTTTTACTTTAACTCAGCCGCCACAACAACAATAATAAAAATATAAAAAAACTGAAGTGATGGCAACCCAAAGCAATGTCGATGTTTTTCTACCCAACTGTACTGTACCCACACAATCAAACGCACGCACTCACACACACAAACACACATCAATGCGCTGGCTTTTATACATATGCCCTGGGTTGTTGCTTGGACGCTTGAATGCCATGGCCATGATTGGGTTTGATCGCTTCACTTTAATATAATTACATTGAAACAAAACATTTCAAATAAAAACTATTATTTCTATGTTTTGTTTTTACTTGGTTCTGCTTTTTGTGGTCACAACTGTGGAAATACTAATTCCCGCGCGCGTAAGAAAATCATGGAACTGCCAAAGAGCGCAAATGAGAGGGAGAGCTGAGACAAGAGTGTTGGGTAACGCATACCTGTTCTTTTGGTATTGTTAAGTTAACCCCGCAAGGGTCACACTAAGACAACTTTTATACATAATTCATTTATTCAACAAAATTAACAATGCCATGTTCACTTTTTCAAAGCAGACGGCTGCGGACAACGATATTTGGCCATTTCCACCTCGGCCTCTGCAAAGCTAAAACGATTAAAGTTGAAATATTCGGGCACCTTGTAGTCGCCAGTTGGCGAAGCTCCGGGTCCTACGGGTGAGGTTGAGGTCTTTACACAGTTGTTGCTTAGACCCGTGACTGTCGGAGATGGGGCTCCAGCGCTGCTGCTGGCGGTGGGCGGCTTCTTGCCAATGGCTCCGCCTTGAATTTGGCTGTAGCAGCGTCTCAATAAACGTGCAGACATTTTTTTTTTGCTAACAAAATTTATTCACGTAATGAGTGTTAGCCGTCGACCAGTGTGGTGAACTGTGAAAATATGTCATTCGGTGTGGTAAAACGTAAAGATATGGCTTCAACTCATGTATACTTCCAACCCTAGACTGGTCACACTGCTGTTATAAATAATTTAAAAAATTTATTTTCGCTTTTTAAATTTCGCCTGCGCTTTGCCATAATGCTGATCAATCTGGGACACCGGCGCACGCTTCTTCTGTTGCTGCTGAATTTTGCTTTGACTGCGACACTTGACACTGGCCGCTCCAGTTTGATTTTTGCCCAATTGATGGAATTTCTTGCGCTCCTCCCGCACGTTATTCAAACGCTGGCGTTCCTCTTTCAGTTCCTTGTAGTTCCTGGCTGCCTTCTTGGGTGGCTTCATGCCCAACTTGACCAGTTGAAATATTTCCATTTTACGCTTATTCTTGATGACACGCTGATTGTTTCGGGCAAAGTTGAGAACCTCATGACGCGCCTTCTTGATGTCAAACTCGGGATTGTCTTCGGGGATCAGCGTTTTGCTGGTTGTTTTTGGGTTTGTTTTTGTTGATGGAGCGGCGGCGGCGGCGGATGCTTGTGGTTCTTGAAAAACCAAAGCCTGGAAATCGGAATTACTGTTGCTGCCAGAATGCTTCTGTTGCAAAGCCAAAGCCGCTTTGGTTAGCACAGGCTTGAATTCGGTGCTTATGTTCATATTATTCTCTATTTAAGTTTAAAGTGCACAGAATTCCATAGAAACACCGAGTTGTTGACGATTTCAAGGCACATGTAAAGCAAAATGCACTAACGCCTGACTGAAATTCAAACAGGGTGATACTTTTTTTTGGTGCTCAAAAATAGTTGATTTATACAGGGTGGATTTTTAATGGGGCGACGCTCATTTGAATGGATTAAATATACCACTTCATTGACCCACTCTAATTGACAGTTGATGACCCCAATATGGAACGGTTGCTAAATTGTCTTTCGTTTTGTTTTTATTTCAAGAAAATCCATGCGCTAAAACCAAAGAAATTTAGAGTTTAGTGTGTTAACCTTCTAATGCGCCGAAAAATGTTTTTTTTCGAAAACTGTTCTTCTTTCTTACAATCAGACACCTGATTCGGATTCAGCGAGGAATTTTACAGGGTGACCCCCTATACAATTTTTGAAATGTTGTGGGGTAGTGTTATTATATTCAACAAAAATTAAAAAAAAAACATGCTTCTTTTTGAACTTCCATATTCTCCACAGATAGCTTTTAAAATAATGCCTAAGCTCAAAATTAAATATTGAAAAATACTTTCGAATAAAACTATCTAAAGCTGTCGACTGTGTTGGACTACCATCGATGTCATCTCGATAGCGCCAAACCATCGACAGCTCTCCACCTGTATTTATTTTGCTTTTCAATAAGATTTCATTATTAATCAATTGCAATCATGATGTTAAGAAATCAATAAAATATCTTTCAATTCTGATAAAAAAAGATACAAAATTAAGTTTTTTTTTTCAATATTTCGACGTCATTAAAGCAGAGACCGTCAGTTTTTTTCCGAACATTTTGAAATTATTATCTAGGCAGCCAACTTGTAGCAATCACTTGTCGATATGTACTCGATAGACAGTGGAGCAATTCAAAGTACTCAAATTGACTCGATGCAGTTGCAAGGGCCACACTCCACTCTCGATTAGCTATCGATAAGTATCGAAAAGTCCACCGAGAAAAGGGAAGTGAATTTTTTTGAGCAGTTTTTTTGTTATTATTCGATTGTTTTTTGTTGTTGCCCAGAGCAGAAAAACCAATTAAAAAGCTGACTCAAGTTACAAGTTCAACCCGATCGCATGGGCCAGCCGATAATTGGCCTGTAACGTTTGTGTTTTCCCAAATGGAGGAGGAGCTGCTGCGGGAGCTCCAGTGACACCCAACCCAAAAAGGCAGAGGCAGCGAGCAGAGGCGGCAGCAGCAGCGGCAGCGTACGAGTGCGAGCGAGCGAGAGTGAGAGCGCAAGAGCAAGACGAGAGAAAAAGAGGAAAATTTTTCGTGTAAAAGAAAAGTAAACGAAAAAAAAGGAAAAATGGACACCAGTGGCCAGGAGACGAAGGTGATTTATCACATAGATGACGAGACCACGCCATATCTGGTGAAAATCCCCATTCCCTCGGCCCAGGTGACTCTGAAGGATTTCAAGATGGTCTTGAATAAACAGAACAACAACTATAAATACTTCTTTAAATCCATGGACGCGGATTTTGGGGTGGTCAAGGAGGAGATAGCCGACGATGCCACCATATTGCCATGTTTTAATGGACGCGTGGTCTCGTGGCTGGTGTCGGCGGACGGGACCAACCAGTCGGACCAATGCCAGTCGGAAATGATGCCCGGGCCGGGGAGTGAGTGCGGCGAGGCGGCGGTGCGCAAGCAGCAAATGCAACAGCACCAGCAGCAGCAGCAAATGTCCATGCCACAGCCACAGGCGAATCTACGTGTGAATCCCATGATGCAGCAGCCGCCACCCTTGACATATCAGTCGGCCTCCGTGCTGTCCAGTGACCTGGACTCCACCAGCTTATTTGGCACCGAATCGGAGCTGACTCTCGACCGGGATATGACGGACTACAGCAGTGTGCAGCGCCTGCAGGTGCGCAAGAAGCCGCAGCGAAGAAAG
Organism: Lordiphosa fenestrarum; assembly: GCA_035044985.1. Classification (NCBI taxonomy): domain Eukaryota; kingdom Metazoa; phylum Arthropoda; class Insecta; order Diptera; family Drosophilidae; genus Lordiphosa; species Lordiphosa fenestrarum. The sequence continues at coordinate 1,469,731 of JAWNNO010004426.1, forward strand.
AAGCGTGCACCCAGCATGTCGCGCACATCGTCATACAGCTCCATCACAGATTCCACCATGTCCCTGAATATCATCACAGTGTCCATCAATATGGAGGCGGTGAATTTCCTGGGCATCTCCATTGTGGGGCAGTCCAATCGCGGCGGCGACGGTGGCATTTACGTGGGCAGCATCATGAAGGGCGGCGCCGTGGCCCTGGACGGCCGCATCGAGCCGGGCGACATGATACTCCAGGTGAACGATGTGAATTTCGAGAACATGACCAACGATGAGGCCGTGCGGGTGCTGCGCGAGGTGGTCCAGAAGCCGGGTCCCATCAAGCTGGTCGTGGCCAAATGCTGGGACCCCAATCCCAAGGGCTATTTCACCATACCGCGCACCGAGCCCGTGCGTCCCATCGATCCCGGCGCCTGGGTGGCCCACACCCAGGCCCTGACCTCGCATGACAGTATTATCGCGGACATACCCGAGCCCATCAAAGAGCGCCTGGATCAGAACAATCTCGAGGAGATAGTCAAGGCCATGACCAAACCGGACTCCGGCCTGGAGATACGCGACCGCATGTGGCTAAAGATCACCATCCCCAATGCATTTATCGGCGCGGATGCGGTCAACTGGGTGCTGGAGAATGTCGAGGATGTGCAGGACCGGAGGGAGGCGCGACGCATCGTCTCGGCCATGTTGAGGAGTAATTACATTAAGCATACGGTCAACAAGCTGACCTTCTCGGAGCAGTGCTATTACGTGGTCAACGAGGAGCGCAACCCCAATCTGCGTCCCCCCCTGAGTCACGCGGACACCGAGAGCATTACCAGCGATATAGGTCCCTTGCCCAATCCCCCCATCTACATGCCGTACTCGGCCACCTACAATCCCAGTCACGGCTATCAGCCCATCCAGTATGGCCTCACGGAGCGGCACATCTCCTCGGGCTCGAGCAGCTCGGATGTGTTGACCAGCAAGGATATCTCCGCCTCACAAAGCGACATCACCTCGGTAATACATCAGACCAATCAGCTGACCATAGCTGCCCACGGATCCAACAAGTCGTCGGGCTCCTCCAATCGTGGCGGCGGTGGCGGCGGCGGTGGCAATAATCTGCATCCCGACCAGGATGTCTCCGTATTTAATTATGTCTTGTAGAAATTCTTCTTGCTTTCTTTTCGTTTTAGTTTTTTCCCTTATTTTTTTTTGTTTTTTAATTATTCTTGGCAATGAAATTGTAATATGTCTTTTTTATATACGAGTATACAAGCTCCCCCCTACCCCGCCCTACCCCCTCCCCCTCCCCCACAACACAATATGTATTGTATTTAGATGTCTAAGCGGGCAGATGCAGGAGATGAGTTTGGAAATGGTCAAGGCTCCAATGGAGATTGAGAATTGATTTTGTGTCGGGGACGCACGGAAAGCCAGTTTTAATCAGCTTGAGCATGAGACGAGATCGACGAGAGATGATTTTGAATAAAGTTCTAAGAATTTAGTAATCACACAAAGTAAATAAATAATTAATAATAAAAAACATACAAAAACAAAAAAAAAAACTAAAAACAGAAATCATTAATAGTGAAATGCATTTTCCTCGCAAAGAAGACAAAGGATTGTTGAGCAATGCGAAAGCACAAGTTCCGGAAGCCCAGGCACTTGGGGAAAATCTCACATCAGCATTGCTTTGGACCCTGCATCAGGAATCTTAACCTCCGTTAAGAATTGGGGTTCAATTTAGGATTATGAAGACCTTTGTTGTTTAAAATTTAAAGTTGTAATCCTTGGGAAAAATCCATTTTGTAAGCCCATTGCCAATCCCTTTTTAGATAGTTTACACTGAGGCACAAAAGCTACCTTCATCATTTGCCGTTAGAAATTGGCAGGCTTTAGCTATTTTTCCCACCAGATCTAGCTATTTTGTGGGGAAAACTATTCCGTTTTGCCGGAGCCTGCAATTCTAGCTATTTTGAAATGAAAATACTTAGCATTTTCTAGATATTTCGGTAGAGCAACAATTCGGATTTTCAAATGAATATGCCAGTATCTGAGATACTTTGTTCAGTAAGGAGGGACATTTCTGGTCAAATAGCAACATTTTTGCCACGCCCCCGCTATTTGGAAAAAAACCGCCATATCTCCCACATTTTTAATAGATAAAAGGTTCTTACCTTGTGGACACATTTAGGTATAAGTATTATTTATGAATCCCTGCAAGATAAGGTCAAAATCGGCTAAACGATAGTCGAGACATAGGCTAACACTTTGTGTGATAAATACACACTTTGGTGGATGTGCAATGGACATGCTAAAAGTAATGGTGGTTCAGTCAAATTGTTTAGGCTGTTGCGGAATATCCACTTCTTTCGGGTTGACATATCATCCAGAGATTGATAGTTAACGTCACGGTCGCCATGTAGGTTTCCACTAGATGTTCCAGTATCAGTATTCAAATCAGTAATCAAAAAACGTATTGCTTTAAGGCTAGTAGGTATACACTACCAGGTGCCATTTTTTAAAGGTTTACCACAAAAACTAATAGTGATATTACCAAGCGGTTTTCGTTATTCGATGGGTAATCGTTTAAGTTATACTTCCACATTTTTGTTTTGGTTGCTTTTGCTGCATTTGTTGCTGTATTCCGGTTCAAAGTTGTTAAAAAATTTAAAACATGGGCCAATGTTTCACCTGATTTTTTGGAGAACGGAATATGCGAATGTAAAAATGAAAGCGGCGATTTGTTAAGAACCTGATGTGGTTATGGTGTCATCTAGGATATTTGGGATCGTTCAATAAACAGCGGAGTTATGGGACAGAAATTTCAAGAAGCAAAAATTAAAGTATGCACAAATGATGTGATTTTCTGCCCGCTCTACCAGCATAAAAATAATTAACAAAAAAAAGCATACATTTTTCTTTTCCGAAAAGTTAATTTGCTGATGGTATACACTGAGTAGTTTGCGGCAAATTTTATTAAAGCATTGAATGAAATGTACTTAAAATTTTACCAATTAATAATTATAATTTAATTAATTAGACTTTAAAGATGGTAAGATATTTAACTTGCTTTAACCTTCACGAGTCGGCTAACTTTCTTAAGTTTTGTTGACATGCCTTAAAAACCATGTGGAAAACATTTAACTTCATATTGCCAACAAAATTTTCTATTCTGAGTTCTACTTTTACTAGCAGGTTGGGCGTTTTGAATATTAACGGCTAACTTTACTCGAGTCGATAGCAAATCTATCGATTTTTTGCCCTTGGCACATCGAGTGCCAATAATCGATATCTTCTAAAATGACATTCCTACTAGAGATGGGCGAGTGCAGGCTTACTTGGCACGATCACAACTCAAAGGCATGAAAATTAACATTGATTTATTCTTGCATTGCAGTTTCTGATCAAATTTAAACATTATTTTTATAACTTTCATACTCTTTAGACCCCAGGCAGCACTCCTCGATCAGTTATGAACATTTTCATAAACTCAGTGATTACAGTTTGTTCATTTATTCTAGCTGGCCAAAAAGTTTTTCCAAAATTATTCAAGTTACAATCCGTTTTTCCTAGTAAACTTTTTCTGCTCTTCTTTATTGAAACCTAAATGTATGTTGCGCAGTTTACTCAAATACTTTAATTGTTCTGTGCCCAATTCAGATAACATAAAATAATCGTTATATTGAAATAAGTTGCATTAGTTAGTAATTACCAACTTAAATTCCAAATATATTTTATCTGGTTGAAACATGTTCGTTCCATATCACACACATCGGTGCACGCAACTGGAACACGACACGAGTCCATCTCTAGTCCCGCTGCAAACACAAACAATAACAAAACAAACAAATTGCAATTGAAATGACCAGCGAAGTGGAGCCGGCCAATACGGCTGATAAGTTCTCAGCCAATGCAGAGGAATTGGAGAATTACTACATCATGCTGGAGGCTGGCAACATACCCGAACTCCAGTGGCAATTCCCCGGCCGACGACCGCCCTCGCCAGATGCCAGCTCAGCGGGTGGTGGTGGCAATAGCAAAGAACTGGAAGCGGCGAACGATGCCATTGAACAGGAGTAGGCATTGACATCCATATTTAGGCGTTCAGACGAACAAATGTCTAATTTAACTCATTATCTTCAATTGCAGACCCCAGAAAGCCAATGATTTTGATTTCAGCGATGAGGTGGCCCCCACCCAGATGCGTGTACGCAGCCAGTCCTCTACTCCCAAGTCGGCGAAAAAGAAAACGGCAAATTTTGCCGGCGTTATGGAGACGCTTAAAAAGAAGAACGCCGAAAGCTCTTAGTAGTATAAGGATTAGCAAGTAAATGCAATACACACCCACATATCGTGCTCTAAGTTCAATTGGGACTCGATATGTACATTCTTAAGACCAAAAGTAATGCTTTATTTTGCTTTTATAATCCAATATTGTAAGCATGTTTGTCCGCGTATTCATTGTGGTTGTTTTTAAAATTGTTTTATATATTATTTTTTAAGAACTATTCCTAGGCTAGTCTGTTTGGATAAATTGTATGATAATATATATATTTTTTAAGTAATTTTGTATGAAAATTGGCTCTAACTCATTTAGCCAGAAAACCGGAGGGGGACTGGTAACAGTTTGAGAAAAACATGCAGCGTTAAATTAGACTAAGAAAGGATCATTCCATGATTCCTCTAAATTTGGTCAAAATCGGACAGCTGGAAAAAGTCTTAGTGGGGAAAAGTTTTTTGTTTTTAGTGGTAGCGTCTTAAATTTTTGCATTTATATATTTCACACAGCTCTACAAAGTTTTCGGAGTACTATGGCATATAGCTGCCATAGGAACAATCTGTCGAACACCCTTAGCCCCCGCCCCCCTATCGACACCACTTCATCTCGGTATTAAGCCAAGTTTTCTAAGGCTCAATTATTCAAAAGTTGCGGTTGGCTAACCCCTGGTCAAATTTGTTGCTCGAGATGACCAACGGTTAAGTCATTTGGTTTTCTCAACAACAGTTTCAAATTGATATCGATAGGTTCCACTAGCCGCAGCAGTGTGACCAGTTAATGTCAACGAATTCGGTAATTTTGTAATGGTTTCATAAATGCAATTGAATGCTGCTGGCAACATGATGGATGAAATGCAATAGTGAAGGACACTTGATTACTTTCACGGATGATCTGCCTTTTCGAATACCATTTCCAGCAGCAATTAATCAAATAAACATAGCAAGTGTTGGAGCCAGCAGTTTGTCTATCGATAAGAGAATCAGTAAATCCATTTAGCGGTTAAAGTTGAGCGGAGCATGAGCTGCGGTGTAAGCATGATGCAACAATACACGTGGGGCAATGGCAGTTTAATGCGTACTTTTGCCAAAAGCTAACGCTACAAAAGTAGGCGCAGTTCTGAACGTGAAGGTAGTTTGCAGAGAACTCACACTGCCGCCTTACCTCTCTTGTTGTATCATCTGTGTAAGTTTGTTTGTTGTTTGGATAAGGCCCGATTTCTCAATGGTTCCGGTTAGCCAACCACCGATCAGATTTGTTCGTCAAGATGACGAGCGGTTAAGTCAGTTGCTCTTTTCAGCAGCAGTTTCGCCTGATATTGATAAATGACTATCGCTGCTTGAGGGTGACCATACTGTTTGACTAAACGAACGAGTAAACAGCTGACTCGGTTTGGTTTGAATGTTTTTTAATGCGATTGGTTGTTGCTGGTCATTGTTTTGCGTAAAAGTTGACAAATATTCGATGTTCTGCCTCATCGAATTGCATTTCCATTGCGTGGAGTTGAAAAATTAGTTTATTCATAAACATTTTGTGTTGCAGCAAATAATAAAATAAACAAAGCAAGTGGGTGGCCAGCTGTTTGTATATCGCTAGAAATATCGATAACTTCATCGGGGCTGAGCTCGCGGTTAAAGTTGACCGGTGGATGATCAGCGTTTAAGTTTGTCCTTCCGGTTACGCCACATACATCATGAGACACTCAAATTCGGTTAAACTGCCTGTCAAGTTGACCAACCGGACTTTGAGAAATTGGGCCTGAGACATTAAATTTCGGCTAAACTGCCGGTCAGTTTGACTAACCGCACATTGAGAAAATGGGCATCAGCTGCTATCTGCCGATTACTAATTCTGTAAATTCTCCCCTTAAAATTGAACACAATCAATTTAAATGCAGAAAAGTTCTCATTTATTTTAACAAAAAAAAAATATACATATATATTTATATTTGTAGTATATTTGTGTATATTTAGATTTATCATTTGAGAATCATTAAAATACATTTAGTATACATTTACGATTAAAACGTGAATCAAAAACATGTAAGAAATTATGTTCCATTTTATTTTGCTTGGATATTTTCCACATATACATGTATATATATATAATGTATAACATCCAAAAAATACACACACACAAGGACAGTGCCAAAGACAGCCAGATCCAAAACCCGCTGAATTCTTGTGGAAAAAATAACACGCACACACACACACAAATCTTTTAAAGCCATTTCTAACAACTTTTGGTTTTTACAACTATTCTGTTGAATTGACTACAGTTTTAAGAAAAATTGGGCGAATCAGAACAAACTAAGCTAGAGTTGAGTCGGAATGAGTGAGTGATTTGGTTGAACATTTAAAAAGCTTGACTTTATTTTGGCTTAATCATGGAAATCGCGTTTTAAAAATCGACAATATTTATCTTATGTACGCAACAAGACATTAAGAAGTCTCTCAACTAATTTGAAACCAACTTGAAATATCGTTAACAGGGTGCTCAAATTATTGTAAAGATTTAAAATGATTTTTTGTTACAGCCCCCTGTGGTAGGTCACTTAGATATCACTTTACCGTGACGGACGTATCATTAAATTGTACAAAATAAGTACCGAAGAGGATAACAACACTCAGAAATTAGAGTCCTAATTGTGATGATACTAAAAGAAACCTTAAGCCCATTTACCGTGACTGAAGAGTCATTAAATTTCGGAAAAATAACACCAACGTAAAGAAACTGACCACAGGAACAGAAGTAACTTGGTATTTTTTTTACAAAAACTAAAATAAATTTATGATTTCCCAACTTTATCGTATTTGTATACAAAAAAAAAATATATAAAACCAATTTTAAGCCAATTTACCGTGACTGAGGAGTCATTAAATTTTGAAAAAAATAACAAAAGCCCATTTACGCAAGTATGCATACTATTTTACAACTTCTAAAATATAATTTTTAGTTTCCCCCACTTTTTTGATGCGAATCCTTGTCCAAAAAACGAAACTTTTACCTACTATATTTTTCCTAATTATTATTTAGTGGGAAAGTTTTGCCTATCGGTATGGTAGAAGTTTTCTGTAAATGTATTTAGAAACTGTGAAGAATTGTCATTGTTAAAGCTAAGCAAAGAATTTCATTGTATTGAATTTCGTTGTATCAGTATTAGCTCGGAAGCTGCATTGGTTGTATCATTGGTTTACTTTCGGTCTACAAATTTTCACAAATCTTTCAATCAACTTAGGAAACGAGATCCGGTGCTGATAGGGTTTAAAATGACTTTTATCCAGGGATTAATACTGCAACGAATATCGATTTCGGCCAAAGCTGCAAGCTTTTGATTAACTATTAAGGATAAGAGTCAGGAATGCAAGCCGGTGCTTAGCCGAGCCGAAACAAATCGTAACCAAACCGAACAATACGAAACGAGGCTTCATATATTAAACGAAAGCTTTCTTTTAACTGTGAAGGATAAGAGTCAGAAATGTTAAGCGTTTCTAAACCGAACCGAACCGCTTATGCCAATGATAAACCAAATCTCAAACGGGCCGGCGTCGTTTTGAAAATCACGGACGCGTCTTACTTGAAAAATTTGTGGACTTTCAACGATTCCCTCAAAAGGTTTCATTTGAATTTCGAACAAATTATGATTCACGGAGTGATACCAAGTTGATCCTTACCAATACCGAGTTTGTATAGCTTCTAAGCAAGACTTGTTACTCATACATCTCCTGCAATTGTTCACAGACTTCTCAACTTAACTTTCATCAGACATCAGTCATTGCTTTGCTTTGGAACAATATTCTCAATTTTCAATAATCAAACACCTATAATTTCTATGAATTCAATATCAAAAGTTAACAAACCGTAGTGAAACAGCGGTTCAGTGTGCTCGAGGTATATATCCAAAAGAAAACTAATCTCAAAACCGCTTCTCATCCATACACTCTTCAACTAGATGTTCACCCTGATCAAAAACCAAATTGACATCTGATAATGGTTCTTAATGTTTATGTTTCAGCTTCTGCCCAATTCTACTCTAGATTTTCTATAAATTTTACTCCACTTAATTGTAGCACACTCAGTTACATAGCTATGTGTCCGGTCGACGCGGTCGTATTCTTATTTCAGTTTTCAAAATGAATTTCAATTCATTCTGCCGTGATGTTAGTTTTTACATTATGAAAAAACTTTAAATGCAATTACATATTTCGCAACTTAGTTTAGGATTAAGTATTATATTCAGCGGGCTTAAATATCTGGAGTTGTGTTTCACGTTTTCTATGTTTTACAAATGGCATCCGATTAACATTAACTTTAATTGACATAGCTTAAAAATCTAATATGTGCACATGTTGTGAGGGGGGGATATCAATTAACTTATCAGTATTGTAATTCTATTTACATTGTACATGAAACTTGCTTAACAATATTTAACAAAGTTAAAGGCATAACACAATTAGAACGGAGAATTGATTTTGTCGAATTGTGCCAAAATGGATTTAGGAATAACTAAACAAGAGTTGGTTGGGTGCAGAGACATGCGTACTTTTTATAATATTATTCTTTTGTATCGGAGAGAAGATTCATGCGGGTGGCTGGGTGTCTGGCTAGTTGTATCGACTATTAAACCTAATTTTAGAGTTATAAAAAAAATATATAAATTTCGAATAATTTTGTAAGGCAGGATTCTCTGTTTATTTTTTGTTGAGAGTTGAATTTGTGCTGGACAATTCCTTTAAATTCGAAGGAAAGCTTTGTTAGTGCCAGCTTTCATCAGCAGGGTTCCTAGTTTTGTACAAATTCAGACAATGTGGCATCAGTCCAAAGGTAAGCAGGTCGATTTAAGTAACTTAAGCCTTCTCAGACTCCAATTGTTGAAGTGGTAAGTGGTATGGCTGTCGTAAGACAAACAGTCTTTGTCAATTGATAAAATCCGACACGACTTTTCGGCCCTCTCAATGGTTGCTTTGAGCATCTCTGCCTTGTCTATCAAAAGTGAAATTTACAAATGCAATTTCAAAGCAAAGAAAGGACGGAACATCGAACAGAGTTTTGTTTGAAGCTAAAAACCTTAGAGAACAGAGCAAGGAATGCTGATTACAATTTTGTTACACTATTTTATATCATCTAGCTAAATACTCAAGCACTAATCAATTATTTGATATAAATTAGTTATATATTTGTTTAATTTTCAGCTCATTTTTGCAAGACAATTGAATTTTTACATTCAAATTTAGAATTAATTTCTGATATTTATTTATTTCGCATCCATTAAACTTTCAATTGGGATTCTTTACAACCACTCTTAATTTAATTGAAAAATTTCGCTCCAATTAAATTTTTAATTGACACTTTTCACAACCATTCAATATTTAATTGGTATATTTCACTTCAATTAGCTTGAGTTTTCAATTCTAATTCCAAATTTTAATGGAAAAGTTCAATTAACTTTCAATTGAAAACAAAGGATGAGCTAAAATTTTAACACATTTCAACAAAATTTCATGGTAATTGAAAAGTTCTTCAACTATTAAAAGCAAGTAATTGTTTCTAGCTTTAAAAGTTAAAAAAAAATGTATTTATTTAAGCTACGACTGATTCAAAAATCTAATCAGCATTTACTGCACTGCCAGAGGACTCTGAACCCCAATTAGAGTGCAAAATGAGGGCTAAGAAATCGAGTTATTGGCTTGTGACCATAATAAATCACGAAATTTGTATCGAAACATGCTCACTTGGTGACCGAAAAAGGCTACATGAAATCAATGAAATTTCAACTGATCGAATCAACTGAAACTTTCAACTGAAATCGACACATTTGCTGGCCTTCCAAGCAGGGGTCGTTGCTATCTACTGGGCATAGGCAAACTCAGCGCTGTCAACACACCGACATATAGTATAAGCTGCTGCAAGCTGCCGACTCCGCGACTATGTTGTAGTCGCCGACTCCGCGACTATGATGTAGTCGCCGACTCCGCGACTATGATGTAGTCGCCGACTCCGCGACTATGATGTAGTCGCCGACTCCGCGACTATGTTGTAGTCGCCGACTCCGCGACTATGATGTAGTCGCCGACTCCGCGACTATGATGCTCAAGTCATTGACTTACAATAAAGTTGGGTGGAGAAAAGGAGTGTCCCTCGGAACACTTCAGTGGCTTGCAAGTTGAACAGTGACATGTACCCATGTTGTGCACTTTTATCTGTATCTGTCTTACACTTATTCAACTCCTCTGCTAGCCTTTCAATCTTTAAAAACTGAGCTGTTATAGTAATAGCTGTCCCTTCAGACAGTAGTAGTCTTTACTCTCGATACACAATTTTGTCCCTTTTGTCAACAAAAATAAAACCTTTCACCCAAAACTCTTGTACAAAAAAAAAATAAAAAAGAAGCACACACACACACACACACACACACACAAGTTAAAACGATTGAGAAAGAGATAGAGAGAGAGAGAGAAAGCGAGTAGGAAATATAGTACTAGATTGCCACATCAAGGTCTGTGCCTGTCCATTTTGAGCCAAGTTAGCTTGGCTAAAGTCAAATATATATGTGGACATGGTTTCCCTCAAGAGTGGCACATGCGTCAGGGTCGTTTTAGAAACGTCTTTCACTAAAATACAAAACATAAATGTATAATGGGGCATTTCCCCTCTGCTCTAGTTGTACCTTAAGTAGTAGTAAGTGAGGCCTGGTCGTGTTTTTAACACGTTCTTCGACGTCTACCTCCTCTTTTTTCGATGTCACGATTATTGGCTGTGCCTAATCTGTTTTGTAATTGGGTTTTCATTCATTAAACTGCGTTGGCGGCGGCGGCGACTGCTGTTGTTGTTGTTGATCCGCTGCTGTCGCCGGTGGTGTGGTCACATTTACTGTCATTTCTCGACGAAATATGTCAATAATTTGACTAAAAGTAGGTCGACACTTGGGTGTGATATGCCAACAGGGAAGCATTATACCATTGTACACATAATCCACACAATTATTACGAGGTAAGCTGCAAAGTTTAAAGAAAATGTGTGAGCATAAAATTGATGAATGGATAAACCTCTAAGCATACCGTTCGCCACCTTCCAAACGTCTTAAGAAATCATCTGGTGATTCCTGGGGTGGATCTAAATCTGGTGTATTGCCACGGTTGAATGTTTCATACAGCGTAACGCCATAGCTCCAAACATCTGAGAACAAGGAATATCTATCATGACGTATGGCCTCCGGTGAGTACCTGTTGGTAAGTAAACCTCAATTAAAGTCCATTCTGCCAAAGAAAGACGTCTGTCACTCACCATCGAATGGGCAATTCCCGTCGAGTGACACCAATGTAGTAGCCATCTGTGCCCGCCTCCTGTGCCAGACCAAAATCTGAAATTTTGACACAATTCCGATCGACCAGTATATTCCGTGCGGCTAAATCACGATGTATGACTCCCCTTTCCGACAAATAGTTCATGCCCTGCAGCAACACAAAGCCACAATTAATCAATGTTCAGTCTGCATAATGCTCCTCTGTCACTTACCTTGGCTATGTCCAGGGCAAAGCCCTCCAAAGTTGATTGTTTATGATCTGTTTTACTGCGTAGATACAATTCAAATGAGCATGTCAAATACTCCATGATAATGGCCATCGAATCCTCGCACCAGTATTTAAATTTCACCACATTCGGATGCTCCAGGGTGCTCATGATTTTGATTTCGCGTGCGAAATCATCGTTGATGTTACGCGCCTTCAGTATCTTGATGGCCACCAGCTCTCTGGAGCCGCTCGCATCGTTTCTAACAATATGACCGCGATACACAGTGCCATAGTGGCCAGTGCCCAGTTCTTCTTTGACGCGATAGACCACCTTGCAATCCTTTAGCTCAATCACCAGCGGCAAGTTTGAAACAGTATTGAAATCAAATGGAACTGCACCGGCGGCAGCGCCAGAATCATCCACAAGTGAAGAACTGGTGCTGCTTCTACCCCCGGGCATTAAACCTGTTGGGACAAGGCAACGATGTGAGAAAGTTCATAAAATTCATCTTTTATCACTTACTGCGCATTGATTCTGGCATTCTTTGATAGTGGCTATCTAAACGCGATTTGACTGTGCCCAGACGCTGGAATATGATTTGATGATTAAACCGCTCGTCTGGATTGCTATTCCAGCCATCCATAATGGTGTCATAGATCTCGGGGGGACATCTTTCAGAATCAAGATCTCTGAGAATTCCACCATAATTGATACGATTCCGATTCAGATCTTCCTGTGACATTCTCCGCAAGTCTGGTCCGCGAGCAAAAATCTCATAGATGGTAGTGGCAAATGCCCATAGTTGTGTGCTGCGCTCCTTTTTGGCTGCCTCCAGGTTTTTATAGAATTTGGTTGGTATCCAAGGGGAACTGGGAAGGATACAAAAAAGGGGGCGATAATTAAAAAGAAAGGACAACGTGTTTATTCTCGCCCAGATGCTGGTCTTTTTGTCCATTTTGTTGGATTGGGAAGGTTTTCAAGCCTTTCAATCATTCCAATTTGAACCTTTTGATGGACATTGCACGTTTCTCTGCCGTTCGACGAGCTGCAACATTCAGTCGGAAATGCTTCATGCTTTTCACACGGCCTATATGTGCATGTGGCATGTTCTCGAGTAGGGAAACCATCCGCACTCTTCATTTACTCTATGGAGGTTCCTCCTGCTCTCGAAATTACTATCGATAAGAAGCTCTGAAGAAAAAGGAGATTGCTAAACAACTTTCAGAAAAAGAAGGTAGACGGCTTTCGTATGTCATTCATATTCTATAGAGCGCTGGAATCTGAAACTTCTTAACAACCCCTGATGAGGTTGAGACACAATTTAAAAACTCTATTCCCGGAGAGCTTTCGACACAGCTGCTGTCACTCTCGTATGGGTAACTTACGGACGGACGAGAGCACAAAAAACGGATCAACGCGGCCTGATACTCAAGCAGTTAGGCACATTCAATGATACACACGCCCAAAACTAACTTAGGACTGTGATTGGAGTCTTAACGGAGTCATATCTAGTATCTCAGCAGCCATCTAAGCCACTGTGAATTACTACGAATTCAATCGAAGTGCGGTACCGCGTCTATAAGGTAAGAGAAGCGGGCAAAGGAAACTAAAGTTGTACCTCAGGAAGTCAGAAGGATCTCATTCTCTTCCAGTTACTCACACATTTCCTTATGCTTCTCATTAAATTTGATATGCTCAAGTACCACCACTCACTCGGTTTCGTTGTAGGGTCGCGGATACCCGGGATCTCCAATTTTGGCCACCAGTATCGTAGGTGCAACATATTTGGTCACAAACAGATTGGAACATCGTATATATGGATGCTTTATATCGTACTCCTCCAGATAGTGTATGCCACGCACCAATCCATGCATCACTTCCAGTAAACAATAATCGCTCATTTCCGGATGCAGTTGTAGGAATCGATTCAACGGTCCAAGTGAATATTCCAGGACCATTGTATAGGGAACGCATAAAGTAAGTCCGTACAACTTGATAAACTGAGGCGATTGTATCAGGCCCCAAAACTGTGCCAGCTTGGAGAATTCCTCGAAACCGGCAGCATTATTGCCATCGATACGCAGCATTTTCATGTTCACCGTCACATCCTTAATGGAGCCCTTTTGTATCCAATCGCCACGCATGGTATACATAACGCCATCGTCGCTTCGATCATAGGAAGCTGTGTAAAAGAAAGAGCGAACGAAGCGGTGTGCATTTTAGTTTTGTGATTCGATATTTCATATCTCTTTCGCATCGTACCTGGATACCATTGCAGATCGGTTGAGGGATTGAAGATTTGCGGATTCCTACGCTGCAACTGCCCCTCACTCAGCTCGGTGTCAGTCTTTTTGGTTCTCAAATTTTTTGGTAAACATAGCAATAGCAGCGGGGGCTTGTCATAACTTGAGGGCGGTATTCGATGACGATCTGGACTATCGGCGGGTATGGACTGTGCCAATTCTTCCAAATTGTTAAATGTTTTCTCCTCTTTATGGTACAGTAATGTCCAACGTTGTTCGATTCGTAGAATCTTAAAGGTTTCGGTTCTGCAACGATCATGATCGTTGGCACGGGTCAATCTGTGACAAGACAAAAACCGATCAATTAAAGATATTTGGAATTGCAAATTGTGTTTCGTTTTAGTTATAACCTAGCCTATTCTATCCTAAGAGTGTAATAGAGCCCGCGGGCTCCGTTTGGAGATGCTGCTTGCCAAAATAAACCTGAAACTTGTAACCGAAGCCTGCAAATTCAACCCTATACTTACCCTGTCCACTGCACGGACAAGGCGGCACTTCAGCGACTCAATACTTGGGTGTCGAGTAGAGCAAGCCAAGGCCTCAACAAACTTTTCCAAAAATTGATACACTTTCGCCAAAGATTTGACTACTTTTTCACAGAAATGGAGCTTGGTGACTACCCACCAAAGCATCACATAAGCCGGTTGATAGCCTTTGTAAGCTTTTGGAATGTGCTTCTATGGAATTCGTCTGTGGGCATTGTTCGCGCACTGTCAACGCAATGCTTTCGATTTTTTTGGCGTTTTTGGAAGTGGCCGGTGCGTCTCTTGTATGCACTGAGTTCCAAGTCACCATTTTTGAGGCGGGGCATGCTGAGACCATGCTGATATTCTTCTCATGAAATACGATTTTCTGCTTGCGCAGTGGATTTCGACGAATTTGTACTTTCATGGCTTAGATGGGTTTAGTAGCTTTTGCATTGAATTCTAATAAATGCAGGAAAGTGTATAAACTGATTAAGACTACTTTTGGGACCTTACTATTCTACGGGATCTATACTATATAGGTGTCCGATTTCGACCACACTTGGTGGTATCATGGGAAAGCATAGCAAACTAAGAAATACAAAGTTTGGAGGCGTTTCCATTCAAAACAAAAACGCTTTTCTTACTAAAACTACTTTTGGGACCTTACTTTTCTATGGGATCTATACAATATAGATGTCCGATTTCGACCGAACTTAGTGGAATCATGGGAAAGCATTGCAAACTAAGAAATACAAAGTTTGGAGACGTTTCTATTAAAAACACAAAAGTTTTTCACGTTAAAACTGGTTTTTCGACCCATCGTTCATATGACAGCTTTATGCTTTAGTCATCCGATCCGGCCGGTTCCTACAAATGTGCAGCGTATTTGTACTAAAAGACTTGATGCAAAGTTTTGGAAAGATAGCTTTCAAACTGACGGAAGAGCTGGCATAGAAACAGCCAATCAACTCAGCTCGTCGTGCTGATTAAGAATATATAAGCTTTATGTGGTCGAAGATGCTTCCCTCTAGGGTATGCAAGGGTATGAAAAGTATGACCCATAATCCATACGAAATAATGTATTATTCGGGATACATTGGCAGGCTCTTGCAATGCTTCTGGCTGCTCTTCACACCAAATACGGCAATTTTGTTTGTTCACGTAACTATTCAACCAGAACTGAGCTTCGTCATGAATTTTGGTAATAATATTCAATAATCTGCAAGCATTGTTCGTTTGTAAGTCGATTCATGGTGAAATTAGAGACCAAACTGAACATGTTTGACAGTAACATGTGACACGAAAACAGCTGAGCTGCCAAAAACAAAGAAAGTTGCTACAAAATCACTCTTTATTTAGCTCTAAGAATTTTTGTTCACGGAAACATGTTAAAGTAATAAATTGGGATAATACCAAAAGTAGATTTCTTCAATCCTGAACCAAAGATTTAACTAGCAAATACTTTTTTGTTTCAGAGAAACAGCCTTGGGTCGACGAGGGTTAAAAGTTTCAACTTAAAACTAATAAATTTTGTTTTTACATCAATAATCGAACATTCCTCGAGATCCTAAAGTTTTGATTTTGAAATCAGAAAAAATCTTAGCAAAAGGGAAAATAGAATGTACTTTTTGATTGCACTTACATTTTTGTATTGATGTCAATGTAGAATGTGTCATATTCACGATCGCATTGTCGCAATATAAAACTGCCCGGTTTATTGCTCTTCTCGAGCAGCTTTTGCAGTGAGTAACCGCCACCAACGGGGCCATGACAGCCCCAACTGTTCAACTTGTCCAACGATGGTGTCCTACACGAAAGGCATAGATCATGCATCCATTTATCGGTCAATCTTGATTGAAGGAAAAGGATTTGTTTGAATTAAGCGAAATTTCTCTGGCACAAATGCACTTACCGAATGTAGATGCCCAAGTACGAGATAAATGACTTCTTTTGACCCTCGGTGTTGAAACGCAAATTGTAGGTATTGTTAAAGCCACGTATCTCCAGGCTTAGCTCCGATCCCGTCGATTCCGATATACTGATTATATCTTCCACATCGGCCACCAGAAACCACTAAAAAAAACCAAAAAAACGAAAGGGAATTAGATGAAGGCCTGATGCACAGCATCCGCAGCTCAAGTAAGGAAACTGATAAGCCACAGCATCACAACTATGTGCACAGGGCTTTTATGATTAATTTCTTTGTTTTTGATTTGGTGTTATCAGAATCGGTTTAATTTCATATTTCATGCCTCATGCTAAACAAATGTCACAGCAACAGCCAGAGATTTGGTTTCTAATCGGGCAGTTGTTCAACTATGAAAAGAATGTGCGTATTATTAATTTCTACGTTTTCAAACCGAGTGACCCCGAATTTGAATATATAGACAGATAGACAAATCCGTCATTGGTTTCAGTCAAAGAATCCGAATTGCAAATTATAATATATTAACTGTTATACTTGATTACTGAACAAAAACAAATTACATTGTCGCCTTATTAGAGATCAAAAGTTTCTTCATCAAGTGATAATGGAAGGAAATTGTCTAATCAACAAATTGTGTTAGGTCGGTCGGTCATTTGTTGACCAAGCTAAATCTGAAAGTGCGCTAGGCTTGCTTCTCAGAATTATGCTAGGCACAGACTAAAATTTAAGTATTATTGCATTTTTACCTAGACAATTATTACCTAGACAATTATTAAATGCATTCATTCCAGCAAGAGACATTTATTAGGCTATATTACTGCATCACACAATCATGGAAAATCTTGAAAACTTTCATAAATGCGGCCACCAAAAGAGGAAATCACCCAAAATCAGGTAAATCGTACCGTAAAGTTATTTGAAAAAGCCGTGAAAGATTAAATTCGTCGAAATCCACTGCGCAAACAGAAAATCATGTCTCGTGAGATGAATAAGCGTAGATTTCTAAAATATCGGGTAACCAATCCTGCTTGACCCTATCACGCATTTTACAAAATACTTTTCTCGGTTCTGGAAAGAATTCGACCCATTTCTTAACCCATCATCTTGACCTTTTTGAACAAATAATGGCCAAAAAGCAGCAGAACTTCTTTCAAACCAATTCTTTCTTTACCCTTCGAAAGAATAGAAGCTGTTTAGCAGCGCTAGAGAGAGCCGCGAAGGACATTCTCTTCTGACCTTACTGGGCTACAGTAAAGCGTTCGAGCTATAATTGCTTGCCTTTATATGTGAAATGTCTCAAAAATGCTGGGCTTCCAGATTAGATGACAAATGTTGAGAGATTTGAAACCGACTGTGCAAGGACAAGTAGGTTAGATGCGTACGGTTTCCGTTCTCTATAATCTAGTAACCTGCAGCGTTGCAGTCACTTTACATCTAAAGTTCTCCAAGTTTAGTTCAAAATTCAATCGTTTCATCCCCGAATTTATTATAAAGTGTGATTTTTTAGCAACTTTCTTGTTGGCAATTTAGCTGTTTTCATGTCATATGTTACTGTCAAACATGTTCAGTTTGGTCTCTAATTTCACCATGAATCGTCTTACAAACGAACAACGCTTGCAGATTATTAAATTTTATTATCATCTTGCACTTCTTCCATTTAATGGTCAGTTTGGGAGACCTTCTGAGGCGTCTATGCGGAATCTTGTGACTGAATTTCGCACCAAATTTACCAAATGTAACAGGAGAGGGAGAAGTAAACATTTCCGACTCCATAAAGTATATATATTCTTGTTCAGCATGAACAGTTGAGTCCATTTGTCTGTATGAACGCATCGATTTCAGAGACTATACCAGATAGAGCCACAAATTTTGCATGAAGGTAGGTGTATACCGTACGCAAATCAAGTTTGTTTCAGATCCAAAATTGGATTATATTATTATAATGAATTATCATCATTAAACATTAAATTATATATGTAGATCTTTCTATCGACTCAAATCAACATCTGTTTTTTATGTATTTTTTTATAATCAAATCCGAAAGCTGCTAAAAAATCAAACATTTCAATGTTAAATCATTTTTGAACCACACTCTCTCAAGAAATGGGTGTTCGGCGGTTCGGAGGGTCCTTAATATATAAGAAAGTGATTAAAATTCTTGCTGTTCTGGACCGGTCTGCGATCTAGATTTGAAAATATGTTTCCGCCTACAATTTCAAGTTTCTGCTCGAAGCCAGGGCACAAAAAGGGGTAAATTTGAAGTCGATTTGTGGAACTCCTTGAGAGATAAGGAAGGAAATTATATTTACATCACTTATCTTTCACTTTAAGGTCCTTGGCATCTTCTCACATATCAAATTGGCAAGCGAACGACAAAAAAAAGAATACCAAGCGATATGCTTTCTATGCATAGAATCAGAAAACGAAATGTTCCATCCCTGCGATGAATAGTCTATGGTTCAACAGACCACAATATAATGAAATCTCTAATCATCTAAATGTTGAAGGTTTAATTGTCTGCAGCTAGCTATTAAGATTAGGCAATATTTCAAATTGCAATCAATGTCAAAAACTATTTGTTCAACTGGGTCCAAGAAATCCAGCATTGATTTTCTTAGAAAACTTTTGTTTTCCAAATGGTCACGTTTCAGATTTCCATAAACAAAAACTACAAAATTTTCCTTACCTTGAGAGTCGATGTGACGCGAGCCACTCTTAGACCCGGTTCGGGGGAGTCATGTGGCCACAACTTCACATAAACCGCAATGCGCCCATTGGCTCCACCCCGTTCGCTGGCTCTTTGTTTGCTGCTGCTCTTACTTGTCGTCGGCTTGTGTCCGTTCTGTCCATGTCCATTGACCAGGGTGGACAATGTTGTGCTCGAGGCTCCCATAAAAGTGCTGGTGGTACGCGTAGAGCTGGCTATGCTGCCGCTGGCACTGCTACTGCCGCTCATCCCCACCACCATCAGATCACCCTCTTCGTTGGGCAGCTGCTCGACGGTGGCCATGAACTGTTCGTCCAGATACGTGGGTGCCAAATGTTTTACCTGCTGCACATAGTGCCACTGGAGACTGTCCACCGTTGGTGGCGGCTGCATCGAATTCAATTTACGATAAGCGCTGCGAATTTTGGGTTTCACAAAGATGCGATGCGCAAGCCACAGGCTATGTGGCAGATAGCTTTGGTACGCCCTTTCAATTGAACTGTCCGATAGGGGCGGTGACAGCTCCTGCTTATCAATGAACATGTCAATGACAGCCAATCCCAAAACCTTGTCCTTGTGCTCTGGATAGCGTATCTCTGAGATGTGCTCGTTTAGCATATCAAAGCGCATCTGAGAGTACAGATATCGATGACTACTGTTATCAATCAGGCTCAATTGATTGTCCAGATCCGGTACACGAAATCGCATGCGAAAGCAGTAGCGTACAGCGGGATTCAGCTTTTCGCAGGGCAGCATCCAGGAGCAGGGCGGGAGGTGCTCACGCAGGCCATACAGTAGCTGGGCCGTGGGCATGATTCTCAAACCCCGGCACATTTCAGTGCAAATCTCCTCACAACTCAGGTTGGGTAAGAATGGTTTGAACTCCCGTATGGAATAACAGTAGATATAGACGAGGCCATCGTTCGGCAGGTTGTGTATGCTCATGCTCTTCTGGCTGGTGGAGGAGGAGGTGCCACTGGCACTGTCCCCCATCCCCAGAGCCTGATGGCCATTGCTATTGCTGGTGCTGCTACTATCATCCATGGAGGCAGCAGTGAATGTCGCTCCCCCTCCTCTCTTCACACACCTTCCTGTTTTTTCACTGTCAGCGTCAGCAATCGGCAATAGAGAACTCTTGCTTTAGTTTTGGGCTGCAGCTTTTCACTGCTGCTGCTGCTGCTTTAACTATTTCACTTTGCGCTTCGATCAACAACTGAACAGAATTCTACACATTGTCTTTATCTTTAACTTATTTCTTTTCCGATTTTATGCCTATTTTGGACTCCACTTCTTGTCTTGTTTTTCTTTTCCTTTATGTGGTGCAGTGTGACCAGTTGGGGGTAGAATGCTAGACGCAGCTTGCGTACATTGAGAACTTTTACGCAGTAACGACATGAGTTTCTGACATGGTATCTACACTAAGGCGACAGCTTAAGTGCGGTAAGTTTGAGTTTGTTTAATAAATTGTCTAGTTACTGGACTAGACGCAGGTGCCTATGCAGGCCATACAGTAGCTGTGTCGTGGTTGTGGTATTCTAGTCCCGGCACATTCCGGCGCGCATTTTCTCACATCTTAGGTTGGTTAAGAATTGTTTGAACTACAGCAGAAATAGAGGACACTATCGTTCTGCCGATGCGCCTAAATTTGCTGATCCGACAACCCGACCAAAACTTAAACTGTGTCTGTGTCCAACTGGGACCAGTTGGTGGTGGTCTTACGTCGCGTACGTAAGGAATTTCTACTCAGCAACTACATTCGTTTTGCACTTGCTATCTACTCTCAAAATTAGTAGTACCGCACTCGATTGAGAGAGTGTAGAGACCACGACTTAAAAATTGCGGTAAGTTAAACCATCCTAAAAGAATTTCTTCAAACTTAAACAAAATATATAATATTAGCCATGACCACCGACAAAACACGTGCCGCCTGCTCGACGTTGCGCCGTCGCACCTCACAGTCACTGCCGAAATATGCGAATTGTCGTCGACGTCTGCGCCGTCTGTTCAAGGGTCAGGTCAAGCATTCCACAGCAGCGGCAACGGCCTTAAAGCCTGCTCCCAGAAATTGCCTCACCCACTGGTTCTGGCTCTCATTTGTCTCTTTGGTATTGCTTATCCTAGCCCTCATTCTGGCCAGCAGTCAAAGATTTGCTTTGTTCCGACAAAGCTATGTACATCAATACAAGGACATTGCATATAACAAATTGAACTATTGTGACAGTTCCCAGACCTTGAGGGATATGTTCCTGAACATAAAAACACGCGTGCTACATCAGGAGGCGGCTCTATTAAAGCTAGAGCAAGCCATGCACAATCAGTCATTGCAATCATTGGCCCTGGTGGGCAGCTCGGGCGTGGGCAAAAGCTTGACGGCTCGCTTAATGCAGCATCATTTTCCGTGGACCGAGAATGTGCAGACTCTTAGCTGGCAAAGTGAACATCCGCAGGAAATGCAGGAAGCTCTAAAGGAAATGCGCTTGAATTTAGCTTTATGTGGACGAAATCTATGGCTCATAGACAATATGCAGCAGTCAAGAGATGGCGAATATGTCCATTTGATTAATGATTTGGCCTCCCGCTTTACCTACCAGGCCAACTCCAGCACACAACTGCCACGGTTAAGCATTATCTACATATTCAATATGCAAGGCTGGGAGAGCTTGGAGCAGGATCAGCTGGTACCCGATTTGCCTACACAAACTCAAGTGATTGCCTATCGTAGTTTGGATTTACTGGATCTGGAGCAATGCATACGTCTAGAGTTGCAATTGGAGAACTTACAATTGGCCCAGACATATGTAGAGGAAATGCTTCAGACCACAGATGTTAAATTATCCGGCTGTAAGACAGTTCTTGCCAAAATATTGATGTACGGCCTGCGATTGGCCAAGTAACCAACGCCAAAGCCACCCATTGTTGACTTAGTCTAATCGACGCGATATTTGTAATTGTTTAAGTGTAAATTTGTAAGCTGTTATAGCCCAGAACTGAACGTAAATCGACTGAAAAGCAAAATCCTATGAAAGATAAACATGTGGAAACATAGATGATTAGTTTAGTTAGAATAATGTATTCAAAAAATTGCCATAATTGTTTTAATGTAAACATAAAATATTTTTACTTTTATATATATATAAAAAATGTGTAACACAAGAACACCTGGACGGAGTTTCATGATCCTTGAACGGAATAACCATTAAAATATATTTCAATTCATATTAATTAGAAGATCCGATTCATGGAAATGTGCTTGTCAAACGGCCTTCAAATTCTCAAAAGTTTTGTAAAATTTTATAATGAGCCTAGATTATCATGAAGATTTAAGCGTTGAACAGTATTTTTAGGAGAATAGATTGCGAAATATGTACATTGTTTAAGTATTTACCTTAAGCGTGATTCGTAACATGTGGCAACCCCCAAAAATGCTCCATAAGGCTTGCCATTTACTATGAATAGACTAACAAACGAACAGCGCTTGCAAATTATTGAATTATATTATCAATATTCTTGCTCTGTGTTTCGCAAAAGACGTCTTTTGACATTAACCCACTATTCCGTTTGCTGAAAGTGCTTACCAAGGAGAATATTGCCTGACGATACGTCATTTCATTGCCGTGCTTCCTTCTGGCTGTGGCATACTTGAAATATACTCTGTGTACCTTTGGAGGGAAGTGGGTTACTCTTGTTACTGCAATGCTAGTGCCAGTTAATCTGTATTTAGGGTTGTCGCAGAGCAACCTTCTGCCGAACACTAAAGCTAACCTAGTAGTCAATGCTTGACACTTTAGAATACAAAAACTGTGAAGCCCCCCACGTGCTAAATAAAAGTTACGGAAATCAATTGTCTAGAAAATTTGCTGCCTCAAAGTTCTACCCAGCTCTGGTATAAATATTTCTTGTAAATTCCCACCAACTGACTTGAAACTTAACAGTTTAAGCTTTTTCAGACTTGATTGCTACGCACTTTCCATGGAGTATCCTGCAAATCCACTCTCAGGGGCCCAAGAGGCAGCAGCTGCCGATTTGGAAGAGTATGAGGACCCGGGTATTACCATACCAAACTGGCCTGGCATCTACTCCGTGTTCGCGGAAAATGAGCCCGTTTCAAATACGCCAAGTCCATGGGTTAATCTGATGGGCTATTTTGCACATGCACCCGAACCTAGTATTTGGACCACACCCGTTCAAGAGGAAGTTACTGCCGTTGAAATAGAAATTGAAGTCGATGATTCTGAGTTAATTATATTTTACTAACCATTGTTTAACATACTTATTATGAGAAGGGTTCAACCTGTACCCTTCTTTTGAAATATAACTTTGGCAACTTGCAAACTTGTTTCCACACTTCAAATCTGGTGGCTCGACAACATCCTCATAAAACGAAAGAAAATCGCAAAAAGAGAAACTAGAAAATTTCCCTAATTTGAGGAGGGGTTTCCTTTTGACTTGCAAATGGTGGTCTGTCATTAAGTATGATTAATCCTCTATGTCAAAAAGACTTGCCATTTTAAACACTATCAAAAGGTATACTAACATTGTCCAGATAGCATAGATGTAACATATTTCCGACAACATATGTAGATATATATTCTTAATCAGCACGACGAGCTGTGTTGATTATGCCATGTCCGTCCAACCGTCTGTACCTATGTTATCTCCCCCGTCAGTTTGAAAGCTATCTCTACCAAACTTTTGTCGGAACCGACCGGATTGGATGACTCTAGCATATAGCTGTCATAGGAACAAACGCTTGAAAAACTAGTTTTAGCGAAGGAAACTTCTTTTCTTTCAATGGAAACGCCTCCAAACTTTGAATCTCTTAGATTCCTATGCATTCCCATGATTCTACAGAGTTTGGTAAAAATCTATATAGTATAGCTGTCATTGAAAAGTAGAGTCGGAAAAATAGTCTTAGATGTTTTCCGGTATCCATTTGGACAGATAAGTCTTAAATATCCTTTAAATCATCCAACGTAGTTAACAATCATCCAAAGGTAATGAAAAATAATGATCATTTGGAAGATTTAACAGCTCCGCTGGATGATTTAAAGTATATTTAAGACATATCCCTTCCGAATGGATCTTATTACATCTTTTTATTTGTATGCCATACACTTGTGAACACCTGGCAGTGTAGTGCTGGACAGAAAAATCTGACAATATTCTCATGAATTTTACACAGTCTGAACAGGCTGCCAGTTAACTGACAGACAAAACTGTGGCAGCCAGCCAGTGTGTCTGAATGCAGCCTTAAGCATACAAAAATCATTCTTCTATAAGCCTTACCTCGTAGCCTAGTGTAATTCAATGCAATCGAATCTCACCATGAAAATGACTCGATTGTTCCACACCTTTGTCGATCGATGGTGTTTAACACTGATCGTGCGTTTTTTCCGGCAAGCCAAAAAGTATGCTACACAAAATCCAAAATCTTCTCACACCCACACACGCGCGCGCGCACTTGTGCATGTAAATCATGAAGCCACGCGCTCGCTATTATGATTAAGCCTCAAGTACCATAAGATGTGTGTGTATTCTGTTTATGGCCCAAAACGTAATCCTCCTCTCCCAAATGCTCTTATCGGACCAAGCAAAAATGTTTAATTTTTTTACATTTAACAAAACATAACAGAGATGTTGCCCTGGCCCACAAAGCCGAACTGGAAAATATGTATGTAAATGCGTATAAATGGCTCAGGGGCAGGTGCGTGTTATAGTTTTTGTTTTTTTTATTTGTATTTCATTTCGCATATGCAAAAACTTCCGGCCTTAACGAATACGCCGTTTGCATATTTTTTGGTATCCGAATCGAAATCTGTTTATTTTGATTTTAACTTTTTTTTTTGGGTGCCAAACAACACGAATTGAAAATGTTTTACAATATAATTGCAGCTGGATAATTACATTTTAAACAAAATGTGTTTAAATGCCAGCTAATTGCCCTCCAATTAGTTGCGGAGCAAGGTATATATATATGTTATCAATTAATGAAATCCCTTCAAAACGTTGCAGTTAACCAAAGAGAAATGTCCAAGTGCAGGTGCATTTGCCTCATTTGGCTGTTGGGCGGGCTTAAAGTTAGCCAGGTGAGTGGCACGAATGCAGAACCTCATACTTGTAGAGTTTAAGTAAAATGGAAAGAAAAGTGGTCTACCTAGTAGGTAGACTTGAACTTCAACGAGCAAACCGCGCGGTTCAATGGCGCACACTGCTTTTGAACAGCCGGTTCGGTTCATTGTTTCACATTTAAATCAATGAATATTTAAAGAAGGCTTCGATTTTCGAATACTACACATAATTTCCAAAGGGATATCGTATCCATTGGATAATTTGCCGTATCCATTGCGACTGGATATGTCTTAAATATCTTTTTCAATCATCCTACGAAGCTGAAAATCATCCAAAGGATATGAAAATTCATCATCATTTGGATGATTTTTAGCTCCGTTGGATGATTAAAAGGATACTTAAGACATATCCATTTCAAATATATATTTTTTGGATCTTTTTTCTTCTTTTCTTTCTTTTTTGTGTAGAATACATACAAAGATAGCTGCTCAGAAAATAACTTGCCTTCAATTTAAAACAAGTACCAGATGCATTTAAAGCTAAAAAGCAAATTTTCTTAGTTTTTCTGAAGCAGTGGGTTGGTCTTCGCTGAATTTGTGGTACAAGCAATCACGAAACCTATACATTTTTTTGGATCTCCGGAACGCTAGCAACAAAGCAATACATTTATTTTAATACTAAACCTTACTCAATTTTAGAAGTTAATTTAATCCTATGTGTTCTACTAAAGGCTTTCTACCTAAAAACTACTTAAATCGTATAGGAATCGGGCTGTTTTTGGGTCAAAAACGGTTTATGGAACACATTGATATCTTAAATATTCAAAATATTATTTACTATCAATGTGGGCAAAAAGTAAGGTGAATTTGTTTGTAAAAATGAAAAATCTTTATTTATTCTTCTAAATCAATTTCATCCCCTTCAAAGTAATCCCCTCCCGATAAAATACACTTATGCCAACGTTTTTTCCAATCCTCGAAACATGCCAAATAGTCCCTTTCCGGTATAGCCATCAGCGCTTTCTTCGATTTTGCTTTTATCTCCTCAATCGACTCGAAACGCGTTCCCCGAAGTGGTCTCTTGAGTTTTGGGAATAGCCAGAAGTCACACGGAGCCAAATCAGGCGAATACGGTGGTTGCGGAACGATATGCGTCGAATTTTTGATGACTTTTTTGCAAGAAATTGAGAACTTTCGGTACCAAAACGAGATTTGACTTTTCGTAGGCCCAAATGGTCTTTCAAAATGGTTTTCACAGATCCTTCTGATATTCCGATCATATCAGTAAGGTCTCTAACAGTCAACCGACGATTTTTGCGCACTAATTCCTCCACTTCATTGACGTGTTGGTCATCTGTTGACGTCGATGGTCGTCCGGAGCGCTCCAAGTCATCCACACGTTCTCGACCCTCTTTGTACCACTTACAAACATTTTTTTGTGACATGGTAGAATCACCAAAGGCCTTCCGCAACATCCTCAACGTTTCCGCAGCCGAAATTTCATTCCGCAAACAAAATTTGATAACGCTTCTCTGCTCAGACATTGTAAAAATCGAAAAATGCACTCTTGGTCGTTTGGAAAACACAAGCGTAAATATATTTCTGATAATGACATTCACATGAAATTTGGCACAGATGTCATCAACAGTCCTGCCAACTCAAGAAAAAAAAAACCTGCCCGAATTGTTAGGCCCGCGAAGTTTAAATTGACTTTTTGCTCACAGTAGTATAATACTACCCATGTGAATCATTGAAAAAGCTTTAGAGTCAAGGATCTTAAAAAACACAAGCTACTACTATAAGTAGATGGGGATATTGTAGGTAGTTCTGAATCTTATTCTAGGTTTTTATACCCTTGCAAAGTTTGCAATGCTTAGAAATATTCATTTCCAAGCCAATAAGCTATATATATTCTTGATCAGGCTGACGAGCTAAGTCGATTGAGCTTTGTCCGACTGTCTGTCTGTTTCTACGCAAACTAGTCTCTCAGTTTTAATGCTTTCGAGTCTTCTTTTTGTTTGACACTGCTAATATGTCGGAACCGACATCGGATCGGATGACTATATCTCATAGCTCCCCTAGGAACAACCGGTCGGAAAACTAGTTTTAGTAAGAAAAACTTTTTTCTTTTCAATGGAAACGTCTCAAACTTTGTAATCGTAGGTTTTCTATGTTTTTTTTTTATAATTCTACCAAGTTTTATTAAAATCGGACAACTATATGGTATAGCTGCCATACAAAAGATAGGTCCAAAAAACAGCGTTAGTTCGAAAAACTTTTTTGTTTTTAATGGTAGAATCCTGCAATTTTGTATTTGTTTGTTTCACATAATTTTACAAATTTTTGGCCAAATCGGATGACTATCAGCCATGCTCCCATTTTCGCTTTCGCAAAAACTTTGCGATTTGATCATCAAATCGTAAAAGTTGTTGCTCCGACACTCGGAAATCGCAAAGTTTTGGCGTTTTTAAACCGGCGACATCTGAGTCCGTGAAATGAAAAGTAAATGCAAAATATAGGTTGATGCACAAACAGACAGCCCACGGAACTATTTTTATTCAGTTCCTTAACCTTTTTAGAATTGTCTTCCGGACTCTCCCACTCCATTCGTACTAAGGCAATATTTTAAACAATTATTTAATAGAGATACACAAAATTGAGCGAGATGGAAAACTGCTCACAACAACAACAATTTGCGATTTGGCCATGGTATATATCGATATATAACTATCGATAGCATGAGTAGTGGCGCTCATCAGCTGATTTTGTTATGTGAAATGACGCAAAACAAGTTGGGAATGGAACATTATCGATAACGAAAACTTGCGCATTTCGGAGCGCTCTAATCAAACTCTAAACTGAAATCGTGCGAATTTGCTGAAATCGCAATTCGTAAAAATAAGTGAAAGCCGGAGCATGGCTGTATATCATATAGCTCCCATACGAACGATCGGTCGGAAAATGGGAAGAAAAGAGTATTTTTTTTAAATATTTAAGCGAGCACTTGCAAGGGTATAAAAACTTCGGCACAGACGAAGTTAGCTTAGCTTTCTCATTTTAATTAACTTTGTTGCTAATTTTAAGACTTAGTCGCTCAAATCAACCAGATAACAGATGGAATCGCTAGACAGAAGGTCCAATTATCTGATGTCCACCATTTTGTTGTTGCACCGAGCCGATATTTTGGGTTCGAAACAGGTTCGGGTTCAGCTTTTAAGACTATTCGGATTTCCGGGTTTGAGCCACTTCAGTTCAAAACCCGTTTTGCAGCCCTCTAAGCAATGTCTCTGATGAAATACTGACTTCCGTTCCGATTAAATGTGTTATGTTCTCATATACGAATCTCAGAATGTGAGATCCATTTATGGTCTAAACCAAGCGTGATTGAATTTGTTACCTTTTTGAGTTTAAAATGTTCTTGAAAACGGAACAATTATGTGTATGTATGTATGTATGTATAACCCAGGGCTTAAACCAGCTCTAACCTCAAATTCCCACTTTTGATTTACTGTTATCCAAACCACTTAAATGCTGAACCTGTTTACGAAAACTATGGATATGATAATATTTGACCTACTGCACCCGACATTTCAGTCACAGCCGCTTGGCGGTCTTCTGCTACCTCTTCTGTTTGTACACTGTTTTTGCTGGAGCTACTTCATCCATGCGAGTAACATGTCCAATCCAGCGCAGTCGCTGTTCTTTTGACTAGATCCGTGTCCCTGTAGAGCTCGTCCAGTTGTCGATTAGAGAGGTTCATAAACCCTGCGAAGTACTTTTCTCTCGAGCTCGCCAATTGCCGTCTCATCCGCTGCAGGGAATTTCTATTTTTCGATAGAGGGCTCTACTCTTGATCTCCCTACTTGGCCAGTGGTCACATCGGTTTGCAAGAGTGATTATTCTTCTGAAGAAGTACTTTAAAGCTCTATCACCACATCTATTTTCAGTCCACCAACTATGAGCTTTTAATCGAAGAGAAATCGTTGGTGACCAATTGCAATGCTGATGATTCTTTGAGTGATTTGCCCCTAGACAAAATAGTTGACCTCAGCCAACTTAACTATAGGGTGGATGAGGATCTGGAAACATTGTACTACAATGGTGATATCAAAGTTTTGGTGGATATACCAGAGACACCCATTGAAATGCAGGCAGAAGTCTTTCGCTGGGAACGTGGTGAATGGCAGCCCACTTTGATATCGGTGAAACGTTCGGACTTCTGTCAGGCACTGGGAAATCCACTGGAATTGTGGCACATATTTGTCATGCAAATACCCGAAGATCAACGTGTGTGTCCACCCAAACATGGTGTGAGTATGAAATGGAATTTGTGTGCGTTTTTGTATGTCTTTCTAATCTCTCTCTCCCTACCCCTTCTTAGCAAATCTATAGCCTGGCCAATATCACCAATCGCTTGTTCTTACCAAATCTGCCATTCTGGGATCTGGCTGGCGATCTCAAGACGGTGATACATTTCAAAGCTGGTGAGCATAGAACGTGCCTGCTGCTTTTTATCAAGGTCTATGCAAACTGAACTAAGATTTGACAGGGTATATTAGTTTGCCTTGCTTTTATTGCCACTCCCCGCTCTATCTAAATGATTTGTAAATAAATACTGAAAATTGTATCATTTCATGCACCTGCAAAGAAGAATGGGGGAATCTCACTAGCCATTAATCCCTGCAATCCCTATTTGCTTGTGGCTTAAGGGGCGGGCGCCATCATTAACCCGCTCTCATTCTCATTCTCGGGCGCGTGATTTTTTGTGGTTCCTGGGGACACAACAATTTATGGCCCTCTGGTGTTGAGAGATTGCTACTGATTTCTTCTCGGCCAGACCAGACCCACTTATGTGCGTGTGCAAATATTTGCACAATCTTATAAGGCACTTTTTGTTAATAAGTTGAGTATAAATTCGCGGAAACTGGCAGAAATGGGTGAGGTGTTGAATTGGGGATATGGAAAACATGAACTGAGTGTGCTTTTAGAACTACGAAACCCCTGAATGCATACGAATATAGAGTCAATAAGTCACACACACTACCAGCTGCACCACAACCGGCCAAAAGACTTTGATTGCCTAAGCTAAAATATGAAAAGGTGAGACAGAGGTTATAAAAACCTGCAAGAGCATCCACAATGCTCGCGTAGTCACTAATACAAATGGGAAAACATTCTGTAGCAACAACAAGCACAAGAAAACGAAACACAGAACTGGTTATTGCCTTTTGCTGGGTGTGTGCGTGTGCTTGTGGCTGTGCAAACGCAATCATTCGACGCACAACAACAAATTTAGCATAAACAAACGCTTAATAATTCTGCACGAGGCAAAGCAGAGAAAGAGAATTGAGACACTTACGAAGTTGTTATAACCATTTCGCTATGTGCAAAGTCAGTTACAACATCAAAACCAATGCGTAGCCAGGCAAGGCGTCAGAAGGTCTCACATGCAGACGACACAGCAGACAATAGACACGGTGAAGCAAACTTCATGAAGTTTACTTAGTAGGCGAGAGAATCAGGTGAGATTCTAAACCTTATAGCCTATACTATACACACTACAGTCCATCTCAGCGGAACGATGAGAAGATGGTGAAAAAATGAAACTCGTGTGCATACTGTCACCGTCCACCGTCCACCGTCCACCGTCTACCGTCAATGCCTTCGTTTTCTTCCCCCAAAATTGAAGCATATGTGTCAATCAAAATAATTCAATTGTCTAAAATAAAGGAAAATAGTTCAACTAATTTGGTGGTTTTGTTAGCTGCCGCTCAACAGCAGCAGCAGATGATTATTCAACTAATTGCCGAGTTGGAAAATTACGGATACGTGGATGATATGGACATCGAAAATTAGTTTTGATGGTCCTGCTGAAGCTATAAGAACTGCAATTGCGGAGTCACTTTTAGCATGAAGCAAAAGGTGTTTAAAACAAAAGTTAATTTTACTGCCATCCATTGGCCCTTAATTATTGAATTTATAAATTTATTTATTTAATAAATCTAAAAACAAAGTCGAATCAGCCTTTTTTTTGCTTAAGCAAATCCAAATGACAGTTTTGAAAAGAGGCGTTTTGGGCACCCATTTCCCGCAAAATGTTTCGAGTCTGCTCGTTATGCTTCCTCTGCATTTCAATCAATCGAAATCAGTTCCTGGTGGCTGCCAATTTTCGTCCTTATATTAGTCCAGGGGATTTTAATCCCTCTTTCCTCCATCAGCATGGCCATCTTCTGGTAGACGTTTGACATTTGAAGTTTGATAATCACTTGCCGCGCTCACATTGTTTACGTTTTCGTTGCGAATGTCATTTTTTGTAGTGGTGGACACAGAAATATCGCATTCACGATGAGTGAAACAGCATGAAATAGGAACATCCCCAGTTGACGTGGGAATATTTTCAGAAAATTTGGCACGGCAAGTTCTTACGTACCGTCTGTGACGGTAGACGGTAAATAGACCTTTACAAAACGTATTCACCGTGTAAATCTGGTCTTACTTGTCGACAGGAGACTAGCTGATAACAGTTGTTTATGCTGTTGCTATTGTTAGATTGCTCGCTTACTGAATTATTGTGCCCACCGCTGCATTTGAGTAACAATGGAGGAACAAAGGAGACAATGCTCAATGGTGCACCACAATTTGCTTGTCAAAGGGAAACCCCGCCTTAAAACATTGTACTCAGATAAACTATATCTAGACCTAGCCAAAAAGACAACCTATTACGCTGGGTATCAGCTAAGGGTACAGTGTGACTGTTCCACGCCAAAATACGAGCCTTCAACAGAAAAATACCACCAAATTTCAAACGGTCATACTGCCACTGTATTTGTTTGCATTAAGTTTTGATTACTTTTAGTTGATGTGAAAATGCAGGCGTATTTGGGTGATATTTGGTGATCAGAATTCATGGGCAAAATGCCTTAGTTCAGCAATGTTCATTCTTAGCCCCCAGGGGCAGAGCGCAGTCGGCTATTTACACGCACACGAGCCGAGCGCATTTGAGCGTAAGCAGCGCTCTCTTTGCTTGCATTCGCTGCCCATTGCGCCCCAGTGGCGCTGGGCTGAATGTGGTCGGTCGAAATAATGCATTACGTACGAGCCACAATGTAATTCATTACCTATGAGATTTTTTTTCAGCGCATTTGTAATGGCTCGAGAATTTCTGCATTACAATATGGTAAAATAATACGCTTGTGTAATGGGGACCCGAAAGAAACTTCGGCACGTCATTACTTTCTGCACTACAAAATTCAATAAACTCATGTACCGTGCTTAAAATTTGGCCATTTCTTAAGAAAGTAAGGCAGGTTGTATTGGGTTTTTGAATGCAAACAGGCGAGAGGTAATGCATTAATAATGGACGTAATAATGAGCATTTGCGCCACTGGGGCAGTGCACAGCACACAATACACTCTTACTTTTTGGTCTTGCTCTTCTTGAAAACCGCTGCCTTAGTTGTATTTATTTTGTTCTTTGATGCAGTTTGCAGCCATTGGGTGGCGGAAAAATTGTAAACTATTTGTTCAGCTTCTCTCCAGTTTAACTCAATCAGCTGTTTAGTTAGTCAAGGCTGCGGCGCCACGAGTTTTAAGCTGGGTATGAGCGAAATCATTTAGTTGTCTGGGAACTGGCCCTTAAAGATGGGTTCTTTTTTAGCTTTTATTTGCACTTACACCAGCGATGTTCAAGAAGAGAGGCTCTCTGACGCTCTCTGTCGCTCTCTGTCGCTCTCTGTCTCTCTCCGACACTCACTGAAGCATTACTTCGGCAATCATTCGGCATGAATTACCGAAAGTGTTCGGCCCCTGGGGGCTATGGGTGAACATCGCTGACTTACACTAAGAATTTTTGGTTTGGACCGCTGCGATTGTTTGTCGAACAGTATTTCGCAGTAGGAAAACAGGTGATTAATGGTTATTAAATTCCAAAATTTTATTCCGAAACAACTAAAATGAAAAACGGGTGCAGCTTGATTCCTTTTCACAAATAAAAATTAAACTAGTAGAATATAATTAGCTCGGAGTCATCGGCTTCAATAACTATTTCAACGGCGCTGACGTCTTCCTGCTCGGGAGCAGTCTGCAACGGCGGTTCTGATGCAAAATCATCTAGCAATAGTGCTGCCGTCATGTTATCCAACGGATCTATTGGATTGGGTTCATATTCCACATACCATAGGTAAATGCTAGACCAGTCTGGGGTAGTAATACCTGGGTCCTCATACACTTCAAAATCGGTAGTCGCGGCCTCTTGTGCGCCTGGTTGTGGATTTCCAGGATGATCCATGGTTAAGTATGCTGCAATCGAGTCTGGAACAGCTGAATATGTTGAGTTTTAAGTAATTTGTTAAGAATTTAAAAAAAATATATTTACATTTGAGCTTGGTATTCGTTTGAGATTTAAGACAATTGTTTTCCGTAAGTTGAAGTAGTTGGCTTGACTGTTTTCAGTTTTTGTGTTAGAAAGTGTTTGGCTTGGACTACTAGATTTGGTAGAAAGTTGCTGAATTTTAATTCGATGGCAAACCTTACTGAGCATTTCTTGGCTGTGGCCACATATTAGGTAATAAAAAACATAAGCTGAGCAACCAATTAGCATAAAAATCACCTTTTATAATAAGTCTTTGTGTTTTCAGCGGTAATTTACACAAAATATAAGGTTGTCAAAAAAGCTTGTCTTTGCAAGCGCGTAGTTCTAGTTGTATTCGTCGCATCGGTTCACGCTAGAGCTTTTTGGAAAGCTCTTTTCACGCGCTAACACGTGTTTGATTTATTGTTGTTTGTTTTTAGTCGTTCGTGAGTTATAGCGTCGCAAACATGGAGCAAAATAAAGAGAAAATACGGCATATTTTGCAGTACTACTACGATAAAGGCAAAAATGCATATCATGCTGCCAATAAAATTTGTGCAGTTTATGGACCCGATACAGTTTCCATTTCCACCGCACAACGATGGTTTCAACGTTTTCGTTCTGGTGCAGAGGTGTTCGAAGATGCGCCTGTCGTCGAAAATTGCGATAAAATCGCTGAATTGGCCCAAAGAGACTGGGCATGAGTCATCAAACCGTAGTATCGGCCCAGAGCTGGGCATGAGTCATCAAACCGTTATAAACCATTTGAAGAAGCTTGGATTGAAAAAGAAGCTCGATGGGTGCCACACGACTTGACGCAAAAAAACATTTTGGCCCGTATGGATGCATGCGAATCGCTTCTGAATCGCAACAAAATCGACCCGTTTTTGAAGCGGATGGTGACTGGCGATGAAAAGTGGGTCACTTACGACAACGTGAAGCGCAAACGGTCGTGGTCGAAAAGCGGTGAAGCTGCCCAGACGGTGGCCAAGCCTGGATTGACGGCCAGGAAGGTTCTTCTGTGTGTTTGGTGGGATTGGCAGGGAATCATCCACTATGAGCTGCTCCCCTATGGGACCTGTACTGCCAACAACTGGACCGCTTGAATGCAGCACTCATGCAGAAGAGGCCATCTTTGATCAACAGAGGCCGAATTGTCTTCCATCAGGACAACGCCAGGCCACACACATCTTTGGTGACGCGCCAGAAGCTCCGGGAGCTCGGATGGGAGGTTCTTTTGCATCCACCGTATAGTCCGGATCTCGCACCAAGTGATTACCACCTATTTCTGTCCATGGCGAACGAGCTTGGTAGTCGGAAGTTGGCCACAAGAGAGTCCTGTGAAAATTGGCTCTCTGAGTTTTTTGACAATAGGGAAGCGAGCTTCTATAAGAGGGGCATTATGAAGTTGGCATCTCGTTGGGAACTCGTCATCGAACAAAACGGCGCATATTTGACTTAAATCGCATTATTATAACCAATTTTATGAACAATTGAAAATTCAATAAATATACCGCAAGACTTTTTTGACAACCTTATATGTTGCTTTAGCTTGAAAAGAGCTAACAAATGACAGCTTGACTTTACAAATTCTCACCTGGAAATTTGAAATCAAATCAGAACAAAACTATATGTGCATTTGTGTGTATTTTGGGTTCCAAGAATGCCGTTTGTCAAACTACCAAGTTTATTTTGATTTTATGATAATTTTAGATGAAATCTGGATGATAACGTGACTTCTGTTCAATGAAATAACCGATTGTGAATCGCATACATCTTCCTTCAATTAGTTCGCCACAAAACGACGACGCCTATTTCAACCTGATGCCTGTGACTATTGAAGGTAATGCCGTTTGTTTATTTGTTTGTTAATCCGTTTTATAATACCCAAACAAACAAACGAGTCACAACAAAAGTAATAATAAATTTCAAATATAAATATTAATAAATTCACGCCTGCATGCCTAAACCGTAGTTACGCGATTTAGTAGTACATTTCCATGTCTTGACACAACAAAGTAAGCCTAACTAAATAATGATAATGCGCCAAACGAAACCGGAACTGAATGTGATGAGCAGATAATGCAGGGAATCAACCTCAACTGACCTTAACTTTGGGCCATCGTGTGTATCGATCTAATTAACTGGGCTTTGTACAGCTGCCACCACACCGTACGTTTCGATTCGATGCAAATGCCTCAGGCAAATATGCATCTATCGAACTTGCTCGCATAATACCAATCAATATATCAAAGAATAATAATAATATTGTAATAGTAATACAAGCCACTCGCTCCAAGTGTGTTTACATCATAAATATTAACTAGCTAAGCGGTTTGAACTGGTCCTGACCCGTTATTGGCGGTATTGAGTGATCGGGGAAACATGAGACATGCATCTTGCATACGTATGCACACGAATGTGTGCCTCCCGAACCACCACCACCCCTAAGTAGAGTTCACGGTCAGGGGATGTGGGTGGCACTTGCCCCCCTTTTGTGGGAATCTTCCTCGTAAATTGTACCAATTAGCCATCCTATTTTATATGAATTGCAAACACAAATGTTACGAAATGCAAATAAATAGAATGTCAGCACGACGTTGTGTTATATGCACAAGTTTATTCACTGTATCTCTCTCGACAGAGATACAATTTTTTGACGAGCTACTCCAGAGCGCGTGCTAGGCAACAGTAGCAAAGTCTTTTGTTTGTTTGATAATTGCTTTGAGAGAATTGGGTGTATTGGGACTGAGGAAAATTACTGGCATATATATGTATGTGCATATGGCTGTAGCAAAGAATAGTGATAGACAATACCGCTATACATGCACCCTAGCTAAGGCAGTGGCTATTGTTTGTTGCCGTGTGTGTGTACGTTCTGAAATGATATGGGGGTACGATTTCAATGAATCAGTATGAATATATTAGTTAAAAAAGAGACCGATTTTCTCAATGGTTTTTTTTTTCAGAATATCTATCGGGCGGAACTGTAGTTTCTCGAATCGGCGAGATGGGCGGTATTATAGGAGCATCCACTTTCAAAATATGTTTAATTGTTCTTAAATTGTCTGCAAATCTCTGCTATCTGTACAATTTGAAAGCATAACTGCTTGACGGGCTTTACACGGTGAAGCAAACTTGATTAAGTTTTTCAAAATGCATTCGCAGTTGGTTGGACTTATTGTTGACTGTATCAAAGACTTTACTAGGGTCTAGTTACAGTAACAGTAACAGAGCCAGAATCAATTTGCTGACGTATGTCTTCTACTATACTACTGTGGGCAAAAAGTAAGGTTTGTAGAATGAAAACTCTTTATTATTCTTCTAAATCAATTTCATCTCCTTTAAAGTAATCCCCTCCCGATAAAATACACCTATGCCAACGTTTTTTCCAATCCTCGAAACATGCCAAATAGTCCCTTTCCGGTATAGCCATCAGCGCTTTCTTCGATTTTGCTTTTATCTCCTCAATCGACTCGAAACGCGTTCTGCGAAGTGGTCTCTTGAGTTTTGGGAATAGCCAGAAGTCACACGGAGCCAAATCAGGCGAGTACGGTGGTTGCGGAACGATATGCGTCGAATTTTTAATGACTTTTTTGCAAGAAATTGAGTACTTTCGGTACCAAAACGAGATTTGACTTTTCGTAGGCCCAAATGGTCTTTCAAAATGGTTTTCACAGATCCTTCTGATATTCCGATCATATCAGTAAGGTCTCTAACAGTCAACCGACGATTTTTGCGCACTAATTCCTCCACTTCATTGACGTGTTGGTCATCTGTTGACGTCGATGGCCGTCCGGAGCGCTCCAAGTCATCCACACGTTCTCGACCCTCTTTGTACCACTTATAAACATTTTTTTGTGACATGGTAGAATCACCAAAGGCCTTCCGCAACATCCTCAACGTTTCCGCAGCCGAAATTTCATTCCGCAAACAAAATTTGATAGCACTTCTCTGCTCAGACATTGTAAAAATCGAAAAATGCACTCTTGGTCGTTTGGAAAACACAAGCGTAAATATATTACTGATAATGACATTCACATGAAATTTGGCACAGATGTCATCAACAGTCCTGCCAACTCAAGAAAAAAAAGACCTGCCCGAATTGTTAGGCCCGCGAAGTTTAAATTGACCCTTACACCTTACTTTTTGCTCACAGTAGTACTATGAGCTCAGATTATTATTAAGAACGAGAGCGTAAGTTAAATACCCGTTACTCTGGGCAATTAGTGTTAAATAACTTCATGCGGCCCAGATAAGTATGCAACGTTTTTTCAACTCTGCCATTTCCCTGCAAACATTTTGTCGTGTTACTTATCTCCCTCGTCAATGCGAGAGTTTGGCGATAGCTTGAAGGCAGAGAGTTTGAAGATAGTTTGGCGATTTACACAAACAAAATAACTTACACAGAAAAAAAAGATCACGATATTTAGTATCAATCGGGTATTTTTCAGCATCGAATCGGCCTTCATCTGAAGAATACCCAGTTGATATGATCGAAAATATCACTCGTACATTTCGAACATATCAATGTGAAATGTTTCAGATCAACAATCTGATATTTGTTAATATCCCTGATATATTTATACCCGTTACTCGTAGAGTAAAAAGGGTATACTAAAGTCGTGCAAATGTATGTAACAGGGAGAAGGAAGCATCTCCGATATCATAAAGTATATATATTCTTCATCAGCATCAACAGCCGAGTCGATATAGCCATGTCCGTCTGTCCGTCCGTCCGTCCGTCCGTCCGTCCGTCCGTCCGTCCGTCCGTCCGTCCGTCTGTATGAACACCTAGATCTCAGAGACTAGAAGAGCTAGAGCAACCAAATTTAATACGTAAGCTAGTATTGTCTGTAGGCAGATCAAGTTTGTTTCAAATTTTGGTCACGCCCCCTCCCGCCCCCGCAATAAAAAATGTTGAATAACTCCCACAATTTTTAAGATATCGAGCTCAGATTTTGCAGTGTAGTCTTTGTGTCCAATATCTACAATCTCACAAATTTTCAAAAGGATCGGATAATAAATAGCCGAGTTAAAAAAATGTTGCATACTTATCCGAGCTGAGCTGAGTAACGGGTATTTCGAAGTCGGACAGGGCCGACTTTAACTTACGCTCTCGTTTTATAGTATTAATGTTCGACAGGGCTGAAATATTTAGTATATATTTTTATTTTTATAATATCAAAGGGGTATTTATGTGTTACCAATGGTGTATTTAATAATATCAAAGCTATATTTTAGTCAAAGATGTTTTTGAATAATAATTAGTGACTTTAGTTGGCTCGGGGTCCCGAAAAGTTGCGTTTGATCAAGCAACTTATGCATTTATATACACCAAAAAGAGCTGTTTGCCTACACAGTACTATTTCATGAATCTCCCGATTCAACCTTTAGTAGGCTTTTCGCTAATGACTGTCGCTGTTTGAATGTCTCTCCATGCGCTCACCGCTTTAAGCAGTTGGGAATTGCAATCAGCAATGAAAGCAAAAACAGACAAATCGTAAGAGTATTCGCTGTCTCGCTAGCTGCGGCAGAGACATGAACATTGTTTTTGCCTTTTTCGAGTTGGACTATAGCTGTCTCTCTTTGTTTTAAGAAACTCCATTTGTCTCTTTCTGCCCTCAAATTTTCGATGTCTACTTTGATCTGAAATCACGTCACTAGGGTATTTTTCATATCACTGTGAGAATTTCGCTTAGTAATAATATTTTTAGTATCAATGTAATACTAAAGCATCATATTGATATTAAATAGTAACTCTTGGATATTTAAAAATTGATATTTTTGAAATTATATTGGAAGATCAACTCGATATTGGATCTTATTTTTTTCTGTGTACAAATGTCGTTAACAAAAATAATGAAAAGTAAAGGCCCAAGCGAACTCCCCTGTGGAAGCCCAGAAGTTGACACATATGGCCTAGTAAGCGAGCTCTGTTTATTCTGACTCTGTAAGTCCTGTGGTCCAAATACGATTGAATCCAACATAATAAAGAGGAATGAAATCCAAGCTTAAGAAGCTTTGCAATTAATGCATGATGCCTTGGAAAAATCTGTGTAAGCAACATCAACTTGATGGCGTTTTTCAAAGAACCTGATGCAGTAATTACTAAAGACAGTTAAATTAGACGTGGTCGAGCGACCTGTCATAAAGCCATGTTGATTTGGGTTAATGTACCTCTTTACAAAAAAAGACAACTGTTTGGCTACAATAGATAAGTATGCAACGTTTTTTTAACTCTACCATTTATTATCCCATATTTATGAAATTATGTGAGATTGTAGAAAAATCTGAGCTCGATATCTTCAAAAATGTAGGAGATATTCTATATTTTAAAAACTTGATCTGAGTGCAGACAATACTGGTCTACATTTAAATTTTGGTGGCTCTAGCTCTTCTTGTCTCTAATATCTAGGTGTTCATACAGACAGACGGACATGGCTATATCGACTACTTTATGGGGTCGGAGATGCTTCCTTTAGTATACCCTTTTTACTCTTCGAGTAACGGGTATAATTAGTATACCCTTTTTACTCTATAATCTCTTTAATGTTTTGATACATCTACTAATTAGCTCTGGAGGTGACAGAAATTTCTGTTAATAAAAGATAAAGGTGCATACTTTTCGACTTTCGCTTATTTAACATGCGCCGTCTGCTAATATAATGTTAAAGTGTTAACATCGATGTTAATGCTCTGAAACATTTCTTCCACCGAGTTACGTGTATATCGAAGTGGGGCAGGACCGACTTTAACTTATGCTCTTGATTCTGTTATTACTGGATTACTCGCCTACTTAAATATCGTGCCCACCGCTGCATTTGCTACACAGTGCACCACAAATTGCTTGCCAGCAGAAAACTCTACCTCAAAGCTGATTGATTTTTCAGCTTCTTTTGCAACTACACTAAAAATTTTAGTTCTTACCGCTGCGAATGTTTTTCGATCTATAAGAACAAGGTTGATACGTTCATTTTGGATCCAAAGTTTTATTTCGACATCACTAAAAGACAAAACGGTTACAGGACTTGATTCCTTCTCACAAACAAATTCAATAATTAGCAGAATATAATAAATTCTGAATCATCCGTTTTAATCACCATTCGAATGGCACTGAATGCCTGTTGCTCGGGGGACATCTGAAAAGTCGCTGCGGGTGCAAAATCATCCAGCCATGGTTGTTCCATTATGTCAAGCAACGGATTCAACGGGTTCAACGGACTCAACGAATTCGACGGACTGGGTTCATAATCCTCATCCATGTGCCAGAAGAAAATGTCAGGCCAGTTTGCTGTAAGAGCATCATACTCTTCGGCAGACATAGCCTCTTGTGCCCCTGGCTGTGGATTTCCAGGATTCTCCATGGGGACGTATGTTGCAAACGAGTCTGGGAAAGCAGAATTTGTTTAGTTTTTGAGGAAATTTGATAAGTATTTTTACAAAATATTTACAGTTTTGTATTAGTTTGTGCTAGCAAATTTTTTAGACTATTGTTTTCCGTAAGTTGAAGTAGTTGACTTGACTGTTTTAGTGTTTGTGATAGAAAGTGTTATGCATGGACTACTAGATTTGGTGGAAAGTTGATAAATATCAATATAATAACACAACGAACAATCTTTTGATTATAGCTCGATTACCAAAAAATCGGATCGATAAATAATCCCGACCACCAAATATGTGTAGAAGGTACGAAAATTCTATCTTTAAGTCTGTGGTAGATATGATGCTTTGCCAAATTGTGCTGGCGGAAGGGGGCGTGGCCAAAATTGAAAATAAACTTGATCTGCCTGCAGATCTAAGAAGTTTTTCTACCATACACGTCAAGCCTCTATCTCTTACCATCTCTGAGATCTGTGTGTTCATACGGACAGACAGACGGACATGGCTGTATCGACTCGGCTGTTGATGCTGATCTAGAATATATATACCTTATGGGGTCGAAGATGCTTCCTTCTACAGGTTATAAAAAACGTTGCATACTTATTTGAGCCGCATGCGCGATTTGCTTTCTATGCGGTTTCTATGCCATCTCCTACGTCAGTTTGAAAGCTATCGCCAGCAAACTTTGCACAAAATCTTCTGGTACAAATACGCTACACATTTGTCGGAACCGGCCGAATCGGATGACTGTAACATATAGCTGCCATAGGAACGATCGGTCGAAAAACTAGTTCTAGTTAGGAAAACCTTTTTGTTTTCAATGCAAACGTCTCCAAACTCCGTATTTACTAGTTTTTGATGCTTCTCCATAATTCCACCAAGTTTGGTCAAAATCGCACATCTATATAGTATAGCTGCCATAGAAAAGTGAGGTTAAAACAAGAAAGAAAGTCGGTCAAGCCCGACTATAACATACTCTGTACCAAGAAATTTTGTCTTTTGATCATAACTCGAAAACCGTTCATCCGATCTTCTTCATTTCTTTGGCGTATCGATAAGTTATCCTAATAACTAATTATGTCCAGAAGGAACAAGCCATTTATCTTCAAAACTGTGGGAGATATGACGTTTTTTCTAAATTGCGGGGGCGGGAGGGGGCGTGGCCAAAATTGAAAATAAACTTGATCTGCCTGCAGACATAAGAAGCATATGTCCCATACACGTCAAACCTCTATCTCTTACCATCTCTGAGATCTGTGCGTTCATACGGACAGACGGACGGACAGACGGACGGACGGACGGACGGACAGACGGACAGACGGACATGGCTATATCGACTCGGCTGTTGATGCTGATCAAGAATATATATACTTTATGGGGTCGGAGATGCTTCCTTCTGGATGTTACATACTTCTGCACAAACTTATTATACTCTGTGTACCTACGGTACAGAGTATAAAAAAGGATATTAAACAAGAAAGAAAGTCGGTCAAGCCCGACTATAACATACTCTGTACCAAGAAATTTTGTCTTTTGATCATAACTCGAAAACCGTTCATCCGATCTTCTTCATTTCTTTGGCGGATCGATAAGTTATCCTAATAACTAATTATGTCCAGAAGGAACAAGCCATCTATCTTCAAAACTGTGGGAGATATGACGTTTTTTCCATATTGCGGGGGCGGGAGGGGGCGTGGCCAAAATTGAAAACAAACTTGATCTGCCTGCAGACATAATAAGCAAATGTCCCATACACGTCAAACCTCTATCTCTTACCATCTCTGAGATCTGTGCGTTCATACGGACAGACAGACGGACAGACGGACATGGCTATATCGACTCGGCTGTTGATGCTGATCAAGAATATATATACTTTATGGGGTCGGAGATGCTTCCTTCTGCCTGTTACATACTTTTGCACAAACTTATAATACTCTATGTACCTCTCTGGTACAGAGTATAAAAAAGGATATTAAAAAATATCCATTGGATGATTTCCGGTATCCATTTGGAAATGATATGTCTAAAATATCACTCAAAGAATATGAAAATTGATGATCATTTGAATGATCTTGCAGCTCCGCTGGATGATTAAAAGGATATTTTTGAAATGGGCATTTCCATGGTGTCGAACTTGACCGTCGTACGCACTTAAATTTAAAAAAAATTACAAAAAAATCTGATTTTTATTTTGACAATGTGCATAACATATACCACTTGATTAGCCCTATAATTGGTGCAAAGGTTGATTTTGGGAAATTTTTCGTTTTCGAGATAATTGCAAAAAACCAAGGCAAATATAGAAGTGGTTTTCGCGTTCGACAATTCAAACGCTGATTTCAACGAATCCTGAGGGAATTTCTTAATGTGACTAATTTTTGAATTTTGTGCATTGAAGCCTTTTTAAAATGATTTTGATTTTACCTCAAAATGTTTTATACTTTTTCAAATTTTCATTTTAAGCACTTTCGCACGGGACAGGTCGCACGGGACATATTTTTCCACCTTGATATTGATGTGGTTTCTGTTATCATGCAAAGCAAAACCTTACAGTCAATTGCAATCGCATAGTCTGTTATGGTTTCTTATTCAATCGTCATTAACTCTTTGAACCCATAGAATGATTTTAGATATCAAAATTCAATGAAAACTATAGGCACCTTTTTAAGAAAAAGACGTGCAAAAGAACCTTAAAAATGAGAAAATTTGTGGTTACGCGACTTTGCATTCAAAAATCCCGAAATGGGTTATGAATTAATGTAAGACTGGCGTACATAAGTGCAATTTAGTTGTTTCCCCAAGAAAATCTGATAAAACATAGAGTTTTTAAGTACTTTTTGTTTTTTGGTCTAGGTGGACCTTTCGGTGAAAATGCCCATATATCCTTTACAAATGCTTGAAACTTGAACAATCTTGCAATTTTTGTACCGCATTCGAAAGGGTCTTGAAAAGTCCTTTGTTTCTTAAAAGAAGGTAGAAGAAGAAGAAGGTCCCCAAAATGGCTTGCCTTCAGCTGGAGTTTACTGTGGCAAACAACTCATCTGCCAATAGATCCATGCAACTTTCGGCCTTCAAGTTTACAAAATGTTAATAAAGTGAGAACTATTTCTGCAGAATGTACTAAGAAATGCCTCAAATTTCACTTAGCTCTGCTCACATTTCTGGCCTTTCCAGGTCATCGCCGGAGTTGAGTTTGCCCACTTCATCCGCTTGTGCTGCCATTTTCATTTGCCGCATTTGCCCAGCCACCTGTCATCGCATTTTGTTATTGTTGTTGGCTTCTGCTTCTTCATTTGATTAAATACAGAAACAGCATTTAATCAAAATGAAATGTGCAAATACGGGAGAAGGGTACACAGCGTCGTGGTAAATGTGTATGCACATATGTATGTACTTACTTATGTACATGTACACTTACTTTCCAAAGGCAAAACAACAGAAGAAATTAAATTAATTAAATAAATAAATAACCGCAGGAACAAATAAATAAATAACAATGAGTTTCAGCACGCAAGTGAAATATTTTTTGAAATTTTCGTAACCGTTTTTTTGTTTTTTTGTTTTTTTGTTTTTTTGTTGTTTTTTGGTGGCCAAAGATGAAAATCATCTCCAAGTGAAATGCACAATAACAAAAACAAAGGCAATTGAAGTTTGCCGAGCACGTGACCCTGACTTGGATATGCTTCGTTGAACAGCTCAAGGGGATGTTGGTTAGGCAGGGGGGATGTAGCACTTAGTGTCTTTATCATGGGCCTAAACTATTTTCAATTAGTTGTTGAGAATAATTATAATTGATAGATTAACTAAATATGGCAGACATGCAATCGTGTTTATTATTATAATAACTTGATAAAGCATGT
Source organism: Lordiphosa fenestrarum (assembly GCA_035044985.1). NCBI lineage: Eukaryota > Metazoa > Arthropoda > Insecta > Diptera > Drosophilidae > Lordiphosa > Lordiphosa fenestrarum. The sequence goes on from JAWNNO010004426.1 coordinate 1,514,565, forward strand.
ACATTTATACTCGAGCTCTCCAAGTTGGCATGTCATTTGAATACTACCTGGTGGATGTCGAATTCTGTTGTTGTGAGAAGCAGGGGAATGGCTGTGATCAAATCTTGTTTGTTTGCTAAGAATTTGCAATTAAATTGAAAGGGGTTTATTAATTGGGTCGTACCTTTAAAGCGAATCAATATGTACATGAATACAAATTGATTTTTATAACTTGAAACCAAATGGGGTACTTCCTTCTGCGGATTTGTTTGTAACTGGTTTAGTAAAAGCGTTAAGTTGGAGAGCTTTTAAGTTCAACACGTGGCGCAGTAGGCGGTTATTCCTTTGTTTGTTCTGTTGTTTTCCAAATGGTTTAGGAAAAGCGTTAAGTCGGAGAGTTTTAAAGTTCAGCACGTGGCGCAGTAGGCGGTTAATCCATTGTTTATTCTGTTGTATATCAAATTTGAATTGACTATTTGTTTTTGTAAGTTTTTATACTCTGTACCGTAGGTACATAGAGTATTATAAGTTTGTGCAAAAGTTTGTAACATCCAGAAGGAAGCATCTCCGACCCCATAAAGTATATATATTCTTGATCAGCATCAACAGCCGAGTCGATATAGCCATGTCCGTCTGTCCGTCTGTCTGTCTGTCTGTCCGTATGAACGCACAGATCTCAGAGATGGTAAGAGATAGAGGTTTGCCGTGTATGGGACATATGCTTCTTATGTCTGCAGGCAGATCAAGTTTATTTTCAATTTTGGCCACGCCCCCTCCCGCCCCCGCAATTTAGAAAAAACGTCATATCTCCCACAGTTTTGAAGATAGATGGCTTGTTCCTTCTGGACATATTTAGTTATTAGGATAACTTATCGATCCGCCAAAGGAATGAAGAAGATCGGATGAACGGTTTTCGAGTTATGATCAAAAGACAAAATTTCTTGGTACAGAGTATGTTATAGTCGGGCTTGACCGACTTTCTTTCTTGTTTCTTCTGTAACTTGGCTTTTTGAACGGTAAATTGTTGATTAATTAAAACTTTATGTGCGATTTATAAAAAGTGATGATCATTTACAGTTCTATATTTGGTATACAAACATTGAACGGTGTTCTCAGAATGCTCCAAGAAGCCTCAGCAAGTCAAGCAAGCAACAATGTATAGCACTTATCTGTCAAACGATTAATCGTTCCGAATATGGGTCGTTCCATTGCTGAGAACAACAGATCAAGTCCACGCAATAAAAAAGTTGAATATCTTCTACACTTACATTAAGATATCGAGCTCAGATTTTGCAGTGTAGTGTATGTGGCCAATATCTACAATCTCACAAATTTTCATAAAGATCGGATAATAAATGGCAGAGTTCAGAAAACGTTGCATACTTATTTGAAACGCATGAGGCCCTGAGTAACGGGTATTTCGAAGTCGGGCTGGGCCAAGCTTAACTTACGCTCTAGTTTATGTTTCAAGGGTTGGAAATAAGAGCGTGTTCGGCTCTCATGACTAAACATAAAGGATACAACTTGTCAGAAGAAATGCAGTCTGATGACATGCTTTTAAATGTTTGACAACACATTTTTGGAAGACTACAACAATTGGAAATCGCTAACGATTTGTTTGAATAGTTTAACCGATAGTTAGATTTATTCGGATCTTAGACAAACGATTAAACATATCCCAAAATGATAGCTTTCATTGTTTAAACGTAGGAGTTCGTCATGGAAGTGAACCACACCTAACTAATCAAAGGGAAGCCGGTTCGGTTGGCCATTATCAAGTGGAATTGGCGATTCGGTTTCGGTTTGGCATCCCTCATATAAACTTAAGCTTGACAGTCTCCTTTTATTTTGTAAAAAGGGTATTTAAATTTCGATTATACAGTCCTAACTTTTCTCTAATTTGTCTACTTACTGTTGCAGTTTGCCACATCGATTTGGCGAATGCCAACAGTTGAGGTAATTGTAATGGATATGGCTTGTAATTAGGGAATGCCACTCTAAGACGCGTGTGTTAGATCACACAATCGATCGTGCATAAAAGTTATAATGAGAAAAATGATCTGTTCCATGATTAGCAGAATTAATTTAAGAAAATGGAGGAAAGTTAACGTTTTATTTAAATTGATGAAGGTTTTAAATGGTTTTCATACAAGAATTTCTTTAAGAATTGCTAGTTGTCTGATCTGCCAATTGACCAAACAGTGTGGAAATGTGTGAAAGCTATTAAAATAGTTTAATGCAAGCATTGAAGACGCTACCATTGAAATCCAAAAAGTTTGCCTTACCAAGGGCCGATTTCTCAACTTCTACATAGATGTTATGTGTCAGATAAACAAAAATTTTGCTCTGTTATTTGTAGGTTTATGTGACAGATACATAGAGCTGTAGTAGAATAGAAATCGGTCCCAAGACTATTATTTTTATACCTGTCTTTTCTTTGTGGAATTTAAAAAGATGTTAAAGTTAAATGTTTGAGCCCATAATTAGGGTCCATGCTTCTATATGATTAAGTTTTCTTGCTGTTTTACAACCTTTTTCTAAAAATTATACCAAAATAATGGCGGATCAGTTTTTAAAAGCGTCGAACTAAAGGTTCTGTCTCGAAAACTCAACTATAACTTGCTGAAACATTTTCACTGCCATTTTCAATCAAATTATTTGCAATTTTAATACAATTGTTTCTGAAATTAGAAATGAAATTTGCAGGCTGGTCACACTACACCAAAGCCAAATACAATTAATCATATCATTCTTAAGGCAGCTAGGTAATAAAGGCGCTCAATCTAAATGTTGTTGACTTTTTGGCAAAACTTGAATCAAATAAACCAAGCTGCTCAAGTTTCTTGAATATAGCCAAGTGACGAAGCTTTTTATTAGGGCACATTTTGATTGGTTTATAACCTAATTAATTAATATCTCTAAAACCATAAAAGTCTTCAGCTTTTGGAAAACAACATAATTTGATATTTGCTTAAGACAATAAATGGTATATTCTTAGAAGTTATATCATGGTGGCCAGCACTGAAAAAAATTTAGAAATAAAATTTAGCAAACAATTAACTAAAATTATTATTAATAAGAAATAAGAAAGTGTAGAAATGTTTTAGACTTTATTATTGAAACTCAGCCATAAAAGTGGTGGTGGTTTTCGGTTCGGTTTCGCATTTCTAAAAGAAAGCCGGTTCATCAGCTGGAATAAGCGGTTCAGTTCGGCTCAGAACCGGTTTGCATCCCTAGTTTTACGGGATTTAGGTGTGTGCTGTTATAGGCGAGCGCGACCTCAAAATAGTTTTGTTTAGTGGAAAAAAAGTATGCTGGATGACAGCGGATGAATGTTATTAAAACTTTAAATTTAAAAGTGCTGAAATAGAGTATGAAAGTGTCTTCTTTCCGATGTTCCAATTGTTTTTTTTTAAACATATTTGCCACAAACTGTAAAAATCGCATATAAAAATCGACTAGAACATCAAAATTGCTGCTTATCGGAAAAATCAGCTAATTCAAATAGTAAATTTTAGCAAAAACAAAATAGAGGAAAGTAACTTCAGCTCGGCCGAAGTTTGAAGGACATGTCCACTGATAACAAACAAGTTTTTCCCAATAAGATTACTTTTCTGACTCTACTTTTGTATGACAGCTTTACTATATAGATGTCCGATTTCGACCAAATTTGGCAGAGTTATGGAGAAGCATTAAAAACTAGTAAATACGGAGATTGGAGACGTTTGCATTAAAAACAAAGAAGTCTTTCTCACTAGAACTAGTTTTTCGACCGATCGTTCCTATGGCAGCTATATGTTATAGTCATCCGATCCGGCCGGTTCCGACAAATGTGCAGCATATTTGGACCAGAAGACTTCGTGCAAAGTTTGGTGGCGATAGCTTTAAAACTGACGGGGGAGATAGCATAGAAACAAACGGACAGACGGACATGGCTATATCGACTCAGCTCGTCATGCTGATCAAGAATATATATACTGTATGTGGTCGGAAATGCTTCCTTCTATGCGTTACAAACATCTGGACAATTTTAATATATCCTTTGCAAGGGTATAAAAAAACCTAGTTTTATTTCAATTACTTAAAAAATCAACACAATTGTTGAAAGTCGGCCAGATCAGTTATATGGCTGCTTTATAACAACAAATAACAAAATGGAAACAAGCGAATCTTGGTGAGACGTCTTGAAGACCCAAAATATGGGTACTAGAGCTGGTCGCCTGATCAGTCACGTCACGAACGATACACGAAGGAAAAATCTACTTACGCACGATTCACTCAAGATCTAGTGATGACTTTCGGACGCAAATGTTCACGCACTATAAAAATGCACTTTCATAAAAACTGATTCAACAAAATACAACGCAGTTTATACAAATAAGAGAAGATCCCTCAAATATCACAAGAAGTCTAAAAAAAAACAAGAAAGAAAGTCGGTCAAGCCCTACTATAACATACTCTGTACCAAGAAAATTTGTCTTTTGATCATAACTCGGAAACCGTTCATCCGATCTTCTTAATTTCTTTGGCGGATCGATAAGTTATCCTAATAACTAAATATGTCCAGAAGGAACAAGCCATCTATCTTCAAAACTGTGGGAGATATGACGTTTTTTCTAAATTGCGGGGGTGGGAGGGGGCGTGGCCAAAATTGAAAATAAACTTGATCTGCCTGCAGACATAAGAAGCATATGTCCCATACATGTCAAACCTCTATCTCTTACCATCTCTGAGATCTGTGCGTTCATACGGACAGACAGACAGACAGACGGACGGACGGACAGACGGACAGACGGACATGGCTATATCGACTCAACTGTTGATGCTGATCAAGAATATATATACTTTATGGGGTCGGGGTTTATGGGTTCCTTCTGCCTGTTACATACTTTTGCACAAACTTATAATACTCTATGTACCTTCGGTACAGAGTATACAAATTTTGTGCATGCTGAATTGACGATGTTTGATCTTAATTCATGCACGAATAACACACGTATTACAGATATTCACGCACGAAATTCTAAGCTTTCGCACGTTCACGTCGTGAAATTGTTCAAACCCATGCTGTGGCATGTTGTGGTTTTATTATATTTTCTATTTTGTTCCCCCAAATGTTAAATTCAACAAATATTAATTAGCTTTATCTTTAAATTTCCCTTCGCTTTTGTACCCTTTCAAGGGTATATTGACATCGGCTAAGTTCAAGTTAACTCTGCTCCATCTCTTTCAGCAGTAATTCTCAATTAATTTGTAGTTATTTATCACATTTTATTTCTGCATAAGTAATTCAGTTTGGGTTTCCTTTTAGATATACCAATATGCATGATTGTATCGGTTGATTAGAAACTTGTTTGCAAGCTTGTCAAACTAATTAAACAAATTGATTAATTGCACAGCTTACAAAGTTTTTGTATAAATCGTTTTGAAACTCCTTCAGTTAGAACACATACATACATACATATGCGTCACATCTCTCGGCTTATGCAACGATGGCCATAAAATGATGAAAGGTGTTTAATTCCCCATTCTCTCGCAGTGTAAACGGGAGTCAGGCAAATTGTCAGGCGTTAATAATTCTTTTATGCCGCTGCCGCGCAAAGTGTTAAAGCAAATTGACGACCGGCCTCCTCCTCCACCAACCCGCCCCACCCATATCAAAACGAAAACCTCTCGGCGAAAAAATGTCACATTTGCTCAATTGATTAGCGGGACGCGTTTACAGTGCCTCATAAAAGGTTGTGTACACAGGCAGTAAACTGATGTTTATGATCTGGCATCATCATCTGTTTAGGACTGGCCGGAATTCACGTTTTTTTTTGAGTTTAATTTGGCTTTTCTGGTATTTACACGCGAAAACTCATACTTGAGGGGAAAATTTTTAGTTCACCCGGTTAATAATCAATATGCCATTAAAAAAGCTGCAAATTAATATTATGTGCAATAAATATTTAAGTATATTATTTAACAGAGTTTTATTGTTTGTTGATCCACACACGGATTGTGCGCCGCTAAACTGGAGCATGGGAGAAATTTGCGACTTAGCAAAAGATTTGTTATTGAAAGTTAACGAAAGAACTTTAAGTCGCCAGTTAGCAAGTTCGTGGGGTAAATAATGTTCTATTGTGTAGATAAGTTGGGGTTCAAAGGAACCCCATTTGAGGCCAACAAGTATAACGATCTTCGCTTGGCTTTCTTGAACTTTCTTCTTTCTCATGAATCTCTTTCTGGTTGGCTCTAATCTTTTCCCAAGTATTTGATATATCAGCAGTTTCTCATTCCTCATTCCAAGCGATTTATCTACAACTGGTTAAGAGTGTCTTTTCGAACCAAATGCTAACCAGATTTAACTGGATTTAACTAAAAGGTTACTTTCTGTTGGCAAAATACAAAAAAAGAACATCTGGTATCCAAGTAAATGTCTTGTCCCTCACCCCTTTCATCAGTTGATGCAGTTAGAGCTGAGCTTAGAGATAGATATAGACATTTCAATTCACTCGATTACAATTAACAGCACTAGAAAGGCAGCGGCTCACCGACTTTGACACACCCTAACCCTTGAAGTGCCTGTGGAATCTATTAGTTATTAAACTTAGCTGTCAGTGCAATTTCGACCTGAGGTTTAATTTTTTGAAAACGTTTTAAATAAAATCCAGCACCAAGAAAGCTGTAAGCCGAGCGACTACCAAACCGACAATCAGACAGACTCATTAATTGCCCGACAAGACAATCACCTGCCTGGTAATTGATTCTATCTTATGAGCAATAGTTGTCTAGAGAAGGGAATAGGAATCGACAGGGAAATACCACAGAGCATGCCATAGAAATGGAAAGCGTTTGGGGTGCGGTTGGTGGTTTTGGAATGCGCCGCCGTGGGCTTCTAATACAGAAACCAAAGTCGGGCAAACAGATTGAACTACTCAAACAGGTAATAAATGCACTAACAGAGTGTGATGGACTGGGGGGATACCCAACAATTGTGTACTCAGGGACAAACTGATTTAAAATAATGACATATTTCCATATTTTCAATTGTCAAAGGTGGAGCTCAATCAATAGAAGTTTAGAAAGTCAGAAGTGCCTTAGATTAAAACATATTTTCCATTTTAACCAACAAAATTGTTGCTGAAATTCCAATTTCAAACTATTATCTTACATTCGACTTTAATTTTTGAACAACTTTAACATAATCGTATCAAACTCTTTCTTAGCTTTAAAATAAATTTACCCAAATAGTATTACGATTTTTCAATACTATTTGACCTGAAACTAACTAAAACTCGGCTGTTTTGGTCACTGTTTGGTCAATGTTCTTTTCACTATTTTGGTCACTGTTTTGGACACTGTTATGGTCATTGATTAAAGATTCGGTTAGGTTCCAGTTCACTGAGTGATCCCTTAGAAAAATACTGCGTATGCCACTGGCTGGCGGGTTAAACTGCGAGTACTTCTGGTCACAGGAATTAATGGGTAGATGATTCCAAAGATTTATTCCAAAACCACTCAAAGGGAAAGCGGGTCTCTTAAGTGTATTAAACACTTAGGAGAATACAATCAACTCAGAATCATCGGCTTCAATCACTACATCAATGGTATGGACTTCCTCTCGCCTGGGCAGTCCACGAACAGGTGTGTGTACTAAACTACCCATCCATAGCTCCCATAGGAACAATCGGTCGGAAAACTAGTTTTAGTATGAAAAATTTTTTTCTTTTCAATGGAAACGTCTCCAAACTTTGTACTCGTAAGTTTGCTATGTTCTTATACAATTCTACCAAGTTTTATTAAAATCGGACAACTATATGGTATAGCTGCCATACAAAAGATAGGTCTGAAAAACTATCTTAGTTGGAAAAACTTTTTTGTTTTTAATGGTAACAACCTGCAATTTTGTATTTGTTTGTTCTCGTGCTTTTACATAATTCTACGAGTTTTTGTCCAAATCGGATGACTATATCATATAGCTCCCATACGAACGATCGGTCGGAAAATGGGAAAAAGAGTATTTCTTGAAAATATTTAAGCGAGCACTTCGGCACAGACGAAGTTAGCTTAGCTTTCTCGTCTTTTATGATTTTTAGCACTGTTGAATGGTTAACCGCATTATAACAACATTTCCAGTCCAAATAGATATTTTAAAATCTTTTTTTCAGTGTAAAATATCACTTTTCTCTGTGTAGTGCAATGTTCTCACTTCAAGATCTTTTATTTAACAGAAAGAAACAATATTGTCGGACTTGGCTGGATTCGATCCCCACACCTTTCCACTCAACTACGGCGACGTGTTAGCTCACTGCGCCATTGCACACGTTTGTAGACTCACTTCTAAATGACAACTCATACCTTACTGTGCGTTGGTTGAGTGTTGTGTTGAATAGTGCTCATTTCAAGAACATTTAAAACATTTGTTATCAACAATTTAAAAGAACATCTTGTTCTAATTTTGAGTGTAGGCAACAAATTTTCTGAACAAGTTTTTTCCCTCTATGCATGTTTAAATTTCCTAAAGAAAATACTCACTCACATGGTTACTGAGCGTTGGGCTTATTGCCGAACCTTCCATTTATTTTAGCGATCGATTTAGCAAGCTCAAATCACTTTATCAAATCTCTAAATCTTCATTTTCTTCTTCTTTGGCCTAATATATCTATCGCAGCCGATTAATAATCTCGGTCATCGCCTTTAATATATGCCACTCGCCTGCCTTGTGCGAGCTGGCACCATTTGGTCGCAACAAGAATATTAATTTCTCCCCAGTCCTCCGCATTCCATTTTGATCTCCTTTTTTTTGCTGGAGCTAATCTTTTTGTTTTGCTCTATCTGTCCTCCTCAAGAATAGGTGAGTTAAGACCAAGGTGAGTTAAGACCAAGGTGAGCTAAGAGCGCGGTGAGTTAAGACCAAGGTGAGTTAAGACCACTACGTTAACGTAAGCATTCGGCCAACGTAAGCAATTTAACAACACTGGCTCGGCAGTAACGAGAGTAACTGCTTTCCATCTTGTTGCAGTTGACAGCAGCTTATTAACTTAAATGTGAAAGCATTTTCTGTTATGGATTTTGCATTGTACATTTTCCTCAGTGAAGATTGGTTGCAATGAAATGCAAATTTAGCTGGAAATATTCTGGCTGCTTCTGCCAGAAGGAAGCATCTTCAAATCAGTTAGGTATAAATATTCTTGATCAGCATCAATAGTCGAGTCGAGAATGACGATTTAAAAGGCAGGCCAATTTTCGTACTTCCGTTCCTGTTTTGTCCGTTCTTCAAGTTCTTAAAATTATAACATAAGTTCTTAAATGACGAACAATATAAGAAAACTCGCTCTACCATCTCTGAGATCTATTTGTTTGGTGAAGATCGGTTGAAAGATAGTCGAGTTATAGGGAAGCAAAGATTTTTGATGGGCAGCACCGGGTTATGTATAAATACATCAGACGTTGTCGCTGGGTGTGGACGTATTGCAGTCTGAGCAGGATTTGGCCGATTCTTAAGTTTCTATTAGTCCCGAATTAGATCGGTCTTTACGTCGGATCATTATGAGACATGCTATCTGATCTGCAGGACATGATGTCAGTGGTGATGATTCCTTTTAGTTGCCACGCTGCATGATAAGCAGTACTTGATCAAAGTCATGGAATGCTGGAAACGTATTTCGATAAAGTAGTTGAACCGTTTCTAATGTACAATTGCACACGCTCATCATTTACAGAACATTATGAAATAAATTAATAATATTAAATGCAGTTGTTGCTCTTCAATTGCTGTTCTTAAAATAATGTCACCTTAATTACATTTGTTTACTGCGAAAATCTAAATAAGCCAGATCAGCTGTTGTGGAGGTGGAAGTGGCCGCTCGCCGCAGTAGAAACAGTTTGTGAACTTATCGATAAGACATGCAGTCGATGACAGAATGCGCAGAAGTTCTTAGTTTGAGCGTCTGCCATGAATCAGTTCCAGCTGCAGAGCTCACGATCTGGCCCATATTTGTGATATTTTGATTGTTTGAACTTGCATTTAATAATCGCATTTTGAATACAAGCGTCCAGCAAATCAGTGTGACCTTACCGTTTGCCAGCCGTTTGAGGTATTTTTTAAGTTTTCTTAGGACTTTGTGACCCCACTAAAGCTTTCAGTCCGATACTAATTTTTAATTTCGTGAAGGAAATCATATGTTCTGGACATCAGCCTTAAGGGGTATAGCATTAAAAGCCAACCGAACCTTGAATTTTACATTGGGTTTGAAGCCCCGAACCGAACCTCCTGTAGAATCTAAGAGGTTTGCAGCCTGGGTTATATTATGATCCCTTCAAAATATTCATTTTGGTTTCGGTTGACAGCCCTGCAGTTGACTTTGTTTTCGATGATTGTGTAGTATACGTTTTAAAGTCAAGAATCCTCCATTTAAGATAGTCGAGTCTTGGCTGCCATTTCCGGTTAAGGGAGCAGCTTTCATGCAGCTTACATGTAATAACATTGCCCACTTTAAGGCGTTCCAAGCAGTTGCATGTCGCATCAACCCTCTCTTCTTTTTCGCCCGATCTCTCAAGAGGGTATCACGAATTGCTATTGCAGAAACGTTAGCATAGCCCAAGGCCAACCGCCGCCGCCGCTTGTGTTCTAATTGAACTCCACTTACAAGCTAGAAAAATGTTATACTCGTATAAATAGAAATACATCAGACTGTCGAAGCAGGAACTACTATTTGAGGCGTGTGTGAGAGCTACTTGAGAGTCTCTCTGGAGTCAAGAAACTGCCAACCCTGAGACTATCAGCCGGTTCTAGATAAACTCCATGTGTTGTGCGAATAGTTTAGTAGAAATTCTGACACCCTTGGCTAGATAATTGCAAGGCATAGGCAGCGAAACGAAGCAGCAGCAGGACACAGTTGCTGGTGAGATTTGGCTTAAGCCAAAATGCAAATCGGTCAACGGGCAATGGACTCTCCGGCACGTTTCTTCCGCAATGGCAAATTCAGCGAAATCAAAAAATAAAACAAAAAACCAGAGCAAAACAAAACTCTGACTTTGTTATCGTTCACAGATGGTTGAGATGATTGTATGTATTTCGGTTGGGCAATTTTTCATCACAAAAATCAGAGTTCGAAGAACTCGGCAAACTGGCAAACGTAAACAACAACAACAGCAACAAATTGCACACACACACAAAATGGCGACAAGCGAAAAAAACTATTAGAAGCGGTTTTTAGGGGCCGACATCTCTCGTTGTTGATATTTGTTGACGTTGGCCAAGTTGAAGTCGGCCGACTGAGTCGGATCACTGGTATTTTTAGTGTGTGGCCGTTGATTTACAAGGTGAACCGGTACGGTAGCCAAGACCAGTTCAAAACCTCAGGCCCAACGGGCCAAAAAACAACATAAAATCAGACAAAGCACATCAACGAAAATAAGTCCACAAAACGGATATGGATGAGTCTTCAAAATGTATTCTTATCAATCCTTTAGAAGTGACCAAATTAAGACCAAAATATATTCAAATATATTTCAGCTTATGTTATAGACCCTAAAAACTGAAGCTTTGCTTTGAAATACAGGCAAGTGTGTGGAGCTAAGCCGCTAATGGGCACTACCTTTAGGTAGTGTACGTAAAGCTACAAGAGAGCCAGTGCAAAACGAAACCAAACCCAGCTTGATCTAGTTCCTCAAGCCATAACTATTATCTTATATGATGAAGCTCACCGATCTGAACTTATCCCATCCTAGCAAGCTGGGAACACATTCAATCCAAGATGCTGACGTCAATACATGATAATCGGTTGCTTCACACCTTTGACGAACACGTGCCAGCTTCTCTCGCAGCACATTTGTAAATGACCCTTAATTATAAGGTGAGCCAAGATGTGTCTATTTATCTCTTTATACAGTCATTGAATGTATGTTTGGATGCATGTTTTGTACTAGATGCGGGTTAAAGGCTTTCCCCACTATTGCACCAAATCTTATGAAACTTGTAGACACAGAAAAAAAATAGTAATATCATCTGGGGGCTCATTATTCTATGTTCTCAAGTCAATTATACACTTGAAAATGAACTTGAACTTGAAAAAAAAATATCAGTTTGATATAGCTCGAGCTTATAAAATTAATATTTTAAGATCAAATTGATATTTTATGTAGATATTTTGTCAGAAAAAATAAAAAAATATATTGGAAAATACCAAAATAATACTTTTAATTTACGGTTGCCATAAAACTGGTTCGGCCCCGTTCATTTTCATCATGCCAGAATTTTTTTGTTGGGCTCAGCACATTTAACTTAAGATGTTTCGATGCATTGTCAATATCTTTTATCAACTTAGTTTTATCAAGTATTTAACTTACATCTAATAGCCCCTTTCCCTTGGGCATCATTTCTATCATTTTCATTTCTGGAAAATTTTGTCGTTTCCATTGACAAAACATCATTTTGTTGACATTCACAACGATACGTGGACAAAAACAGCCGATGCTTTGATTTTGTTGATTATTATTTGGCTAAAGGATTTGTTATTGTGTTGGCTGGATCTTTTTTCAGGTTCTTGGGGTTTTCCGGGGGCTCATCTGTAAACAAACAAATTACTTACCTCTTTGATATTTTGGTTTTTCTGATGACACTAATGGCACTGAGAGAATGTCGGAAAAAATGCCAAATCCACTCGGGGCGAATTTCATCATTTTTAAGAAATGACACGAAATGTAAGGAAATGAAAATGGAGAAACGTATGGCAGAAATGATATAATTTTCTCATTTCTTGTCATTTCAAGAAATGATGTTTCATTTCTTTAGTGGAAATAGGCAAAAGTCAAAAGTCGTGTTCATTCCTACTCAAATCGCATGGGAATCGGGTCATTTATAAGTCGAAAACGGTTTGTGGAACACATTATTGTATTGAATATTCAAAATCCAATTTAAAATTCCGAGATCTTGCTTTTGTGTATCATCGGAAAGGCTTTGGAGTCGAGCATCTTAAGAAACGGAGGCTTTGATGGGTGAGGATTTTAAAAGTAGTTCTAAATGCTATTCTAGGTTTTTTATTACACTTTCCAGCCCATTTAAGGGTTCAGTCGCTGAAACCATCGAGATAACAGATGAAATCGCTAGACAGGAGGTCCAATGTCTGATGTCTACCATTTTTGCTAAGCCGAACTGAAATTTTAGGTTCGGAAGAGGTTTGGTTCACAGTAAAATAAAAGTCATAATTATGCAGCCCTGGTTTTTAAGTGCTGTTTCAGGCGGTGCTGCCCAGCATAAATATTTGCTTTCCCTATAATTCGTCTATCGTTCATCTGATCTTCACCATTTCTTGGAAGGATAGATCAATAATACTGATTTCTAATTATGTGCAAAAGATATGAACCTTCTATCTATAAATTTGAGGAAAGATATAAGGGTTTTTCCAAATTTCGGGGGCGGTAGAAGGCGTGGCTAAATGGAAATGCTAGCAAAGCAGTCCAACAGACAGTTCTTTGTCATGTTGATTCCTCAGTCGAACAAAAACAATCATCGCATTTCTTGGATGATGTTGAATGCTTGCCTGTGGAACAAGGGTTTAAGTCTTTTACATGGATTCTAGTCATGCCCGTTACTGTTCTCATACAGCTATTAGTAAGCGTACATTTGATTTAACTTTCAATATAGGCGATTATGCAACAAGTTCTTGTTTTTATGTCCAAAACTGTCAAAGCCCTCTTTAATATATTCAAAACTCCAACAAATTTTTAAAATAATTCACATTAAAATATTCTCAGAATTTATCTACAAAGAAGAGTATTCTAGATTTGCTGTTTGATATCAAGTTGGGGCATTATGTTATTTATTTTTTATCTACATCTCTGATATGCATAACTGGGCTAGTGACGTCTGAATGTTTTGTGCTTTTGTTTATTTATAAGCCGCACAGACGAGACAACCAAATTCAATTAATGCAGCTCAAATGCTTATCAAAAAGTTATTGAAACTTATTATTGTCGTGTGTCGTTTATGATGATTGCCTCAAATGATTCATGGCGACATGGGGAAAACCCCGAAATAAACTAAAACGATAGCCAAACGAAACATGATTAATTAATTAAGGAAGATGTCCCAGACTTTCGCAAATTGTTGGCGGGTATCAAGTTAATTTTCAATTTCAGAGAAAATAAGTACACAGCAAACGTAATTAATAATACGCCGGCAGTTTTCAGCGCTTTGCCTAATCAATAATTATGGTTTGTTGTTGTTTTTGTTTTTTTTACAATAATAGCGTTGATTTGTTAATGATAAGATGCTCCGATCGTTGGTTTGAGGAAGTGCTGGAGGTGGGGAGCGTAACTAAATATTGAAAATTGCTGTGCAGTGCTGCTGGCTCGTTGCCGCAGCGTCCTTGGCCTTCACATACAAAACCAATTTTCTGGACTGAACGTGACCTTCAGCCAATTTGTGGCCCTGCCTTTTGCCTGTTGAGGTGCGCTTTCGGTGCGGGGAAATGCATTTTTTAAAGTAGTTTGCTTTTGAGGGGGAGATTTAGTTTGGTTGTTGATGAAAGGTATCTTTAATATTAATTAATAAATAAATTTATATACTGGTTGAGATCATGTTCATTCTATAGGCCCCGAGCTCGAGTCCCACTGTAAATAAAAATTTTATTAACGGTTAACGGCTGATGACATTTCACTATTGCATCATATAGCCTTTTCCCGCTAAATGGCTAGATTGAAAGCTTTTTACCGAAATCGGATTCGGAACGACTGACGGCTGATCACTGCTAAATGACAGATAACGATGACTGCAGGCCTATCGACTACTTCGTCTATCGCCTTAACCGGGATGCCACCTCGGTGCATGCAGGTCCCTTCAACATCTTCAACATAAAATATTTGGAGTTTAGTCATTAATTTCTAGTTGAGTCGATGATCATTTAGACCAGCGCTGTCCAACAGTTACTAATGCTAGCGCAGCCACTAATACAAATAAAACAAATTTGGTTGTAAAGCAACAATCCCCAGAAGGAAACTAAAGAGAATACCAGTTATTGCCTGCTGTCTGATGCATGTTTAGGTTAGGTTAGGTTGCGATGGCTGAGAGCGACAAGTCGACAAGTGTTTCCTGTTAACCCATTTTCAGTTAATAAGGTGTGTACAGAATGAATTTAAGTAGAGCTGGGATCTCTTGTTCGATTGTCTCCGAGAGATTAAGTAATAGCGGTTGACCTAGTATCCTTAGTTTCCTTCTACTCAGGGCGGTGCAATGGCAGAGGAGGTGTTGTACTGTTTCCTCCTCATCTTTACACATGCATCTTCTGCAGAAATCATGGTGAGTGGCGTCTAGGCGTGCAGCGATAAGGCAGTGACCCGTTAAGGTTCCCACCAGAAGCGATATGTTTTCCTTTCTGTGGCATAAAAGCGTAGTTGTACGCTTTAGGTTTAGTGTTGGCCACGTATGTCTCGGAGGAGACTTTCCTCGCACAGGAGCAAAGGTTTGTCCACTTATTCGCAGCGAGACGACGTGTGTCAGCTAAATGTTGCCATTGGCATCTCTAAAGGCTCTTCTCTGAAAGGAGCTCTGATGCATACGGCAACAACAAAATCAACTGTGCAGACAGCGCGCAGACGAATTGTTGTTGAGAGAAAAATAAGAGAGAGACTTGTACAAATTTGTTGCTGGACTCGACAACACGACCGCCTGAAGCGTATACAGCGTGGGCACCTCTGATCCAGACGATTCAAAGGCTCAGATATTTTCACTTTAGAGAGCAAGGAAAGTATTAAGTCTTGGTTTGGCAAATCATACAATAAACTTGGGAATCAAGGATCTAAATATATGAACATTCATGGGTATTTGTTATTTATTTATAGATTTCGTGAGCTGGCACTGTTCATTTTGAGCATGAGTTATGCAAATGCTTAGCTAGAACTTTTGTAATTCTGAAGAAAATCAATGGAAAACAGCTCAGATTCTTAAATGTGTGTTTGTTGAAACGACCATAGGTGCTGAATACGTTTAGGATCATTTCCCAACTTGGTTCGGTTGATAGTAAACAAAATATGACAGAATTTTGGGCTCGAAACGGTTCAGTTAAAGGCCTGTAGCAAAATTAGTTTCCTGGAACAGCATTAGTTAACTTAACATCCAAATGATGAACAATTTTCATATTCTTTGAATGATTTTCAGCTCGGTTGGATGTTTAAAAGGCTATTTAAGATATATTTAGTCCAAATGGATACGGGAAATCCTCGTTAATCTCTGTGCGCAACTAATTGTCTTTGTTTTCATCCTAAAAAGGGTATTCCAGCGCCGTTTTTTATGTTTTTTTTGGGTTTGGCTAACTAACCTTCCTTTTTTTTGTGTTTTTGTATTCTTTTTGTTCATTGTTGCTCCCGTTGTTGTTGTACGTGCTACGGCCACCAGCGAAAATTTCAATTGTGTGTGGAACTTGCCTTTTGGTTAAATATTTTATACTGTTGTTGTTGCTGTTGCCGTTGCTGTTTTGTAATTTATCGACTCGGATGCTACGTGAGTGTTATTGAAAATGGTCATTTCGTTCATGTGGCTGTCATCGCTCTGGGACTTACCTCCAACCAAATACACCCATCCAAGCGCCCATCTCGCTGCCCGCCAAACCCCCCTCCCTCCCACCGCAATCTGAAATTGGAATTTAATTTATTCAAACATTGAACTTTTATTTACTTTGCAAGTGACCATAAAGGTGTAGAGAACCCCGGGGGTGGGATGGGTATGGGGCGTATCATCAACGGTTATGATTTGTATATTATATGATTACTGATATAACACTGTTTTTTTATTATAGGTTTATGCAAAAATTTCAAGGAAAATTTACTACAGAACAACAATGAAAAACATCAAATGAACAAAACAACAACAAAACACACAATCGACATGCAAACGGGGTACTCAAAAAACAAAACGAAACAGAAAAAAAAAGCATTTTTAACTGTTCAATAAAAGACACAAATACTCACAAGAGACAGCAGCGGCGGCGGCAGCAGCTGCCGTTAAAACAATATTCAGAATGGTGGAAAGGTTGGCACTGGGAAAATGGGTGTGGTACGGTCTGGTTTGGTTGTGTTTTGTCCGTTAGAGGAACGTGAATTACAAGTCAGAAAGAAGTTGAACCAATTAGCTACCAATATTTCAGCTTTTTGTTGTGTTATTTATACATATTTCAGTTGTTGTTATTTACAGTTAAAATGAGTGCCAAAGTGGCAAATTAATGGTAAGAATGCAAATTTTCAAAGTGCTGCTTGATATTCGCATATGATTTACAAGAAAAAATGGAAAACCGAGTAGATTTAGCTGGTAAAATCAGCTTGAAAACATGCTAAAAAAGGTATTCCGGTTTGGCGATATAGATTTAAGGATATGGAATCACTAACATATTTGACCAAGTCTAGCACAAGCTGTAAAAACTGCAGTACTTATGACTTCCACTTCCACTTTAGGCCACTGTTACTGCTTCGCTTTAAAGTGACTCGTATAAATTCTTAAATGCTTTAAATAAATAAAACAAGGTTACAAAAAATAGGTTAACTTTTTAACCAGAGAGAAGAAGCAAAGGTTCCTTATGTGGTGAACTCAAGTAAATTGTCCGTTTTGGCCCAGCACGTCAGGCTTATGAGAAGTTTTCAAACGAGAATCGTCCTGCAGCCGCATTTATTAAGCTATTGAAACCCAAATTCTTAGTTTCTAATACCTAATTTTGACAATCGATGTATGCTACATTTATGAATGTTAATAATTACGTAGACTATTTTGAATATTAGACCCATTATTATTAATAATCATATATATAGCATACCTTGAGGGGCGGAATTCAAAAATATACATTTGTGTATAAGTGGGGTATAAGAAAACTTTGTTAAACTACGAACGATTACGGAAAACTATAAACACAAAGTTGGTTTTGATACCTACGATACCACTATAATGATTTAAATATGAAAGATGTGAATTTTTCTGTGAAATTTAAGTTTCTTTTAATTTATATGCCTATAGAAAAAATACAGGAAAGTTAAGTTCGTTTACAAACAAGTTTCTCACTTAGACTCCTTTTCTGACTCTACTTTTCTATGACAGCTATACTATATAGATGTCCGATTTCGACCAAACTTGGTGGAAACATGGAAAAGCATAGCAAACTAAGAAACACAAAGTTTGTGAGACGTTTTCTGTAAAACCAAAAAAGTTTTTCTCACTAAAACTAGTTTCTGGACCGATCATTCGTATGGCAGCTATAACCTAGAGTCATCCGATTTTGACAAAACTTTGCTTATAAAATAACTAAATGCCAATTTTAAAGAGGCTTACATTAAAAACAAAAAAGTTTTCCTAGCTAAGACTATTTTTCTAACCTTACTTTTCTGTGGCAGCTATACTATATAGATGTCAGATTTCGCCCCAATTTGGCGGAAGCATTGGGAACTAGTAAATACGGAGTTTGGAGACGTTTGCATTAAAAACAAAAAAGTTTTTTTCACTAGAACTAGTTTTTCGACCGATCGTTCCTATGCCAGCTATATGTTATAGTCATCCGATCCGGCCGGTTCCGACAAATGTGCAGCGTATTTGGACCTGAAGACTTTGTGCAAAGTTTGGTGGCGATAGCTTTAAAACTGACGAAGGAGATAGCATAGAAACAGACGGACGGACATGGCTATATCGACTCAGCTCGTCATGCTGATCAAGAATATATATACTTTATGTGGTCGGAAATGCTTCCTTCTATGCGTTACAAACATCTGGACAATTTCGATATACCCTCTGCAAGGGTATAATAAGTCGTCAATTAGATTTGTTTTTAGTGCATGTATCAAAATTTAGAGCACAAAGGTCGATTAAGAAGTTAATTTTGTGATTTTTTTTTCAATTGGCGCATAATTTTTAAGACTTTTTTGAAGTTGTGGATAATGTTATCTTAGGAATCCAACTTAGTTTACAAAGAAACAATTTTGGTTTCAATTGGTTGATAAATGTGGCTACAGGTCAGGTGTAAAGAGCAGTTTTCTAAATGAAAAACGAGAGCGTAAGTTAAAGTCGGCCCTGTCCGACTTCGAAATACCCGTTACTCAGCTCAGCTCGCATAAGTATGCAACATTTTTTAACTCGGCTATTTATTATCCGATCCTTTTGAAAATTTGTGAGATTGTAGATATTGGACACAAAGACTACACTGCAAAATCTGACATTTTTCAACATTTTTTATTGCGGGGGCGGGAGGGGGCGTGACCAAAATTTGAAACAAACTTGATCTGCCTACAGACAATACTAGCTTACGTATAAAATTTGGTTGCTCTAGCTCTTCTAGTCTCTGAGATCTAGGTGTTCATACAGACGGACGGACGGACGGACAGACGGACATGGCTATATCGACTCGGCTGTTGATGCTGATGAAGAATATATATACTTTATGATATCGGAGATGCTTCCTTCTCCCTGTTACATACATTTGCACGACTTTAGTATACCCTTTTTACTCTACGAGTAACGGGTATAATAAAGCTATTCTGCACCAATTTTAAGCTGCACTTTTAAATGCAGAAAACCTAATGCTGTATTATGAAGGCTGCCCTTTGTTCTACAATTCTATTGATTGGCCCTTGAATTTTGAAAAGCGACGGATTTTTGTTTGCGTAATTTCCCCCAACATAAAGCATAGATAAAAATTGTAGATATGTACATCTGTGTCTGTTTCTATATTCTATATCCGTTGGCGACCTTCTCTCGGCGTTTGCCACACGCCAGCAAATTGACGCAGTAAGCCTTTCCCAGACACAAAACACAAAACGAAACTTGAGGTAAATATCATTTATGTACATTAATATTTAATTTATTTGCGTAACATTTTTGTGTCGCTTCTGAAACTCTCTCAGGGTAAGTTTTCCAAACAATAGCGGGAAAAAATTAGCACAGCTGCTGCCCAGTTTTGCTGCTAAACGGTAAGTACATGAAAAATAGAAACACAAATATTATTGCAAGGAGACCTTAACTAAATACTTGAATAAAAACGGTGTTGTTTTTCTGCTCTTTCACAATAAATATTTTTCCACTTAATGCCAAATTGCAATTAACAAACAAATTAAAGCTATCTAATTGATAAGTTCGATATTTGTGCTATTTCAGCAGACTTTGCTCAGCCTTCCCCGAAGTTGGGAGTTGAAATCGTAAATAAATAAATTATTTACCCAAAGTTTGCCATGTTTCAATTAATTTCGATGCTATTAAGCTGAGCATTAGCATGCCTATGCTAAGTGCCGAGCGGAATTTGTTAATTATGGCTAATCAATGGCCAATAGGAACTGCTGTCTGCTGTCTGCCGTCTGCCGTCTGCCGTCCAGGCATTGGATTGGATTTTCCTCGACTTTGGAGCATAAAGAAAGAAACAATGTCAATAACAAGTCTGTGGCCAATATAAATGACAAATTATGTTTTGGGCAATCAATCAATCTAAATTTATGAGTGTCATGTTCCAAATGTAAAAAGTTCTTTCAATAAGTAAATTATTGGGCTATTTTTAAGCTTTTTTGTTTTGGGAGATTATGTGATCTTTGTTTATTTTTTTTTGCTTTGTGGGGAATTCCACAAAAGGGGGAATAGATCCTGAAAATAGAATGAGGCAATTGACAAAACGAGTGAACGTTATTTAGGGAGAGTATAGGTATGCTCGTACTTATAACCGACTACGATTTTAGATGTTATTTGGCGTTTTTAACATCCACACTTTGTTGAAACCTATTTGGAATTGGAAACTAATAATTATTAAAACTTAGACTTGGTCCGCTTTTACTGTGCAGAACATTTGGAAAGCTGCTTAGATATGTAAGTTACACAATCTGATAACTCTGTAGGATCTGCTTAATGTACTTAATCTGGAATCTCGTCTTTTACTTTCCGCAAATTTTGTTAGCTGTTTGATTAGCAGTTCCACTCTTTCGGCTCCAGATTTCAAGAATATACATTGGGATAAGAATGCCACCATGCAAAGGAACTAGTGTATTACAGATCATTAAAGAGAATGTGAAAGCTGCATTTTAGAGTATTACCGCCAAGGTGGCACTTGGTGGCAGCCAGGGTAAACACTTTTCTAATCCCTAAATATGTACCTATTTCGGGGAAAAAGAATTAGAATGATGTTTGTAACGCCTAGAAGGAAGCATTTCCAACCATATAAAGTATATATATTCTTGATCAGCACGACGAGTTGAGTTGATTTAGCCTTGTCCGTCTGTTTCTACGCTATCTCCTCCATCAGTTTAAAAGCTATCGCCAGCAAACTTTGCACAAAGTCTTCTGGTATAAATACGCTGCACATTTGACGGAACCGGCTTAGGCCCGATTTCTCAATGTCCGGTTGGTCAACTTGACAGGCAGTTTAACCGAATTTGAGTGTCTCATGATGTGTGTGGCGTAACCGGAGGAACAAACTTAACCGCTGCTCATCCACCGGTCAACTTTAACCGCGAGCTCAGTCCCGATGAAATTATCGATATTTTGTATCGATATACAAACAGCTGGCCGTACACTTGCTTTGTTTATTTTAATATTTGCTGCAACACAAAATGTTTATGAATAAACGAATTCTTCAACTCCACGCAATGGAAATGCAATTCGATGAGGCGGAACATCGAATTTTTGTCAACTTTTCCGCAAAACAATGAGCAGCAACAACCAATCGCATTAAAAAACAATCAAACCAAACCGAGTCAGCTGTCTACTCGTTAGTTTAGTCAAACAGTATGGTCACACTGAAGCAGCGATAGGCATTTGCCGATATCAGGCGAAACTGCTGCTGAGAAAACCAAATGACTTAACCGCTCGTCATCTTGACGGTCAAATCTGACCGGTGGTTGGCTAACCGTAACCTTTGAGAAATGGGGCCTTAATCGGATGACTATAACATATAGCTGCCATAGGAACGATCGGTCGAAAAACTAGTTCTAGTGAACAACTTTTTTATTCTCAATACAAACGTCACCAAACTCCGAATTTACTAGTTTTCTATGCTTTTCTACGATTCTGCCAAGTTTGGTCAAAATCGGACAACTATATAGTACAGCTGTCATAGAAAAGTAGGGTTAGAAAAATAGTCTTAGTAAGGAAAACTTTTTGGTTTTTAATGTAAACCTATTTAAAATTGACATTTAGTAATTTTATAAGCTCTTACACAATTCTTTAACGTTTTGTCAAAATCGGATGACTATAGGTTATAGCTGCCATAGGAATGATCGGTCGAGAAACTGGTTTTAGTGAGAAAAACTTTTTTGTTTTTAATGCAAACGTCACCAAACTCCGTATTTACTAGTTTTCTATGCTTTTCTTCGATTCTGCCAAGTTTGGTTGAAATCGTACAACTATATAGTATAGCTGTCAGAGAAAAGTAGTGTTAGAAAAATAGTCTTAGTAAGGAAAACTTTTTTGTTTTTAATGTAAACCTCTTTAAAATTGACATTTAGTTATTTTATAAGCTTTTACACGATTCCTCAAAGTTTTGTCAAAATCATATGACTATAACATATAGCTGCCATAGGAATGGTCAGTCGAGAAATTAGTTTTAGTGTGAAAAACATTTTGGTTTTCAAAGAAAACGCCTCGAAACTCTGTATTTCTTAGTTCGATATGCTTTTCCATGATTCCACTAAGTTTGGTCGAAATCGGACATCTATATAGTATAGCTCCCATAGAAAGGTAGATTCAGAAAAGTAGAAGTGAAGAAGTAGAAAGTGGAAATGTCCTTCAAATTAGTTAGAAAAACATGCTGCAGGGGTACACAAACTTGGGCTGAACCGAATTAAACTTTCCTGTACTTTTTAATATTTTTTTCTTAATTTTAGGTCGATTTTCTACCCTTGTTTACCCTAAAGTGAAGAAAAAATATGGAAACTTTTTAAAATTAAGAAATTATTTTCCAAAAAAGTCAATTTTCGGTCTAAAAACAGGAAGTTTTAGGAAAAAAAACTAGTTTCAGAGCGAATTCCGGTCCAACCGTAAGCCTTGCTGTACACTGATGTATGTCAAAAAGAGACAACTGCGAGGTGGAATTTCTGGTTTTCAGGAATCAAGTGTCAGACTCTTCCAACTCTTCCTTGTCACAAGCCGTTGCAGTTGACAGCTACAACTACTACACCAGAAGGGTATCAAAAATGCATTCCTCCCCAACTTCATAGCAATATTTTAAACTGTTTTCGTTTTTTTGGGGCCAGGCCCAAGCTGGCAGATTCACTTAATGAGGCATAATCGCCAAAAAGAATATAAAATCAATAAAATGCTCCCAGCAACAATTACTTAGTATACGTTTTTATGATTTTGCCAACGGCCTTGTGCGAAAGGAAAACAACAAAAACAACAAAAAATGAGACACAGAAGCGAAAAAATCGCATTGTTTGGTAATAAAAAATGCAATTGAAATGGAAATGGAACTGGGTGTGGTACATTGCCGGGCTGTTTGTTTTTGTATCGCTGTTCTGTTCTCACCGCCATGGAAAGTGACCAAAATTTGGATGTGAATTCAATGCACGTTGATTGCACATTCATGGGGAAAAGTCTAGCAAGACGCAAGACCAGTTCGGCTTATGCAATTGCTTAAGCTCAAGTGAAACCTGGTTAATGTACGTCCTTGACCATCATTACGGATAATGTTTAAGCGAAAATGTTTTCGTTTTTGCCTTTGTGTTTCGTATGCAACTGCAGACGGCGATACCGAAGCGAACCGAACTGACCAGACCAGATCAGACCACCTCAGATCACGACGCTTGCATTTCCAAAGATTTATTTATAGACTTTGGAGCTGCACTGGCTTTTAACCTCCATTTGGGACACGCGGCGTATGAGTTATGCCCAATTGGTGTTTACTTACAAAAATTAAGCGACTTGTTTTTCGGAGGCGCACTCATACCCCGTTGGGGGGTAGGCAGTTGGCCCAAGGGGTATATTGGGACAAGCATAAATGGAGAACAGGACAAGTTTGTGTTGAAGTAAGATGGATCTCTAAAGAATCTTAGCCCGCTTAAGAGTACGTCAAAACAATTATAGTTTTTCATACTGCACTTCTGGTTGAGCTTATCATGTAACTGCTCAATTATAAAGCAGAGCCGTCATTAACAGCGGGCTGTATGAAAGGAGCTGGGAAAAGAGCTGCGATACCTCACGCTCACGCTGGCACTTTGCTGCATTACTATTACCTAGCGAACTAACTAGCGAGTGGTAGTTAAAGATATCGCCACTGCGTTTTCAAAACACCTTACTTTTTGGCATCGCTCAAGCCACTGGGTTGGGCTTAAACTAGAAGGATTCGGTCAGTTTAAAAGAAATAACATGACTGCGTATTATTTAGAGTTCAGTCGGAAACGAGGAAAGTTTTTCTATTTGGAATAGAAAGACATCTACAGTTATCAAGGATATGCTCTCTAGTGCAAAAATTTACATGTTTACTCAGCCATTTCATTGAACCCAAGAGTAGCAAGTAATAAAGTCGGTTCAGCCCGCCAAAAATATACTCCGTACCTGCAAAAGTGTATGCTCTAGGGTTTGGAATCACTCTTTGCTGGCAGCTCTCGAAAGCTAGCTCTTGATTACAGCTCAGAGTCATGCGTCGAGTGCTATGAGCTGAGAGCAAGAGCACTTATAGATCCAGCCTTTGAGCTGAGAACTGTAGCTCGTGAGTCCGGGTCACCAAACGGACATGATCTTTTGGCTCTGAGCTGAAAGCTACATATTGCAAGTCAACAGCCGGCTTTCGGCTGATTTCGACGAACGTGTTTAAAACGATTCTTTAAGAAGAGACGCGGCTGAGATACCATTTTTGACTATTACATCAGACCGAGGCTTGAAAAAGCCTCGAATGTGATCAAAAGTTTTGATCAAATGTTTGCTGGTATAGCTCTGGTAGTTAGCTCTCGGCTCGTGCGCCACAGCTCTTGGCTGTGGGAATGCTAAACTCAAAGTACGCAGAGTATATTAAGTTTGTTCAAATGAAGGAAGAATCTCCGATCAGTTAAAGTGTTTTTATATATATTTTTGATCAACTGGCTGACCGTACTTACTTGTTTATTTCCGTACACTTAACTATCGAATGTATTGAGATGTCGAAGAACCCTCAAAGAATCGTTTGGATGATGAGTCAAACATGCTTTAATGTGATTACTTAAAGGTGCCTTTTTAGTACCCTTACCTATACCTATAGATACTGCAAATTTCGTATATCTTTTGCCTGTTCGAGATATATTTTGACTTTTACCTTGGGGCTTACCTAAGTTAGAAATATAAATACCCTTCCAATCGATAATTTTTATTTTATAATTAATCTCTCTTAGAAATCAAAATTCAATGAAATCTATATTCAATCAAACTATAAACTATAACAAATATGAGAGAAAATCTCGCAAAGTGTTTTAGATAAATGTAAGCTTGACTCACATTAGTTCAATTGAATTGTTTTTCCATGAAAATATGATTAAGCCATGGTGTTTTTAACTAGCTGCAAACCGGCTGTGAACCGAACCGAATGAAACTTTGAAACTATAAGCCGAACCATCAAACCATACCAAAAATTCACCCAACAAAACGCTTGGGTTCGGTTCATTAGACTGAATTTACAGACTCAAACGCTAACCGTCTGAAAATAATACTAGTAAATTTGGGAATTTTCATTGATTACCTAAACAATATGTACTTGAATTTCGGTTAAGTTAGGATTCGCTGATGGAGCCTATAAAAGGGATGTCGAATTGATTCTGAGCGATACCGAGTTGAGGTAGCTTCAGAGTATATTTCCTTCCTTTCCTTCCATTCCTAAACCTTTCATCAAACTACATTGCAGAGTATGTTATTTGCTTTTTAGGACAATATTCTCAATGTTCTACGACATATACCGATTGTAAGCACATTTATAAGGATTTTAGAGCCATTCAAATGATTTCTATGATATCAATTTCGAAGGTGGAATTTATATTTTTAGAAACCTATACTATACATTTACCAAGAATATATCATAGATGCTTTAAAGGGAGATGTTTTTCGTGCCTTGTTCAGGCGAGTGAGATGGAATATATTAAGCGTGCAATAGTTACATCAGAGAGAGCCACTATACTTATGCAAATACAATTACCTTACCGAAGTTTGACTTGACGCCGGTGGCGGGTGAAGATGACGTCTTCCTAAATCTATTGTAACTTAAAAGTGCTTTGCGTATTTGGGTATCTTGTAGTCTTCACCTTTTGGTCAGTTTTGTAAGAATTCTGATATTCGATATTGGGCGCACCCAAGTAAACGCATATATGTAGAGTCGCCTCAGCATATACTCATAATTTTGTCAGCTTAATGGAAATCTTTTGGATCTCTTTGGGGCCGATTTCTTTGTCAGGTGCAAGCTTTTTGGAGTAAATCAACGAATGGTTGTCGCATTTGCCTGTTAGTTTAGTTGGTCTCGGATTCGGTATTGGTTATTGCCATTGGGCGGGGAGGGGGTAACGGATTCTAGTTTGAACTGGCCTGAAGCGGTTGCAAGCTGTTTTGCCGTTGAACGTAGCTTTGCCGGTTTTATTTATATTTATTTGTATGGTTTTGTTGTTGTTGTTGTTTTTTTTATATATTTTTTTTTTGTTTTCTGTTGGGGAGAGTTGGAATGGAAGCCAAAGTGTAGTAATTGAAAGATTGATGGCTGGTATCGGCGGCCTAATGATACAAAGCAAACCGACCCAGGGAAGAGAATGCGGACATTTTCTCGACATAGTCCGTAGCAAACTACACAAGAATTTTCTAACTATTAATAATGATAGAAATCTGTATGACGCCTTAGCTAATAGTTTTCCAAAAATCGACCTAATTTCAAAGTCTAAATTTTGTTGATTAGCTGTGGGTTTTTATAGACTACAATGTGGTTTCGGTGTTACATTTACAATTTAATTGTCAGTTAAGTGCCGGCTAAGGTAAGGGATTACGCTTTATTGGATGACAGCGGAGTGATAAGTATAATTGACTTGGGTTGTTGTCAAGAAATTGACATTAATTACGTTTCGTTTGGCATCTCTATTCAGGTCTCTGTCTTACAGTCGGTTTTTATACTCGATCTGTGGGTTATCTTATAATAACTCATTGCCTGCTTTGCTATATCTTGTTAACAGATCCGTTTTTTAGTTCAAGTGATGGGTTAGTTAGATATAAAGTCCTGAGGCAAGGACTCCGTATTATACTTACTTAGTATTTTCGAAAAAGGTTTGGTGCTAGAGATGATCCACGTACAGAAAGTTCCTAAACACTAGAACCAAAAATGGATACTTTTTGTCAAAACAGCTGAAAATATTAGAACCATTGTCAAATCATGAAAGGTTGAAGAGATGAATGGGAGTGGGACCAAAATTTAGAGGAGTGAGTAATGAGTATCGAGTAATGAGTATTGAATATCAAACTAACAACCAAAACCTAAACACAAGGATGCCGGAAATAATATCGATATTTTGAAATATTGATATTTTTACTTTTCGATTAGTCGAGTAATGAGTATTGAATATCAAACTAACAACCAAAACCTAAACACAAGGATGCCGGAAATAATATCGATATTTTGAAATATTGATATTTTTACTTTTCGATTAATCGATTAATGAGTATTGAATATAAAACTAACAACTAAAACCTACACACAAGGATTTATTTTGAAATATCGATATTTTTGTTCAAAAAGCCGATAAATCATTATCGAATAGTTTTTCGAGGCCATATATCGAAAGTCGTATATTTCTTATGAGTTATTTTTCCGGGATATTTCATCCAAAAGTACAAAAGGAAGCATCTCCGACCACATAAAGCATATATATTCTTGATCAGCACGACGAGCTGTCCTTCCATCTGTTTCTATGCTATCTTCTCCGTCAGTTTGAAAGCTATCTTTATCAAACATTGCAAGAAGTCTTTTAGTGCACATACGCTGCACATTTTCCGGTACCGGCCAGATTGAATGACTATAGCATATAGCTGTAATAGGAACGATCGGTTGAAAAACTAGTTCTAGTGAGAAAAACTTTTTTGTTTTTTATGCTTCTTCATGATTTTGCCAAGTTTGGTCGAAATCGGAACGCTATATAGTATAGCTGACATAGAAAAGTAGGGTTAGAAAAATAGTCTAAGTAGGAAAAACTTTTTTGTTTTCAATGTAAACCTCTTTAAAATTGGCATATATATTTATTTTTGAAGCTTTCACACAAATCTTCAAAGTTTTGTCAAAATCGGATGAACATAGGTTATAGCTGCCATAGGAATGATCGGTCGGGAAACTAGTTTTAGTGAGAAAAACTTTTTTGTTTTCAAAGAAAACGCCTCCAAAGTTTGTATTTCTTAGTTTGCTATCCTTTCCCATGATTCCACCAAGTTTGGTCGAAATCGGACATCTATATAGTATAGCTGTCATAGAAAAGTAAGGTTAGAAAAGTAATCTTAGTGAGAAAAACTTGTTTGTTTTCAGTGAAAATGTCCAGACAAATGGTGCGATTCAATAAAAGTTCATTATCCCTTTTCAACTTCCTCTTCCCCGAGCTGACCCAATCTTAAAACAGCAATAATGGATAATTCAAGTGCGCTGTTTCCAAGCAAAGGGCAAGCGTTGTGTGACTTCTGGGATTTTGATACGAATGAATATGACTAGTAAAAAACTATATCAGGGGCCATGACAAAGAAAGCTATAAAAACCAAAGTTATCATAAAATACTTAAGTCTGATTATGTTTTTTAAGAGCTACCTGCTGACTAAGCGCTAGATAACTTTACTTGCTTAAAATTCGTTGCACAGGAAAAATTAAGAAACAAATATAAGAAAAAAACCGCAAAATCAAACACATCTCAACTTAATTCAAAATCAATAAACCTTAGCTTTTGGGTATTTAATTAATTTTTTTTGTTATTATTCTCAAAATTAATCTGATGGCTGTTCCCAGTGTCTTTATTATCTTTGGGGAGCTTCCTGATGATATCTCTCTGTTAAGTTATCATAAAGGCGAATTGCAAATCATTCTATGAACGCCAACTATAAATTGTATTCTTCTGAGAAGAGGGCTTAGCGCATTGTCTAGTCACTCCGACACTAACACAAATATGGGTCAACCCGCTGTCGTACATACATATGAATATGCCCGTACATACCTACATACATACATACATACATAGATATACAAATACCACTTGAAGCTCCACACACTGTCAACGTTTATCGTTTGTTTGCCTGCCTGTTTACCTTAGCACCACCCAACTACCGCACTTGAATTTTTAATAACCTTTTCAAGTTCACTGTCTGTCTGACTTATTGACTCTAGCATCATCAGCCACAACAGTTCCTGCCAAATTTGAAGAAAAGAAAAGAGAAAAACACTCACATAAATTGGTATAATTAAATCAATTATTAATATGGGATGGGATTGGGGCGGGGGGAGACACAAAAACACACACACACACACGCACAGAGATGCAATCGGAAAGTGTATGGCAATTAGCACTTGGTCCATGTTCGCCCCAGGCCAGACCAAGTTGGTTTACAGCGGTGGTTACCAACTAAAATCGCAACAACAAAATTGAAAAATTGCGTATTAGGAAATTCTCAATTGATTAAGCCGGTTCAGGCAATACTTTTTGAACCACTGTTCACTTGATTGTTGATTAATTAAGTAATGTCCTTGAAGGACATTTACACTGAAAAGAAACAAGTTTTTCTCACCAAGACTACTTTTCGGAGTCTACTTTTCTATGACAGCTATACTATATAGATGTCCGATTTCGACCAAACTTGGCAGAATCATGGAAAAGCATATCTTACTAAGAAATACAAACTTTGGAGGCGTTTTCTTTGAAAACAAAAAAGTTTTTCTCACTAAAGCTAGTTTCTCGACCGATCATTCCTATGGCAGCTATAACCTATAGTCAACCGATTTTGACAAAACTTGTAAGAATTGTGTAAGAGCTTGTAAAATAAATGTATGCCAATTTTAAAGAAGTTTACATTGAAAACAAAAAAGTTTTTCCTACTAGGACTAATTTTCTAACCTTACTGTTCTATGGCAGCTATACTATTTAGATGTCCGATTTCGACCAAACTTGGCAGAATCATGAAGAAGTATAGAAAACTAAGAAATACGGAGTTTGGAGGCGCTTCCATTGAAAACAAAAAAGTTTTTCTCACTAAAAATAGTTTTTCGACCGATCGTTTCTATAGCAGCTATATGTTATAGTCATCCAATCCGGCTGGTTCCGTCAAATGTGCAGCGTATTTGTACCAGAAGACTTTGTGCAAAGTTTGCTGGCAATTACTTTAAAACTGACTGACGGAGATGGACCACAAAGAACAATTTATTGAGCTTCAGCTTCACAGAGAACTATAGGAGGGTTGCTAACTAAGTTAAGACATAATAAATCTTGATTTTAAGATAAAATCCAATTTCAATTGTTTCTTAATTTCTAAAATTTCACTCGACTAACATGCGTGATGACAGGGTGCACTCGACGTATGAAATTTGCAAAGTCATTACGAAACTGTACACAGATCTTAGTTCGGCATTCCAGTCATTAAACAAACTAAGAGATTACCTGAGAGCTATATACAAATTGTATAAGAGTCGTGGAAGTATTTGGTTAATTGCAAATCTTAATTTTTAAATCATTAAGCTAATCAAAATCGTGCTGAAGTTACATTGTAGAATAACTACATTACCGATATACGAGGTTAGTTTAAATAGTAATGAGAATATAGTTTTCTTTGATGGCAGAGGGGCACATGAGCTCTATATTCAACTTCTTCTTTGACCTGAGAGAAACATCACCAACGTTTTACGGTCTCAGCCGCTGCAATCTATTCAGACCACTCGCCTCTGTCTTGAATGAGCTACCAGCAGAAGATCACACCGAGCTTTGAGATTTCTTTCTCCACCTGGTCTCCCCAGGCAGTCAGATCAAGTTTAACCATCCGTTCCCGGAATCCGGAAAATATCTCATATATGTCCCTCAGCTTTATAGATAAAAGGTTCGTACCTTCTGGACAAATTTAGTAATCAATACGAATACTTAAGATCTGAAGAGGGGTCGAGTAGAGTTATGAGCAAAAGAACGTTTAGCTTACAGCAGGAACGGCAGCATCAAATTTCAAACTTAGCATACACTTTCGTCGGTACAGACTGAACTACAGTAGGACTTTCTTTTGTGTTTTTGTGTCGTCTTCTTACCGCGGTGCAGAGCAAATTTGAGCCTGTACTCGATACATCTAATCCTCGCATACAATGCGTCCGTTTCCGATGTCTAGAAGTCGTTCAAGACTTCTCCATCAATCATAGTCAAGAAGTCCAATTTAGGCTAATTTTTCTCCAATCTTTTCTACAGGGATTGGCCTCTATTATCTATATGTGGTTGAACGTTCCAGTTGTCTCTGCGTGCCTCGCATGTTATATGCGAAATCTCAGAAAGTAGGAAAGGGATCTAGGGATCTAGCTAGAATTTGACAGAGCCGATCTTATAGCCTACACTCATAAAGAACAGTGTGCCTGAACTGCATATAGTTTAAGCCTAATCAAGAAAATTGAATAACTCAATAGCGCACTCCTGGTTTAAGCAGCCTAAAATACCCGCCTAACTGCTACCTTAACAAATGAAAAATACGATAGCATTGTACAGCTCAAAAATATATCGTGTATGCCAACGCTCCGCACGTGCACAAGCAAAACATGCTTGATTTTATCTTAATACTTCATGTATTGTGTGAATGTTGATAGGTTCAAGACGCAAGAGCAGTTCATTTTGTGTTAATTTTAATTGGAAACAAGTTTCTTATCAAATTCGATCATTCTGACAAGGGAAACTGAAGTCCATCATAGTTGGAATATTAGCTTAAATGGTAATACTTCAGTAAAACGGCAATAACTCAACTCATGTTACCAAAAAAAATTCTAATTTTTCTTAAATTTTCAAAAATATCTAGCAAATTCAAGTCGGATTTTCCGTATGGTTTTAAAATGTATTTAAAATTGACATTTGAAACCAAAAAAATTTTTTTTCAATTCTGCAGTTAACTTTGAACCACTGTAAAACTTAAAATAAATCACAAATATCAATAAACCAAAGTTTTTTGGACTATTGGGCCTACAAAACATTGTGGTCTACAAAAAAAACGACCAGCATAATTCGATTTTTGAAACGCTTAATTCGCAACAACAACCACTGTGCGCTTTTCCCTGTTTCCAAAACTAAACAAGAAAGAAAGTCGGTCAAGCCCGACTATAACATACTCTGTACCAAGAAAATTTGTCTTTTGATCATAACTCGAAAACCGTTCATCCGATCTTCTTCATTTCTTTGGCGGATCGATAAGTTATCCTAATAACTAAATATGTCCAGAAGGAACAAGCCATCTATCTTCAAAACTGTGGGAGATATGACGTTTTTTCTAAATTGCGGGGGCGGGAGGGGGCGTGGCCAAAATTGAAAATAAACTTGCCTGCATAATAATAACTTTGCCTGCAGACATAAGAAGCATATGTCCCATACGGACAGACAGACAGACAGACGGACAGACGGACGGACGGACATGGCTATATCGACTCGGCTGTTGATGCTGATCAAGAATATATATACTTTATGGGGTCGGAGATGCTTCCTTCTGGATGTTACATACTTTTGCACAAACTTATAATACTCTATGTACCTTCGGTACAGAGTATAAAAGGCGCTTGAAAGGACGATGTTACGACCCCAAAAAATGACATTGAAGGAGGGGCTAAGCAATGTCATAAGATAAATGATATTTTAAATGCTCCGAGGCTTGAAAGAAACAAGGCAGACTATTTCGAAGGGGACGTCAGAGATTTGAATACTTTTTTGAAAAAGAAACCCCCAAATTTGCCATACTTTTCGAACCAGCCTCGTGTATCCTCACTACATTTAGGTACCTACATATTTATATACAGAGGTGCTTCAAATTGGCCGCACTTTTGGGGCCATTAATTGAAAATCAGTCAGACTTTACGGATATGCATAGAAAGATACTGCTCCAGCAGCGGCAGCAGCTCTCGTGACGTCCACCCAATGACAATGACGAAATTGAAGCACAAACAAAAGATGAAGACAACAACAACAACAACAAATAAATAATTAATAAATTAAAAAAGTGGAAAAAAAAACACTGAGCCGATCCAAATGGTGGAGGGTGGTGGGGGTGGGGGGAAGCTTTGGGTGCTGCTGACGCCGCCTGTGACACACAAATGGAGAGTTGGAGATTTGCAACTTTTATCAATGGCCTGTGCAAATGTTGTTTTCCATTAACGGCAATTATTGTCAATTATTAACGTGCTAAACGCAAAATGCTTGGCGGCGACGTCGCTGAACTTAATCGCGAGCCCACAACCCCACGGAGCCTGGGCCCTGCTGGCCACCCGGACGGTGTTGCTGGTGGTTGGTGGGCGTGGCTGAGCTCTCAATTTCTAATGAAAGTTGAAAAGCACCGCTCTAAGCGATTGGCTGAAACTCGACTTGAGAGTGTCCGAGCCAAAAAAAAAAGACAAAAACAACAGCAACAACACACACCAAAACCAAATAACCAAATTAGCATCGAGCACGTTTGAAGCGAGTTCGAAGCGGCGGCTATGGGCTGCGCAGCGCGCTCTGACTCGGACTTGGCGGCACAAGTAGCGCACACTGGACCGAAAGTGTTTACAATTTTGACTCAAATTAAAGCTAGTTTAGTAGCTCAACTGTTATACAGATCACCTTTCGTTGATTGAACCATCAGCAACGTTTTAAACGAATTTGTAAAATTCTAAAAGAATAAGTGTCATATTTGGGATATATAAATTGTTCTTTCACCAGTAAATATAATATCGGTTATATTATTACCGATTATGATTAACTATACCGATATTATATTAACTTTTAAACCAGTTCAAACAGGTTCGAAACATGCATACTACCAGCCAGCATGTTAAATCAAGGCAGCAAACCCTTTTTAAGTCTGTAAAAAGTCTGTTCCCATGCATAAAATTGGTTAAACCCTAAGCTTAGGAACCACAGGCAAATTAGTTTCCCATTTTTTTTATGCCCTGCATCCTTAAAAAGTTGGTCAAAGAGGATCGATCATAAAGTTATGCAAATGTGCTTAACAGTGAGAAAGAAACATTTCCAATCCCATAAAGTAGGGTTGCCGAAAACAATATCGATAAATCGAAATATCGGTATTCTAAACAGACAATTTATCATAATCGAACATTTTCCCGAGGCGATTTAACGTATTTCGAACTTTATTTGCTGGTTTTAGCTTTACTTTTAGAATGATTTATGTCCAAATATACTTGCCTTCAAATTTGGCGGGCAGTTCTAAGCTTGCTAGAAAGCTTGAAGCCTTCTCACTTAGAAACTTTATCCTCAAAGCTTAAGCAAAAACACCAAAAAGTTGGCTCGCTGTATTGATTGTCTGTTTTGGCTTTCATTGCTCTTTGCAGTTCCCAACTGCTTTAAGCGGTGATTGCATGGAGAGACTGTCAACGATTAGCAGTCATAAGCGAAAGTCTACTGAAGGTTGGAATCGGAAGATTTTTGAAACAGTATAGGCAACCAGCACTTGTTGGTGTTTAAATTGTTTACATTTGTGAAAAACTGGGCCAAAACTGTATCCAATTTATTTGGAAAAAGATTCGTTTCAAGCCACTTTCATATCACTTGAGTCAGTCTTTCGAACCTCTTAAACTGTTATTCTTTGTTGAGTAGATACAAATATCTTAGGACTGCTGAAACATAGCATTATTATTCAAAAACCATAGAAGAACTTCACATTTTCCGTCTTCTAAAAGAAAATTAACCTAAATACAAGCTGTAAAATGGCTAAACGAATCCAAACTTATATGTACATGGTGAGAAAAGGTTAGCTTTCCTATATTAAGCTCATGTACTATCTTCTCTAAGTTACGGAAAATGGCTAGTCAATCTAAGATTCCAAGCTTCAAACCAAAGCCTTACAATCGATAAGTAATGCAAGCGGTTCAAGAACCGAACCTCAGACTTTCAACGATTTCGAGCCCCCGGACCGAACATTATATAGAATTTCAGAGATCTTTGGTTGCTAGGTTTTGAGCTCAGTGATAGACCTAAATAGACCTGATTATTCTAAAGAAATTGTTATTTTTAGAAAATATCGATATTTCATCGAAATTCTCCAGCCCCACTATAAGAATAAACAACCGAGTTGACACCGATACAACGCCACGTGTCCATGTCCTTCTGTTCGTGTGAAAAATAAGCTGTGTCCAAATCTAAGCCGCAAACGGACTTTGTGTGGCCTTCCGAGTTATTGATTGACATTGCGAATGCAAATGTAATATAAAATTGAACGCTTTTGAACTCAATTCGCACTTGAGTGCGAACCATTGGAATTCGTGACACCTTATGATTTTCGGCTGGGAGTTCGCCCTTCTAAATGGTAGCTTCGATAATGTTTTTCATCAAATTTTAATCATTCTTTGAAAATGGGTAAGAGGTGATCATAAAGTTGTGCAAAAGTATGCAACAGGTAGCAGGCACCATTTCCGACCCAATAAAGTATGTATATTCTAGAATAAAGGGTACAAGGGGTATCCTTACTTGCTAAAACTAACTCTTCGACTACGAACTTGTCCCACCTACAACCTAAGTCAACTCGTTTACATCAATAAATATTTCAACTTACTTCAGACCACTGTGCGATGCTGCTGCGGCGACGGACACCGTTCACCCACACAACGAGCGGTAAGTAGACAAAAAAAAACACAAAAAAAAGCTCGTGATCGTTAACGTTCGCTCGCTCTTCAGCTGCCAGCGCCAGCGCCAGCGCGGGCAGCGACGCCGACGGCATGCAAACAGGATCTGAGCTATATTACGTAGCGGTTGGCTTTAAGCCAACACCATTTCCCAACCGAACGCCGACAAAGCGCCACACACGATAACGAGCAGCAGCACCAACCGTACCAACAGCAACCGCAACAGCAGCAGCAGCAGCAGCATCTTCCAGCAGCAGCGATCCCCCGCAGCAGCACCAACGGCAGCGGCAACAGCAGCGACAAGTGCAAAAGTGAAGTGAACTCCAGCGACGTTGTAGTCGCCGTCGTCGTCGTCGTTGTCGTCTCTCTCTGCCGCTCCGCTCTCGGGTCGCGCTCGGCTCGGGCTTCAAAGTCGCATTGTAAATTACTTGCAAAGTTATTTAGTCTCGGCTTTTAATACCGTTTTAGTGCGTTTTCGAGTTGGTCGTGTTTTTTTTTTCGTGCCAACAAAAATACAAATTTCTGAAATAAAAACAAACAAAATTCTGCGGCTGTGCGAAAAACAAAAGTAGAAACAAAATTCGAAAATAGCTCAAGCATTTTGGTGTGCCAGAGGATCACCCATCCACACCCACCAACCTCCCCACCCCCCCACACACCCAAGACGCAGATCCTGTTGGAACAACCTAAAACGGAAATGTAAACTATTCGCCCCCGCCAAGAACTGAGCTCCTTCGCTTCCTGTAAATTAAGAAACAATAATCCAACGCACAAAAAACGCACACACACACACTCCACACACACGCACAAGAAAAGAGGAAAATTAAATTACATAACATTAAATAAATATCATAAATAACAACCTAAAGCCGAACGCATTAAAAGACGGAAGTGTATTTTTTTTGTTCGTAAAGCGGCTAAGCGAAGCATCCTGTTTGGTCACACACACACACACACACAAGACCCTGTGACTGGTGCTCTCTCTCTCTATCTGTAAAGCGCTCTATCTCAAACCCGGCTCTCTGTTACGCATACGCAAATAGGAGTTGTGATCCAACAGTTGGCGGCCTTAAGGGTAAGTTCTTGAATGTTTATAAACAAAACATGTAAATTAATCTAAGCAAAGGAGTTTTAGATACAGAAACTCAGCTGATGGCAGGATTTGCTTTAGAGCTTAGTTTGGCTAAGAATTATTTGACATTTTGTGGAAATTTTCCGGTGGGAGGCCTGTATCTGTTTTTAAGAGCAATACAAATTTGTTTATGACTTAATTTTTGTGTTCAAAGTTACACAATTTTAGAGCTTTTGTGGCGTAAAAGTCTCCGGAATGAGCTGAAATAATTGCCTAAGAGGTTGCAAAATTTATGTATATTTTGTTATATTATATTCCAGCAGATCTGATTAACTGTTTTGGTCTATTTTAATTGCTTAGGGCATTTCTAATTGAAATCGCTCCTGCATCAAAAGGGTTGCATAACAACCAAACGCATCCTTTTTAACTTTAAAATAACAAATTTGATACAAATTTAATTAATATCTTTGAATTAATCTCCACTCTATTTGTTAAGCTAACCGCACCCCAATCTTTTCGCATCGGCTTGAACAAATGGTGTGAAAAATGACAAGTTTTTGGAAAAACCGCCAAAAACAGAACCAAACAATATTTGTTTTCACTTAAAGCCACGTGGTTGATTAAAGCAAATACTGAAAACAGTCTTTAGTGCTTCACATTTTCCAATTAGCTTTGCTGAATCCAAATGAAAAACGTTGTAAGATTATGCGAGTCCTTAACAATCGACCATTTCGTATGTTGTCCTTAAACCAAGCTGGCATTGTTGGTACTTTCTGGAGAATTCTTTATACTTCATATGGAAAGCAACTCAGCTTCAGCAAATCCTTCTTAATGAGTCTCCGAAACCTTTAGAGATTTATGAAATGACACAAATATTTTCGATTAGAAGATTTAATGACAAAAACTAACCAAGTCGATTACTCAAAGCCAAGTAAACAGTTTTCCGGCCATTTAATCTAATAGCCAAACTTATTCTTATTACTTAATATACAACTACTTCCTTTTTCAGTTAAAAATCCAAACGTTTAAACAAAAATCTCTAGACCTAAGTTTATTTGCATCCCTTTTAAAAGGCTAAAGTTGCCGGTAATTTACCACAGTTAGCTTGATTTTGAATTTTTCTAAAAGTATTCTATGCATTCTAGTTGTTGGTAGAACAATATAAACTAGATGCTGACTGTTCAATATATAACCGCCCGTTTAAGTATATATCAAGTACTTTTCCCACACAATAAAAGGCTCACCATGCCAAGAAAAGTTACAATTTGAAATTGTTTTTAAGTCTTTTGGCTGGGTTCCAAATGCTTAAGGTCATTAATTTATCTAGAAGGTACGCTTTTTAGTTCTACCAACCATAGCTGAATAATATCTGAATCAGCGCTGAAATAGAACTGAATTCATGGCATTCCTTATATGTATTTCAGCCTTTTATTGAATGTCATGACCTTGGCTAATTCTAAGCATGATTTTAGTTCTGAACTCATGGATAAGTTTAATGGGAAGTACTAAAACATGCCTGAATTCAGTTATTCCTAAATCAATCCCAAACGTGGTCGGAAGTCGGTTAATTTCAATAGGTTTGACTTGATCGCGGTTCTAGTTCGACTTTTGTCTGAAACTTCAATCCGAAGGTCGAGATACATTCAAAATTGTTGAGTTTGGTTTAATTTTGCCACTCTGGCAAATTCAGTACAGGATAGATATTCTCTGTTTTGGTGCGAAATAACACTCAGGATTTCTAGATATATAATATATAGCCCAAATCCACTG
Organism: Lordiphosa fenestrarum; assembly: GCA_035044985.1. Lineage (NCBI taxonomy): Eukaryota > Metazoa > Arthropoda > Insecta > Diptera > Drosophilidae > Lordiphosa > Lordiphosa fenestrarum. The sequence continues at coordinate 1,553,118 of JAWNNO010004426.1, forward strand.
ACACACACGCATATAATCTGAGCTGTTAGGCGATCTGGTTTAAGTCAACTTTTTTACACTGTGAACCAAAACTTCAACCCAGTGGCGTACGCCTTGTTTTACCAAGGGGGCTTAAGAAGAGTTATGCATTCCGAACCAAACCGAATCAAGCAGTAGTCGAGCCGCCAATTCCTTTGATAAACTGAATCACAAACCACTAAGCAAACTCTTTTTGGAACGGCTTACTGTTCACAGATGAGTTCTAAGAACTAAAATTCTTACCTTCTTCCTTAAATTATCGGTAATTATCTGATAAATTACAATACGCTGATGAACGCTCTTAAAGGGATACCTCTATAGACCCAACTGATCCTTAGCGATATTGAGTTGATGAAGCTTCGAAGAAGGATTAATTACAATACGATGAGCCCTCTTAAGGGGACACTTTTATGGACCCGTTGAGTTTTACAAGTGAACATCTTCTGCAGTTTCTTTTCTATATCAGACTAATAAAGGAATAGAATACTTTTACGAAACAATATTCTCAATTATCTGCGACATTTAGCGATTGTAAGCACTTATATTCAGGGATTAAAGAGGAATTCCATTTCGAAAGTGTGCATAAAGTTACTTATTCGGTGGTGATACAGACTCTATTATAAAAATCAGAACTTAATGATTTATATTTTATTACTCGAAAAATACTGATTAATACGGTTATTTAAAATCATTTTATATATAACTCCACTGCTGGAACCGAAGCAAGTGTAAAAAAGATAGTTAATTTTCGGTTCGGCCTAAGAAAAATGTGACACATTCTTAGATCTGATTTGCCTTAATATCTTGTAAAAACTGGTCGATATAGAGCTAAAGAGATTCAGAATCTGCTGAAAAGTATTATTGATAATGAAAACTGATCTTAGAAGTCAATGAAAGTTTTTGATATCTCATTGGCTTTTCCATCATAAAACTTTATTAATACAAATTTAAAACTTTACATTTAACTAAGCAAAAATATAGGAGGTTTTTGAACACAAATTCGTTGGATCAGAATGTGTAAAAAACTTTGATTTTCAAGAACCGATCACAGATTTTGGCATTGACAATTATTTTGATCGAAATCAAAGACGGGAACTTGGCTCTTAACAAAACCTTTCTTACCCAAACTATTGATTCGTATTTGTATATGTCCAAGATTTCTGTTGCATATTCTAACATATTTTAAAAATCGATCGATTGGTTGATCGATGGCCGAAAAATTGCATTCAAGACAAAACTGCGCTCAATTTGGAATTTCTATTCGTAATTCAAAACGTTGACAAGAGTTGACAATTCGCATGTCGTTGGGGAATTTACATTTGCCGTCGAGTCCATAAATTTGTTAATGTACAAACATATATATGTCACTGGAATTGGGCCATTAGAATGAGTTAAGATTAACAAATTACAAAGCAAGGCCCTTCCGTACTACGCCTTAGAACTGAATGTAGTATAGGAAACTCTACAGCTTTTCATTTGATAAGAAAAGATTTCAGTACCCTTCCAAGTTCAGTTTGAGGAAATGAGAATAATTGAATATGAGAAATACGTCCTCAATAGAAAAAAACAACTATTGTTTTGTATATAATTTTCAATTTAAAGCTAAAACTGTGCAAAGTAATAAATTAATTTTCTAATTTTTTTAGAGTTGTCTAAAGCCTACAAATTCATCAAATTATTAACTGTTTGTTGTGACTGACTGAAAAATAAATCAATAGAAATAAATAAACAATTGCCTACACTTTTGCTGTGTGGCTTAATACTAATAAACAAATGGCAAAAAAAATATATTATTAATCTACTTGAAAGTCACTTATTGTTGTTTTAAAGTTCTGATGAAAACGAAAACCAAACCAAAAGCACACATTTCAAGAGGAAAAGTAAGTCAGCGAGAGCAGAGACAAGTGGGGTGGAGATGAAGCTGTTTTGAACTGCAATTGCCGAATTCACTGATTCTCACTGTACTTTTAATATATACGAAACCAATATGGGTATTAGGGCGGCTTAAATTGTGCGGAAGAGACAAAATTACAAAAGCGTAATCTACGTTCAATTCTAAAAAACTTCCCAAACTGGCGAGGCAACTGTCTGCTTGTGCGCGGCGGTGCCAAGTAAAGAAACCATTGCCTAGCATTTCTTTTGCCCATAACTCGACTACCGCTCATTCGATGGTTATCATTTCTATGGCAAATCGTTAAATAATCATGTTTAACAAATATATCCAGAAGTTACAAACCTTCTTTCTATAAAACTGTAGAAGATATAAAGTAAAATTATCTGAGCATTAAAAATTCATACAATTTATCAACAACTTTCCAAAATTTCGCCACTTTATAACCTTGAAGGCTATGTCAGAGGGTATATCTTTCTTGGAATGCTGGCGAAATCAATTCGAATACCTAAGATACTTCCTCCAATCCATCCAAATGGATAAAATGCAACGAAATGTTCCATTATTTTGAGTCATCCAAATGTTGAGGCCTTTCTGCTTAATTGACAGCTGGAGCTGGTTTGTTTTTTTTTTGATTTTGTGTTTATTCGGTTTCGTCGGTTATGGCAGGCTCAAGTCGGTTCCACCTAACCAACCACCCAACCATTCTTCCATTTAATTGTCTTGCAATTAACGCCGGATGGCTCTCGATAAGGCCTTGTGACGCGTTGACGCGCTTTGGCATGCGTACTGCATGGCATGGAAACATCATCATTTTCGAGTTTTGAATTTGGTGCGCAATATTTTCATTCAAACAGTCGCTAACTTACACTTTCTCCGGCTTAGTTTTCAGTTTCAATTGAGCTTGAAGATGAAGCGGAAATCCGCACACACAACAAAAATTTGCATAAATGTTGTTACGATAACAAAATTACCAAGTTCTAATTAAAAGTAGTTACAGACAAAAAAAAAAACTAATTAACATTTTTTGAGGTGACGACGACGTCGACGACGTCGCAGGCAGCGCGTCAAGTCAAGTGCCCACTTGAGTGGAAAATCAATGCACTTCCGCAAAAGCTCCACAAACATAAACAAACTCGAGACCGGGAGACAGATAAAGATTCAAATCAAGATACAAACAATAAATTAAGCGGGGGCAACAAAAAAAAACAAAAAAAAATAATTTGCTTTATGAAAAGTTAATTAAACCAGAGTTGTATAAGAGTTAGAGACTTCTAAATAAAATGGTTGAGCATTTGTAAAGTAGTTGGAATGACTGTGAGAAGACTACTTACCCTTTTTTTAAGGTATCAAAAGTTTGACCTGAGATGAGAAACCCACTAAACTTCATTTTGTTCAAAATCATTCCGATTTAAAGTGTTTCTAGATATTCAAGTGAAAACTAAACTGTTTTCTCATTTGCTTAAAGGAATTAAGACAACAGTACTTCACATAGAAACCATTACACTACATATAGATACGTCTAATGTTAAAAAATCTGTTTTTATTTGTGTAGACTTATAACTGTTCTTTGACTTTTACCTGTCTATAACAATCAATTTGAGTAAAAAGCTTATTTTTAGAGAATTATATAATATTAATTATTGATTTGAATTATACAAACTTTCTATACAACAAATAGTTCTTCCCAACGTAGGCTGTGCTAGCTCTTTCGAAATTCAAGTACCCCGGATTCGTATTAACAACCACTATGCGCTTTAGAGACCATGTGGATACCAAGACAGCAGCAGCTAAAGGAAATGGGGTTTATTTTAAGGCCTGAATCTGAGCGCATAAAAGTCGAGCCTTCTTCTGAGGCAAGATAAGTTAGCAAGCAGACCAACTGCAGAGTTTTTATGCAAGACAAATTCTTAAATATCCACAAAATACGCCAGCCCAGATTATCTACTTGTAATCGTTGCAGGTCTACAGGACTGACATATTTGAACATATTATACAGTTACAGAGACAATGTTATCAATTTTTCAAGCCAAAGAGTAGCTAAATCGACTGTTTAAATTGGCTAAAAATGGCAAAGCTATAAATATAGCTAAAAAATATAAGCTAAAGCAGTCAAATGGCCAGAAAAAAGCTAGTTTTCTTTAAGTTTTTCCATTTCTTATCTTCTAAATAGCTGCTATGTGTTGAATAAACTCGGATTTTGCTCTGTTATTTGTAGGTTTATGTGACAGATAGCTGAATTTATTATATCAAATATATATATGAATATATGAATATATTATTATACACAGAGAAAAAGAAGGATATGAAAAAGTATTCATTGGATGATTTCCCGTATCCATTTGGGAAGGATATGTCTTTAATATCCTTTGTCTCATCCAACGGAGCTGAAAATCATCCAAAGCATATGAAAGAGGATCATCCTTGGGATCCTTGGGACTTTGTTCAAGATTTGTAAAAACTGGAAGTTATTTTTCCATGTAATGGTTAAGTCTTACCTTTTTGATACAACCAATCAAAATTGCATTCATCTTACTATTAATGCCTTCTTTGTCAAATGTTCCCAACGAATTCGGCAGACAGAAAGTTTGAAAAATGATGAAACATTAATTTCAGATAAGAAATCAATTAAAGTTGCTTAGAAACGGCAAATTCACCTAAAAAAACGGATGGAATTCCAGGTAGCCTTATCAACAAGTAAGAAAGTCGGTTGGTGGCCGGTTGTGGTGCAGCTGGTAGTGTGTGTGCCTGCTGTGCAAAAGGTTACTGACTCGGTACATCTATGAAAAAGTTTTTTCTTCAAAAACTTACACAACCGATCACCTTTAACAGCTATTGGCGGCAGCAATGAAGTTACCAGCTATAACAAAGTTTGTCAAACTTTTTTCCAGTAAAGAAAACTCACATGAAAATTAGAAGCACACAAGCTAAGAGATTGAGAGATGATCCTTTGGGGCTGTAAAGTCTGTTATGTTTATAGGAGTAGATACCCGATTTTGTATAGAAGTTTATATCAGATTTGTTGTATCATCGATTTCAAACTAAGCTGGTAGTTTTGTGTTTAAAAGTCAAAAACAGCTTGGTGAATGAAATATTAAAGGAAAGAGTGTTTCAAAAGAAAGCCAATATAAAGTGTTGACTATGCTTAACTCTGAAAGAAAGATTCTGGAACATTTTTTGAGTAAAATTTTTAGTAGTAGACATCTCTCTCACAGACTCTTAGTCGTTGGCTTAAAGTCAAGTCAGTTATACTGATGTTTGTTGTACCAAGAATAGTTCAAAAACGGTTCAAAACTTTAGGAGCAGGTATAATTTCAAAGCTTACCTAAAAAGAAAGCCAGTTAGGCGGCACTGTCTAAGAATTGCAGATAAACTGTAATCATATACGAGAGACTGTGTAATAGCTAGAGAAATTATGAATTCAATTCATTTTGTTATCTCGTAGTTTGTTTTTGCTGCTGAGAATGCCTTGAAAATTACTTCGAAAATATATATACAATAAATGCTTAATGAAGCTTCAAGCAAATATAATACTTAACCAAAAATGATAATTGGTACACCCTATATATGTATATATATATAGATATGGGTAAGTCTTTAATAAGAAACAACAATATGGTATTATGACAATTCCTTTTTTTGTTTTTGGGCGCGCCTTTTCAAAACTTTCGCCCTTATTGTTTTCGCCATCTCTTGACTGCGTGGGGAACGCCTTCCCCCCCCCCCCCCTCCCGTTGCCGTTGCTTCGTGAGGTACGAACTCCTTTTGACAAGTGTTCGAGGCTGTTGACGTTTGCTGTCTGTCTCTCTGATATCGCTGCGATCGTTTACACAACCATTTTTTGCTGCTGCCGCTGCTGCTGCCGCTTCTCCATCTCGCGAGGTTGACTTTATTACTCATTCGACGCGTTGCTGCTGTTCACAATAATTATTCTCTTCCTTGGCACGGCCAAGTGTCAAACAAGTCTGCAAATATTTGGAGCCACATTTGATAATACAATTTGCAAATAATTTTATATGCACTTTCAATTAACGGCCGCCAGCTTAAAACTGGAGCAACAAAAGATGGTAAAAAACAAATCTTGTTTTTCTCTGCTCACTTGTGGCAACTTTCTGTTATCACATTATTAAAAACTATGTTTAGGGTGCAGCCCTATCGACATCAGCATCTGATTTGCATGTCAATTGGAAATGAAAATTGATAGGAGAATGGTTTTGCACATAAACAAGACAAGACCGTAAAACGAGAGGGAGAGAATGGTTAAACCTAAACGACTGCTGCAGCAACTACCCAGTTATTGCATAAGCCTTTTAGCCCTGATCACGAAACTTGTTTTGTTTTTTTGTTTTGTATTTTGTTCAGTTTCAACATATTCCACGCTTTACGTGACCTTTAGAATCCAATTCTGCCCAGCTTCGTAAACTTTCCATGCACATGGTGTGGTGCACACCAGGCGGTGACTCAATCTACTCCAACTCCATTTGAATCTTGTCTCTGTGATTGTCTGTGCCATGCGCCACACCATGGCTGGATGATAAGGCAAGGCTAGGGTTCTCAGATTTTTATGGCCAACATTTGTTGTTATTTATAGCCAAAATAATTACCACTGTGTGCGACGATAAGACGACGACGAGTATAAGACTTGTGACCAGCAGTGAGTGAGTAGGCAGTAGCATCAAGATCATATTTTGAATAGATAAGATTTTCCATTTCATAATAGACACACACACACACACACAGAGAGAGAGAGCTAGAGCAAGAGCAGGAGAGCGTATTAGTCACAGACAAACGTCTAGAAGAGTCTTTAATGAGGCCTCCTTGAAGTGCACTTCAAACCTTTGGACTTTGTTATGAAGTGCTGGGACTGGGAAAAAGTGAAGAGTTAATTAAATGAAAACAAAATCAACATTTCTTTTTCTTAAGTACTTAAATCAAGCGCACTAGATTCTATATTATACATATTATTTGGGCTTGTTTTGAAACTAAATAGGGACTTGATTTAAGAAACATTCAGAATATAAAGACTGTCACAGTTATAGATCGATTGGAATTGAATTCCATATTACGAAGCAATTCATTTTATTGAAACGAGATCCAACGTCAGCCGAGAAAAGTCTCTAACGAGGGGAGTGAGGTAAGGAAACTGAGAGAGAAGAGCAAGCATATTGGAGAGAACAGCGTTGAGTCGGCTCTAACAGTTTTGCATTTTATGTAAGAGGGCTGTGTGGGAAAGCTATCGAGCGGACAGCGCAATCGATTTTTGTACTCATGCTGCTTTGGAATTCCCAACCAGTTATGGGATTGCTGGCAGAGAGAGACCTCTGTCCCGACTGACAGTTGACAGACAAAGACTGATGCTGTTTTGAGGTGTTGTGTATTCCTCGAGCCGGCTTAAACTTGCTTTAAAGTTAAAAAATTCATTTTCGATGAAATAAATTTAAGCACAATGAAAAAAAATCAATGATTTTGGAATCTGTAAAGCTCTTGACTTAAACGATCTAACTCTTGAATCTGAGAAGCTCTTGAAACCAGAAAGAACGTTTTAGATTTTTGACAATGCCGCATGCTCTTTATTCAAGTATGAGAAATCTTGAATTTGAGCATGTTTAGCACTTGATATGAGGACTATTTTGCTTGATATAAGAATGATTTGTACTTGAGCCAAGTATTGAAGCTCAAAAATTCATAATTGGATCGAAAATTTTCACTCTTATCGAACTATTGATCTCAAAAAGTCTTGATCCAAGTATAATATTCTCTATTTCTTGTCTGAGTGTATGAATACAAGAATAATCCTTCTATCTATAGCTTAAAACAGTCTTCAATCAAGGATTTCGGTATTAAAGAAATCGTATTTGATATAAGAACTATGAACTAGAATCACATATGTTCTTTTTTCACCACTATACATTACTTTACTTTACCTTCTTCTTGCTGAAGGTTATTTTTACACCACAGAAGAGTTAAGCTGAACCCAGAACCAAAACTTGCTAAGAAATGGCCTCTAGAACCCAAAAAATGTTAGAAACGCAAGTCCAACTCTCCTTCTCACGGCTCCAATTTCGTTCAGAACTGGCTTAGTTTTTGTTAACCCTTTTTCCCCCCTTCCACTTATGTTATTAACCAATCAGGTGCAAAAACATTAATTTGTCACCCCAGCCATTTGGTGGCTGTTTATCTACGCAGCAGTTAATACCCATTTTGGCCTTAAAAATTTCATCATTTTTATAAAGCAATTAAGTGTCATGATTTTTCATAAATCAAAAATTGCACAAAAAAAAAAACAAAAAGCATATCTTATAAATCTAAATTTAACACAAAAGCGTAATTGATTATTTTGTTTGTTCGTTGATATTTCATCATGTTCTAAAGTAAGTTATTTGGCTCTTTGTGTGTTCCTTTGGGCCATTCCAGCTCATTAGCAGCCATTCGCTCAGATTGACAGATGCCAGAAGAATATACAAAAAAAAAAACCAAACAAAATTTGAAATTGAAATGGACAAACACTTAGCAAACAATTTGATTTATTTGCATGTCTAAAAATGGACAAAATCAAACAGCCAGGCTCTTCACAGGCCATGACAAGGCGACTCCGTGCGAGTGTGTGAACGCCTTGAGGCACAGCAAAGGGGCCAGAATTTTGCCAAAAATATTTTACAAAAAAGCAAGATAAATCCAATGTGGGTTAAGCAAAGAATAGCCTAAAAAAAACGCTCAGGGCTCTTGCCTGTTGGTTTACAACTCATGATAGTCCTACTCGCACTTAACCATTTCTCATAAATAATTTTGCCTTAGTATAATTATTCTGACGAGCGAAAACAACAAAAGTAACCTGCGATAAACTGAACACAAAAACAAAACGCTAAAGCGGAAGTTATTATGACAGATAAAAAAAATAGAAAACAGAAAATGGAAACAAACGTACAAATGAAAACGAAAACGAAAACGAAACTAAAGCCTGGCAATTGTCTATTTAGAGAAATGAAGCTCGATGCCATGTGGGCTGCAGTAGCTGAAACTTCAGTTGAGTTTTTCGTTGTTATTGTTGTTGTTGTTCAATTGATATTAGCAACAAGTACTAATTCCATTCTAATCGTTTGCGAAGGTCTCGATCTCGGCTAACAGGGCGTATGATTAATGGTTTTAGTGAAATGCTTACCCAGGTCTTAAGCACATTTGACAAATAGATCAACTCACTAAATGTCATTCTTATAATGGCAAACAGTGCGTATGATTGATGTCAAAATGTTGGCAAACTTCTGCTCACCATTTGTCGACACATTCGCTGCTATTTTTATGTACTTGATAAGCAACTTAAGCGGCGCTATTTAGTTTTGTTCTTTTTAAATGTGTTTGAAATGCATTTACCTGCTCGTAAAATAAGAAGCTTAAGCAAAGAAACTACTGAAATTCGCGGTACCTTTTATGAAGTTTGCTAGGTAAACTTTGTTTTAAGTGGTAAGTCCTGACTTAGACGAGTTTCTGTAGATTTCTAAGCCATACAGAACATTGGACTCAACTTGAGCGCAAACTTTACTCGTAAACAGTGCAGGTAGATTGAAACTTGCTTTGAGTTGTTATGGGTATGGGTTTCAAGCACGCTTTAAACTCAATTCGAATCTTAGCTTGATGGGTAGTCGATACTAGTAGCAAAAACTACACAGGGAAAAGTAGGAGAATAAAAGCTGACCGGCCTTGACCGGCCTTCTTAAAGCTGGTTTACACTAGGAGTGCGTTAGGCGTTAATAGCTAACTATCAGCTTTTTTCCCATACAAACCAAGCTAAATGTTGGCTATTAACGCGTAACGCACTCCTAGTGTAAATAGCCTATTAATAGTTTTGAAATTGTTTGAAATATTTTGTGAATTGTGGTGCAGCGGGTAGTTTGCAAGAGGTCGTCATGGGTTCCATCCGGCCTTATTATATCTATAGAAAAGGGGTTTTGCCTTAAAAACTTACACACCCGGCCACCTTTAGTAGCTATTGGCGATAGCTTTGAAATAGCTTCTCAAACTTTTGCCGTTCGGAGTCGGCGTTAAGCTGTTGGTCCCTTTCTCTTGAGTGATTATTAGAAACACACAAGCCAAGAGATTGATAGGATTGACAAGAGATTGACAAATATTTATTTATTTAAGACTCGTTAAAAGTTACTCGGTAGTTTTTTAGGGATACAAATAGCAGTCGGATTTGGGGTTTGGGCTTTACGGCAAGCGGGGTAGAACTTTCCACTTCAGCGTTTCAAGGCATGTTTTCTCCGGAGGCCGAAAACTGTGATGCTGACAAAATTACCTTGAAGTGCCTTTGCTTTCTGGCTGTATTTGCTTTAATGCTAGGCTTAGAAGCCTCCATTGAGTTCAATAGAGCTAGATAGATAGATAAATAGCTGCTGATATTACACACCACGCCCAATTGGTCCAACCAAATACAAGAATGACCTTAATATTTGGCTTTGGCTTCCATTTTGGCATATGTCCAGGCCTTCGAGGGTTATCTTTGTGAACCCATTTCTCATCACCAGTCACAAAACCAATCAAATATCCTATTTCTCTATATCCATGCCCCCGAAATTGTGTTTTCTTGGCACAGAATTTGACATCTGTTGTCTACACTGCAGCGAAATTCTACATACTGAAAAAGAAAACCTTATGATGAGGCTTCTAAATGAAGTTGGTGGCCATATAATACGCCTACTTTAAAAGTGCTTCACTACTTATTTGCACATTTAAAAACAATGGCATAATTTTGATGAAATATATACTTATTATCAAATTAAAAGTAAGCCCAACTTCCTTCTATCATTTTCCCCCCTTGTAAAATGGTTCATTCAGAAATTGTTACACGATTGCCATTGTAAACACTTATCGCGAATACTTATCAGGCTGGCGATACCGCGATCAATCCATGTATAGTGGCTAGCGTTCTGCTGGGTACTTAATCTGCAATCAATTTAAATTTGATTAGACTGTGATTTTTATTTTTTTCTGTACATTTCTATATATAAACACATGTATATATGACCAGGGATTACGATTACAAGCTGGTTATACCAAAAAAAAAATATATAAAAAACACAAAAAGTTATAATGTTTTATGGCTTGCAAGTCACGCGAAGCACTCGAGACAAAATGTTGGAAACGGCGCGGGCGGAAGTCCAACCGAATGGCTATGTGAATGGGAGTTGATATATAGTTATAATATTATAAGTATGCATATGTATTTACATGGCACATATGTGTAGAAGGAAAATCATTGTTATTAATACGATTATTGTGTGCACAGTTGCGTGTTAATTTTCTGTGACTTTTTTCCACAATGCAAATCGCCTGCCGCTAGAGAAAATACATTTCAATGGCAAAGATTAACTATTATTATGGTATTTCAATTCTATATTTAAAAGTACTTTTTTGGTTTTTTTTTGGTAAATCAATTCGGGTAAACAGAATGAACAAGAGGCTATATGTAGCCCACAATTAAGTTTGGCTGTGTTAATTACTAAACATAATTAATTGTTAATTGGCGGCGACAATTGTTATTAAGTAATGGCCAGTTGAGTGGTTGTCGCCGAAAGGTTCAATCAACTCGAAAACAAAATAGAAACCACAAAGCATGGCAAGCTAGATTTCGAATCAACCCGTAGAAGTAGGCAAACAAATTACGTATACGCCTCGAGTACCCTGCAAGCCGTGTTAGACTATGGGTCGCTGTATTCTATCTGCTGCTGTTGTTGTTGTTGTTGTCACTCCAATGAAAATACCAAGTAAAAATGAAAGCAAATCAAATGTTTTCAAGTAGCTTCAAGACACTTACTGAAATGAAATCAGCAGCTAAAAATGTCTCACCTATAAATAGTAAACCAGTCGCCTTCGTATCCAAGCCCAAAACACTCACACACACACACACACACACAGACACAACATACTCACGTGACCAGCAGCAACAATTTGATTTGGAAACCTTTATTAATATACATTCATATTTCGGTCTCTGGCAACGAGTTTCGGATTTTGTTTTTCTTATTTTAATTAATCAATTGGTGGGGCGATATGATAGAACCTCCAGAAATATATACGCCACCAGCCTATCCAGTTATCGTTCGTAGCACATTAGCATTAGTTGGCCATATTGGCTAATGAAGTCTGGTTCAGTGTGGGGACTTTTCAATCAATCAATGTATTGGTCATGACTTTAGATAAATCTGGATTTATTCCAGGGATGCCAGCCAGTTATGAACTGAATCGAACCATAAAGCAAACGAACCGGCATCCTTTTGGCTCGGTTTAGGACAGCGGTGTGCACAACATTGCTCCACACAATAGCAGTCACCTATGCCTCGCTTTGAACTTAAATTTTGTGCCCACCGCTGGCTTAGATCACTCAAGAGTCTTAAGACACAAAGAACTTACCTTTTGACAACGATTTTCGTAATTTTGGCAATTCGAATTGATGTCCCAATCTACAATCTGTCCGGCTATCAATTAAGCAAAGTTTCGAAGCAATGCCTTTTTGATTTAGTCATTCAGTACGATTTGTTTGACCATTCTATATCATGTAATCCCGTCAGTCATCAAACAACATTTCTTTTCTTTGGAAGTACTGGATAGATTTGTGTGAGTTAACTATTTCTTTTCCTTCACTAGTAAAACAATTCGCCCTGAAAACTAGAAATTCTCCTATGAAATCCGTCTTAAGGCGATTAACCCTAAAATTAAGAAAAATATTTTCTCATTTATGGAAAACTTTCAAAGTTTCAGGAAAATATTTTCTCATTTATGGAAAACTTTCAAAGTTTCAGAAAAATTTTCCATAAATGAGAAAAAGTTTTCTTAATTTTAGGGTTATTCGCCTTAAGACGGATTTCATAGGAGACTTTCTAGTTTTTAGGGCGAATGTTTTATGAGTGTTTGATTTAGCAGTCTTACACTTCGTTGTTGTTCATGCCCAATTGATAAATTTCGAAGGAATTTCGAAGTAAAATCCTTTTGAATCTGCCTTCATATATTTGCAACATTTATTTAAGAATTTTAAAATTTTTTCAAAGATATCTAGCAGTCACACTTCTAGTTCAGATGTGCGAAAATTCGGTAAAATGTAATAAAATAAAACTAAACCAGTGAACCGAACTGAAACTGCGGTTTGGATAGCATCCAAAAACCTTTTGATTAACCAAAACGTAAACTAAGTAAGCCACTGAAGCAAATCAGTTCATATTTCCTAGAGATTTGCAACACTGTCTTATACGTTTCTTGTGTTGTGTAGCCAAATTGGTAGACCTTCCTCTAATACTCTCTCTTCTATTCCAATCCCTAGGTGGAAAATAGGGCATTAACTACTCCTCTCCACCGACTTTTGCTGATGCTTTTCGCCTCTCTACCGACAGTCCACCTCTAAGTTTCTTAGGGTCTGCCAGTTGGGTCCAACGGGTTACATTCGATTGTCGTTCTTCCTTAGGACCTTAGGATAAATGCCTGTTTAGGTAGTATCTTACTGCGTTTTTCCTTCCATCTTAAACGTTTAGAGTTAGCAGTTAAAGAACTAAAGTTGCTTACTCTAAGTTTTCCCACACAACATTGAATTAGGCAATACAATTTCTTCCCAAGCCCTGGTGGCTTTCACTTTACTAGTCACTTGATAAGTCACAAATGGAAAGAACCATTCGGAATGTGTATGCTTTAGAATCCTCTCCTTATTTTTGGATATTAAAATATCCATTTTTCATTTCCTATGGATAAAAATCTAAGATCCATTTGACATTAAATGGAAATTTTGAAATGCAAAAAAGAATATTAGAAAATAAACATTTCAAATGGTTACCGAAATCATCCAAATGATATGTCGAATTTGAATTTTTACACATTTTTCATATCCTTTGGATGATTTTTAGCTCCATTGGATGAAAATCTAAGATCCATTTCATAATAAATGGATATTTTAAAATCCAAAGAGGTTTATAACAAAATTCCCATTCAAATAGCTACCGAAATTATCCAAAGGATGTGTTTTGTTGTTTCGAATACTTTCCTTTCCTTTGGATGATTTTCAGATCCATTGGATGAACATCTAAGATCCATTTGACCTTAAATGGATATTTTGAAGTCCAAAAATGTAAATAAAAAAATGGATACCGAAATCATGCAAAGCATATGTTTTAATATCCATTTTTTCTCTTTCTAAAGAATACAAAAAAATATACAAATTATTTTTTAAGAACTTTGCTTAGGCAAAGGTTCCATACCTGCAAATAATTTGCGCAATTATTTCTTAAAGTTTGTTTGCCTGAAGTGAGAAGACCAAATAGTGCAAAGATTGCCATTGAATCAGTTATTTTCTCAGCCGTGTGCAAATTAATTTGCTTGTTTGCAAGCAAATTGTCAGGTTAATCAAATAGTTTGCTCTAACAAATTTTACCACTTACACAAACCGGATGCAAAAAGTTTGCAGAAGTCACAAAATTTGCACAAGTGATTTAACCCACAACAAATTAAAAGTTCTGGGCCAACATTTTTAACATTTTGTGTACAAACTTGGCTTAAGTTTGAGCCCTCCTTTGCACTGCAGCAACTTATCCGCTGATTGCCCAATTTGTAGTTCGATTCAATAAGTTCAAATGAAACAGCGGAGCCACGGTTACAGGTGATGCGTGACGGGCTCTATGATATTTTACTTGCCACATATTTAAATATATATTTCCTTCCCCATCACCATTTCATTATGCTTGATTAAAAAAAACTGTTTGCAGTCAATGCCAATCAACTTTCCCTAACTGGGTCAGAGACAACAGTACAAAAAGTCAAAAAAGTAAAAAAAAAACCTAATTTTTCAACTCCAACATTTGATGGACAGCGGCAAAGCAGAGCTGGGCAGAGCCACACTCTTAATCTTCTCTTCTTGCTTGGCTTTTGAATACCGTTTTTGGGGCCAACAACTTTTGGTTTCTCTGTGGCTTTTCAGTTTTTTGCTCTCCGTATCAAGTGCGCGCTACCCTTCAACTTGTGATATATTGACACAACTGTTTTACCAATTTCTGTTGGGTTTTTCTATTTTTTCCTTTTCTGTATTTTTGCAATTAAATGTTAAATGATACAAGGCATGGGGGGTACTTCAAACAATCCGATTTGATCCGATGTTAAAGTTACTTTTCGTCTCCAGCCATCATTCTTCATTAGCCCCAGCCACTTGAGTGAAGTGGAGTGGAGTGGAGTGGAGTGGAGTGGACTGGTTTTGGGCTGACTAGATTATTTGGTCGTAGACACTAATTTTTTGGAAACAATTACCATGCGATAGCCACTTCTTTTCCAGCTAACTGAGTGTGACGCCTAATCTTGTGTGGCACTTCATATTTATGATCCACCGAGCGTCAAAAAATCACAGTTCACCTAATCACGCGCTAATAGCGGCGATAAGATGGTCACTCGGATGAGGCACCGCGAAATTTTCACACGTATCGCGTTTATTATTAATTAGAATTTATGAGCCAATACGTAAACAATAAATAGCCAATGTATCAGAGAATGCGATGCGTAATCTTATCATTAAAATATAAAATAGAAAAATTAAAGCACTATCCCCACGAACTGGACAGTTGACTACCACCAGCCAGGAGCGGAACGGGGCACTTCAAAGATTCCCCAAACAGATACAAATCGCTGGGACATCTACTTCTGGTTTTCGAAGCCTTTCAAGGCCAACGCCTTGTTGATCGCAATTGAATTTGTTTCTTTCCAATTGATACACATTTCACATCTTGTTTATGCCGTTCGAATAATAAAGGCAACAACAAACACCGTGATAAGGCATTCCAAATAACCATCTGTGTTTGCCGTGACGTCTTTATTGCACTCAGATTATTGGTTGGAAAGTTTTGTATCAGATAATAATCGCCGAGAGCTAAATCTGAGGCAATTCAAACAGAGTATGGCCCAATGATATCGGTGAAAATCTTTGTATTGTATAACTAGGCAAAGATTAAGCCGCACATATTGGCTTCATTTGTTTTGTGGGAAAATTTGTGAAGAGAAGCAGTGACCAAACATGAATAGGAAAAAAACCGAAGAATATAAATTAAGATAAGCACGTATCATCTGGCAGCTCAACTTGGTTCGTTTCATGCTTGAGATGGGTTAACAAGAGTACTGTGTTAACTGCTTTGACTAATGCCAGCAAGATGGAAAACACAGAGGATGCACTGGGCTATTACTACCTTTGTGCACACCAAATTATGCGTAATCAATGCCCTTCAAAGTATGCAAGCTTTATTTCCTTAAACTATTATGCATTAAAATGAAGCCATTGCAAGTCTGTCATAGATATTCGACACTGCACTATTCACTCAGATTGTTGGGTATTCCAACAAAGACAAATCTAAAATATATACCTGACCAAAATTATGATTTTCGAATAACATAGCATACTTTAAAGGGCATTAAGCATGATATGTTTTGTATGTTAGCGTTAGGTTTGTTAAGTTAAAGTTTGTACAAAGTATAGAACAATTTGAAAAGTCTTTCAAGCCTGACTACAATATACTCTTTACCTGTATGTATTAAGCTACGAATTTTCGTTTGCTCATAACTTGACTAGCTTTTATCCGAACTTTACCCATGCCTTGGTGGATAGACAAGGCAACCAAATGCAGTATATTGAAGGTTTGTCGATAGTTCTAGAAGATTTTTGCCAGCTAATCAAGAAACTGTTTCGGAAATGGTAATTTTTTTGTAATTTGAGACTAAAATGGTCAAAACTGCATATATAGACACTATTTATACACATTTTTTTTTGGGGTTGTTTTTGGTTTAATTTGACTCACTTTGATATTGTACTCAAGTAATATTCCTTAATTTCAACATAAACTAATCCAAACATTTTTACGATTTTTTTAAGTAAGGATTTACCACTTGTTTATATATTTTAACACCTATTTGTATGCAACGGATGTTGTTAAAAAATTTCTTAAATATTTCAATACAAATGACTGGTAATTTTGCATAGCATACTTTTGTGCAATAAATCGTTGAATAATTTTGACATTGATGTATTCAAAATGGTGTATCTACGCTTACAAAAATTTGCAGAAATATTTGGAAGAGTTCATTATAAAGCTTATCAAAGAGAGTCAAAACAATGGTAAAGGTTTCACGCAAAAAGTTTATAAAAATGGTCATAAAATGCAAGTGAACACTCTATTGGCTTAAAATTACTAAAGATCTAGACGCAATGCAGCGTTTCTGAAAACAGATTCATGTGCAGCACATTAAACCCATCTAAAATCACCAACAGCCGCTCAATATTATCAAAAGATTGTAATTTTGTTGCCTTGTGTAACTATAATAATAAGAAGAAATAAGAACTCTAATACCCCGCTCATACACAGCAAGAATATCAAGATAAATGTACCTAAAAGTATGCCAAATTTAGTTACTTAAATAATTATCAATTTAAATGAGTAATTTAGAGACTTTGCATTTTGAAGGTATTCAAAATTAAAAGCAGTAAGCCCATTATAACATAAATGTGTTCCTGAATGAATAATATTCATAAGCATAGCATACTTTTAAGAGCATTTATCATGATAATTTTAAATAGAGTATAAAGGAGATGTACAGCTGTTTCCAGATTGAGGGGTAGGCAGCGGAAGTGCCATAAAATTGCAAATAAACTTGATATGACTCTAAAAACCCACCGAACCTCTAACTTTTACTATCTTCGGACAGACAGACAAAAGGATATGGCTATATTGACTAAGTTGTTAAAACTGATCAAGAATATGTGTATACTTTATAGGGTTGGAGGTGCTTCCTTCTGACTGTTACATACCTGTGCACAAACCTAATATACTCTGCGTAGCTTTGGTAAAGAGAATAGAAATTTATAGTTCAAGGACTTTGAGTGAAGGTTTTGGTTTGAGCCTTGGTTGATTTGTAATATCCACCTATGACTCGTCTCAATGATCATTTAGAAGATTCGAAGAGGAATGAAGCGATGAAAGCAAATTTGTAGAAATCTATATGAGAATTGTTCAATGTATTTTGGAAGCCAGGTTCTAAAACTCAGGGGCTATTAAGGCTAACGAATTCAGAAATAACTGCGTTCTGGTGCATAATATGCGAAATAGAAAAATAAAGTTAAACAATACTCTGATCTAAAGTATTTTTCAATCACTCATACGCAGTGTTGGCTACTTTCATATAATGGTTTCATTTATGAGAATGAGTTTTATTTTAAAAATTAAACTTATATGTTTATTTTTGTTTTGAATTTATTACCCAAAAATAATGATTTAAATTGACTTTTTAAATAAAACTCAGCAGTAAATCATAGAGATATTGTAAATGTAAATGCAATTCGAAGAGTAATTTTGATCAACTTTTACCCAAAACAATGACCAGCAACAACCAATCGCATTAAAAAACAAACACTAGTTCGTTTAATCAAACAGCATGGTCACCCTGAAGCAGCGATAGGCATTTATCGATATCAGGCGAAACTGCTGGTGCGGAACAAATCTGACCGCTGGTTGCCTAACCGGAACCTTTTAGAAATCGGCCCCTAGACAATCAATAAAACACTGAAAACTATTTCTTTGTCTTAAAGATCTATTTCATGCAAGTAAGCCTTCATGAGAGCCAAATTCAATGCATAAGTGATTTGTATTAACGAAAAGCATCCAAGCTATCCTTACAGTACTTCCCAAAAACACTTTTCTTTGGCTTGGCCACTTCAACCCACTTGCCCAGGACTTGAAGGGAACCCCATCAGTCTTCAAGTTCGCTCCTGATAAGCCCATACCCGCCACGCGCTTGCGATCAACTGTTAACTAGCTACCCCCCCTCATCCTCCTCCCACAAAACACCATACGAACGACGATCAAACGTACAAAAGCGAAACCGCTAAACCATGGTCCCGTCCCGGCATACTTCTGTTTCGCCGGCTGTGCTTATCGCGCTCGAAATATATAAAATTGGCAACAAATCACGGTCCGAAAAGCGCCCTATCTCTATCTCTGTCTGATTATTTACAGTTAACTCTGATAACCTTGCCCATATATCTTGGCCAGAGAGCTCTTGGACCGCCGTTTACGATTACGTCGACGTCGCCGCTAACGCAGCGCCTGCCACTAATCACTCCAATTAGCTAGAAAGTGCTTTTCGTTTAAAATTCGCACGTTGTCGCCGTTTCTTGGCATTGTATTGTGAGGCATTGAGTTAGCCGCTCGCTTTGATTTTGGTGCCCGAAAGTTGAAAAGTTGAAGCTGAAGCTGAAGCTGAAGTTGGAAGTTGGCAGGAATTGTGAAGTGTGTGTGAGTGTGTGAGTGCAAAGCAAAGCAAAACAACAAAAAAACAACGCAAAACCCAAACAAATTACAAATTCGAATGCATAGCAAATAGCATTGCAGGCCCCAAAAAAAACGCAAACTAAGCACGAAACTCGAATGCTCTTTGGGGTTGACACATTGAGTAACTTGGAACGCGTAACGCCCGAGAGCTGGGGCGGTCTCTTGAGCCCAACTAGAGTATACTATTCCGCACACACTTCATTTACATAGTCAATAGCCATTACTTGCCATTTGCCTTTTGGCCAGCAGGCAAATCGTAGGCCAAGTTAATGCAGATTTTTGTTCATTTTTCAAGCCGCGTGTTTTTTTTTGTTTTTTTGTTTTTTTGGTGTTGGTTTCGGTTGCTGTTTTGTTTTGTCTATTGTGCAATCCCCGGCCCCAAATGAGCAAAATGTAAATCCACCAAAAAGTGTAGCAACAATCGCCAGATACCCACATAGATATATGTATACGTACACAAGTCTATATATATTTCTGTATTTTATGTTTCTCTTTTTTTTTTGATTTTGGACTGAATGGCAATATTGGTTATAGAATAACAATTGAATTATTGTGACGTTTGGCGCGTGTCAGCCAAAAACCACACGCAGCCGCCATAAAAATCTAAACTCAAATTGCCAATTGTTTTTCGCAGCCCATTTTGGTGTATCTTTCATTATAGAAATTGGTAGAATGCGGGGAATGGAATGATTGATCTCGGAGGGTGCGAGTTGCCGTTGCCCACATCTCGATACCAGAAACAATCAGAAGACACGTGCAGGCCGAAAACTCGAGCTGCCAGAGCTCGACTCCAGGTGACGTCAGCAACGGCAGTAGCAAGTTCTTTTTGTCATCTGTGTGCGTGCGTGTGTGTGGTGTGTGTGTGATATTAATTATGGCCAGTTTTTTTCGCACGCCGCCGCTTAACTACGCCGCAATATCGTTAGCACTTAATGACGTTTCGACCAAATACACTTTCAATAAGCTGCGGCAGATGAGCGCGTTTGGAGTTATGGCCAAGCGTTCCAAATCAGCGATTACAATTCAATTATGATTAAGTAACCGCAGGGAGTTAGCCAATTCACAGTTAACCAGAATGCGGCAATTAATTAATTGTTCTCAGGTGGCGGCGGCGAGTGTTGAAAGCCGAAACGAAACGATCAGTTTCTGAAATAAGCTTCATCTATGGCCGGAGACGTCGTTAATGGGGTATTTCCCCGCTGGAAATGGAAACCCTATCGAAATGTAGAGCTAGCTTCTCTGTAAATTAATGGTCGTGCCAAATGGAACCAGTTGGGGGGGGGGGGGAATTCTAAGATCAAGCATTTGAACCGTTGACAACAATAGAAAAGCATCGATTGGATCGAACCTGGCTGGAAAGTGAAACCAAATTGAAAGCAGAATTTCTTCATAAAGCTTCATAAAACCACAAATTTTAGCATGTAAAATATTTTATCCTCCCCCCCCCCCCCCCCTAAACCGCAAAAAACCATTTTTAAGTTAGAACCCCGTGTCTTAATATCTATTTACTTAGGACTCATATATCTAGCTGTTCTCAAAAGTAGAACAAGATTGGACAAAAAACACCAAAAGTGCATAACACCAAACAATTTTGTTTGTAGTAGCGGGGGGGTCTAACATCGATGTAAAAGTTCGCCTTATTTAACAACTCTGTAAAGGACTTTGGGCTACTCAGAAAACCAAAAAGATCTATATGGACTGGCTTTATGTCTAAAATCCTTTTCATTATCCAACGTAGCTGAAAATCATCCAAATGTTGATAATTTTTCATATCGTTTGAAAGATTTTCAGCACCGTTGTATGATAACAAGGACATATTCAGTCCAAATATATATGGAAAATATTGCAATGGTTAGTTTTTAATATCCTTTCTTTTCTCTGTATACTAAGCAGATGAAAAATGTAAAAAAATTTTTAAACTCAGGTTGAGCAGTACAAAATATCGGTCAAGCCGGAATTCCGACTTTTATTTGACCATGAACCGAACCTTGAACAGAACCTCTTTTTAGAAATTAAAGCTGAACCCGAACCTGTTCCGAAACTGAAATTTCGGTTCGGTTCAACAAAACTGATGGACACAAAAATTTGACCTTCTTTCTACCGTCTGTTCTTCATCTGTTATTTGGTGCAACTGACTCCTAAAATGTGCAGGAAAGTGGAAAAAAAAACTGGCAAAACGCTTAGATTTCATTATAGCATCCCCACCCATAACAGTGTCTGTTTTTAAAACTCCTCGACTCTAAAGCTTCTTAAATAAATCTCAAAAGCAAGAGTCTAACATTATTTTGGTAATATTTTTCTACCGTAAATTATATATTGAATATTTCCGTGTGTTCTACTAACCAATTCCGACCCAAAAACCACTCGGTTACCATATAATTTGGGGAGTTTTTAGGTCGAATGCTGTTTTTAAAACACATATAACACAAAATTGATTAATGTTGTTAAATTTCCAAACCTTAAACATTCGTTAATTTGGGTTCGAACCAGTGCACCGGAGATCCGAATGTGTTTTTTGGTTTGCAGCCCTAATTGAATCTAGTACTCGCTAACCTAAAAGCTTGCCCATTGATCAAATAGCTGTGCTCCACCTGCCAATCCTCAGTCCAGTCTAATGGATATTAGAAAGAATCAAATATCAGTTCGTTTTGCCGAATGTTATAAAGCAAGGAGTGTCCTTAATAAGTCAATACCATTTGCCATGGTTTAGAAAAAACAGCGCCCAAGCTTTTTTGATTGAATTTTAATAGAATATCAAAATAAAATGTTGACTTCTTTTTTTTCCCATGTCAAGTCTAAAGTTTTTATAGTCATGTTCCCATCCAATGGTTACAAATTTTGCCATTGTTTAATTGTTGTAATTGCTTGGTTGGGACATATGTACATACAGACATACACATGTACTTATGTACCTTCCCATCCGCAGTTCAAGTTCATCTCACGTACTGACAGTTTTTTGTTTGTTTTTTTGTTGTTGTCTTTTGCTTTTTATGGAGTGACCAATTAATTGTATATTAGTGGTACGAGTAGCCCTCCATTATTCCCACATTTCAACTGAATAAAATAACAAATGAAATATGCAAAAATTTTGACTAATTATGTTTTTTTTTTTGTATCCTTCTTCTTTGATATACCCATATACCTGTTCTCCAGTTGAGGTAACAAAATCTGCGCAAATTAGCTTAGAAATTCTTAACACAAAACAGAACTCAACATAAAATTGTTTTAAAGAGTTATGGCTTATAATGAGAATGAGCTGCGGCGTCTTTTCATAATTTTCAAACAAATTAATATTTATTTATGCCTAAAAAAAAACTTTAATAAGACAAACTAGATGATGATGTTGATAATGAGAATGAAGACGAAGTAGATGAAGTGTACAAATATGTTAAGCAGATCTTTTTATAGTTGATGATGTTAGATTCAGGCAGAGGTTTCTCTATGAAAGTGACTCAGTTTTCTATTTCTAGCTTTTAAGGGTCACAAGTTTCTTCTTAAATCTATTCCAAAAACTTGACCCAATTCTTAGGCTAGGACTTTTGAAAATATGACATCTAGTTTAGAAGCAACTGAAATGAGATACAGACTCTGCAACACTTATACGGAAATGGTTTTATGGTGCCAGTCCGGCAATGTTGTCTCATTATGTCGTAAACTACTGC
Source organism: Lordiphosa fenestrarum (assembly GCA_035044985.1). Taxonomy (NCBI): domain Eukaryota; kingdom Metazoa; phylum Arthropoda; class Insecta; order Diptera; family Drosophilidae; genus Lordiphosa; species Lordiphosa fenestrarum. The sequence continues at coordinate 1,576,019 of JAWNNO010004426.1, forward strand.
CTACTGCGTTCTGCTTAGTTTTAATAGCCAAGTCATTCAACTGAATGAGATAATGACTTGGCAACTAAGACATTTGGAGGGAATACATGAATGAGATTATTCACTGCAAAAGAGTAAGAACTATTAATCTTTTGAATCTTCATGGAAATGCGTAAGATCTTATGTTTGTATATGATTATGCAATATAAACATCTTCCCACCTTAGTCTGTATGCAGCAATTTGGCAGTACTAATACAAATATCATTGCCTGCTTTTGGGAACCATCAAGAAGACCCTTCAACCGCCTCCACCTCAACCGCCCTGTGAGCTAGTATGGGCAATTGGCAATTTACCTCGTCACAGTCGAGTCAATCAGTCACTCAGTCTACTGTGTCATTCCATTCATTCAATTTGTGTCTACGAAATTTCCAACAATTATGGCCCGCAATTTCAATAATAAAATCTTTTCAGCTGCTAGTCATATTATATCGTTATATTGTTATTATTGTTATGGCCCGTATATATGTACAAGCTCATCATCTGTATGCCCTTTTCAATGTATTCCGAATTTGAATAATGATACTTCTCCGCTCACTCTGCTTTAAGTTTGCTTTAAGTTTTTTTTGTTTTTATGTCTAATCATCTAATGGATTTCCTTTTCTTTTTCTATTTGCAGCAAACTTCTTTTTGTTTGTTTTTTTTTCGTTGTTATTTCATCGTCGCTGTTTAATTATTGCCTAACCAAGAACTCAAGAGCAGCGTTACCCACAGACTAGCCAGCAAAATGACTGGTTTTACCAACGGCGGCTTTGAGAACGATGAGCCCGTCAAGGTGAGTAATACACGAATTGTGTAAGAACAAATGCAATTTAGTTAAATGATTTGAGCTGGAAAATGAAAGACAAGAGACGGTTATCTTAATCATATGTGTCTATATCTGCACATTTATTTGAATCCTGAGGAGATTTTCGCTGGAAGTTAGGGCCAGATTAAGAACTTCAGAGCTGTTTATACACTGTACCCCCATTAAAAATGTATGAAAGGCTATCATGAAGGTGTGCAAAAGTATGTAGTAGAGAGAAGAAAACGTTACCGATCCTATCAAGAATATATATTCTTCATCAGCATCAACAATCCAGCCGTTCGTCTGAATGGTTCGATCTCTAGATCGTAGACTACAAGAAAGAGAGCCACACATTTTTGCATTTAGATAGCTGTATATCATACGCAGATCAAGCTTGTTTCAGATTTGAAAAACTTGTCTCCCCTTCCCCCTATAACCGCGAATAACTGTTAGAGCCGCCACTTTTAAGTTAGAGCCTCTTGTCTTAAAATACTTCAATTTAAGCCCAATATGTATATATTCCAAAAAGTACAACAAGATCGTACAAAAAAAAACACCCAAGCTATAAGCAAAACAATTTTGCTTGTAGATGCGGTAAGTAACGCATCGTCAGTTAGAGCCTGCTTGCGTGCGTGCGTGCGTGCGCGCGTGCGCTTGTGTGTGTAGGAAAAGTTCATAGTTTGGTTTTTCGCACATAACTTTGCCAAAAATGAATAATTTTTTGTTCTGTAAATTTTGTATTTTAGTTAAAAAATGCAAGTAACTTTGCCTATCTTTTGTTTTTGTAAAATCTTTATTAGTTATTTTTTCATTACATTTTGAAAAAAAAGGGTTTTTCTAACATTTCGAAAATTTGTGGGCTGCTATGAGCCAGCCGTTTAAGAGTTAAATATGAGTATTTTTAGCAATTATAAATCACAAAACTATAATTTTGCTCTTACTCCGAACTGAAAAATTATCAATGAAAAGTAAAAATTCTATTTTCCAGCACATTCCGCTTTGAATTTTAGCGAATTTTCTTACAGATTTGTTATCAGTGCTTGTTAGATCTAGTGTCTATAGCTTTAGAAATAGTTTTCTACTGATTGCGCGGCACTTTAACTAGGAAAAGTATAAAAAAATACTGAGTAGCTTCCTTCCAACACCGCATATATCACTTTTTGATAAAACACAACTCTTTTTTTCAAAAGTTCATATTTGTTTCCAAAAGGCAATCGACCAAAGATATATTCTTTTCCGTACTTACTTTTGGGATTCCAAAAAATCATAAATGAAAACCAGATCTTATGGAATTGGGCAAAAAAAAAACCGCATTCTGGCTCACAAACTTAAAGCACGAGATGACTGATTGGTTGCTTGTCAAAAGTTAGGCCATAAAAAGAGAGAAACTTGACATAAACAAACAGTTGTCAATTTTGGTTTTTTCGGTGCCAATATTTGAGTGGCTCACAACACTCAGAACACCCCAGCTTCCCCGATACATTCAGCAAAAATTTGATTCAAAACCAACGAAATCAAAGAAGAAGACGCGATGGGCCAATTGTGGCTGCAGGAAATAAGACCCCAATGAAGAGAAAGATAGAAATGTAAGCAATGCATATCTAAAGTGGACAAAAATAAGTGTGACCGTTTGTTTGGTGTGTTACAGGGTCACTCTTAAGACTTACAAATTTCACATGAAACTAATTAACTCATTTGAGGAGAAATTTTTGTTTTGCCCCATACATAAACACAGCCGAAAACCGATCAAAACTAGTTTAAGCATCCAACAGTTTCTTCGAAGTGCCTAAACAAAAGCGAAAATTCCATAACTAACTAGATGATTGTTATACTAATGTGTGTGTGTGTGTGTGATATTACACCAAAGGCGGTTTGCCTTCGCCAAGAAATCATATTTGAATATGACAAGCGTCGCTCATACACACACACACAATCGCTCCGTCTAGATATGTATGTATGAAGGAAGCGGGCTTCAAATAAAAAGATAACGATGTGATGGCCACTCCTAAAATGAAATTTCTCCTCCAGAAACCATACACCCACATTGCATGCCCACGCAGCTGAGATAGAAACTTATACATATGTATATGTATACACTTTTTTTTGGTGTGACAGCAGAAAGCGCTTAGGGCTACATATGTACGTACATACGTACATACATCGCATGTAATTCAGAAAGCCACACGGATTGCAACCAATTTGGCAATCAATATTTATTGCACAATTAAACACTCTGGCAAAAAGGTTTCATCATAAAATATTGCCAATTTACAATGCCTAACCCCAACCTCGCTGCTTACCTACCGCCCAACCGACCGCCCGACTGTCCGAGGCTCACAAAACCCAGTTCTGGCAAACCCGTTTCTGTGGCGTCCGAACCAGAACCACAGCCAACCGAAAAAAAAACTCAACACACAACAAAAAAAGAAACCCAAAACCAACAGAGACAACAAATTTAAGTCCCATGTAAAAACCAAATGCCAAAGTCTTGTAAAGGCGAGCCAAAAAGTAAACGTGCCGTCAAATCTCGTGCGCGTGCGCCGCATGCTTGCACCGTGGTCCACTACCATACAAAACGTAAAGGAACAGACGCAAGCCGAGCAAACCAATTCAAACTGGTTTATGCCAGATATTTGTTGCTCTCTGGCCGCATATCATTATTGGTATGGTGCACTCGCGCATTATTATTACGCGCACTTGTTTGTCGCTTTTTCTATGGAAAAAATAGCCAACCAGCCAGCCAGCCAGCCAGCCATCAGCATCAGCTGTTAGCGAGAAAAACCGCGCTCAACTTGCCCATTGCCATGCCAGCATATACAACCAAGCACACTCATGTGTATATAAATAGACAGAGACACCTGAGGAGTTGTTTTCCCAGTTATATTCATGCGCCTTGTAATGATATGCAAATGTTTAGCCTAACGGACAAACATTTTAGTTTTTTGAATAGCGTAGAATGATTTGGAGATTTTCACTTATGGTTTTTGGGTCAAATTTGGTACAGAGGAAGGTAGAGTCTCTAGAGAAAACCTCTGTCCTTGTAACTTAATTTTCTACAAGGCCACAGCCTTGATCTGCTGTAATCAAAGGGTCAACTTTTTAATTTGTAGAAAGTTTAGTTTCAATTGAGCTAAGCTTGGAAAGAATATGGCAGTTTTCTTTTGACAAGCATCAATATTAAGGTGGTAGATCGCCTTTGGGCGATGGAGAAATGTCTGAGACAGAAATGAGATACAGAAACATTGTTGGTTTGCTTAAATGGGTTAACAAGTTTTGGGAGAGACTGTTGCTCAGTCTCAGGGAAAACTCTGGTTTATTCTTGTAGTTAAGAATAAATCCAAACGAACACTCTTCAATTTGTTGCTCTTTAAATCCTTTTTAAAGCTTAGAAGGCAGCATCTCCGACCACATAAAGTGTATACACAGAAAAAAAAATGGGGAGATAAAGTCAATCCCAAAAAAAACATGATTTTATCTCGACATTCGGATTGAAATTTCAAGCAAAGGTCGTTCTGGAGCCGAGATATCCGAGATCAAGTCAATCCAATTCGTACTTGGAATGAGAAAATCCGGGATTGACCGACTTCTGACATCGTTTGGGATTGATTTAGTCCCGGATGGCTTGATTTTTTTTATTTTCTATGTATATATACTTGATCAACATGACGAGCTGAGTTTATATAGCCAGGTCCAACCACCTGTTTCTCTGCTAGTTCAATCAAACTTAGCAAATATGCTGCACATTTGATAAAATCTGCCGGATCCCATTTAGCTGTCATTCGAAAAAACTAGTTATAGTAAGAAAAACTTTTTTGTTTTCAATGGAAATGCCTTCAAACTTTGTATTTCTTAGTTGGCTCTGCTTTCACATTATTCCACCAAGTTTGGTCGAAATCGGACATCTATATGGTATAGCTGTCATAGAAAAGTAGAGTCTGAAAATTAGTTTTAGTGAGAAAAACTTTTTTGTTTTTAAAGGAAACGCCTCCAAATTTCGTAATTATTATTTTTCGTACCCTTTTTTTGATTTCAGCAAGTTTGATTGAGAAAAGATGGGCCTCAAACATAGTCTTAGTAGAGAAAACTTTTTTGTTTTCAATGGTAGTGTCTTCAATTTTGTCATTTACCTATCTTAGATACTTTTACACAACGCCACAAAGTTTTGTCAAAATCGGTTGACTATAGCATATAGCTGCCATTGGAACTATCAGTCCAAAAACTAGTTTTAGTGAGAAAACCTTTTTTGTTTTAAAGGGAAACGTTTCCCAACTTTGTAATTATTAGTTTTCTATGTTTCTCCTTGATTTCTCTAAGATTGGTCGAAATCGGACTACTATATACTATAGCTGTCAAAGAAAAGATGGGTCTAAAAACTTGTCTTAGTAAGGAAAACTTTTTTATTTTCAATGGCAGTTGCTTCAATTTTCGTATTTACTTATCTAAAGTACTTTTACAAAACGCTACAAAGTTTTGTCAAAATCGGTTGACTATATCATATAGCTGCGATAGGAACTATCGGTCGAAAAACAGGTTTTAGTAAGAAAAACTTTTTTGTTTGTTAAGGAAACGCCTCCAAACTGCGTATCTTTGAGTTTTCTAAGCTTTAACATGATTTTACCCAGTTTGGTCGAAATCGAACAACTATATAGCTTAGCTGTCATAGACAAGATGGTTCTAGAAATAAGTCTTAGTAAGCAAAACTTTTTTGTTTTCAATGGTAAATACTTCAATTTTAGCAAGTACCTATAATAAGTACTTTCACACAATTCTAGAAAGATTTGTTAAGATCGGCTGTCATAGGAACTATTGGTCGAAATACTAGTTTTAGTGAGAAAAACTTAATTGTTTTCAATTTTTGGCACTCTTAAGCTTGCTAGTTATACAAATTATATGCTTCTAAGCAAATTTGCACATTTAGAAATGATCTTAGTAGAGGCGCTATCTAAAGGTCGGCTTGGGCAGGCATTAAACTAGCATTCCTCCAAGCGAAAATTAACATTTTGTATAATACTCATTAAAAAACTTTTATTTAGAAAACTTAAACGAACTGCAAGGGTATATAAACTTCGGGGTAGTCAAAGTAAACTTTCCCTATACGATTATATGTATTTAATAAATGCTTTTAGGATCAACTTGATACTGAGGCATTTTCTAAAACTAACAGAATATTCAAAAATATTTCAAATCTTAAGTAAACCAAAAACCCTTCTTTGCACAGATTCAATTTATTGAGTAAATGAGTAATCAAAACTGTTGTACCACACCAAAATTTCTCCCATTTAGCCCTCTTTTCCCTCTTTTGGCGTTACCTTCAACCAGTCCCGGCCGCCTGGGCGTATGAGTAACCATTGGCACTTGCATTTGTTTAATGTTGACGTGGACCTAAAAAAATCGGGCAGGTTTTTATATTTGTTTTTTGGGTTTTTTCCCTTTATTTTCGTTTTAATTAAATGCATTTTTCGGTCAACAACAAAATAAACTTAAGCAAGTTTCATCAAATTTGTGTGTGTGTGTGCGTGTTGGTTTATGTTTGTGTATACGTGTGCGTGAGTTTAGTAAACATTTGAATGCAATTTAATGATTGATAAGGCCGGGGATTTTTTCTGTACAAAATTTGCATACTAAGGGCAATCGCCCTCAACCCTCAACGGGGTCCGGCTGGTACCCTTCCAAATTCTTACATAACAACGCATTAACTTAAGAGACCTATATTGATTTTTATGACCTTCCCCCCCTGCCCATCTCCACTTCGCCCTCGACTCGATCGGCTGGCATATGTAACCTTCTTGCCTTTTCTGTGCAGTGCATGCGAAATTTGCCAATACGGTCAGTTCTACGACCAAAAAAAACAACAACACTCAGTTGGCCCAGCGTTTTGGGGCGCATTTTTATGACCATTTAAAGGCCGCGTCACGCATGCGCACAAAACGCGAGCAAAACGCGTGCGGGCTGTTAAGCATTGGTTTGGTTTTTGTATTTTGTGGTTTTATTTTAGAAACTAAAAGCGTAGACCACAGCCAAGGCATAAATAATTAATTAATGTGCTTCAAATTGAGACAGACGGACAAAAATGAATAGAGAGCGAGAGAGAAAGAGAGACGGATTGGAAAGCGCTGTGCAATAAATAATAGAGAAATGCATAAAAATATTGATGAAGAGGAAACATAGTCACGGAGTATAAAGCTTGAAGGGCAAGAAAGAAACCAGAATCAAGTTGACTCTTCCGGGTCGAATTTCAAGAAGTAGTTGCCTTTGTAAACGAATTCTCTTTCACCTCACGAACGGCTCACGAAACTAAAATCTTCTTAAGCACGACACAAGCACGTAATTTTTTCAAGAGCTTGCGATGCATGCACGATGGAAGGAGGCGTCACGAATGTTTATATCCATAAATAACTGACTTATTGCCGTTTGTTCATCTTCAAGCCCTCTTAACATTAGAAAGATCATTTTATGCGTCTTTTTCCAAGCCCTTGTGAGGTTAAGAAAGAAATAACTATCAAAGAAGTGTCGAATATGAGTCAGGCAAATGCTTAAAATGCGATTTATTGAAATACAAATTGAAAAGGACACAGATAACCCGTTTATACACAAAAAGAATATCCTGATAAATGCCCCTAAAAGTAGGCCATTTTCATTTCCTTAAATAATTCTCAATTTAAATAGGCAACTAAGAGTCAGTTATGCCTGCTTCATACTATACATAATCCACACTTTGCATTCACTAAGATTGACGGACTAATTGAAGGGATTCAAAACTTCTAGATAATTGTTTTCCTGAATTAGTAATATTATTAAGCATAGCATACTTTAAAGAGCATTTATCAGAAGATCGATTTAAAATGGTATCTCAACGACGTGTCTCGGCTAGGATACCATTTTCTCCCGACAAAAGCAAAATTTATGATCAGAAATCAGACCGAGGACTCAAAAAAGATTCGAATATGATCAAATACTTCATAAAATGTTTGCTGGAAGTTAGCTACTTGTGTCAGATAAGCATTCATTTCTGTTATTTGCTAGTGTAGAAGATGTGAAATCGGTCCTAAATATGACATAGTTTGTAACATGCAAATTGTTTGGCCTTATGATCAATTCCCAGAATCTAGGTGAACCCTTTCATTTTGTTTATGAATAACTTCCATTTCCTTTCAAGGTTTATTTTATCTCGATTTTAGAGCAGATGCAATTGGGAAACGCAACGTTTCCAAGGATCTTAATTCATTTCTTTTAAGTGTCATTTTGTCAGCTAAATATCATAAATGAAATAACATAGGTAGGTACACAGAGTATAATAAGTTTGTGCAAAAGTATGTAACATGCAGAAGGAAGCATCTCCGACCCCATAAAGTATATATATTCTTGATCAGCATCAACAGCCGAGTCGATATAGCCATGTCCGTCTGTCCGTCTGTCCGTCTGTCCGTATGAACGCACAGATCTCAGAGATGGTAAGAGATAGAGGTTTGACGTGTATGGGACATATGCTTCTTATGTCTGCAGGCAGATCAAGTTTATTTTCAATTTTGGTCACGCCCCTTCCCGCCCCCGCAATTTAGAAAAATCGTCATATCTGCCACAGTTTTAAAGATAGATGGTTCGTTCCTTCTGGACATATTTAGTTATTAGGATAACTTATCGATCCGCCAAAAAAATGAAGAAGATCGGATGAACGGTCTTCGAGTTATGATCAAAAGACAAATTTTCTTGGTACAGAGTATGTTATAGTCGGGCTTGACCGACTTTCTTTCTTGTTTAAGTACAATAGATGCTTGATAATCGTTCAAAATCAAAGTTTTATCCTAATTCACGCACGAAAAACACACAGATCATGGTTGTTCACCCACGAAACTCTATGTTGGCTCACCTACAAGTCGTGACTATATCAAATTCACGTCACGGGTGCGTCTCTAGTCTAGGAACCCACTAAAGAGGGGGTTAAACTTGCACACCATGTTTAGTAGAAAGTTCTTTCTGTGTCTTCTTCAAAATAAGTTGTGAGAAATAAGTCATCTTATACTCAAATATACCTTGATTTAAGCTTAATCTGGAAATATTTCAATTCAATTTGAAACTTAACGTACTTGCTTCTTATTTTAGTAACAACGTTTTTTAAACTAAGCGCCTAAAGTACTAAATTTAGTGTAGAACATGCTCTAAAATTTACTCTATGAATTATGAATTGTGCTAACAAAAGCAAGTCATTTGAGAAATCAAGAACTCTGCAATATTTAAAAACGTTTTAAATGTAGAATTCTGTACTTAAATAAAGAAACTTCAGGTTTTAAAACGGAAAGATTCATTTATGAGATTATACTCTCTTTTGAATTGATCTACTTTCTGCAAAAGCCAAAAATCTTTATACATTGGACGTGTTCAGCTGAAAGTTTTGAGGTATCCTAAAAAAATCATACATTGCATAGTTTCTGCTTAACGAAGTGCTACATTTTTGAACAAATTTAACTTTTAAAGACAAATTTTTTATTTTAAATGTTAAAATTTAAATTAAAAATTAACATTTAAAATGCATAAATGTATTCAAACTTAAGTTTTAAAATATTTGTACACATTATTCAAACTTATTTTGAAATTAGGCTTACAAAATGAACCAAGATACGCATATCGATACGATATTGAACAAAAACTATCGATAAACAATTGAAAGCAGCTGACTATTTCCTCGATACATGCTCTTCTCCTATCGTTAAACGTCAAATTGGCTATTATGATTACCGTATCACTAGAGTTTAGCAGAAAGATCAGTGATTATTTGTTCTGCTGAACGCGGCCATTGTCTCCAGGAATAAATATTTCAATGCCTACCATTTCTATTAAAACTTTCAGATTTGGTACCTAAAATCACAGTTTTGCAATCAGAACTGATACCGGCATCAACTAGTCTCTTATTTTAAACAGAATTCCTTGGTCTTGGGTGGTCTCTACAAGTAGTTGCATTTTACCCCCCCTTTTTTTGTTTTGTGGGAGCCTCTCTTCCCATTTTGACTAAGCCTCTGGGCACCAATTCGACTGATCATCTGCCATGTTTGTTTATTTATTTTCTTTGTTTTTGTTTTATTTTTTTATATTTTTAGCCAAAAGCTGGTTTCGAGCCCGACACCGCTTCGCTGCGAGAGAAAGTTGTGCTGAATCCGGCCGAGAAATGGCGCATCTTAAAGAATATCTCGATCATCTCGATTGCCTTCATGGTGCAGTTTACCGCGTTTCAGGTAAGATTACCCAGCATAACCAATAGTGAGGACGTAGACTGATCTCATTGCTTCCACAGGGCACGGCTAATCTGCAATCATCGATCAATTCGAAGGATGGCCTCGGCACCGTCTCGCTGAGTGCCATTTATGCCGCCCTGGTGGTATCCTGCATATTCCTACCCACACTGATCATCCGTAAATTGACAGTGAAATGGACCCTAGTCTGCAGTATGCTCTGCTATGCCCCCTACATTGCCTTCCAGCTGTTCCCCCGCTTCTACACCTTGGTACCCGCCGGCATATTGGTGGGTATGGGTGCCGCACCCATGTGGGCATCCAAGGCCACCTATTTGACCCAAGTGGGACAAGTGTATGCCAAGATAACCGAACAGGCTGTGGATGCCATTATAGTGCGGTTCTTTGGCTTCTTCTTTCTGGCCTGGCAATCCGCTGAGCTCTGGGGCAATCTCATTTCCAGTTTGGGTAAGTGTTGTCAGCCACACCCATGTTGGTAAGCCTTATGCGAGCTCCTTTGCCCTTACCATTCTAGTACTATCCAGCGGCGCCCATGGCAGCAGCACGACTACCACCAGCGCCAACTCCACCATCAGTGAAGAGGACTTGCAGTACTGTGGCGCCAATTTCTGCACCACCGGCAGCGGTGGTCATGGCAATCTGGAACGTCCACCAGAGGATGAAATCTTTGAGATTTCCATGATCTATTTGTCTTGTATTGTGGCAGCTGTGTGCATCATTGCCTTCTTTTTGGATCCGCTCAAGCGTTATGGTGAGAAGCGTAAGGGCTCCAACTCGGCCGCTGATATCTCCGGACTCCAGCTACTCTCGGCCACCTTCCGTCAGATGAAGAAACCCAATCTGCAGTTGCTGATCCCCATCACCGTCTTCATTGGCATGGAGCAGGCCTTCATTGGCGCTGACTTCACCCAGGCGTATGTGGCCTGTGCCTTGGGCGTGAACAAGATTGGTTTCGTTATGATCTGTTTCGGTGTGGTGAACGCCTTGTGCTCCATACTGTTTGGCTCCGTGATGAAGTACATTGGCCGCACACCGATTATAGTGCTTGGTGCTGTCGTCCATTTCACTCTCATCTCTGTCATGCTCTTCTGGCGACCAAATCCCGATAGGCCCATCATTTTCTACGCCATGTCCGGACTTTGGGGTGTGGGCGATGCCGTCTGGCAGACACAAATCAATGGCCTGTACGGTCTACTCTTCCGTCGTAACAAGGAGGCGGCCTTCTCCAATTACCGTTTGTGGGAATCGGCTGGCTTTGTGATTGCCTATGCCTATGCCACAACACTGTGCACTCGCATGAAGCTATACATATTGCTGGCGGTGCTTACCCTGGGATGCATTGGCTATGTCATTGTGGAGATTCTCTATAGGAAGAAGGTGAGTTGATGAAATCAATCAGTAGAGGAGTGAATGAGAAGAGAATTGGCTTCAAGCAAATTTGTCAACAAAATCCAAATCAAAAACTTAAATCTGGTTTTATCCATGACAAGCTTTGACAGCCACATTTTACCAAGTTTTTTTTTCCATACCAAGGACCAAATGTTTTTCAAGTCTTTTAAGGCTAATTTCTTTTATGACTAACTTTTGTACCAACAAAATTTGTTTTCATACCAAACACAAAATATTTTTCAAGTCTTTTAAAGTTTGTGCTAAAAACTAAAGAATAATTTTCTTAATGACAAACTTTTGTCTCAAAAAAATTTGTCCAAAAAAAAAATTTGTCTCAACAAAATTTGGTTTCGTTGAAACTCATTAATTTTTTTTCAAGTCTTTTAAAGTTTGTGCTAAAAACTTCAGCCCTATTTTCTTAATGACAAACTTTTGAAGCAAACTTTTTGGATAGAAATTTGACGCAGGCAATTAAGCTTGTTTCAGGTCTTAAGCTTAGTACTCATACAAAAGTTGTCTTAACAAAAATTATCTGAACAAACTTTGCCTAAATAAAATTTGTCTCAACAAAATTTGTTTTCATACTAAAAACTAAATATTTTTCAAGTCTTTTAAAGTTTGTGCTAAAAAATTTAAGCCTAATTTTCTTTGTGACAAACTATTTTTCGATACAAACTTAACGAAGGCAACTAAGCTTCATTTGAGCAAGTAATGTTTGAATATGTTTCAAGTCTTTAACTTAGTTCTAATACAAAATTTGTCTCAAAAAAATTTGTCCCAAGTCCAACACAAACTAATACCTTGTTTTTTGTTATTATTGCAGCAACGCAAGGTCAAGAAGCAGGAGAAACTTGAGGCTGCTGAAAAGGAGAAGGAAGCCGCCGTCGCAGCCGCTGCTGCGGCAGCTGCTGCCGAGGGCAATGGCGGTGATGGTGTTGAGGAGACCGATGATGAGCTCGATGATCTCGAAGAAGATATTGTAGTCACGCGCCTGTAATAACTGTAATACCTTTACATACTTCTAACATAAACATATACATATTTTTTTTTTGTTAATTGTTGCAAGAGAAATGAAATAGTGTTGCATAGCCACAGGCGTCTCCAACATTAGTACCAAGTACAACCCCCCGCTCCCGGCCCCACTCCTTAAACCATTTAGCACAAACAACAACCAACACCCAGGCACACGCTCACACATGTGTGTCTATGTGTGTAAGTGTGTGTGTGCGTGTTTGGCCTAACTTTAGTTAAGTCATGTGCCGTTGCTCTCTTGCAGCCCAAACGTAACGGTACAGCGAATGACTGCTTTAGTTTGTATATACAAAAAAAAAAAGAAAGAGCGGAAAGTCGAAAGAAAGAAGGAAAGAAAGAAGTGAAATTTCATTGCAACTTTAAATTTATATAGCGAAAATGCAAGCAGCTGCTGTGTGTTAGCCTAGGTGTAAGCACACTCACACACACACACACACATGCCCAATAAATTGTTATTTTATTTTAAAATGTATTTTTAAACATTAGCTTGTAATAATTATGATGATGCAAAAAACAAACGCAAAACAAGCCCAGAAAACGTGATAATCCAAAACACACAAAACGCACCACAAACACACACACACACACACACACTCACACACACGAACACACAGTCACAACAACAAAAAATAGTCAAATTTCTATATCTAACAAACTGGCCTTTAAATCTAAACTTACAAAAGCAAAAAAAAAAAACAAACAATTGATGTACCAATTTTTTGCTCAGTATTATCTTGTAAACTACATTTAAGTGAGTTATTGTTTCCTGTTTCCTTTTTTTTGTCATTTATTGTCGAAAATTCTACTTTTTTTTTTTTGAGTTGAAAACAAATCAAACCCATATTCTATTCAAACGTTCTAATTAAATATTAGTGAGAAAAAAAAACAAAAAACAAACCACAAAAAAAAAATTATAAATATGTTTTCCTTTTTTTTTCCTTAGACTGTTAAGTAGTTCATTATATTATGTAAAAATATGAAATTAAATAAATGATTATAAATATTATGAGAAAAAAAGCAAAACAAATGTTGTCGAACCTCTATGAAAGAATTAAGTTGCAGCTATCCTCAAAAGTATGCTATCAAGTTTGCATAAAAGGTCCACCAAAAGGCTGCAGCAACAACAACTCAAATTTCTTCTGACCTAAAAAGTATGCTATGAATTTTGCCAATACAACAAGCACTGTGGGACCACCGCACACTGGAACAGAATGGAAAACTGATCGGCAGAAATTAATAACGTCTTTGCATTTGGCTTTAAAAGTGTCTAAATCAGTACATCCGAGGGTTTTTGGATGCTGTAATTTCATTTCTGGCCATAGGTATCCAATCGAAGTCGGCTCCCTCCAGACTTAAAGAGTAGGGCGAGGGGGTAAAATCTGAAAAAAATTAAAAGGGTATCGCTTTATAGGTTTCTGGGTGCTACGATTTCATTTCTGGCCATACTTTTAAAATCGAAGTCGTCCCCCTCCAAACTTATAGAGTGGGGGAGGGGATAAAATCTGAAAAAAGTTTAATGGGCTACCGTTTTATTGGTTTTTGGTAGCAACAATTTTATAACTGGCTATAGTTTTACGATCAAAAGGGGGGGGCCCAACTTAAAGAGGGGTTGAGGTACTCCAATCTAATACAAATTCAAGATATATCGTTTTATGGATTTTTGAGTGCTATGATTTTATGTTTGTCAATATTTTTCGATCGGTGGGAAGAGGAGGACGACTTATAAAGGGGTGAAGGGTGTAAAATGAACCAAAAATCAAATGGGGTATCGTTTAATAGGTTTTTGGATGCTCCGATTTCATTTCTGGCAGTATTTTTCCAATCGAAAAGTAGGGTGTCGACTTATAGAAGGGGAGAGGTGGTCAAATGTAATAAAAATTAAATTGGGTATCATTTTATTGGTTTTTGGGTGCGATGATTTGGTTTCTGGCCAAATTTTTTCGATCGGGGGGAGAAAGAGGTCAACCTATGGTGAGGGGGAGGTGGTAAAAACTTAAATATATCAAATGGGGATTCGTTTTAAAGGTTTTTGGGTGCACCGATTTCATTTCTGGCCATATTATTTTGATCAGAGGCAGAAGAAGGTCAACTTATGGTGAGGGGGAGGGGGGTAAATTATAAAAAAAAACATAAAATGGGGTCTCGTTTAATACGTTTTTGGGTACTGCAATTTCATTTCTGGCCATATTTTTTCGATCGGAGTAGAGAGAAGGTCGACTTTTGGAAGGAGGAGGGGCTAAAATCCAAAAAAAAATAATATTTATACGTTTTTGGTTGCTCCGATTTCGTTTGTGGCAATAATAGATATTGATTTTTAGCCAATTGCTCCAGGGCAATATATTTTTCGATCGGGGAAGGGAGGAGGCCGAGTTATGCAGGTTAGGACAAGGACGAAATCTAAAAAATATCGAATGGGTTATCGGAAATTGATCATCAAATATGAAACATTTATCTTTTTATGTTTGGATACGGAAATTTTGGGTTCAAGGTTTTTGGTTTTGGTTTTAATCTTGGTTCGCCCATGATAGTTATCGCATAAGCCAGTGAGATGTCCACTGGAACCACTGTGCCCCGCATGAATTCAAAATATAAACAGACCTTACACAAAACTTATGCAGCAATTAGACGGAAATCGCTGATTTCATTTGAAAAGTGGAATATAATGTACTTATTCCAGATAATTATCAGCTGCTTGGCATAAGCTGCTGTTTGAGAGATAAGCCGCTTAATTTTAAATGAATTTTTTCTCTGGAAAGCGACAAAGCTACACTGAGAGCTGAATCAGACGAACCCAAAACCTCTATGAAGCTTTAATCAAATGCCTATATTTGGTACAGACCGAAGCATCGAACTTCCTTATTAGCATCTTAAAGGTTGATTGCCATTGTCCAAGAAGTTTGGAGAAGTAGCTTCGACTGTTTCTGGGTCTGTGGAGTATAAGGGTAACTCAGTATTGCAACCGAAAAGCTTCAAAAACTGCGTTTATTTTCACATTTTATGAAATTATTTATAATTATCAAAATACTATAATTATATTAAGGTTTCTCGCTGCTTCGGGTTCATATTACACGCCCAGTGAGTTTTACTCAAGAATCCAGTTGTTCCCAGCTGGCGCTTTCTTCTCCAGTTTGTTATTCTATCATTATTATTAACTATCTAAATAGGTCAATAAATTATTAAATTTTTATAATAAATACATTAAAATATTCTATATTAGGACACAAATTTAGCAATTAAAAAAGAGTCGACGCAAAGTAAAAACAGAATTACAACAATATTTGGAAGTTGGAATGATTGCCTAGGTCGCATCCATTAACTTAACTTAATACCCAACACTTAAATTGGACTAGTTTATGGATTCGATTAGAGGACAATGGCCTCGTCATCCTGCTGATATTGCTTGTTCTTGCGTCGGCGATTTGATTTAATTTTACTGAGCACACTGTACGCCTGCTGGATGTCAATGAAACGCTGATGCGCTTGTCCCCTCAGGGCCTCATCTTTAACCTTATCGGGATGATTCTCTTTGGACAGGCGGCGATAAGCGGCTGTTATCTCTGCCTGCGATGCCGTCGCCGAGACACCCAATACCTTATACGAATTCCTCTCACCATCCACATCCATGCTTTCGAATATCTCCTTCCAGGTCTCATACCAGCCATGATGTTGGGCATAGTTGTAGGTATCTAGCAGTGCCTGCTTGAGATCCGTCCACCAGGCTGAGGCCAGGAAATTGTGCAGCGCTTCGTGAATGGGCACCTCGCCGCCATCGTCATCCGAAATGGTGCCATTGAAGTAGATGAATGAGCCCCAGAGAGAGCAGTAGATGAATAGGGCACCGGTCAGTTTCAAGGAGCGTTCACCCAATCCCCTGCGGCGGGGTGGACTACGTCGCCACTGCTTTGAATAGGCATCAAAGGTTAGGCCAGAGACCAGGGCAGTGATTAGCAGCGAATAGGTCTCATCATAGATGAAATAGCGACAGGGATAGGCCAGGAAGGCGGTAACTAGGCAATGCCACCAAACACCCACTTCTCGTCCAATGTTGCCCACAATCCACACGCCCAGCGATACACCCAACGGTATGGTCCAGTGCAGAAATGCCAAATCCATATCCATTACCAAGCTCTGAGGAACGGCCATGCTGCAGACCTGGCCAAAGAGGTAACCAATCATCACTTGACCCACAAAGCGTTTGGACGAGTACGGTGGCTTCTCATAGGCCCGCAACCGGGCCACAAACGCTTTCACGAAGACTGGATCCTCATTGGCATCGCGAACATATTCGGGTATAAGAAAAATCTCGCCCAACCAGCCGATGCCCATGTAACCGCCCAGAGTGCACCACCAGACGAAGGCATGCCGATCCCGATGCAGGTACAAATGATGCAATCCAAATATTCCTCCAAACAGCCAGAGAAAATAGGCTACGAAAACGGATTTCTTTGCAGGCAACGAGTTGGCCTCCGACAGGTGCTGGTGGCCATTGGAGGCGCTTGGTTTGATTCCCATTCTGAAAATGTAAATATTTTTAAAATCAAAATCCAGCTAAATTTCGTCAACAAACTTGAACCGACCTAAATTTCTTAGCAGGTCGCTGCGCACGCTCAAACTGGTTTCTCCTCTTCCCAACTTTCTCTTTTCACAAATTCTCTGCACGCGCCCACAAGCAACAACAACAACAAAGACAAGAAGAACAGTTGCAACTGAGATCGCTGATGCGTTCGATTTCTATTGGTTCTTAACGCTTTTTAGTTACGCTGAAAATTGTGCTTAAATTTACGTCGAGTGCAGCAATTGTACTCGCCGGCTGCCGATGCAAATGGCCTATGGGTATTTTTTGAAACTTTTAAGAACCTGCTGTATTGGCGACGGAACCTATCGATATGTGAAGTGTGACCAAATTTGAGTTCTTTTAAATACGGCGCGCTAGAGATGGGGATATAACACGATCACGAGTCACAACTGTGACACAATGTGGTTGATATTTGTGGCTTTTCTTTAAAGATTTGGAGCTCCAAATCACAAAGAACTAAACATTTTTTAAGTCTACCACCTAATTCCAAAAGACTTAATCAGTGTACTAGTAAAACTAATGAATTTTTATGATTGGATAAATCATCCATATGATAGCAGTATATATAAAGCAAAAGATAGGTTCAGTCGATTTGCACTTACAATGCATCAAAAAAATAAAAACCATTTGACTATACACAGCCTCATCACTTTATTTATCATTTTAATTTCTTAATTATTTTGCCGTTTTCATTGACAACACATAATTTTGTTGATCAGCTGAATGGTTTATTTTGACTAAACTCAAAAACAGGTCGCTTGCCTCCATGTACAAAAATGAAAACAATAAACCGGTTGGAGAGCAATCAGCTAACCAAACTCATTGTTATCGTCATAACATTAGTAAAATCCTTAAGACACAAACTTTTTTGACCAAATTTAATATTTAAATAAATTGCGCCAACGTAGTCCAAATAAGGATTTTCTGCTTTACTTATTATGACCTTTTAATTTTTAAGAATATGCTCGACTGCAAAGAACTCGTAAGACCAGAAATGTATGTTTATAGTATTCCCTTAAAAAAATTCTAAAAAAAAATACTTATACGTTTTTGCTGGATATCTTAGAAACAAGAGCTTTTGGAGCTAGGACGAAACCAGTTTTGGAATCATTGAGCACAAGTTAATCAACATTTCATATTAACAAGGCTTCACCTCACAAAGTTGGCCATTTTGTTGATATGTGTTATTTTTGTATGTGTTATAAATTATTTCAGATAATGTTGTTCTTCACGTTCTTAGCTTGTATAATAAAGAGGGGGGGTTTTCAGGCTCGATCGGGAAGCCTTAGTAATAAGCACTCATCGATAGACTATCGCGTGACACGTTGTGCATCAGGTGGCAGCGCTGTGCTATCGATTCTTTAGTTTGCGCGCAAGCTTCATGCACACTTTTGAAAAGTGCGAAATAATTTTTTCTATGAAGTTTTCGATTACAAAGGTATCTTTTTCACGGTAAAGCAAGCTCCAGGAAGTTAACTTCACCCTATAAACTCACCAGTAAAGCAGTCAGACAGAAAAATCCAAATCAGCCTTGAGGTCGAATTTGAATTTGTTCGAAAATATGTATGATCAGAACTAGAATCACTTGCAGGAATACCCCTATTGTCAAACTTGCCGCAATTAATAAACAAATACAAATGTAAAACCATCTTCTCCTCCTTTCGTATTGATTTATTTTAAATGTAATTAATATTTTGTATATTTTCAATATGTATATAATAATAGCAATTACACAAAATAATATTAATAGACAATAATAATAATGATAATCATAATAATAGTACAATAATAATTGGTATATATTTCATGTTGGTTTGTGGTGTTACCATATTATGCATATATATATGTACGAATATACACATATATATATCTCGATCCACTCAATTACAAAAAAAAAAGAAAAAAAAACGGAAAATAAAGTTTTATGTATGAATATTTCATATTTTGATTGATTTGAATAGTGGTTGTTGTTTTTGTGGAGGATAATGAACTTTTTACGTATGCTTGGGAAAACAATTTGTGTTTGAGTAAAAGACACGCAGAGAAATACAAACGAAAAATTACATATTTTTTATTTTGTTACTTGAATTGTTTAAAATTAATTTGTTAACGTTGCATTTATATATAAATATGTACTTTTAATTTATTTTTTAACGCACTACGTTAATGGATTTTCGCATGATTTGTTTTTTTTTTCGTTTTTTGTAAAATTATTATTATATTTAATTTCTTGTTATGATAAAAATCTTTACTTTTTTAAGTAGTAGAATGTTTTGTGAGTGTGTGTGTGTGTTTGTGTGTGTGTGTGTGTTTATTATACAAACAATACAATTTCGTTAAATAATTTGTGGGAGTGTGTGAGTAAATGGGTGTGGTGTGGGTGCTGAGAGAACTGCAATTTCCATTTCCATTGTTTGTTTTTAAATTAATAAATTTCATTTATTTAATTTGTTTATATATATATATACTTTTCGTGTTGTGTTGTGTGTGAGCGTGTTTCGTGTGTTTTAATGATTTTTCGCTTAAAATTTAATAATTATATAATAGTCATAATATATATATATATATGTAATAATAAACTACGACCATTTTGCTGAACACTAGTTTTTGTTTTTTTCTCCTTCTTTTAGCGCAAACAATTCTTCTCTTTTCCTCTTGGTTGGTTGTGGCTGCTTTTGTTGTTGTGGTTGTTGTTGATGCACGGTTATTGTAGAGTTTTGTGGGAGGAGGGAGGGAGGAGTTTCGTCTTCATTTCACTTAATTGCCTTTGTAGCTATTACTGTAACATGACAAAGAAAAAGAAAGGGAGATATTACATTAGTGAGAGAGATAGAGGGCAAGAGAGAGAGAGATATATAGATAATGACATGGAGTACACAACATGGGCTAAGCATTTTAATACAAAAAGCAATGGAAGGAAACACTAATTCATTCAAACTTTTCGACTACGAACTATAAGATATGCTTGGCAAATCGCTTGCGCAAAACAACAACAAATGCGCCTGAAGCGTATAGAGCACGGCCACCCCTGATATAAAGGGTCGGAAATGATTTCTTCTGTCTACACCAACTTTATATACTGTGTATACTTTTGGGACAGTTTATACGTTAGAGACATGGGAGTACTCAAAGATTCCAAAGCAAAGTAACATTAGTTCTCTGCAAACTCATCAAAAGTTTGTAATATGGAGACCAATTTGACAGTAGAGGGCCACTACTTTAAGCATTTTACTAACAAAATACAAAAACAAAATGTTCTAAAAAGTTGGCATGACCAGCAAGGATTAGCTATTAATACAAAGATTAACAAAAAACATAGATTTTCTGTGCTTTAAACAATTTTTTGAGCACGCAAAAACTTGAATTGATTTAGAGAACATTTGAAACTCAAGTGGGTAAAAATTCCATTGAATTTTTATCGGGACAACTTAATTGCTTCGATCGGAAGTTAACATAATATACAAAAACTAAAGAATCTGATACCTCGATTGTATTTCAGCGACAACCCACCTATACCACCTGCCTTGGTTTGTTTCAACAGACTTGTCTGGAGTCAAGTCGATCCCCAGACCTTAGCACTCAACAACGGCGACGTGTTAGCTTACTGCGCCATTGCACACAATTGTACAATGTACGTTAAATACCATTCTGGACGGTGGTTGAGTTGAATTGTACTCATTTCAAGAACATTTCAAAATCTGATTCTTATTTTGAATTCTGCAGAGCCAAATAAAAGAAAAGGTCTTTTGGACTAGCCACACACAGCGACAACAATTTCAACTTAGATGTTAATGGTTCATGTTAAAAATCTACAAAATTCAGCAAATATGGCCAGCGTCATTAGAAAGACAAAATCACTAAATTCGCTTCAATCGTACATTGGATTGGGTACCTCCAGAGGGGATCAAACCTAAATTCTTCAATATCTTTAAAGCCGCATCGTCGATATTTCTTAAATACTAAATTTATGATGGCGTAATGGGCTATTTTATGGCCCTAAGAGATGGTACACTTCAGCCAAAAAAAAGGGAGATGGGCATTTATGTACAAGCAGCATTGACCACTTAGGGCATTAGCTGCTTCGCAAAAATGATGATATTAATCTTATAAGTAAAATGCTTCATTGCAAGCTAGCCTGTCCGTGTTTTCTGAATTTTGTAGATTTTTATCTTGAATCACTTACAATTTTAGTTCAAATTGTTATCGCTGTGTGTTGCTGGTACAAAAGTACCCATAGAAAGCGAACCTAGGGGTACAGTTGAAAAACTGGGTTTGCGGGAATGCTGACAGAAGTCTCTTTTATCAGAATCTGAGAGTCTCTTCAAAAAAGTTTGCTTTTTTTGAAGTGTGTAATGATTACGTTCCCGGCAACAAAAAACCAAACGCTCCTCCATAGTTCAGATCCCACTTCTAGAGCTGCTTGCGTGCCATTAGATGGGACAATTGAAGACTTGTTCGCTTCTAAGCTATTGCAAAATAAGGAACGTTTATCACTTTGCAAACAGATTATATGCCTTCTAGCTTGTAAAAAGAAATGGTGGTTAATAGCAAATACAACTGGTTGGCTTTTTGATGTAAACGCAAGCAATCGACGCACAACAACAAAAATGTTACATATGCAAATGCAAGATAATTTGTAGTTTGTGTTCAATTCTGCAAGAGGCTTTTAGGAAAAAAAGGGAAGGTATACGAAGTTTTTGTAACAATTTCGCTTAGCGCAAGCCGTTTCACACAATGGAATGGCTAGGCGGACGACGCATAAAGCTGTTGTTGTTGTTGTTGTAGCGGGCGTTGGCAATTGCTGTTGGAACCGAATATAGCTGGAGGGCACTCCTGTTCTATGACAAGGCATTCAAGGCTCAAAAACATGAATTGTTTGATTTTTGAAAACAAAAAAGAAGCTTTCGAAAGTCAGTACAGGCTGCAAGTCGCTTTTGCGGACCGTTTTCTTATACTTATAGAACTTAAGGTTCATAGTTTTAAATCAAATTGCAGCGACAGTTTCTAAATTGAGTACAGAATATAGAATTAAACCTAACATTTTGAAACCGAATCAATGCCACTTTCGAAAAAGTTGACAATACAGTTTCACAAATTCTCAAAACACAGTCGAAAAGTTGAAGTTTAGTTTGTTTAAACAATGGAAAACTAAAAATAAAAACACAACAAACGTTAATAAAAGAAACAGGCCACTAACCAAATTGTTCTTTTGATACTCAACATATAAAAATTGTACTACGCGTGTGTTGATGTTGTTGTTGTAGCTTTTACGTGTGTTGGATAATGTTGTTGTTGTTTTTGTGGTATTGGTCGTTTAGTTGTTGTTGTTTTTGGCGCGCATGCAATTAATGAATCATTCTAGTTGTTGTTGTTGTTGTTGTTTTGAATGTTGTGTTGCTGTTGTGGTAGTTGTTTCGTTTTGGATCGTTGATGTTGTTGTTATTGTTGTAGTTGTTGTTGTTATTGTTGTTGTTGTTATGCGATGCCTACAAATAGGGATAGCCCATGTTACGACCCGCCGCTGCTGTCGCAGCAGCAGCAGCAGCCGCAGCACCAGGCGGATAATTCTGTGCATATTGAGGTGGAATGCCCATTGCTGGACCAGCTGTGATCATCAGTTGCGGCTCCATTTGTATTATATTCTTATGCTCTGTGGTATCATCCTCCTTTTCGCGCTGCGCCTCATTCAGCTCCAATTTGTCCACCTTGGTGGTGTATTCGCGCAGAATCTGTCCAGAAAAGAAGAAGAGGATAAACGGTCAGACTTGATCCTTCCAAAAAAATCTGCATTTTG
This sequence comes from Lordiphosa fenestrarum, assembly GCA_035044985.1. NCBI lineage: Eukaryota > Metazoa > Arthropoda > Insecta > Diptera > Drosophilidae > Lordiphosa > Lordiphosa fenestrarum. Next base: position 1,598,879 of record JAWNNO010004426.1, read on the forward strand.
CACACCCACCTGAATCAAGTAGGGCATGGCATAGTCCATGATTTTGTGCTTCCAGGCCAGTTCCAATATAACATCTGGACGCAGCAAGTCGTAGCACTGCAAAAGAGTTGAATTTAGGTTCACTCACTCACTCAGCCGCCTCCTCGCTTTCCACTCACCTGATATAGACAAGCCGCAAAACAATCGTGCGCATTACGTTCCAGGAACCAACCCAACAATTCCTCTGCAATCTCTTGTTTGCCCGACTCGGCGGCATACTCCATGGCATCCTTGTAGAGCTTATCCTTCTTGCACAGCTCCACGCTCTGTTTCCAGCGATTGTTGCCTATAAAAACAACAACATAGCAGCAATAGTAAAGCCACTCTCTTGGTGGATTCCGTTTCCGAACTTACCCTTATACAGATAGGCCGCAATGCGACGGAATTCGGTGAGCTCATGCTTCTCCAGTTTTTGCGCCAGCGCAATGGTATCGAAGTTATCAAAGCCATCGATCGAATTGCGCAGTCCCTGGTAGTCCTCCTCATCAATGAGCAAACCGTTGAGGGCCTCATTGATGGCTTTGTTGTTCAAGGATTGGACAGAGCGCAGATAGGGTTTCACCAGTGGCAGGTAACCGGTCTTGGAGAAATAGCTAACCGCCCGTGTATGATCCATGCGGGGAGCCAGCACTAGGAGCATATCGTTAAGCAGCAAAGGCTTGAAGTCCAAATAAAACTCAATGGCCTTGTAGTACAGCTCAATGTTGGCCACCTTGGTGATAATGTCCTGCAAAACACAATGTCCAGTTAGATGAGCCACTCGACTAACTCCCTCCATGCTTACCTTGAAATGTCCCTCGCGCCACGCCTCTGTGGGATGCGCCATCATGGCCAGCACCGCATTGTCGTATTCCTCATACTTGTCATACAGGAAGACCAGCTCGGACCACAAATGTGCCGACTCGGCGGCACGCAGCACTTTGGGTATATTGACACGCGACCAGAACAGTTCCAAATGTTCACGCATCTTGGAGGGCTTGAATTTCGAGTAGAGTATGGCCAGCTCGGTGAACATGCCCATATGGGCACGCTCCAGGCCCAAGGCGGACTCCAGCAGGGCAATCAGCTCCTCAAAGTAGCCACGGTTCTGGTAGTAGTTAATCAGATCCTCCAGCTCATCGGCATGCACCACAATGTGCAGGCCGCACATTTGCGCCAAGCGAAACTCTTCGGCATCCACGCAGGCGAAGCACACCTCCTTCCAGGTGCGCGTTGAGTTGGCCTTGCGCGCTGAATCCACAGCGCCCTGGAACTCCTTGAGATAGACCAGTGTGATGGCCAGGCGGGCGAAATTGCTGACATTGTTGTACAGCAGCTTGGCCGCATCGTACATGCCATCGCTGAAGCAACGATCGCCGATTTTCTGTATGTCCGCATGATTTGGTCCCGAGATGAACTCCTCGAGATCTGCCAAACGTCCGGTGCGTGCATAGGCATAAATCAACTCACTCTCAATGTACGATTCACGCGCCTTTTTGCGTGCCATCTGTAGATAACGCACCAGGTCGTCCCAAGATTCCACCTTGCTGGCAACATCAACCACATCCATATAGGCACTGGGATCATCGGCCTTGATGTACGAATCAATGGCCTCCTTAACAAGACCCTGCTGTAGCTGTGCCTTGGCCAGTTGAGACCAAACGGCCGGCTCATTGCAACGTTCAGCAAACTCATTCGCACGCTCCAAGTTATTCACCTGATCAATGAGGACCTGTTAGGTGGATAAAGAACAAACATTAGATGAGATGTAGACAGTCTTAAACCAATAACTAGATGGATATCCTCCGAGCAGGCATCCTTAGTTTTTTCCTATGCTTTCTAGCAACTGCAACTTCTACGGACGTCAAGGTGATTCGTTAGGATATGTGTATCCTATACGTTCCCTATCGCTATCTACTCTTAAAGAAGCCCCTTTGTCCACAGTCTTGTATTTACTTCTATGTATGTTAGGATGTAACTCCCTCCTTGTTGTGAAGCGAGGCCTACCTATACCTCTTCCGATCTGTGGGTCACGGCAACCGGTTGAAACGAAACTCCAAGTCGAGTCCTCTTCTCTACCCGCAAAATGGGTGTTAAACTACAGCCACCACGATACTCCCCGAGGAAAGAAAGAACTTCCGCGGGCTCTGGTTTCTTTTCTGCAAGGACTCCCAAGCAGTTTTGGGTTGGTTGACCCACGAAAAACATCGAGCATAGCTGTTAGGCATGGAGCACAAGTTGAAAATGGAACAGTATACACCACGGTGCGCTGGTCCTAGCAGGCCCCGTTAGAGCTACTTGCAAGAGAAGCCTGCAGAAATGAAGTGCCTCCTGTTCGCCGTGAAGAGACTCTTGCGTACTGGGAGACAAGAAGGAGCACTGCTACCAAACGGTCAATGGACACGATGGATAATACCGGTCCCATGGTAGTGGGAACATGAATGCTTCAAGTCCTACGAGTTGAGGTTCAAGCATGAGATTGATCCTTTCTGCACACACTGTTCAGGTAGCCTAGAAGACACTGAACATGCTCTTTTTGTCTGTCCCAGATTCGCTGCTGAATGGGCAGAGCTAAGTTTAGAGCTTGGAAGACCATTCAATGACATGATGGATATGCCAAATAGCGGAGAATGACTTTAAGTCCCCTAATACTTTGCAGTCTTACAGCAAGAGGGAAACAGAGATTAGCTGTAGTTTTAGTGGGTGAGGCAGTCGCAAGTCTCACACAATCCGGCTTTCAATTCACCCCTAAACAAAAAACCCACACCACGATTCAGGGTCTTCATGGTTTTCTCACTGTTCAACAGAGTTGACATTATTCGAATAACCAAAGGATTTGGGTAAAAAACCAAACGACCTACCACAACGGCTAACTTTTGACTGACAAAGTTGAATGAAGAACCACTTTTTTATTGAAAAATTGTGTTCAGCGACGAAGCTCATTTCTGATTGAATGGACAAACCCAAATGCCGAATTTGGTGTGAAGAGCAGTCAGAAGCATTGCAAGAACTGTCAATGCAACCCGAAAAAATCACTTTTTGGTGTGGATTATGGGCGGGTGGCATCATTGGAACGTTGGAGAGCGCTATCGTGCATTGTTAACACACTTTTGTTGAAGAGAAGAAGAGCTGGACTTGGCTGACATGTGGTTTCAACAAGACGGCGCCACATGCCACACAGCTGGCAAAACAATGGCCCAATTGAGAACCGAGTACGTTTTGAACCGGCCTAGAGCGTGCGACATAGCCCCTTTGACCTATTTGTTGTGGGTCTATGCCAAGGCTCAATCTCTCTAGCAACAAGAAAGCAACAGTTGACGCACTGGAAGCCAATATTAAAGAATTTGTACATAACATACCGGCCGATATGTTGGAGAGAGTATGCTATTATAGAACCCAGCGTATTTGGAAGTGGATCATCACATAGGTAGGCCTCATTATGTTATATGTGTATAGATTTCTCAGAGCTAAAGCTGAGTTCATTGTCAGTCTTTGTGGTTCTTTTCTCAACATTATTTCTAACCTGTGTAGTTAAGGTGGGTGTGTCATCTTAAGATATATTATAGTAGGTTTTAGGCCCTGAGTTACGTTCTTTTACGCCCAATTTGTTAGATTCACCATCTGCTGGCTGTTCGCTTCACTTCCTTACCTGTATGGCCGAGGTGTTGACATCAAACTTCTTGAAAATGGCAAATGCCTCCTCATACAATTGATTACTGATCGCAATGTTGGCAATATCCGGTGCATCATAGTTATCCAAACGATTAATATAGTCCATGACACGAGTACGATCCGCCTTGATGGCCGTTAGTATCAGCAAGTTCTGTAGATTGCGGTGATCACTAAACACGGACGAGTCCAAAATGATCTTTTCGAGCAGCTCAATCAACTCATTGGGCAAATCGGCAGTCATAAAGGCCTTAACAGTCACCGATATATCATCGGGATCTTGTGTTTCGGACAGGGCAGTCTGTACAACTTGATCGATAAGCTGACGCTTGTAGGGATTTGCCTCGGACAGGACTTCAGCCCACAGTTCGGCATCGCGACGTCCCACCAGATAGCGGGCCTCGCTCTTGAACAATGAATTCTCATTGCAGACGGCTATCAATTCGCGATCGCACTGGCCCCGCTCATAGGCCACACACGCCAGATGGGGGTCCCGCTTCTCGCAGTAGCGTCCCACCACACGGCTGTCATAGTACTGGTTCTCTTTGAGGAATCGTTCGGGATTGTTGTTCGAGTCGATGTAGATTTTGGCCAAAGCATTATGGGTGGCCGGCTCGATGCAACCCTCATGGACGCGCGACTCCAGCCAGGGTAGCAGCAGTTTAAGGCGATTACGTTTCTCCACCTCCTCGACCAGTTCGTCCGTCGAGAACTGTCCCTTGACCACCAAAATCAGATTCTTGATTATATCCTCACTGCAATCGACATCCAAGAGTCCACCCACTACCACGGGCAGCCGGGAAGGATTCACCTTCTGCACATAGATCTCAATGTATTTTTGTAGATTATTCCGGTAGAGATACAGCACCAGATCGTGCACAAAATCAAAGCGATCGCACACAATAATCAGGGGCAATTGATCGGTAAGTTTGGCCTCCTTCAGGAAGTTCTTGACGCGCTCCGGATTGTAGCAGTTCGATTCTCGGCAAATGCGCTCGACTTCCTTGATCTGGTTGGTCTTGCAGGCGGCCTGAATGTATTTGAAGTGAACCTCGGGATCCTGGGAGAAGTTCACAATGCTGCTGAGGAAGTAGAAGAGACCGTCGTAGCTCTTGAAGCTCTCAAAGAGATCAATCAGAGCTTTGGTGGTCAACTGCTCGTGATATTTGGTGGCTATCTGCACACAAATCTGCAAGTTCTGACGCAAATTGGCCGTCAGCATGGCCTTGAGGCACTCCAGCGAGTCCTCCACCGACAAGGTGCCAAAGAAGCTGACCAGCCATTCGGCGTTAAGCATGTGTGTGTGGACCACGGCACGCTTAATGTCGTACAGGTCGGTGTAATGCTCCAGGGCGCGCTGCAAGAGGCCAGCCTTCTCGCACAGCTGGGCAATGTGTGCACGATCGTAGTGCGTAAACATGGCATTGCCCAGTATAGCATCAGCCACCTGGGGAGCCGACATTAGGTTCATCTCCAGCAAGCGGGTTTGCAGGGCACCTTCCGCCGGACGGTTGTGCTTGAGCGCATCCAGCAAAAAGGCCGTACACTGCTGCACCATCGAGTGCTCCATAAAGATGTCCACTATCTGGTTGATGTCAGCCAGGGGCTCCTCTTCGGCCACCAGCATGGAAGCGAATCCAGCGCCCTGTTCGGGATTACTGCGCATCACGGAGCGCAACAGAAACACATAGTCCGGCGTATAGTTGACCTTCTTGGCGTAGAGCACAATCTTTTGGAATTGTCCCGTCTCGGCGAAGCACTGTATCACCTTGTTGGGCACATTGGCGCGTAAGTAAATGGACAGGGCCAGGGTAAGGTCCGAGGTCTTCACCAAATCGCCCAGCTCCTCACTGCACTCCAGTTTCTCCTCCTTGAGCCACTTCTCGCACAGCTGCTTCTTGCCCTGCAGCAGCACGGGACGGCACAGCTCCAGCGACTCGAACTTGTTCAGCTTGCCCTGATCCAGCAGTATGCCAAAATACTGCAGTAAGGGCGGAGTGGTGGAGCCGGCGGGTGTCTGCACCTGCTGGAACCGCTGTATGGTCTGTGGTGTACGCAGAATGGCCTTGGGCGCCAAAGCGGCTACCTTGGCCGCCTCGGCATATTGGCCGGCGGTGAAGAGTTTGTTGAATTTCCGCACAAACAAGTCCTCAGCTCCGGCCAGATTGTTTCGCACAGCCATGCGCAAGGCCAGGTCCGGATTCTGCAGCACGGTGTTGATGTAGGGTATGATCTGCTCCTCATCCACCGTCACCGACAACACCTGACCCTTGCGATTCACACCGATTATGCCGCCGCTCGCCTCGTGCGGTGCTGTCACAAAAATCGTATCAGCCGATATGCGATTCATGTAAATGCACGTGGCCGTCTCCATGTCATAGAGATGAATGTAACCATATTTGGTTATCAAATAGATGGTATCATACTTGGCAGAGACTTGCATAGCCACGGGGAAATCGTTTTGCGCTTCGGGCGGGAAGAACACGTCGACCGCCTTCTTGGGGAAGGGCTGGTTGCCTGTCGGCGGTGTGCCCACCTCAATGATATGCAACTTGCCGCCGGTGGCGGTGCGCACTGCAAAGCAGAACAATGTGGTCGGCTCCTTGTTGCCCTCGATCTTGAAGGTGGCAAAACTGGCCGCATGACCCTCAATGGCCTGCGATACTTTACGCTCCACCGAGTACAGTTGCATGGCGCCGGCGACACGACTGGGCAGTGCCGAGATGCCCACCAGTAGCAGCCATTGCTGTGAGGCATTGCAACGATAATTGATAATCTGACACCCATTGAGGGAGGAATGTCTATCGAACATCTTCTGTGGCATCGAATCGCCCTCCATGGACCAATGGAATACGCTGGTCTCCGTAACGAGGGCCAACGTGTTTAGCGAGATCCATTTCCAGAAGACCACATCCTCGTTCATAGTGTGGGCCTTCATTTTGGATTTCATCTCGATGTTGAAGATTTGCAGTGTCTTTTGCGCTGCAAATCAAAACAAAAATGGGGGAAGAGTCAGTGATTTTCCAGTACAGGGGAGGAGGGAGGGGCTTACCTTTGAGCGCAATAACCTTGCTGGCCGGATTCATAATCGCTGAATCCGCTGATATGGGCCGCCGTGTCGGATTGGCCGAATCGTTCATATCAATGATGACCACTTGGGCGGTATCGTTGACCTTTTCGCGCACACAAATGAACTTATCCGACTCCATGGTGAGCGTGCTGAACGAGAAGGAGTTTGCATTGATGCCGACATTTGTGAGCTGCAACAAAGCAAGAAGAAATGTATCAACAAAATGTGATTCAATAGAGAAAGGCTTAAAAACGGCAAGGAGGGAGAAGTAGACCAAAGGAAGGAGAGGGAGGCACAAGAGATCCCCCCAATTATCGCAGTAAAGGCCACAGAACGTCCTCTGACTACATAATTCCCAAACTGTTCTAAAAGACATACCAGCAACTAAAACAGACGTACGACTTAAGGACCGACTGTCCAAAAAAAAGGCTAACGTAAGTAACTTGGTTTCCTAAACTATTTACAACTACTATGTGTGGACCCCTAGAAGGCCAACATCTCATCTCCCGCTGCAATAACTCCATTATCATTCTATTTGTATCCTTCAAAGACGACTCCATGGAATTATTGTATAATTCTTCCATACACCTACCTAGATTGTAATCAAAATCTGTTGTAAAATACTTCCATACTTTATTAGAGTCGTGCCCGACAGCTATACGCATCGGCTGCATTAGTTGTTGCTCTGCGCATAGCCATTAAAATGCTTAAAGCGGTTTGCTACAAATACTTCGTAAGTGTCTTTCATCTCTTCTCTACAAATTATCTTGCATTTGTATTTGTAACATTTTTGTTGTTGTGCGCCGAATGATTGCGTTTGCATCAGAAAGCCACCAGCACACTCGCACAGCAAAAGGCAATAACCAATTTTTTCTTTCGTTTTCTGGTGATTGTTGCTACTTCCCCACCCAACATTTGGTAGATCACTTTCATAAAAATCACCTTGATGAGTCTTTTCCGACTCCTTTTGATGATCCAAAACGATCCACCCAACATTTGGTAGATCACTTTCATAAAAATCACCTCGATAAGTCTTTTCCGACTCCTTTTGATGATCCAAAACGATCCACCCAACATTTGGTAGATCACTTTCATAAAAATCACCTTGATGAGTCTTTTCCGACTCCTTTTGATGATCCAAAATGATCCACCCAACATTTGGTAGATCACTTTCATAAAAATCAGTGAGACTCGAAAATGACTCGTGAATATGTTCAAAATGTGATTTAGTGAAATACGACTAAAAAAAGACTCTCAAATGACTCGAAACTGATTGGAAACTGGATCAGAAGAACCGGTTGAAAGCGACTCTTCAATAAGAATGGCGGCTAGGGTGCCATTTTCTCCCGAGTAAACGAGCGCATCTATGACTATTTTTATCAACCTTAGGACTCGAAAAAGACTCAAATGTTCAAAAATGTTTTTCATTTGTATTGGTGACTACGCGAGCATTTGTTGGTTTTGGGCATCTCTGGCTTCAAAATGTTTGCTTAAATATAAAAAATATATAAAATTTCATACTTGGACTCAGAATATTTGATTTCAAGCGTTACGGTGGTAAAAATATAAGTTTTTGATGCCTGATTTCTTGATTCAAGTGTTTTGAACGCTTTACTCTTCAACTTAGCTTATGTTATCCTGACTATTCTCCCTTCCATAGCACATAGAATCAAAATTGAGAACGATTTCAGATCAATTTAAAGCATGCAATAGACTTGGATTGACGTTGAACTTGAAAAGATTAGAAAAGATATAGCCATGTCCGTCTGTCTGTCCGTATGAACGCACAGATCTCAGAGATGTTAAGAGATAGAGCTTTGATGTGTATGGGACAAAAACTTCCTAAACTTGCAGGCAGATCAAGTTTATTTTCAATTTCAGCCACACCCCCCACCCGCCCACGCAATTTGGAAAAAACGTCATATGTCCCACAGTATCAAAGATAGATGGTTCATACCTTCTAGACATATTTACTAATTAGGATTGCCTATCGATACGCCAAACGCCAACGGGGAAGATCGGTTGAACGGTTGTCGAGTTATAATCAAAAGACTGTTCGCTGCTATAGCGCAGTAGCAGCGCTGCTACAGCAGCAACAAAATTAAGGCTGAGCGTATAATTTCGTTGTTACTGAGTATGTTTTAGTCCAGCTTGACCGACTTTCTTTCTTGTTTGAGTCGTAAATGTAGGTAAAATGGTTTGAAGTACAATTCTCAAACTAATTCTCTTAATCTCTCGGATGGCAAGAGGCATATTACAGCTTCCGTACTGAAAATCATCAGTTTCGTTTTGAACCTTGCATAAATGTCATATTTAACTATGAAGAAAAGTGGTTAAAATGTACTCAAATATGTGTTTTTTGGTCTTACATTATATCATATCAGATAATTTGTGAAAATACACCCATTAAAATCCAATGTCTGCTGATAAACCTTTCAAAACTGTTCCCAATTTGTTCTAAACGCAATTAGAATTTCGAATAAATTCGAGCTTGATCCATGAAAGGCGGCGCCTGCCTGGGCGGGCGGATTATGAATTGTGATTATATACAAATTATGTTGAACCGCGGGTCCGCTAATTGATAAATGTTTCGTCTGTGTGGTTGTTGGTCTTGTCAATTTCCAAACGAGGGGAGTACCAGGCACACGCACGCACGCACCCAGCACCCAGCACCCAGCCAGCCAGTCAGCGAGTGATTGCGGCTGATAAGAAAAGTGCGCTTATTCATGTTTCTCCATACACAATGTACAATTCGACATCTCGCGAAAATATAGCAGATGAGTTAATGAATTTACAAATTGCTTGGTCAACATTTGGGGCACAAAATTAAAAGAATTCTTAATATAATTTCCCTCTATCTCTCTCCTTTCTCTTTATTGTTTTTATACTCTGTACCGAAGGTACATAGAGTATTATAAGTTTGTGCAAAAGTATGTAACATCCAGAAGGAAGCATCTCCGACCCCATAAAGTATATATATTCTTGATCAGCATCAACAGCCGAGTCGATATAGCCATGTCCGTCTGTCCGTCTGTCCGTCCGTCCGTCTGTCCGTCTGTCCGTCTGTCTGTCCATATGAACGCACAGATCTCAGAGATGGTAAGAGATAGAGGTTTGACATGTATGGGACATATGCTTCTTATGTCTGCAGGCAGATCAAGTTTATTTTCAATTTTGGCCACGCCCCCTCCCGCCCCCGCAATTTAGAAAAAACGTCATATCTCCCACAGTTTTGAAGATAGATGGCTTGTTCCTTCTGGACATAGTTAGTTATTAGGATAACTTATCGATCCGCCAAAGAAATGAAGAAGATCGGATGAACGGTTTTCGAGTTATGATCAAAAGACAAATTTTCTTGGTACAGAGTATGTTATAGTCGGGCTTGACCGACTTTCTTTCTTGTTTTTTTTTGCTTTTGTTGTCTGCCTTTGTTCAAGTGCATTGAACAGAAATTTATTTACAATTATATATGTATTAAGAGTGCCGCACGCCGGCGAGCCAATAAACATTTAAACAACACATATGTATGTATATTTCTCTTCAGACTCTTTTCGGTAAACAGAGAAATGAGAATGAGAAAACCTTGAACTTTTCCCACAATGTTTACGATTTCTTTTGCCAGCTGCGCAGAAGAAAGAACGCCTTCCTTTCCGCCCCTCCAAATTAGTGTTGAACCTAAGAACCTTCTTCTTCTGATGCACTTGAGATTGAAATTGCCTAAAAGATGGAAATTGCGTTCTATCATTTAGGAATCAAACATAGGGATTACTTATAATCATCCACACAGGTCTTATCAACTAATGGAAGTTCAAATCTGGGGTTCAACTGGCGTCTGGGTTGGGAAAAATGATAGATCAAGCATTTTATTCCATGGATATATGTAGAAACAAAAGCAGATTGAGAATGTATATGTATATGTAATTGTTTATTCTATTTATTAATGCGGAACAGGAACAGAATCGTATTGGCATCTGAAGAGCACGTCAGTTTGGTTTGGTACACAGCCGTAGTCCGAAATCTATATGCTTTCTACACCCTGAAACTTGAATTTAGAAGGTGATTGGGACTTTTGGAATGATTTCCACTGGCTTATAATTGACTCTACAGACCCAAAAGTCCATACATTCCCATACATATTAATGTGGACAGAATAAACTTGAGTAGAGCTGCGATCTCTAGCTTGGATATCTCCGAGAGGTTGATTAGTAGAGGTTGCACAAGTGATCTAAGTCATCTCCCTTTCCTTTTCTTCTGCATATCAGCATCTTCTTGAGAAAACATGCCAATAAGACAGCGACCTTTAATGATCCCTACCAGAAGACTCGTTCCCGAATATATTTCAGTATCCAGGCGCCCATATTAGGTGAATACTTAAGTTTCCTACGTTACCTTCCTTCCCAAGATGAGCGGCAGCTTTCTGAATGGCAACCACCTCTACTTGGTACACAGTACTACACAGTGATCAGGAGCACGGAACGCTAAATTCAGTTCTAGGTTGGGGAAGAAAACGCCTTCTGCTACTTTTTCAACGATTTTGGAACCATCCGTGTAGATATTAATGGCGTTGGCTCTTCTGTGGGGAAGGTTGGTCCACTACATCGTATAATTTGTCGAACTTTAGCCTAGCATAGTGGATTCTCGTCGTTTTAGGGCTGTTGTCAAAGACATCTGTGGCTTGCTACCAGGTCTAATGGTACCTGCTGAAATATGGTGTTAAGCGCTTCCGTGGGTATTGCACAAATTGATTTCCGAATGCTGGCCATCAAACTAGTGATCCATAGAGTAGTATAGGGCGTACCACGGCTGTGGAAAGCCAATGTACTTAAATCGGGGAAAGACCCCACTTCCGGCCTATAGACTTTTTGCTTGAGAAAAGATCAATTGTCATTCCAGAGCAGTTTCCTATCCACCATAACTCCCAAGTATTTGGCATTGTCACCAAATTCAAGGCTTCCTTCATTGATTTTTGGGGGGGATAAGAAGGATAAGGGTAAGATAAGGGTTTACGCCCACAAGTCCACATGTTGTTGTGCAGTCTGCCTGAGGTCTCACATTGTTCGTGGAAATATACCACATATCCACATGTACCTCGGCTTTCATAAACCGAAGCAGTTGTCACGATTTAAAGAAGCGGAGAGAGCCCCAACTCCTTCGGATGGCGAGCATACCGACTTCTTGCGGGTTAGCAATTGGTGGATAAAACCAATCAGAGGCGGATCCATTCCCAGAATGGTCAAAACAGAGATGATGGCATTGGGTTGGACTTTACCTGACCTAAACACGTTTTTTTTCCTACATGAGGAACATCGATTAAATTTTTGAAAATCGATTATAATCGAAATAAGTTCCACCACTAATTGAGATGCCACCCAGGCAAAATCTTGTGCTTAAGGGTATGAAAAAAAAACACTATAAGAATTTACAAAAATGGTTCAAATGCAATGACAATTCTGTTTTAGGATAACTAATAACAATTTTGCAATATGCAAAAAATGTGAAAATGATTATGTGATGATTCAAAATGAGGTTCCTAAAGCAATTCTTACCATGAACTATTTCTTGTACAGCAATTTTTCGAAAACAGAACAGATTTGTAGAACAAATCGATATTAATTTCAAGGATTTATTGTTTCGGTTCAGTGGTTTACACAGATTCGGTTCACTAGATGGTTTTTGGAGCTAACTGAACTGCGGTTTCGGTTCGGTTCAGTGGTTCATAAGCGCACATTAATATGAAATATTAAGATTTCCGTCTTAATGTGACTTTACGCACAGTTTGGCAAAGTTTTAGCAGCTTTCTATCCTCAACCCTAAGCAAATTATTAAGAGTGTGTGGTTTTCTTTTAGAAAGTCACCAAGATTGTATGCATCGATGCCCATGTCGCTTAAACAAAACAAAAAGAAGTTGATAGGCAATTGAAACAACACACATCAACAAAAAGAAGGTCGCCCAATCAGTGCATAAAACTGTAACCCACTAATCTGGTGACAATTGGAGCTGGTAATGTATCCACGTATGTGAATGTGCGTACCTACTGCTGTGCCATGGAAGCACATGTAAGTTTAATACGCATGATAAAAATATAGGTAAGATTTCCCATTTCATTCGCCTTATGTTATTTATGTCAATTACAAATTAACATATGGCCGCCGCCGCCGGACAACGAATAAACCCAACATGATAAAATTCGAAGCTCGGAGACGATGCTGAGGAATAAGACATTCACACAAAAGAGTCGCTTTAGGAGGGATGGGGCGGTTTGGGCAAGTGGGGGGGCGATGATATGTGAAACTGAGAGCAGCAGGGTTGGTTGTTGTTTTACATTTCATACAGGAGGCGATAAAGGCATACAGAAGCAACAATATGTCGAGTTAATATGTAAAAGCTGGCTCGAGGTCATCCGCCTTATGCAATAAATGGAACGGCTGTTTCTTTTTCATATTTTTCTTAAGTTTGTTAACATTACGTAGATATTTGACATGATTTTTTTTTAAAACATTGATGCCAGGCAAGTGCAAGTGCTTCACACAGAGTTTGATAACTAGCAAATAAATCTAATGTTTGTGTTGGCCAAGTTAATGCCTTTATACACTGCGCGTCATCAGGTTAGCTCACTCCTTGTGTGAGTCATTTCTGCTTGAAGCTAGCCAAACCAAAAGATTATTTTTTTGTGTTTATTATCGATTCAATTCTTAATAGAAATTCAACTAAAAATTTTAATTTTCCATTTGTTTGGAATTTTTTATAATATTTTTTCAAAAATATCCTAAGAAATTATAATTTAAATTGCGTCATCGGTAAAGAACACTCTAATTTTTTCAGGGTTTTTTGGCACTTTCTAGCCAGAGCTTTGAATCTAAACTTGTTTATATACTAATTAGAACATTTTTCCATTGATTTAGTAGTGCGTCATTGCTTGGAGAGAAAAAAGTCATGCAGTTTTCCGATGTAATCTAAAGCAGTGTTCCACAGCCATGCCCCGGGGCGACGAACACTTTCGGCAATTCACGCCGAATGCTTGCCGAAGTAATGTGAGTGTCAGAGAGAGACAGACAGACAGCCTCTCTTCTTGGGGAACACTGATCTAAAGTAACGATTGACCAAGCTATTTGTATGCCTCCTTGCTGAAATATTCTTTACTGTACTCTTAAACTTGACGAAGCCATCCCCACACATTTTCAATGACATTTCAGTCGGTTATCAGTAATATCTGCATTTGGCTTACATTTTGGCCCCTTAATCCTGGATATTACCATCTGTGCATTGTGAATCAAATTGCTATCTTGATGAAATTGCCACTCCAAATTTCCAGACAATCTTTTAAATGGAGGGAAAGCAGTTTCAAGTACGTTTTCAGAAGTAATTGCATTCATAATGGCGGCTATGCAAGCGATCCAACTGATGAAACTGATCTAAACATAACTTCTTTTTATTCAAAAAGAGAACTTGACGAAAACAAAACTCTAGATCTTGGTTTTTTTTTTGCAGTTTTCGTCTCTGCAGATGTGAAGCACTCCATGTCACTCTGTAAGTTGTGAATTTGCTCGCTTAAAAGTATTGGATATCGATTGGAGAAGTTTCACTTCGATATAAATATTAAAGTGTAAAATATATCGATAATATTGATACTTAAAATAAATAGCAAAATACAATATTGAAAATAATTTCGATACAACTATTTAAGTGTATCGGTATTTTCGATATTTTCAATAAAAAGCAATATATCAATGATTTTTAAAAAGTATATCGATATAAATATTTAAGCGTAAAATATAACCATATTTTCTATACTTTAAATAAATGGCAAGTTATCGATATCAATATTTTTGCCGATATTGAAGAAGTATCATTTTAATATAAATATATAAGAGTAAAATATATGGATAACACTAATATTTTCGATATTTTAAATAAATAGCACAATATCAATTTCGATATTTTGGAATATTTAAGAGTAAACTATAAAGATATATCAGATAAATAGCAATTTCTTTCAAATAGTTGGCACATTAAGTTAATTTAGATGTCATTTGATAAGTTTAAAAAACTACTTTCTGAGTTAAAAATCAAGGGATCAATGCTCCAAAACATTACAAAATATTCTGTAGAAGGTTCGGTCCGGGGGTTCTAACCCGTTGGGCTTTGTTCACGGAATCTTAGATCGTTGAGGCATTTTTTGGTACACAAAACATTAACAAAGCGTTTAGCTAAATAAGCCAAAAAATAATAATAGTTTCTGAAATTATGAAAAAAACTGATTAAAGTAATTCTTCTTAGCGGCCTAGGTTTAGTGACTTTATATCATCAGTAGAGTTGACTTTCCTTTTCACTTTTATATCGTTTGTTGTATGTGTCAACAAAGAACAGAAGGCTTGGAATTATATATGAAGTATACGATTCTGCTCCCAGTTTAACTTGTAGAGCAAAGTAGGCTCAAAACCGGTTTTAAATGTTGCATTGTTCAATTATTCCCTTCGTATATATGTGTATGCTCATGACTATTTCAACTATTTGGCTGTGATTATTGCTGCAAGCTTGGTTATATACAAAAAGCACCAAGCTAAAATGGCAATAAAAATAGAATAAATTGTGTACATGGATGGTGGGTTGGTTGGTGGGTTGGTTAAGATAAGATAAGCCACACCAACACACAAAAGAACAAGCACAGAGTGAAACGCCCTAATGTCAATGGGTTGACATGGATACAAGACAAGTGGAATTATCAATGAGAATGACTCTTAATGAGCATAAATACATACATAACTACGCACATCCTCTTTACCCACGCACAAGAAAATATCTTTGATTTAGGCCCAATTTCTCAATATCCGGCTAGTCAACTTGACCGGCAGGTAAGTCGAATTTGAGGTTCTTATGCTGTGTGTTTGGCGTATCCGAACTTTTAAAAGCTAGTTTAGTCTCGATTGAATTATCGATATTTTAGTCGATAGACAAATAGTTGAATGGTTTGAAAGAGGCAAAGCAACGAATAACGGAAAAGAGTACAGGAAGATGCCTACTTATATTACTGATCTGGATGATGATTTATCGATATCGGGAAACTGTTGAGAAAACCAAATGACTGGCGGTTGGCTAACCGGAACATTTGAGAAATGGGAACAACTGTTTAAGCCAAAGTTTAGTCACAAACCAACATAATACATATGTATTACGTCGACAGCCAAATTAAATAGTAATTCACAGTTAGTTACCAGGTTTGAAAATCGGTTACACATTTCAATTTTGTGGGCCAAACTACCGATTTCAAGGTAGTAATTTTTGCTAATTTATCATGTCTGAAAATTATTTCAGAATATCCCTTTTTGTCAAACAAAAATATCGATATATCATGTATCGATAAAATATTGACAGCCCTACTGCAGGCGGAAAATTTTACTCGTAACAGTTATGGCAGCCCTGAACATGTTTTTATCATCATTTTACTTAAAGCTACTTTTTGTATTCGTGACTCAGCTCTTGTGACGCCTACAATTGAAGGCTTTGTAACCCACTGCGCTTGGGGCGGCAACTGGTGCAGTTGCTTTCCAAGATGGGCTTTCAAATCAAGACCGAAAGCGACAAGTGGTTGAAATGAATATAACTCTAATCATAACGAACTGTGAATGTCATGGGGAGGGGGAGGGTGGGAGGGGAGGCAGGAAACTTCTCACTAGTCGCACTCACCTGTAAATGCTCTTGAAAGCGTATGGGAAGCGGTTGCGTCATCTTGACTGACGGCTCTCTCTAGGGCTGGAGTTCGAGCTGGAGGTTGTTTATTATACTTCTTTTCAGTTGTTTTTTAAGTTGTTTTTAACAAATTTTCGTTTGTGATTCTTGGTGACACACACCCAACTGTGACAGAAAATGCGAGAGAGAGAGAAAGACAGTGAGTGTTGTTATTGTTGTTAGAAAGTTTTGTAGCGTCACCGCCTCTAAATACAAAAAACGGGCGTTTACCCCCGCCCACCAGCCGGCAAACCAGCAACTGAAATCGTAACTACACGAATTTTAACAAATTTCTATTTTTCACTGACAATTTGAACTCAAACTTGCTCTCTTTTGCTTGTCGGCCTTACTCACACTCGCTCACTGACTCCCTCTCTTTCTTTCCGACATTCTACTGTGGTGACTTTCCTTTTCTTTCATTCTATTCACTTCGCTGCAAGTGCGGTCAGAGTAGAATGAGGAAAAAGAAACTCACCTCGACCGACGGACGAAGTAGAATGGCAACCAGTGTTGCCAGCTTGGCTATTTTCCCACCAGATCTAGCTATTTTGTAAGGTTGCCACACTCTCTCTCTCTCTCTCATTCACACATACGTGTAAAGTGTGAAATAAAAAAAAAGAAGTCTTCATTTTAGGAAAAAACACACTTTTCCATTGATTTTTGCCACGCAGCACCATTTATTAGCACAGTTATATCCAATTTATTAAATGCACTACCCATCCCTTGCCCTAGTCCTGCACTGCACTTTATTTCAGGCCGCAACTTGCCACATAAACAAAAAGAGAAAAAAACTTTGTAGCTGTGCATCAAATAAATGGAAACTTAAATATTTTCTGTTTTTTTTATTTGTAAGAAAACGCTATGCCTTCTCGTACCAGTGTTTTTGTTGCCTTGATTACTCTTTTTACTACAGTTGCACGAACACACAAACGATGGCGACAAGTACGACGATCCGATACAACAATACGATTATTTCACATTCACATTTAGTTTGGCTTTAGCACGTTTACTTAATTCGTTTAAGTTCTTAAACTTAACACACAAAACGTATCTCGTTTGTAGTGTGACCGGCTGATGCTAACGTTAAAATATCTGTTTTCTGTGTGTATTATCTAAGCGCAGGAGATGCAACTAACGCGTTGTGGGCCTAAGAACTAGTTCTGCAGTAGTGACAAATTTAAATTTATGAAATTAGGAATTTCATTACTTACATACATACTGCAAAATCACGTATTTGAATTGTTCTGATGATTTAAAGTCAAACACCGTTCTGCTTCTCTAAAGAACTAAACCAAAGTTTTTAGGATCCAGATCTTAAAAACAATTCAACGAAATGTAATATATGTAACTCTTACCGATTTTTCGCAGACTTATGAGTAACTTGAATAATCTTGTTAGTTGTTAAACATTCTGTGGAGTTCTTTCCTTTCTTTCTGTTAGGGTTTGTGAAGTGTGACTTTCAGTAATTAAGCCGAGAAATACTGAAAATTTCGAACTAGCTCCTACATTTGTGGAAATAAGAGCCCAGAAGTAAATTTTAATCCGAAACGATTTAAGGTAACATGAAGTATGCAAATAATTTGAGGTAAATTAACCTAATTATTTTGTCATTTTGTATAAAAATGAACTAAATTCTAAATGGTTGTAAGGGCATAATATAAGTGAGCATACGGTAAAAATACAGAAATACTGAAAAGACAAAGTTTTTACTATCATAAACTGGGAAGTCTTAGATACGAAAAACTTGAGGTAAAAAGTATTATCGTTAAAGCCTTTAAAATGAAAATGTAGTCGGACGTTCCATTTTCCTTTTAAGCAAAAATGAACTAGTTCCAAAATTTTCTTCAAAATTCTATTAAGGACTGTAAAAATTTGACTGCAAGTAGAAATCAGAGCGAAGAAATTAAATACTTAGACTTAATTGTTTAAACATGTCCACTCAGCTAGTTCTTTTTTTCTCCGCTTGGCCACACTGTTTTTTAATTTTCCCACCGCCGCCACACAATTTGCGCTCACACGCAATGGCTTAACGCTTTGTTGGAAACTGAATTGGGTTGGCAGTACGCCGCAATTGAAAGAAGTTGGCAGTTCGCGTTAGCAAAATACATTCAATCTTCGATTTGAATTGTTGCGAAAAAAATAACAAAAAGCCAGCCAACAACAAATCCAATAAATTGTTAATTGCTCACATAAACACTCGTTGCATTGCGGTCATTTGTTTGTTTTTGTTCCCCTCCTTTGTCGGACTGTGTTCGTTGGGTTTGAAAACGAAAGAGGAAAAAAAAACACGCGCCCCTAGCGAGCGGATTCAAAAGTTGTTGAAAATTTATTAAATATTTAAGGTTTGTGCGAAAAATCAATAAGTGTGAGTGTGTGGTGTCAGGACTTTTGTTAAACAAAAAGACGTCACGCGCACAGAGGCAGGCAGAGGAACAGAACAGGACCAACGCCAGGAAGTTGGGGAGGGGGCGACGGCGTCGCTTTGCCTCGTACGACAGCGACGCTTAAACAATTTTTCAGCCGAAAAGGTAAGGCATGTGTGTGTGTCCCTCCTCTGCGTTCGCCAACTCCATTTTTAAATAAGCAAAGTATGCATATTTTTGTCTCGCCGCAGACGACGTCTTATTTATTTAGTTTTTTGTGATTTATTTTACACACACACATACCAACAAGCGTTGATGCGTCTGTTTCAGAGATGGGCGCGTGTTGAATGTTTTCAAAACGACACGACTGTAACACGAATGGCGTATTTAAAACACGCACGTCCTTATTTCCTTAGCCTGATATTCGCCCCCAAATATTCATAAAATTCTTTGCGTTTTTTCGGTAAGGTTGAAGTAGTCTGTCAAAATGCGATCAAAACAACGTTATGTTTCTCTGCACTAAAAGTAATCCTACATCATGAAGATCAGTGGTTACAATACGCTTTTCCAGTGACTGCAGAGTCTTTGACTTTAGCTCGGATATATTTATAATGGCAGCCCAGCAATTGCGGTGTTTGTTATTGTATAGATGTTGAAGTTTCTTCCAAACATAAAACTTAGCATTTTGTGGAGTTAAGTAGTGCCGGCTTATATTGTGCTCACGAAATCTAATCTCTCAACACGAACACGTCGTGTTAAGTCGTGCGTGCTTGAGAAAAGAAGAAAAACACGACACGCGCCCAACTCTAGTCTGTGTCTCCTTTTGGTGCTTCAGTTTTGTTGTTGTTCTCGTTGTCGCTGCTGCTTCCTTCGTTTTGGCAGGCCAGGGAGAGAGCACTGCCATTCACCCTCACCATTATTCTCGCTCTCTCTCATTCTATCTCTCTTGCTCTCCTGCAGCGTTTTTTGCATAGAAATTTCTGATTGGGATGCGTTTTTGCCCTTTCGTTTTCATTTGATTCGTGTTTTTGTTTTTACAGCTGAGCGAGTTCCGGGTAGGGTTGCCGGATGTTTCAAACGTTTTTGAATACGTGGGTCATGACATTTGACACGTTTTATAAGCTGCGTTCTGAGTTTGAAATCTAGGGATCAAAGCTCCAAAACATTACAAAATATTAAGGCCACAAACCTCTAAAATTCTGGGAAAGGTTCTGTCCGGGGGTTCGAACCTTTTGATAAGTCTAAGGTTCAGTTCTCAGACCGGTTTGTTGACTTATCAAACATAAGGTTGTGATTCGAAGCTGGGTTCACTTTTATTTGATTATAAGCGTCCGGCTGAAAAAGTTATTAAAAACATCAACTTACACCCAAAGGGACCTTTTCCTTATGGATATAATACAAAAACCATGTCTACCATTGCCCGATACTTAAAATAGAAACTAGTCTATCATTAGTTTCAGCCGATCATACATTTTCACTTACTCAATCATACATTTTCACTTAACTTTCTGCTGATTAAAGTTATTCTGCGAAACGATCCAGGTTCCCAAAAGAGGAGACCGTTCCGGAACGTTTACAATTTAGAAGGTCCGGTTTTGGGTTCAGTTGGATGGATGATGGACCAAAAAGAAAACCCAGCCGCAACGGTTGTCAGGCCCGGATTGTAGCCTTGCTAAATATAGATTTTAAGATATGTGATTAATATGTGATATTTTTTAATCTTCAAACTAAACGGTAAATCAGAGTACCGGCTGTTTTTCCTGACCTTTCATAAATCAAAGAGCAGACACTTTTTAAAGCCTTTATGGAAGACCTATGAAAGAAAACAATAAGGAATTAGGTCCAATCGATTAATAATTGACAAATTACACAGTTAACTTTTGTGAACTGTCTAAATTCTGACCTAAAGTAGAGGCTAAAATCTGTTAAGTATCCAGCAATCTTTGAAACATGAATCCAACCAAGCCTAAGACTATTGTAGATATTTATTTATAACTGTCAACAGTTTGCATTCCATTCTTATTCATTTTTCGTTCTCTACGGGACAATGATTTCCCTAATCTACCATGCTTCTTCATCCTAATCCAATCCTAGTAAGTAGAGTTTTTTCGTACGGAGTAAGAAGGAAGCATGGAAAGGATTCTATTCCCTCAGGAAACCCGGACAATCGTGTACGGTAATGCTCTAATTTCAGACAGTCGAATAATGCACGGTTTTCGAAGTGCAATACTATA
This sequence comes from Lordiphosa fenestrarum, assembly GCA_035044985.1. NCBI lineage: Eukaryota > Metazoa > Arthropoda > Insecta > Diptera > Drosophilidae > Lordiphosa > Lordiphosa fenestrarum. Next base: position 1,619,960 of record JAWNNO010004426.1, read on the forward strand.
AACTTGCAAATGATTTGTGTGGAATTCATTTTTGAAATCGTGATGACTATAGTCCAAAAAACCATTTAACAAACCAAACCGTCTCACAGTGGGACCTAGTCTCAAAACACGTAGCAAAAATCATAACTTTTGAACTGTTTAAGTTATTCACATAATTTTCTTAATAATCTGCACAAATTGTCGAATTTGGAAATTTAACCTTATTTTTAACGTTTCTAAAAGGTCGCAATTAATATTTATATTTAATATTAATATTTAAATATTTAAGTCGTGGGACTAACATATAAATTGTCGTGTTAGTCATGAACTGAACCATTGCTGTATAAACTGTGATTACAGACCAGTCATATTATTGATTGTTCAAATTTAGTTAAAAATTAGTTGTCAAATAGCTACAATTTGTAATTCAAAATGTTTAAACATTAAACGGTACAGAGGATTGTGAGAGTTAATCAATTTCCAATTGGGTTGTTTGTAATCTCTCTCTCTCTCTGTCTGTCTTTGCAAAACAAACAATTTGCTTTGTTGTCGGTTTTTTGTTCGCCCTTTTCCTGCTAGTGTGCACAGTAGGGCAAATAAACTTAAAAGAACATTTTTAAGTTGAGTTAATCTATGGCTTTGTGTCACTGTAAGCTATTTTGCAACTTCCTTTGCGCTTCCTTGCTCCACTGCGCGCGCACAAGACGCTCTCTTAAAGTTTGGGCGCTTGTGACCAGTGTTGCCAACTTAGCTGTTTTGTAAGGTCGAAAGCCGAAAACTATCTTGAAAGCAATATTTGCCATTTTCTAGCTAAAAGGCAAGAATTCTGATAAAACAGACTGGAATTTTGAGGATTTACTGGGGTTTATTATCCGGCCGTCTTCCCTTACTGCAGTCAAAACATTTTATCTAATTTTAAAATGAATATGCTAGTTATAAGATATTTTGAGGGTGTAACAATATTCTGATATTTATAAAATTTGTTTCATAATTATCTTGTGTGTTTTTTCAATATTCAGACCGGTACTCGTTTTCGAAAACTTTCAATTGGTATTATGGGAATGTTTTGAATTCCAAGAAAGCCATCAAAAGCCGATTCTCAGATCAACTTAAAACTATTTTGGTCACAGTAATTGTGAAAGCTTAAAGCTTATTCACACGAAGCATTGTGACAGACATAAAATTTATGTTATGTGAGAAAAACAAGTCCACGTCCTAGTCCTAGTACTCCAAGTTCTTAGGAAATGGTTACAAAAATGATTGGAACCATCGAGACATACTCTTCAAAAGAAGAAGAAAACGTAGATTACCCTCTAAAATCCCTTACGGAAGAATGAGCTATAATTTAAGTAAGATATTGAGTAGCTACTTAGCCCTTTCTAGCTAACCGTCAATTTGGCCATTCTTGAGCATCAACAGTTGGCAACACTGCTTGTGACCAAGTGAGACAGAGACAAAAAGCCTGGAGAGAGACAAAAAGTGAGAGAGAGAGCGGCCCTGCTCCCTTGTTTTTTGTTGTTCCTGCTTTGCTGTTGCTGCTGCTGCTGCTTGGCCCGTCTTTTTGTATAATTCGAAAATGCTAAAGTAAAGTGCTCAAAATTGCTCTGCTCCTCTCAAGCTCCCCCGCTCCGCCTACCCCGCTCACCCCTGATGGCCGTCACAGCCTGCGCCTGGTGCCTTGTCTTCGCTGTGGCTGCTTCTTCTTGTTGTTGCTGTTGTTGTTGTTATGCTTGCTTTTTATTACGTTACTTTTTGCAGTATTATTCTTTGTCTTTTGGCGTTTGTTTAATGCAAAAAAAAAACAAAAAAATAAAAACGAAAAGAAAAACGACTCAGCACACACAGACACAGTCGAAAAGGAAGAAGCACCACTACATACAACATTTTGAAGAAGCACAGACCGCAGGAGTCTGTACAAAAAATAAACTTTTTTTTTCCTTAGTCACATTTTGCTACTCTGCGTCGCTTCATAAACATTTCCAGACGAGCAACGAAAAATTCATATTAAAAAAAATCAATTGGACTTTCAATAAATTGTTATATGGTTTAATAGTGCAAAAGAAGAGAGAGAAAGAGAGAGGCGCGCACTAAAAGCAATCACAACTTAACAGTAAAACAACAACAGGGTAATTATGGCATTAGAGCCCTCACATATTGTTTTAATCATTAATTGGCTGTCTATTAACACATCATCATCATCGTGATGCGAGTGTGCGGCGTGTCCGCGTGTGTGTGTGTGTGTGTGTGTGTGTGTGTCCTTGATGCTGGTCATGTGGAAGTGTCCCATAAAGTGCTCGTTTTCCAATTATTGTTACATTTTCTGGTAAAATATAATTGTGTCACAGATCACGCCTTGGAAATCCTGAGAAAGTTTCAAGATTCAAAGCAGAAAGATTGCATCCACTGATCGTGATGGATCCGGGACGTTTTTATCACTTAGCTCCCAAAATTCTGAAAAAAAGTTAAATTTGTGAATTAGGAAATATTAATAACTAAACAAGAGTTTCTCTTCGCATTTCACGGTTCTTGCAGCCATTGAGCCCCATGTTTTGTCACGAACCTTGGTTCAAGGCTTTTGAAATTCTTGAAATTATAGTTCCAGTGGGCAGGGAATCAAACCGGAACCGGAACCGTTTATCGAAAAGAACCAGTTAAACCTTTGAGCTAGTACCGGGGACCGCAAACGATAGTTTTCATTTTATGTGTACCGTTATACGAAAACCGACACTTTAGGAGCGAAAATAAAGCAAAAGTTTTATCGGTACAGTTTCGGTTCTAAGTGCAATAATTATACTACACAAATAGCACTTTGTTTGGCTAAATCGAAAGCTTAAAGCTGGCCGCCAGCAAGTCTTTTGTATATTAAAGTATGAAGAAAAAAGCAAGAAAATAATGTCATGCCCTAATTATAATCCAATGCTTACATCTAACAACAAATTTCACAAGAATTTTATCCGTTTTTATTTCAAAGCAGCTAAAGGATGCTTTGCTCCTTTAATTGCTTTTAAACAGAAATGATCAAAATTCTTGTTAAATGGGAGGAAGAGAATGTTTTCATTCAGCTTACTTGTTTTTAAACAGAACAAGGATAAAATTCTTGTTAACTTGACGTTAGCTCTGACATAGATAAATTTTCTGAAAATGGAGACGATGTTGCTTCACTTATGTATTTGTATGAATTAACAATCAAAGATTTCCTGAGCTTCATACGTATAGGAAATTCTTTGCTTCCATTTTCCGGGATGAAGCTTATTAAATTCCGCTAAGAAATCGCATGGACGCAACAACAACGAACGCTCTTGCTATAAATCAAACGGTACTTACCGGTCAGTGTTGACATTGTAGCTATTTAGTTGCTAAATTTAGCCATAAATCGGACTAGTTTTAAATTATGGCTAGCTATTATTAGCTATTTTTAGCTTTTTCGTTACTTTTGAGCTGTAGAACGAAATAGTGCATCTTAATTCCGATAGAAATCTGATCTTTATAATGGTACATAATGGTCGGTCTTGTGTAGCTGGCTTCATGTGATCCGAGGATTGGCTAAACCAAATAGTGTTGCTTCAAACAAATCCTGGGACCTAATACCTCTCAAAAACCAGAACTAATACTGTATGTGTTGAAACTCACAACGCACCCAACTTAATGTTAAATCAAATAGTATCACACACCTAGATCGAGCGTTTTTTAAACTTTCGCGCCTTCAAGTCCAAAAAATAATACCCTTCCGAACAGATTAAGTATATTTCTGAATGTGTGTCTTAAGTACAGGCTTCAAGGGTTAAGAATTAGTGGAACTAGGGCCGATGCTTGAGGTTTTCAAACTTCCCTAAATATGACCTTCCCGAGCAGATTTAAGGTAACGTCGCAAGAAGAGTTGAAATAGGGTTAAAATAAGGGCGATCCGAGAATAGAAATGAGTTGTGAAACGTTTTGCGGACTGTCTTACCCTTAAAAGTTTAAAAAATAAATCATCTAAGCGTAGATTAAAGGGTGTATAGTACTTAAGATGGGTTTTAAGAAGAAGAACGATCCTTAAACAGAAATTCCGATTTTGAAAACTTTTCGGACTAGCTTGCCTTGGAAAGTCCGGAAATAAAAGCTTTTCAATCAGATTTATGCAAAATTTGCGACGATATCCTTAGGTACAGGCATTAAGGATTAAGATTCAACGGAATTAAGGGCGATCCTAGAACAGAAATGAGTTTTTGGCATTTTTTTTAACTTGGCGAATTTCCATAAGCCACGGAGGGGGTCGGCTTATAGGTGCTCCAATTCCATACCTGACAATATTATTCTGATCAGGATCAGAATTTCAACCAATTAAATATAGAACTACAATTTCAGACAGATTAAGCCATTCATCCATATTAGCATTTCAAAAATTAACTGGGTTCTTGTCGTCTCATTTCTTGAGAGATTGGTTAAGACGTTGAATAGCGCTCCTGTGCGACATCTCCCACACCTAACTTAGCTTTTCTTGCATATCGTTTGTAAAAATGAAGCTTTTATTAGAGCGAAGTTCTTTGTAAGGACGCTCCTCTGGGGTGTCAAACGAGAAAACGATAGTCTATGCGACAGACCAAAACAGTGACCAAAGCTGTGACTAAAACTGTGACTCAAACAGTGGCTAAAGCACTGACCAAAGCAGTGACTAAAACAGTGACCGAAACAGTGTTCAGAAAAGTGACTAAAATAGTGAGCATAGCCGTGACTAAAACAGTGTTTGAAACTGTGACTTAAACAGCGACCAAAACAGTGACCTAAACGGTGAAAGAAACTGTGAGTAAACAGTAACCAAAACAGTGACTTAAACAGCGACCAAAACAGTGACCTAAACGGTGAAAGAAACTGTGACTAAACAGTAACCAAAACAGTGACTAAAACGGAGACCAAAACAGTGATCGAAACAGTGACCTTAACGGTAGTGACCGAGACGGTTACCCAATAGTGACTAAATTGACAAAAACAGTGACCATTAACCACGTTATCAGGATTGTTCCTTTTTTCACTATGAAAAAATTAGTCGAACTCGAATTTGGAACGATCGGTTGAAAAACTAGTTCTAGAGAGAACAATTTTTTTTTGTTTTCAATGGAAACGTCTCTAAACTTAACATTTATTAGTATGCTATGCTTTTCTATGATTCCAAAAAGTTTGGTCGAAATCGGACAACTATATAGTATAGCTGCCATGGAAAATATAGGTTTTAAAATAGGTTTCAGTAAGGAAATCTTTTTTGTTTTCAACGGTAGCGTCTTCAATTTTTGAATTTATTTATTTGATCTAGTTTCACACAATTCTACATAGTTTTGTCGAAATCGGATGACTATAGCATTTAGCCCCAGTACGAATGATCGGTCAAAAAAGAAGTTCTATTGAGAAAAACTTGTTTGTTTTAAGAGGAATCGACTTCAAATTTTTTACATGTTCGTTTGTTAGGATTTTGAATGATTCCACTAAGTTTGATCGAAATCGCACATCTATATAGTATATGGTCTATGGGAGCTAAAAAAACTTGTCCTACCAAATTCCTTTCAGTTTGTTCGTACTTGGCAGCACTTTATGTACCATTTCTTAATATTTAAATGACGTTCAAATTACGTGAATATAGCTTCAATTCCGCGCGTCAAGGAAAGCGAATCGCTGTTGGTTTGCTACCGATCTATCGGTCACTACCCGCCTTATGAGCGGAACTTGTAAGCTTGACTGCTTGATTCCAAGATTAAGGGTATTCGATGGAGTAGGTCATCAATAAGATCTCACTGTACTCCACAAAAACAGCGTTACAGCCAGGCAAGAAGTATAAGGGTGGAGGAGGGAGAGTAGGGAGATAGAGTATGGCCAGTTTTTCTGCTTCCTTGATCGCATCCATAGGTTTTGGGTGATTTAAACAAGCGGGTTGCAATCTTTTGAATAGAATGAAGTCACTTGGGTAACCAACTTAAAGTCCATAAACGATATCCTCGAATCATTTTAGCATTACATTATACACTTGAATCTTTATGGATCTTTAACAATGTTCATCTCTCTCATTGCAGGCCCCCAGAAGCACCGGCCCCCAGCCCGATTGAGTTTTCCGGGCAGTAGGGCTTCCATCATCCACACCGCCGCCGCCACCCGTGAGCAATTACAAGATTAACGGTGGACTTCTTAACGGCCACGCAATGAGCGCCGCCGCCACACAAGAGTTTTGTGTGCGATGGAACAGCCATTTGGGCAGCATTGGGGCGGCCTTTCCTCAGCTTTTGGCCGGCCAGCGGTTTGTCGATGTTACGCTGGCCTGCGAGGGTCATCAAGTGCATTGCCATCGTCTGGTTCTGGCCGCCTGCTCCACCTATTTCGAAGCCATATTGGCAGAGAATCCATGCAAACATCCGGTCATCATACTGCCTAGCGAAATCAAATTGTGGGAGATACAGGCGCTGGTGGATTTCATGTACAAGGGCGAGGTGAATGTAACGCAGGCGGGTCTGGGCCAGTTGTTGCGTTGTGCGGAGCAGTTGCGCATACGTGGCCTCTACGGCTCAGAGGCGGCCATTAACTACAAACAGTTGCAACAGATGCGGCAACAGGAGGCGGTGGCGGTGGTGCAGGAGGCCGCATTGGCCGCCACACCATTACCAGTGATTGGCGGCAGTAGTCTGAATAGTGCCGAAATGGATGATACGGCCACCAATTCGACTACATCGACAACAACCACCACAAGCACGACGGCGGGGCTGTCCGTTAAGCAGCAGCAGCAACAGTTGATAATACAGCACCAGCAACAGCAGCAGCAACAACACCAGCTACAGCAGCAACAGCAGCACAAAGAGCAACAGCGCCAACGTCAGCAACAGTCAAATGGCAGCAATACGCTGCAGCTGCTGCAGCAGCAGCAACAACAACAGCAGCAGCAGCAACATCAGCTAACAAATGCCGCTGGCTCCAATAACTCAAATGACCCAACCGAAGACGACTCCGCGGATGAGACCTCCAATAACTGGAACGCTTATAGCGAGCATTATGAGGATTTCGCGTTGGCCAACAACAATAAGATAAATGCTCAGCAATTGCTGCTGCAACAGCAGACGAGGTGAGAGCTCATTGCCTTTTCCCAGCCAAGTAATATACTTACTCCATACTTTTTTGCAATCCAAGATCACCCCAGCAACAACAGCAGCAGCAGCAACAGCTGCTCCAGCAGCAGCAACAGCAGCACCACCTGGACTCCACCATCGAGGACGATCACAACTATGTGGCCGCTCACGATGAGGATAACGATAGCAGCAGCTTTGCTGGCGGCGGCTCGGGCAGCATAGGCGGTCTCTCGCTTAGCATGGATGCCGGGGAGCTGGATACATCGGCCAATACCTCAGGTGCCGGCCTCATGCATAGCTCCATCGATGGCTATACCTCATACAAGCGCGTCCGTCGCTCCGAGGCCTCGCTAGCCCAGGCAGCCAAATGCGTGTCCAAGGGCGAGACCTTCCAAACGGTCAGTAATATGTTTAACATACCCGTCTCCACCATACGCTTCTATATGGCCCGCAAGGGTATTTTGCCCAAGCGGAAACGTGGGCGCGGTGCTTCCCATGCGGGCGGTGGCGCCAGTTTGGCAGCTGCTGCCACACTGTCCACCATCAGCAGCAGCGGAGCGCACCATCATTTGCCACCACTGGATGCCATACAGCTGAAGCGTCTGACAAATGCCAGCGGCAGCAATAGTCCGGCCACAGTGGGTGCAGTGGGTGGCACGGTGGTTCCTGCTTTAGAGATGGCCACCACAGCGGCGGGAGTACCTTTTCATTTGCTTAGCGATGCGGCAGCCTTCAAGCTAAGCGAACAGCAGCAGCAACAGCAGCAGGCCCACATGATCTAGCCTGGAATGGTTCGAATTGCCAACGCCTATGTGAAACGAGAGTGAGCCGAAATTGTCTGTGTGAGTGTAAGTAGGTCCATCATCATCATCATCGTCAACATCATCTCACGGCACCATCTTTCCCCGGGCTTTAAAAGCCTTGCGCAGCCCCCGCCACTTGGTTAGTTTTATATTTTAGAGATGTTCAACCCTCCCCTCCCTCCCCCCCACAGTTAATTGTATGTACTTGCTTTTAAGACTAAACATAAGTTGATTTATATATTTTAAGAACAAACCACATTTTGGGCCACCATCATCACCCATTCAAGGTGGCTCCTCCTATTTTCTAAACATATTTTTTTATATATATCATTTTTTTCTGTTTCGAATAGACCTGCAAAAGTAATTTGCATATTTTTCTATACTCATTAAGCATTTTGCCATTAATTGTACAACAATTTCGCATTAGTATGGCACAAACCACAAGCAAACAACAAAAAAAAAGCATTCATTTATTGTGTTTCAAGGATATATAAAGCTGAGAAGTCATAGTTTTTAAAATCGCTAAACATTTAAAATAAATTGTGTACAAAAAAAAAGAAAACGAAACATTTTACAAACTGCAATTGTGTAAGCGGCTTTAAAAAAGAACAACAGATGTAATATTAAACAATCGGTTCACCGATGCTATGCTATAAGACCCTGGGCAGATGATGAGGTGCAGGTCAGATCAGGCGAGCAAAGCAAAGTTTTAAACCCTTTAAGACTTTCAGAGGAAATGCGAAAAAGAACGAAGGCTGCTAATTCGGGAGGGATTTAAGTCGTTTCGAAGATCCAAACTAATTCCGCATAAATTTCGCAGAAATTTTTAATATTTGGTTTACTGCAATCCACTTGAAATTGCTTTGAAATAAGTTTTCTTTAGATGGAAATAATCCTCATTGGATAAAAGTGATGAAGTGAATCCTGACTTCCGGAACTTCTGGTGAGATCCTTCTCACGTTCCAAGTGGATGTGGGTCAGTTGCAGACAAATAATTACGCAGTTAGTTTTGCATCAGAAACTAAAACAAACTTCTTTTTTTTTATTTCACCAGAATGCGTTCGCATCGCTCAAGAGTACAAACAACAGAGAGAGAGAGTGTAAGCACTTCTGCTTGACCTCTGCTCGTAAACAATGTGACCGTACATACAGATTAACATTGTAAATGCTATCGATATTTAACAAAAAGCAACTTACTTGACGGGTTTCGCACAGTGAAGCAAACTTTACAAGTCTTTTTAAGCTTGTAGGAAAGAGGTGTAGTCACAATACAGCTAATACCCACCCAACATTTGGAAGATCATTTTAGCAAAAATTACCTTTGTGAGTCTTTTTCGAGACCTTTGATGACTAAAAAGAGATTACTGTCATGTGCTATTCAAATAAGAATCAAAAATGACTCATGCATATGCTCAAAATGTTGTCTCTCGAAATACGACTAGGAAAATACTCTCGTATGACTCGAAAATGAGTCGAAACCGATTAGATGAACAGGTTTAAAATGTTTCTTTAAGAAGAGTCGCGACTAGGGTACCATTTTCTCCCGACAAACGTATCATATATGATTAGCAAATGAGCGCATTTATGACTGCTATAATCTGATTGAGGACTCGAAAAAGAATCGATTGTTATCAAAAATTTCGTGAAATGTTTGCTGGGTAAGGCTTAAGTACTGAGCTTTTGCCAGGAGCCCGAGATAGAGAGCTGGAGAGCGAGAGTGAGCGCTAGAGCGAACGGCGAAGAACATCTTCAAAGCAGATTTAATATAGAAGCACAATCTGCTGCGCCGTCTATTTTCAGAGCAACAAGTGGACAGCTGTTCTGTTGAGTTGTTTTCCAACTTATTTTGAATTTTGTACAAACATAAGACGAGCGTGCGTTAGAAGAGTACAGCTAATGTAGGCACAAAAAGTGAGTTGATTCACTTGTTTCGAGGCTTTTTGTGCTGAAATTGAATACATCGTTACAAATGTTAATAAGCGCTTTATGAATGGTAAAATATGTAAGAACGAGAGAGCTAAGCTAACGTCGTCTGTGCCGAAGTTTTTTTCAAAAAATACTCTTTTTCCCATTTTCCGACCGATCGTTCGTATGGGAGCTATATGATATAGTCATCCGATTTGGCCAAAAATTTGTAAAATTATGAGAAAGCATGTGAAACAAACAAGTACAAAATTGCAGGATGCTACCATTAAAAACAAACAACTTTTTCTAACCAAGACTGTTTTTCAGACCTATGTTTTGTATGGCAGCTATACCATATGGTTGTCCGATTTTCATCAAACTTGGTAGAACTATAAAAAAAACATAGAAAACCTACGATTACCAAGTTTGGACACGTTTCCATTGAAAAGAAAAAAGTTTTGCATACTAATACTAGTTTTCCGACCGATTGTTCCTATGGGAGCTATGAGATATAGTCATCCGATCCGGTCGGTTCCGACATATTTGTAGTGTGCAGCAAAAAGAAGACTCTGTGCAAAAATTCCAGCTTAATAGCTTAAAAACTGAGAGACTAGTTCGCTTAGAAACAGACAGGCAGACAGACGGACGGACAAAGCTCAATCGACTCAGCTCTTCACCCTGATCAAGAATATATACGTATAGTGTATGGGTTCGGAAATGAATATTCCTTTAAATTCATGTTGAAACCACAACTTGAGCTAAATTGTAGCCAACTCAGCCATGTTAACGGACCAACATATGTACATTCCTTTCATTCACTCCCAGGCAATTTACCGTTCTTTGCCCTTAGCAACATTTCGAACAACAATCGCAACATCCCAGCGGCGGAAATTGCCATTACATAATGGATTACTCCTGCACTACTTTGCCATCTGTATGTCAGAAATAGTCCCATACAGTCCGGTTTACTTTGCCATATGCATGGCCGCTTTGTAAACGGTGTGCGCACAACCTGCATTACTGGTAATACAGGATGTATGCTAGAGCCGAACTGTCATCGGATTCTCATTACAGATGCGTATTACTTTTTCAAAATTGTAATGCAGCTCGTACGCAGTTTGTTTACTATCCCTTTATAGATTAGAAGCAGGTGTAGTGCATTACTTTTCCGTCAGGCGTAATGCATACTTTCGACAGAACACCTAAATTATACCTAAATTATCCGCCGCTGGGATCTGTTGTCACAATGCCCATTACATTACTGAATAAGATTGGCTCTCTATTTTATCTTCTCTATGCTTAAGTTAACGCAATGACTGACTCCACGTTTCATTCCAAAGTCCGTTTGATCAGCGTTTCGTTTCACACTAGTTCTTCTCTGTCTCTCTCTCTCTCTCTGAGAGGAGGGTTATAATACAATTGTAATTAGGAGTAAAAAAGTATGATGACTGTCTATGTTTTCTCTCCATTCCTACTACAATCCATATCCGCATACCAAAGATTCAATAGCGTTAATGTGGCCTCTGGTGTCCACGCAAAGCTATGTGTCTCTAGATGCGTCTACTTGCTACTTTGGACAGGCGCATTGTGTGGTTAATGAAAACTTTGGAAGGTACAGAGTATGTTGTGGTCGGGCTTAAAATTAATCAGATTAAAGAAAAATGAATGGCAGTTTCAATTGAAGTCACGAAAAGGGCGTTTTTAAGTTGCAACTTTGGCTTTTAATTTAATGAGTTGCTTTGAGACATGTTAAAAACTGCCACTCTTTCGCACAGACCTGCTTTATTTATCGGGACGAGACTATCGAAAAACTGCATTGCCAGCTAGGCCCTGAAGCCTGCAGCTACTGAATGTCCGTCTCTCTCTAACCATCGTAAAAAGAAAACACTGTCCTACACTTACTTGTAATGCAACTAGTAATTAACTGGTAGCAAAGCAGGTAGTTTCGGGAAAGTTCGGCAGATGGCAATGAAGCTAAAGTTGATTAAGTGTGAACGTAATCAGAATCGAAAATTTACATAAAGTGTACAAAAACACGACGATGAAGTCAAAGTTAATGCAAAGTCAATGTAAATAGGCGACTGCGATTGAGTCTAATGGAAAGGATTTGTGAAAACATGAATAACTGTAAGGTACTGTACATACAATCTGGTATTTAACTGGTTGCAAATGTCTGCTGCAATGGACAATTGGTATTAAACTGGTTGTAGCAGGCAAATGACATGCCTGTGCAAAATGGACGACTCCAATATGTGGATTTGGATAAGTTTGGAAACTGGTATTCCACTGGTATTAAAATAGACACCTTTTTCTGCAGGGCGCTTAAATTTTCCTTCCTTTTATGGGTCAGCTTGGCTTTCTTTAAAGCGAAAGTAAACTGTTTGAATGATACTCACTGCATGGGTATATCTCTTTCCTCTGGTTTTGATATATATATATAAAGTAGTAAATTTTAAATTGCAAAGTGATTTTTTCAGACACGCACAAAATGTAAGTCGATGCAGGGCCCCGCGCGGGCACCTACTCCTAAACTAGCCTAATCTGACACCATCTGCAGGGGTGCTATAATTATATAGTTGATATTATTTGAAAAGCAATTCATTGTGGCATTACAAGTTGCTGTTTAAAAAGACTTAAGCCTCAACTTCTCCCCAAACACCTAAAAAAAAAAATGCCGTAACAATTTGGTTAAGATTGGAAAATTATGTAAATTATGTACTCCCCACCCTGTGAATTTCAAAAGACTTTTTTTTGTAAGCGATGTTTATCTTATAATTTATTCTTATTTTTCTGTTTATTTTTTTTTTGTATTTGTTATGATCTCCCCCCAAGAAATGGAAATGAGTCTTTGACTTAATTTACAAAATAAATGCAAAACAAAATGCGCAAATAATCAGTTTTAAAACAAATCAAATACCTCGTATACATTGCAAATAAAATAGTGAGCCATATTAGCAACAACAACAACAACAAAAATACATTCAAAAGTGCACAGAACAAAAAAGCAATAACAAAAAAAGAGAGCGATTAACGCTTATTTTACAACACCCACAAAACCCTCCCAAAAACCAACAAGCAAAACATAAAATTGTAATTTTTAATACAAATTGTTAACAATAGTTGAAAATGTCATAACACAAGCGTGAATGCATATACAGTACATATATATATGTAGTCGAATATATATATATATATATATTTTTGAAAACTGCAATTGTAAAAAACACTGAACCGTAGCTTCTTGCTTCCTGATTTTTTCTTAAGTTCTTTCGCGTTTTGTAAAAACCCAACAACAACCACAAATAAACTAGGATCCCGAAATGTTGGCCTAATTGCCCAAAACAAACGAAAAGTAAATGAAAAATAAAACTAAAAAACAGCAAGTATTAACAGACAAATTGCAAATGATATATATATATAAGTATAAGTATACTTATATATATATACTAAACTATATATACTATTTATAAGAAACTCATAAACCGATAAGCTCCAGGCAAACGCAAAATTATGTTATAATGCAAAATAAACAGAGTTAATTTTATGTATAAAATAAAAATACAAACCTAAAGAGAACGTATTTTAAATAATAAAACAAAATAAATATATATATATATATATTACAAAAGTGCAAACGGTGTTTTTGAATCAAGCTTTAGAAGTAACCACCTTACTGTTCCACTTTAGAACCCAAAAGTTCTCAAAAGTTCCGGTTGTCAAAACCAGGGTGCGGTGCTGCAAAGGAACAATCCACTCGCCGCCGCAGTGTGACCAGACACTGTCAAGGAATTAGGTATTTGTTTTGTTACGTTACGAAAAAGTGAAATAACATTGCTTGCGTTGAAAGTAATGAAATAGCGTGGGACACTTTCACCTGCACGGCAACCAAAGGAAATCTAACTCCACAGAAGTCACTTGTCACTGAATATCTATCCCTCTACTACTTATCTAATAGTAAGAAAATATTCGACTGCCAAGCACGTCAAATGCTTAGCACTCAGCTGCCTCTCTTTAATTCGAACTTGAGAATTATAAGCCCTTCTGATCGTAAATGATACTTTTGTCGTGAGAAAATGGTACCCTAGCAGCGACTCTTCTTAAAGATTCAATTTTAAACCGTTCTTCTAATCAGTTTTGACTCGTTTCGTGTCATTTGAGAGTCTTTTTAGAGTCTTTTTAGAGTCGTATTTTAATAAAAACACATTCAAGGCATATCCAAGAGTCTTTTATGGGACTTCTTTGAATCGCGCATGAAAGTAATCTCTCTTTAAACCACAAAAGGGCTTGAAAATGACTTGTCAAGGTGATTTTTGTTAAAACGATATTTCAAATGTTGGGTGGAAAGAGCAGATACAAATTTCACATAAATCACATTTAGCTGGTATAAAACTTGGTTTCACAATCCACGATCGTAGCATAATAACCAACTTTATGAAAAGTCCAATAAAATGGAGCAAAAATAATCGCAAGGCTGCACACCAAGAGGTAGGTACAACAAGCTCGACTATGGTAATCGTTTTAAAATATATTTAAAATGTATATGTCGAGTTGCTGGAAAGTAAGTTTGTCACAATTGTGGAAAAGTGTCATGGTGACAATTGTATATTTCGACAAGATAACATTATCCAGCACTCACGGGCATATCTCGCCCACGTCGTTAAGTTAAATTTCTATTTAAAATATACAAATTTGACGCTTTTTGAAAACTGCACTTAAAGCAATTTTCTATGAAATAGTTTGTTATTGTCATAGTTTTGATTTGCTTGTGTTCTTATTCTTATTTTCTTAAAAGAATGAATATGAAAATATCAAAGCAATATAGGTATGCACATATATCAATTTTACTGTGATATATTTATGAAACGCCTGCAGACCGACAAAAATATGAGATTTTTCAGTTAAATCTAAGGTGCTGGAACAAAAATTTGATCCTTTTTGATGGTTTACAACAATAGAATAACTGAATAGATAAATAATACTAAAATATTTTTATAAATAAGCACATTTCTACACATTGAAGTTGTGGTAAACATTAAAAGAACTCTGTTGGGTAGAGAAGGTGAGTATAAAATTTATTTTTATGTTTCACAATAAAGTAATAACTGAATTTCTTAAACAATTTAGTTTTACTTTAATTAAACCATTGTAGAATCACCCTTAAGTTCCAAACCCTTGAATGTGGACACTGTGGACGATGAAATGCAATTGCTAATAAATTAATTAAATAAGAAAGGCCATTTGGTTTACCGAAAGCGGCTACCAAAAGTCAAAACAAAATATAAAATAAATAATAAAGAAGGAGAGCTGAACCTCACACCAAGAGTGTGAGACTAGAACTGAGGAACTCTGGGCTGCTGCTTAACTTACATGTCGGAAAAATTTCCAAAGCCTACTAAGAAATGTTTTCACAGCGGCGAATTTTCAAAGCCTACTAAAACAAAATCAATTTTTAGACAGAATGGCAGGTTGCCATATTTTAAGGTGCCCATTGCTGCCATACACTGGTAAACACCTGCCAGAGGGAGCGCCAGTTTATAAGAAATCTGTCAATGTTACCTTGTATCCCTTCAATTCGGCTCAGACCTGAATCTTAACTGAAGCAGCCCTAAAATGGAAGGGATTTTACTGGCTGAAAATCATGAATTTAACACAGACGTGGGAAGCGGCCATTTAACTAGTAGTTCAACCGTCAAACCGCCGATAGTTAGCAAAAGCGGGCTTAGCCGGTTCTACTGCTGTTTCGACTAGCTTCACATTCAAAAATAGCTAGAAAAGTAGCTATTTGCTACGAAGAGTGTATACCCTTGCAGCACGATATTCTAACTAATTTCAATGACATTTCCATTGAAAGCAAACAAGTTTTTCTCACTAATAAGCTATTTACACTAGGAGTGCGTTATGCGTTAATAGCCAACAATCAGCTTTTTTAGTCAGGAAAAAAAGCTGATCAGCTTTTAAATTACTTTTCTGACTCTACTCTTCTATGACAGCCATACTATATAGATGTCCGATTTCGACCAAACTTAGTGGAATCATGGGAGAGCACAGCAAACTAAGAAATACAACGTTTGGAGGCGTTTTCTTTGAAAACAAAAAAGTTTTTCTCACTAAAACTAGTTTCTCGACCGATCATTCATATGGCAGCTATAACCTATAGTCAAACGATTTTAACAAAACTTTGTAGCATTGTGTGAAAGCTTATAAAATAAATATATGCCATTTTTAAAGAGGTTTACATTGAAAATAAGCCATTTTTTCTTACTAAGACTACTTTTCTAACCTAACTTTTCTATGGCAGCTATACTAAATAGATGTCCGATTTCGACCAAACTTGGCAGAATCATGAAGAAGCTTAGAAAACTAACAAATACGGAGTTTGAGGACGTTTGCATTGAAAACAAAAAAGGGTTTCTTACTAGGACTAGTTTTCCGACCGATCTTTCATATGGCAGCTATATGTTATAGTCATCCGATCCGGCCGGTTCCGACAAATGTGTATCGTACTTGTACCAGAAGACTTCTTGCCAAATTTGGTCGCGATAGCTTTTAAAAAAACAGACGGACGGACAGGCGGGCGAACAAGGCTAAATCAACTCAGCTTGTCATGCTGATCAAGAATATATATACTTTATGGGGTCGGAGATGCAATATTCTAACTGTTACATACTTTGGCACAAACTAAATATACTCTGTGTACCTTTGGTACAGTTGCAGTTGCGTCTTCAAATAAGATTTACGGATGGGCAGAGTATAAAAGCCCGAATGTGTACAGGACAGCTGCCGTCCATTAATGGGATACTAAGAGTTCGTTTTGAGTCCTGGGATTCCTAAACTTGTTGTCCTTCATCGATTGACTTTGAGACAAAATCAGCACAATTCCGAGATTGAAAGACCAAAGGAACTTTTCTTGGAAAGATCACATCACAATTTCGAGTGCGGTTACCTCTTCTGAAACTCCACAAAAAGTAGGCCCTGCCTGACTTAGCTGGACTTTTTAAAGGCTACAGTTGAAGGTACAGTTTCGACCGAAGGAAACTTATTTTGAAAACAATTCAAATCAAAATGTCTCGTCGCTATGATACCCGCGCCACAATCTTCTCCCCGAATGGCCAACTCTATCAAGTGACTTAGGCCATGGAGGCCGTTTCGCATGCCGGCGCCTGTCTGGGCATTGTGGCCGAGGATGGGGTTTTGTTGGCCGCCGAATGCTGCCACGCCAACAAGCTGCTGGACACCGACAATCCACCCACCAAGCTCTATAGGGTCAATGAGAATATGAGCAGGCATTTAGACGGATGCCCTGTTGCTGACCTCGGAGTTGCGTCTAATTTCCCAACGTTATCAGTTCAGCTATGGAGAGCTCGTGTGCCCTGTGAAGAGCTGGTCACATTTCTGTGCGACATCAAGCAGGCTTACACTCCCTTTGGCGTCTCCCTGCTGTATATGGGTTGGGACAAGCATTATGGCCAACAGTTGTATCAATCCGATCCCAGTGGCAGCTACACCCCCTGGCGGGCCACTTGTGTAGGTTGCCACTGTAAAGCCGCCGCTTTGTTGCTGCAAGAGGAGATGCCCAAACAGGGTAAACTGAAGCTGGAGCAGGCCAAGCATTTGGCTGTGAAAGTGTTGGGCCGCACACAGCATGACGGTAAGCTGACGCCGGATAAGTTGGAAATGGCCGCTTTGCAGCGTGGGGATTGCTGTAGCAAGTACCATGTCTGGGATAGATGTGAGCAAATCCCACTTACTGTCAAATATAGTTGGTTAATTTGTATTCTAAGCAATTTCTATAACAATACAATAACAATTAATGGGAACTGCTCCCCGAGCCTCCTGTTGTGTTCTTCTCGTCCTCGACTATGTAGTCCTCTGCTTGCTCCGGCATCAACTGCTGCAAGTGTTCCGACTCCAGGTTAGTGTCCGGCCAGTAGTCCTGTTCTTTGCGATATTTTTTACGCTCTGGCGTATCCTTGAGTTGACGACGCTTGGCCAGAAATGCCTCGAATTTGTTGGAGGCTTCCTCAGTCATTAGTTTGGGCGGAGCCGAAGGCTGCTCCGGTTCCAGTTCTTGTTGATTTTGGTGCTGTTCCCAGGCTTGACGAGATTTGCGCATTTTGGCCAGTATCTTGTCCATCATCAAATGATGATCCAGGCCCAAAACATCGTGTCGCATTTCCGGCATCGAGCTGGTGTCAGGATCACGCACCATCTGGCCATAGAACTCCTGCCTGGTGGTTTGAGCCACATCATAGCCTTGGTCCACATCCTCCTCCTCTGCCTCCAGTTCTTTGGCCGGCAGATTCAAGTGACGCAATATGCCCTCCACACTATGCAGATTGCTGCCCGTGCGATCGCGCACAAATTTGATGCGCGGCACCTCACCCATCAGACGCAACTGGCTGAGCTCATGGCGCAGCTGGCCGCTGTAACGTTGCAGCTCCACTTCGAGATCAGCATCGCCCAGAGCATCCCCACTGCCCAACCAGTAGACATTGATGCCGGAAAAGTCAGCGGAAATCTTTACACGCGACACCTGCAGTCCACGTCCCAGTATGGACTCGGCGGCAGCTCCTGTGGCCAGCAGATCCGTAATTTGTGTCATGAACAGTTTGTTGAGCACGGACATGCGGCGTATATTGTGCTTGGCACCGGGAGCAGTGTGGCTTTTGCCAAACTGTGAGGCCTGGAACGCCACAGTGGGTGATGGCTGACTGGTGGTGCTGCTGCTAGCCTCATGGCCCGGATACCAACGCTTCTTGCTGCCGGCCAGTCGATTGCCAAAGAGTTTACCCAGAATTTTGCTCTGTCGGTTCACATGGCTGCTGGTGCTGCTGCTAGTGCTCTTGCTCCTGATGCTGGTGAGCAGGAAAAGTGGCCACAGGCCGCCAGGATTGCGCAACATGCTCAATTGTTTACATGGGAGACGCTGCGGCACAATACCAGAAAGGAACAAAAAACCAGTGCAGAGGGCTGCATTCATGCTTAAGACACACAAGAGCAAGAGAGACAAATATATATTTGCTGGTGTGTGCAACGAGCACAGTGGGTGAAACACAGAGATATTTTTTCAAATGTTTCTGGTGCCTAAATAACTCATACCTTAATTGTCACCAGTAGCAGCCATTGCTCCTTTAGAGAAGAACCAATCAGGGCAACGCACAGTGTAATATTTGGACAAACTAATTCATTTACAGTCGATATTTAAGATTTTTCGACTTGATATTACGATTTTTTGACCGATTGTTCCTATTATAGCCATACCATATAGTAGTCCAATTTTGATAAAATCCTTCGATTCTTCTGTTTTTTTTTTTGTCAAAGCATCCCATTTTCGATTTTATTTAATGAAGATTTCAAATATAAAATACTTTACTAGACTGATTTCAAATTAAAAGATCTAATTTCGCTAGGTAAAATCCATTAGGAACTTTAAACAAAATTATTTTGAGTTATAACAGTGTGAAAACTGATCAAAACCCATACCTAAGGTTCTACAAGCTCACGAGCCGAACATAAGTGCTTAAAATAGGTTTAAACCTCCGGGCGATGCTTATTTTTTAGAGGTTTGCTGCAGAGGTTTAGCTACAGCAGCCCAAAACAAACTGTGCATACACTTTTGCATTATACAACAGTCGTGCTTGATCGACTTTCTTGATTTCTGTTATGTTTATTAGGCATTTTTTTTAAACTGTTTCAACAGAAACAGGCCTGTTCCCGTTTTCGAGTTTGATCAAATGATGCAGATTTTTCAAAATAATGCGAAATTCGAGCAGTTAAGCACCCCTTTTCAAAAAACTATTGTAGCTTCAAATTTTCATATCCAAAACATTTTAAATTAATTTCATAATCGATTCTGGGAATTCAGAACAATCTCCATCCCTATCCTCGTTTGGATTGAACCCTTTTTTGTAAGAATGAGACCTATAAATTGTGAAACAACTGAAAACAAGTTTTTCTTGCTCAAATCATTCTTTTCTCAATTAAATAATCTTAAAGGAACAATTTACTGTGATAATAGTAAAAATAAAAAGCAGAAATGCTGCAATTCAGAGGCCATGGCATCCTAATCATGCTAAATGAGTGGAAAAAATCGCAAGCACTCAAGTGAATTCTAAAAGAAATTAATCTATAAAGAAAGTTTTGCAACTGGGTGACTAATTTAACATGCATTATGTGGCTTAACAGCGAACTCTTTCTCAAAGACCCCCACCAGACGACTACACACTATTTGCTCGACTTTTCCAACAAAACCTAAAATCAGCCCTGACTTATGCCTCGAGTAGATTTATAATCTACAAAATACAACAAGCTTTGTTCATTTTCTGATAAACCTCGTGCTTACACACTAAAATCACAGTTTATTAAGAAAATCTAAAAAGAAATACACATATTTCGTCTTCAAAAAAAAAAATATATATATATATATAGGACACCTTTACATTAAAGTGTAAACACAGCAGATTTTTATTTCATAGAAATAAATGTTTGAACGATTTTTTGTTTGTTTTTTTTTTTAATATATGTTGTTTGGGGTGTAGTAAAAAACAATTTGAACATGTCAAAGCAGTTTGTGTCCACTGTGCCAGGCAGATGTTATTACGCCTAGGCTGTCCCCTGGAAGAGAGAAAGAGAAAGACACATTAGTACAAGGAAAAACGGTGAATGTCATATTTTTTTTAAGGAGAATAACTAAAAATGGCTGTTCAATCAGTGAAACTTGTATAGCATCAACGTTTGTGATCAGTCGAAAGATGGTGAAAGTTTGGTTCATCACAAGAATAGCCGCTTGATTTGTAGGGAGTAGAAAAATTGGATGGGGGGAATGAAAACGTACCTCAGCAAGATGTTGGGCTGCTGCTGCCATGTGTTACACTTTCATGTGTGTGTGTGTATATGGAGAGGTGGCTGCTGCTTATTCGAAGAGAGCGAAGCCCATGTCATCATCCTCAGACTCGGACTCTTCCTTCTTCTCCTCCTTCTTGGCTTCCTTCTTGTCGCCACCAGCAGCGGCAGCTGGAGCCGCGGGAGCAGCAGCAGCGGCGGCACCACCACCCACAGGCATGGAGGAGAGTTTCTCGCGGCCCTCCTTGATCAGATCCTCAACGCTCTTGCCGCTGAGTTCCTTGATCACCTTGGTCAGGCGCTCAGTGTCGACCTCAATGCCAACGGAGCTGAGGATTTTCTCCAAATCAGCATTGGCGGGATTCTCCTTGCCACCGAGAACAGCCAACAGGTATGCAGCCACGTAACGCATGCTGCAACAACACAAATCAGGCACACACATTAAAAAAAAGAAAAATAAAGAAAAAATGCCATTTTGCGGCAGCGGCAAGTCAACACGTGCTTGGCCATTGCTCAGAAATTTGTCTGCTCTCCATCGGCCTGCAGTGCTTTGCCATTGCTTTTAAATGCTTTCGAGTTTGTTTAATGTTTGTAGACTGATTTAATATTATTTAAAGCGATTTACTCACTTTAAGTCTTTAGTTTTTGACACGAAACGCGAGAAGCACAGAAAACACAACTTTCGTCTAGGAACCTTCAAACGAAAAGAACGCTGCTGTCAATCGATGCCAAGCAGGTTACTTCCGTTTGTCAAAATTTTGACAGAAATCGGCCAAGGCAGCCCTGCATTGGGCAACCCTACTGATAGCTTCGATTACTCGCGGCAGCCCTAAACTGAACAATCCTATCGATAGTATTGACAACAGGCGGAACCAGATCTAAATTGCACAACAAAGCAGGGCGCTCATTGAGTGGATTATCCGCCGACGTCCACCTACGATCTCCGCTCTCTAGTTGTGCTCAGACCAGAGCCGATGGTGCAGAACTATCGATAGAACTCAATGTGTACCTATCGATTAACTGTAATGCGCCATGTTCACACTGAAGCTTACAATTCCAGCCACAAACATAACCGCTTACTGATACTCAAGCACATCCCCACCAGTAATCAAAATAACAAATTTCGACTGCGGCCATGCAACACTGAGTTTGAGATTGTGCCATTGTTATCGTACGCCCTCTATCGTAAGAACCAACGTTATCAAACGACGCAGCGCGTTCTGGTGTATTTTCACCTTCGACGACTACGGTCACATTGTCATACTTAATATCTTCAGTTGAAAAAAAATACCATTGAGCGAGTTGAAAGTTATTGAGTCGATATTTTCGTATTTCGTAGTTAAATGCAATTTTAAATTAAACTAGAATTTTTTTAATTTTTTTTGTACATAAAGAAGAGCTCCAAAAGCTCCCGAAATCACCTTGTTTCTTTGAGTGTGTGTGTGTGTTCGTGTGTGTAGTGTGCCAGTTTATTTGAAAGCACAGAAACAACAAACATAATTTTTTTTGTATACATTTTGTTTTAGTTCTCTCAATTTGGCTAACAAGAAAAAAATTTTAAAGTGCGCAACTTCTAGTTTTAAGAAGTCGGATTCTTGAGTTTTGTCTTCGTCTCGTCATCAGCAGAAGCAGCAGCGGCGGCGCAAGGCTGGCGTTTACGTGTCGTGATTAAGTGTGTGTGTGTGTGTGTTTAATGGATTCCCATAAGAAAAAAATTGAGTTTCTGTTGTTTTTCGTCTGATTATAATTTGTTGTTGCTTGTTTGTGCGCGGCTTACGCAGTTGGTAATTTTCTATCTTTTAACATAACAATAGCAGCAGGAACAACAGCAACAACAACCAAACAACACAAGAGTGCCCCCAAGAAACAACGTAACAAAAGCCGCAGCTAGGCAGCAAGTGCAGCGGAGTGCAGATCCCAGAAACGAGGAGGGCGTAGGCGTAGCGCCGTAGCAGCAATTAACTGTTAAACGTCAGCGTCAAAGCTTCATCATGGACAATTTGATACCGATCGTCAATAAGCTGCAAGATGCGTTCACATCGCTGGGCGTGCACATGCAATTGGATTTGCCACA
Source organism: Lordiphosa fenestrarum (assembly GCA_035044985.1). Taxonomy (NCBI): domain Eukaryota; kingdom Metazoa; phylum Arthropoda; class Insecta; order Diptera; family Drosophilidae; genus Lordiphosa; species Lordiphosa fenestrarum. The sequence continues at coordinate 1,642,645 of JAWNNO010004426.1, forward strand.
GATCGCTGTTGTGGGTGGACAATCTGCGGGCAAAAGTTCGGTGCTGGAGAACTTTGTGGGCAAGTGAGTAGAAAAGAAAAACAATACACAATGAGAAAATCCATAATTTCTGCAAAGGTGTGAGTGAGGCGGGGACGACGATGACTCTCATGCTCTCTCAGCTTGTGTGTGTGAATTTTCGGTGAATAATCAATGAAGTGGCGTTCGGTACATATGTACATATATATGTATATTTATATCCCAGCAGAACAACCACCTTACAGTTACTCTGGCATCCCCCCTGTCCCTCCTAATCAGTTTAATATTTGAGGACGCCTCTGTGAACAGTGTTGCCAGTTTAGCTATTGGCCCCCCACACCAGATCTAGCTATTTTGTAAGGTCGAAAGCCGGAACCTACAATTCTGGCTTTACTTTCTATCAATTTAGGAAGTGCAACCAATTCTGATAAAACAGACGGGAATTGTACCTGTTTGTAAAATGAATAAGCCAGTTTTTAGAAATATATATTCCAAGAAATATGAGACTGGTTTTACCCATTAATGCTCCGAAATGTGAGTAGAAATTGTAAAACCTTGAGTATTAAAAAAAAATGACGTTTAATTAAGTTTTAGTATAAAACTGATAATGTTTTTCATATTTAGTGTATATTTTATACAACCTTTCAATATGCTCCAGCTTTTAAATTTCATCTCGAAAGAGAAAAACTGTTAAGTAAACTTACATTTTCTGAAAAATTGATAAGCTTCACTGAGTGAAACATTTCAACATTTGGTCCGTTCTGGTCTGTAACTAGCACAACATTCGCCAGTTAGCCATTTTAAAGCATGAACTATCTTAGCTATCCTTTGTATTAATTTTTAGCTTTATTTAACAGTCGATTTAGCCATTTTTAAGCATTAACAGTTGGCAACACTGAATGTGACAACAACAATTCGCTCTCTCACTTGCTGCGCCGCTTGGCTCATTTTTATCTATTGACCTGCGCGCGTTCTCTGCTCGCCCCCGCCGCCACCCGCTACCACTACGAATGCTTACGCCCCAAAAAACCTCTAAAAAAAAACAGAAACCTGCGATAGTGAAAAATCAATGCACATGCTACGGCTCTCTCTCTCGCTCTCTCTATCTCTCTCTCTTTTTGTACATCTCTTCCCACTTCACTTTGACATTTATGCAATGTTAGCCTACATTTGTTGTTGTAACTGTTAATGAATGGGGATTTGTGTAGGTGTGTGTGCGTGGGCGGCAGTGTGCAAAATTATATAATGTTGCCAATCCTTTCCAGGCTCTGAGAGTCCTTGTGCAAGTCTAAGCTATGTATATGTATATATGTATGTATGTACATACAAGTGGGTGGCTTTGACACTCAAGATTTTAGATGTGTTGTGCTTCTGGGACAATACAACAACAACTGTGCTGGCGTTTATACAAATTCCGGAACTGTGTAAAGTTTGTCAAACTGTTTTTGTTGTATGTTGGAATGGTCACTTCCGGCAGGGAACAACGCAACCGTACGAACTATATGCGTATCGCTGAAAATATGAATGGGAAAGCTTAATTTTTCATTTAGTCCTTGATTCTATTTTCAACCTCGGACATAAACAGTCCTTTGTTTCGCGAAATACCTTTGTACATGTTGGGGGGAACAGAAATTCAAAGTCAAAAGCTACCGAACCGAAAACCACAAAGCAAAACGGTTCGGTTCTCTGACGAGTTTTCTGACATGAATCGCTTTCCTTTCAGATATTTGAATCGCTTTCCTATTTCGTCGATCCTCTACACCCTTAGCAATAGGACATTCTCCGATTTCGAAGGCCATTCCTCTAGAAACAAATAGACGAATCCTGCCAATCAGACATCATAAATTTTGGACATTCTTCTTAGGATTTTAATGATTTTATGAACCACCGAACTGAAACCGCTGTACAGTTAGCTACAAAAACCATGTAATGAACCGAACCGGCGGCTCAGAAACTATGTGAACCACTGAACCGAACCAGTACTTATTTTCGAGTGGTTTGCATCCCGGACAGAAATAATGTCGAGTCTCGTCTCTCTGATCAATGGAGGCAATGGCAAATAAATATTTCTACCCTTTGCAAAGGTAATAAGTATTCTAAATTATTCAGCCTAGTTGGTTGAACTTTAAGCAGCGCTACAAACCGGTTTTAAAGCTAACCGGTTCGAGGCCTGAGTTCCGGCTTTAATTTGACTTTGAATCGAACATCTTAAAGTATAAAAGCTAAACCTGAACCTGTTCCTAACCGCACATTTGAACTCGTTTTAAGATCGTTTACCTGCTGCCTAGAGACTTCTTCTGTTATCCTGATGGTTTTTGAAAACTAAGTTCAATCTGCTGAAAAGTTTAAAAACAAAGAAAATATACAAAAATGTTTAGAATTACTTCTAGAATTCCCATTCTCGACTCCAAAGCTCACACAGAAAACCAAAAAATTAAGTCATACGGTATCAACTCAATTCAAAGCGGTGATAATAATGGATTGAACCCGGAATAGCTTAAATTGAGCCCGACGGGGATCAAAATTAAACCTGATAACCTTTCGAGGGAGCTCAGGAACTCGATAAGTGGAGCATCTCAGCAGACACCGCTACAACTCGTTTGACCAAAGCAGCGATGAATTCCCGCTTCAAATTGTAGGCAAAATCTATTGGCATTTAGGCACGAAGTGACACAGAAGGCCTGTAGCTGAGGGGTACACTTTTATCACGGTAGAAGTTTGTTTGAAACGCATAGAAGGAAGCATCTCCGACCATATAAAGTATATCTATTCTTGAACAGTACGACGAGCTGAGTTGATTTAGCCTAGTCCGTCTGTTTCTATGCTATCTCCTCCGTCAGTTGGAAAGCTATCTTCACCAAACTTTGCACGTAGTTTCTTAGTACAAATACGCTGCACATTTGTTAGAACCGGTCGATCGGATGACTATAGCATATAGCTGTCATAGTAATGATCGGTCGAAAAACTAGTTTTAGTGAGAAAAACTTTTTTGTTTTCAATGAAAACGCCTCCAAACTTTGTAATACTTAGTTTGCTATGCTTTCCCATGGATCCACTAAGTTTAGTCGAAATCGGACTATACTATATAAATGATATAGTATAGCTATCATAGAAAAGTAGAGTCAGAAAAGTAGTCCTAGTGAGAAAAACTTGTTTGTTTTCACTGGAAATGTCCTTAAAATTAGTTAGAAAAACGTGCTTCGGCTCGGCTCGGTCGTTTTTATGCCGATTACAATAAAAAAGCATGGGCTGAACCCAAGGTTTCCGAACTTTAAGCATTCGTAAAAGTTGTTTGGTCCTGCAGCCCTGACTACAACAGCATTTTGTTGCATTGGTACAGGATTTGTTTGTCAAACATGTTGAAAGCCTTGGTACAAGGATGTATTATGCCTCCCACCTCCACCACATATATATATATATATATATGCACGTACATAAGAGAAATCCTTTATATATTTTTGTAGTATGACAGTTATGCACTTTCTGCTTACATAAACACTGACCAGTAACAACAACAATCGTTAGTTTTCGCATGCGCACATATTTGCCTCTGTATGGGTGTGCGTGTGTGTGTGTATGTGTTAATGACCCAGTTTTTCTTTTCTGCCACTTTTGCAGAGGCAGCGGCAGCGGCAGTGGTTGGGGCCAGCGTTATCAATGTCAGCTTGCCGCTAATTAGAAAATAGACAGAGATATGAGGCAAGTGCAGCTTAAACTGTCCAACCGACTCTTCAAACTTTTAACGCCCACCACCACCCGTCCGTTTGTTTAGTGTGACCTTTCCAACAAGCAGAATATGAAATAAAGTTGGACTTCTTAAGATCAAGCTCAGCTGTTGAAATGTCAATAGTTCATGGCATATTGCTGAGCAGGCGCTCTCTTTTGTGTGCACACACACATACATACATACATAACAGTAACTTGACATTAACAAAGAAATGGGCCATTTGGAAATTGCGTTTCTGCTTGCTGACCCCCATTTATGCCTGCCTGCCTGCCTGTCTGACTCTCCCCCAACCCACCGTTCGCCCTTGTCAGTCTGTTGTTGTCTGCTGTCTCTGTTTCCGATGATTTAAATAAACATTTTGCACTTTTGATTGCCTCACACACATACAAACAAACATTATGCTCGGCAAAACATTTCACAGAGTTTTCTTATCGCTAGTGCCAAGAATGTGGCCAAAGTACATACAAATGTGTGTTTGTAGTTTGTAGAGTTGAACTCTGTTAGCAGCGCGCTTGTATGACTAATATTTTGGGACTCCATTGTGCATGAACGATGATGAGATGAGCAGCAGCAGCAGCAGCAGCAGCAGAAGCAGCATCAGCCTTGGGGTGCAGCAATAAAATAAAACAACAACTCAATTTAAATAATGATCGTGAATGCTGTGAAAGCAGCAAAGACGCTGACAAATATCTATAATGGTTAATTTGTTGTTGTTTTAAATGGTGGGAATTTTAATAACAATTTTTTCTTTCTAGACTGCCCCTTATCAGCATATTTAGTTTATTTTTTGTAAATTCTTCTGTATTAAATTAATTTAATTATCGAGTACTTATAAACAAATTTGCTTATCTTTAGTAAACCATACTTATGAACGAGGGTAGACCTTAAAGTAATTGACATAACACAGCTTTAATAGCCCGAGATGACATGAAAGAATGACTCAAACGCCAAAAATTGGCATCAACTTAAGACTCCCGATTTGCTTTATTCAATTGTTTTCAATCACCAAGCCATTTTCATAAGTTTGGAATGATGAAATCATTAAGTGTCATCATTCAAATTAAGAAAGGTTGTATATAAAGTTTTAAAAGCATCCACTTAAGCTTCTTTTCCCGGAACAGTTTCTAAAAAGGATACAAACTTGGTAGTATCCATCTTATAAAACATATGGGCTTTTCCACAAGTGAAAAAATTATTATAGTGATAAGTGATTTTGATTCTGATTCCGATTTTAATTTCGCTGTGACCAGATAAACTCTAGAAAATGCCTAAAAAAACCGAAAATCAGAATCAAAAACACTTGCAGGAATACCCTTAATATAATGTATAAACCAGTGCTTCAAACCGGTTTAACACCTAACCGGTTCGAAATCTTAATTCCGGCTTTAGTTCTACTGTGAACCGAACTTCTGTAAAAATAAAAGCTGTACCCCAACCTTACCTTACCTTATCTTCCAAGCCTTAAATTTCGGTTCGGTACTGTAAAAACGGTAGACCTTCTTATCAAAACTTGACCTTCTTATGACTTCATCATGTCATCTGGCTAGTTTAATGCGACTGTGTCTTCAGATGGGCAGAAAAATATGTTATAAAAAAATCTAGAAAATCGGCTCTTTTTTTATATTTTTAATGCTTCCGCTTCCGACCCAAGAACCACACGATTCCTATCTGGTTTGTGGTAACTTTTAGATCGAAGAAGAATACATTTAATTTCTTAATTATCATTTCACAGTTCTTTACCAATTTTCATTATTTTTGCAAAAGTACGTTCCAATGATGCTGCCGGAATACGAACTCGAGGTGCATTCGCAGTTTTTGAACTGCCTCTGTCTGCTTTTCAGACAAAATTTGGCAATACTGTTTGTTGATAAGCAACCAGTTGTTAAGACTCCCCCCCCCCCCCCCCCCAAAAAAAAGTGTCTTCATTCAACTTTTGTAAGGCTCATGCGGCTACCCAACGAAAAAAATCTTTCAGGTTACTGTCTAGCACAAGTTATATTATTGAGAAGAGCAATGAATCGACATATTGCGATCCTCATTGATACTGCCCAATAACAGCAGCAATATCTTGAATTAATGAATGAAATGGACATAATTTGCATATTTTGATAATAAAATTTAATGATTCGCAGGCGTGGTTCGTTTGTTAGTGACAGGGCAAACCTTACTGAGCAGTTTTGCAGTTTAAACATGTTATATATCATGCTGAATGCCTTTCAAATCACTCTTTATAACGAACTTTCCTATCATCTGCAACTTAAACTCTTCACACACACATAAAAAAGAAGCCAAATTTATAAATTTGGAACAGGATATGTGCAATTTATGATAATTATTCAAATCCTTCGAATGATTTTCAGCTCCGTTGGATGATTTAAAGCATATTTTAGTCAAATGAATAGGGAAAATCATCCAAGGGATATTTTTTAATAATATATTTTTGCTCTGTGCAGGAGTTTCGGACAGGACTAGTTCGTAGTTTCAGTTGGTCGTTCCAATACTTACCCTATTAATATCAATAGAATAAAATTTAGATTTTTTCTCTTGAAAAAAATGGAAAGAAAACCCAATCCACTAAGGCTACAGTCAATGGTACTGATGAGTCAGTTGGCTTCAAAAGCTTTCAGCTGTTAACATTGATAAGATTTCCAAATGTTTAAAATTTATGGTTTAGTTGGTTCTGGATTAATGCCATTGGTAAGGGTCAAGATAGCGTAGTAACCTTTTTACATCGCCATCTTCTTAAAGTTTGCTTAGCTTCTTATTTTGGTGAAGCAATCCAAAAACTTAAGAATCTAGAAACCAAACTTTCTTGCATAACTTTTAATAAGGTACAACAAGACTAAAGATTCAAAGACAGGAACAAAAGAACAGGCCAAGGCTTAGCCATTTTCCTTGGTTCATCTTTTAAGAAAATATTTTGATAAATAAAACTTTATTTGAAATGAAGATTTCATAAAAAATACTTTATAATCTGACACAAACCAGCGAACAATAAGATTTTCAGAGCAAATCAAATGTTACGATTTCCACTTCCCTTCCCTGTGTTGACTTAGGAAATTCAATAAGTTTCCTGACCTTTTCTCAGACAATTCCAATGCACTTTCACTCACACAACAAATTGACCTTTTTAACAAATATACAAAAGCTGACTGTCTACGCACAAGAGTTTAATTAACTTTTATTACTTTCTAAGGGTCATGGTTCATATGCTGCTTGCTGATACATACAAACATACTTAATAATGAGAAGTTGCTAGTTGGTCATGAGTCATCGCATTCTGATAAAGTGTAATAAAGGGTATGTAGGTAGTGTGTGGGGGGCAGGTTAATAGAGGATCGGTTATCTCTACTACTCCCGGGTAATACCCAAATGAAGTGAGTCACATAGTGTTTGCGCTGGAATTGTTTAATTGCCATAATAATTTGCTATGTGATTTTCACATGACATATTGAAAATGTGGGAAAAAGGTGGAAGAACTAAACTTGGCAGCCTGTGAAAACTTATAATTGCGGCTGAGTATTATAAGAAAGCAGATGTTTAAATTTAAATACTGTCAAGTATAGGAGGGATAGATGATGATCGCCACACAAGTTACGAATTCTGAAAGTCAGAAAGTAAAATCGAATCGATCGCATTTTGGGAATTTTTTTTCCTCGAAGCCGGATTTGCTTAGACTGGATTAACACGGTGAAGCAAACATCATGGAGTTCTCTTAGTAGGCGAGTGAATCAGGTGAGGTTCTAAAGCCTTTCCTTTGCCTAGAGCATTCCGCCTAGCAAGAGTACTTCATGAAGCTTGCTTCACCGTGTAAATCTAGTCATAGTTTTGCCACCAAAACGTTGTTCCGCTAAGTGAATCTTAGGGCTACCGAATTCTTCTTCTACTCCAGATCCATGAGCATGGTTTCTTGGTAGTCCTTCCACGACTCTGATTTACGGTTGCGAAGCCATCCAAAATCAAATTGGTTTATACACAATGAAATTATATAAAAGTTGCGTTTACCTTTAAATAACATGTTCTAATTGCGTTTTTGTGACATCGATAACATCAAGGTTGATTTTTTGTGACATCAATAATAACAAATTTAGTATTTTTCACAACACTGAAATTACTTAGAGCGAAAAAACACAAATTTTAAATATGTACATTCTTTTTTCCATTCAGTTTTTGAAATGTAATACTATACGAAAATTATTTATAGTGGAAATAGGTTATTATTGACTCTTTAAATCAGCGATGGGCACGAAATTTGAGTTTGAAAGCAGTTCAACGACAACTACAATAGAGAAGAATCAAACCCTTATTAGCTAGGGACTGCCCACCGCTGCTTTAAATTTATTTTTATCTAAAGACTTGATTCCAGAAGACATACAAATTTATTTCGCCACTAAACCTTATTCAAATAAGCCCACTGTTCATAAGCATTCATATTTCAAAGCAAGTCAAAAGTGTTTCTATTCATGTGAAGGTAGTAATAGTTCCGGCTAACCGAACATAGACCTTAAGTTCCTTTATGATATATTCATGTAAAGTTCGACATACAAATTTTTTTTCGTTCGTTTTGAAAACCAGTCTTAAAGCAGTAATTTAAGATTACAAAAATGTCAAGTGTAATACAGAACAGCTCGGTTTCACAGTCACTAGGCCTTGGTTTGCATGGAATATTTTATAGATGCTTAGAATAATCTTCATTCAAATATCAAACAACGGTGAGATCTGCGTAGCTTTTTCAGGGCTAGTTACCTCAAAGCTGTCGCCAATAGCTGGTGAAGTTGACCGGCTGTGGAAGCTTTTAAAAAGAGAGCTTTTTCATTTGATGTTTGAAACAACGACCACTTGCCCAACACGCTACCCGCTGTACCACAGCCAGCCACCTTAATCTCAAGTCTTTAGAAAATATAGTTCTACCCCGATCTCGTAGTTTATATTGTGTATAAGGGCGGGCCAGCGGAATGAAATAATAAAAATAAGATCCAAATCGGAATGAAATAATAAAAAAGGATCAAAATCGGAATGAAAGACTGTTGCCGACGAAGCTCAAAAACTTTCTTAGCTAATTTTGTGCCTGTTTCCAACTATCAGAATAGGTTAACGAGTTTTAGAACCCTCGAGCAAAGTCCTAGGGGGTAGACTTGATGTCAAAATGTACAAAGAACTTAGTTTGGCATTGTTTCGGGATACTCCAAGTTTTTGGTACTCCACACCGAAACAAAACGGATCCATTTGGACTAAATATGTCTTTAATATCCTTTTAGACATCCAACTGAGCTAAAAACTATCCCAATGATGATAATTTTTTATATCCTTTGAATGATTTTCAGCTCCGTTGGATGATAAAACGAATATTTAAAACCTATTCAGTCCAAATGGAAACGGGAAATCATTTAATAGATATTTTTGAATATCCTTTTATTTCTCTGTGCAGAATACCTTTAAAACTTGGGGACTAAAGGGATAAATTAATATCAATCTTAACGGAAAATCGGCATGTTATCATCATCATCTTTGGTTGGTGTTCAAAAAACTCACACAAGAACTCAGATAAGCTACTTCTTATGGCAGCTTCTTAAAATATTTTTGTCCCTCTCAGATTGACTATTTCACTTGCCTGATATTTCATTTGAGATACTTCTATGAGTTATCAGACAAAATACAGCTTAAGTATTCTTAAATAGTTCAACTTTATCACCTTTTCTGTTGTTCTGTTACAAAAATCGTGGCAAAAGTCACACTCGTGGGCTGGTGGTGCCTTATCGCGATATCAAATACTAAACAAAATCAATTATAATGCCCAAATATGAATCATCCATACAAGTGTTCCACTTAGGTAAGCTTCTTACAAACATACATTCTGATTTGTGTGGGGTAATCAAAAAAATAACAACTACTAAAAACCGAAAAAAACCTATTAGTTTGGTTTTACAAATAAGTTGATGAAAAGCTCTTGAACCAGGGAAAGCCAAATTTTCTTATCTTATCTTGACCAGTAGGCGGCGATGGTGGTGGTGGTGGTGTTGGCAGCGGCTCATTATTATAACCAAACATATTTACATACAATGTGTACACATACGCATATGTATGTAGTGTGTGTGTGTGTGTGTGTGTGGACACAGTGTCAAGACTTGAACAATAAACGAAATGTGAATGTGAAATTCTGGATAAAGTTATCATAATTCCATAGGCCAAGTAAGTGCATACATACAAACAGATGAGTATATGTATGTAGTAAAGTAAATATCAGGGCTGTGCACTGCTTTTACTTTCGAACTGGTTCGAACTTCTTGCAGAAGTATTAACACCAGGGCCAAAAAAATTGCTAAAGGCTTCGCTAAAATTTGAGGTTCCAGGTTTTGGGCCATGCTTCTTACAAGTTCATAGTAATCTGTCGTATAGGAATTGGCTCGTAATTGATTTGTAGAACACATGAGATTATTCAAAATATAATTTATGATAATAATGCAAAATATTCTGTGTTAATCTGACACATAGCAGCTTTAAAATAGATGTTGAATCGGGTCCTTATTGTGAGATTATCTGACACACGGCAGCTATCCTGAAATATTCGAAATCGGTCCTTAGTTTTAAGTTAAATTCCATTTTGAAGTCTACATATGAAAAATATTACCTTTTTAATGTTAACCACTTAGTTTAAGTATCATTTCATAAGTTTTGAATTTGATGAGCCTAAAAAGCAGGGGCTATCAGTGATGGGGTTGATTTAAAGGTTACTCTGAAGGATAAAACGAGGCTCGGCGGGGCCCTTTAGGGCTGTCATGTAAATTATTTAATTCTTATATATTTATACCCTTGCAAAGGGTATTATAATTTTGCCCAGAAGTTTGCAACGCATAGAAATATTCATTTTCGACCCCATAAACTATATATATTCTTGATCAAGGTGACGAGCTGAGTCGATTGAGCTTTGTCCGTCTGTCTGTCTGTCTGTTTCTGAAATTTTGCACAGAGTCTTCTTTTTGCTGCACACTACTAATATGTCGGAACCGACCGGATCGGATGACTATATCTCATAGCTCCCATAGGAACAATCGGTCGGTAAACTAGTTTTAGTATGAAACACTTTGTTCTTTTCAATAGAAACGTCTCCAAACTTTGTAATCGTAGGTTTTCAATGTTTTTTTAGAATTCTACCAAGTTTTATTAAAATCGTACAACTATATGGCATACTTGCCATACAAAAGATAGGTCTGAAAAACAGTCTTAGTTAGAAAAACTTTTTTGTTTTTAATGGTAGCATCCTGTAATTTTGTATTTGTTTGTACAAGTTTTTGTCCAAATCGGATGACAATATCATATAGCTCCCATACGAACGATCGGTCGGAAAATGGGAAAAAGAGTACTTTTTGAAAATATTTAAGCGAGCACTTGCAAGGGTATAAAAACTTCGGCACAGACGAAGTTAGCTTAGCTTTCTCGTTTTTATATAACTTTTCTGCCGTTTGTAGGACTCAGTCGCTTAAAACCGTCTAGATAACAGTAGAAGTTAAGGTCAGAACAGGTTCAGGTTCAGGCTTTATATCTCAAGATAGATTCGACATTACGCCAAAAACCAAGGTGTTTCTTTTTTCTAAAAAAAAAGAGCAGAATTCGCCAAATAATACAGAATACTTATTTCTGAGTGAGAAGATGTTTACAGCCACTGCGTCTCACGCATCCTTTACGCGCATAGTATCTCTTTCATCTCTTTCATTCATTTCTTTCTCTCTAGGCTTTATTCTCTTACTACCCTGTCGACCTGGTCTAACTATATCCCCCGTTCTCTTTTCCAAACTTTTTTGGTTTCTTCTTTTTTGATTTCTTAAAGATTTTGTATTTTCCGATTGTGAAATATACGCTGTACCAGCGAATATGTCTCTGCAGCACTTTTGAAATGGTTTCAAACCGTTTCTGAACTAGTAAAATATTCAACTCGATAAGAACGAACTTCTACATATAAAATTTCAAGCTTGTAGCTTAAATAACATCTAAGAAATGGCTTTAATTACATTTAAAACATTTGTAAATGCTTTTGAAACAGTTCACAGACTTTACCAATGACTCTTTCCTGTTTGACATGATCGCGGTTTAGAAGGAAAGATCATACAAAGAAACATACAAATAACTACTTTTATATATGTGTATAGATAGATGAACCCCTAAAATGACTATGCACTTATTTATCATTGTTATTTGGGCATTACTGTGGTGTTGTACTCCAGGGATAGTTTTGTAGCATAGAATGCACAGGTTTCTATCGATATTTTTAGGCATTATTTCGCACTGAGACCGCTTTCTCTTCTTTCTTTGCCTTTTTGTCATTGTATTTACCTTTACAGGTTTTTATTCACTCTTGTTAGGAACCAGTTAACCGTAGAACTTTATATTACCCAACTTTAGAACTAAATGCAAGTTCCTAGCTTACATAATCTGCGACATATGACTCTGAAGAATTTTTGAAAAAGGTGCCCGAAAGGTCCGAACTCGAAACCGATCTTGATTAAACTGATAAAGGTTGAGACTGTTTCCTAATCATTTGGAAACAGGAAAATGATCTAACCACACACACTAAATCGCAAGTTCACAGCCTAAATATTTTGTTATTTAATGATACAAAGCTGTGAAGCATTTTAAAACCGGTTTAACTTTGACCCTTTCCCGATTAAAATGAATCTGCAATTCAGTTTATTTTGAAAACCAACCCAATAACTGTTTCGAAGGCAGCAAGCTAACGTAGACCGGCTTGCCTTGAGAAGCGAAAAGCTGCGGACTCAAGTTCTTTTCTCTTCTTCAACCTTCAACCGATTTATATGCTTCCTGAACTCACACTTTCATAAGTTCGGCTCTCTTCCTAGAGAGAGATTGAGAGAGCAAGAGAGAGTCTAACTAGGAACACTTTCAATTCAAAACTATTCAAATATCCATGCTAAATGTTTCTTTTCTTTCATTTTGTTTGCCCTTCCTAGAGATTTCCTGCCGCGTGGTTCTGGTATTGTGACGCGACGACCCTTGATCTTGCAATTGATCAATGGCATTACCGGTAAGTCTTTATATACATACATACCCTCCCTCCTGTCCATCGTATCTAAATTACCCCGCCTCGTTTCATTTCATAGAATATGGTGAATTCCTGCATTGTAAGGGTAAAAAGTTCTCCAACTTTGATGAGATCCGAAAGGAGATTGAGGATGAGACGGATCGTGTGACTGGTAGTAATAAAGGCATTTCGAACATTCCCATTAATTTGCGCGTCTATTCGCCGCATGTGCTCAATCTGACGCTGATCGATTTGCCTGGCCTAACCAAGGTGGCCATTGGAGATCAGCCAGTGGATATTGAGCAGCAGATTAAGCAGATGATATTCCAATTTATACGCAAGGAGACCTGCCTGATTCTGGCCGTGACGCCGGCCAATACCGATTTGGCCAACTCGGATGCCCTGAAGCTGGCCAAGGAGGTGGATCCGCAGGGTGTGCGCACAATTGGTGTAATCACCAAACTGGATCTCATGGACGAGGGTACTGATGCACGGGATATTCTCGAGAATAAGCTGCTGCCACTGCGGCGCGGCTATATCGGTGTCGTGAATCGTTCGCAGAAGGATATCGAGGGGCGCAAGGATATCCATATGGCGTTGGCCGCCGAGCGCAAGTTCTTCCTCAGTCATCCATCGTACCGCCATATGGCCGATCGCCTGGGCACACCCTATTTGCAGCGTGTGCTCAACCAGCAGTTGACCAACCACATACGCGACACATTGCCCGGCCTGAGGGACAAGCTGCAGAAGCAAATGTTGACGCTGGAGAAGGAGGTGGAGGAGTTTAAGCACTTTCAGCCGGGTGATGCCAGCATCAAGACAAAGGCCATGCTCCAGTGAGTAAAGGAAACTTTGAGCCCAAAACCTCAACTAAACTCGTCTCTCCCCTCCCACAGAATGATCCAGCAACTGCAGTCAGACTTTGAGCGCACCATAGAGGGCAGCGGCTCCGCTTTGGTCAATACAAATGAGCTGTCCGGTGGTGCCAAGATCAATCGCATATTCCACGAGCGGTAAGGCAACTGCTGCTGCCGCACAAGGACCAGGTCTCACCTAATACCGCTCCATCTCTAAACCTTTCAGTTTACGCTTTGAGATTGTCAAGATGGCCTGCGATGAGAAGGAGCTGCGTCGTGAGATCTCATTTGCCATTCGTAACATTCACGGTATTCGTGTGGGTCTCTTTACCCCGGACATGGCCTTCGAGGCGATTGTGAAGCGTCAGATTGCATTGCTCAAGGAGCCGGTAATCAAATGCGTGGATCTGGTCGTACAGGAATTGTCTGTGGTGGTTCGCATGTGCACCGATAAGGTAAGCCACTGTTGCAAGCAGCCAACCCATGTCTCATTTCTCTCCCTCCCCCCACGTAGATGAATCGCTATCCGCGTTTGCGCGAGGAAACCGAACGTATTATCACCACGCATGTGCGCCAGCGAGAACAGCGTTGCAAGGAGCAAATTCTGTTGCTCATTGACTTTGAGCTGGCCTACATGAATACCAATCATGAGGACTTTATTGGTTTTGCCAAGTATGTGATCATTCCAGCTACAGCTGCTCACAAAAACTAATGCGGGAATCTCTGTTACAGTGCCCAGAATAAATCGGAGAATGCTAATAAGACCGGCACCCGACAGCTTGGCAATCAAGTCATACGCAAAGGTCACATGGTCATACAGAATTTGGGCATCATGAAAGGTATGTCTTGAAATCTCTGTAGCTGTAGGTGTGTCTGTATGATGATGATGATGTGTGTGTAGTATTGACATAGTTGTTGTTACATGTAGTAGTTGCTAGGGTTAGAACGAGAAAGCACGCAGATTTTGTTCACTAGAGCTTATTATGAAATAAACTGAGAGATGTTTGAAGTTGCAACGGCTGCGGTTTGATCAGTAAAGTAACAGCAAAACTAAGGTCCAATTATCGGGTTAAAACAGAGGAACGAAAACAAGCTTTACCTAAGCTTTCAGTTTTTATGCACCGTTCCCATTAAAAATTGGAAAAGGGGGATCATGAAGTTGTGTAACAGCAAAATGGAAACATTTCCGATTCCCTAAAGTGTATAATTTTCTTGATCAGCATAAACCGCCGAGTCGATATAGCCACAAAGTAAGAGCCCAATATCTATCTATTCTGAAAAATACAATCAGATCAGACAAAAAACTCCAGAGTTATAAGCGAAGCATTGAGCTTATAAAAGCTGGTGGTACCGCATCGTCAGTTAGAGCTAAAACCTCTAAAAGGACAAAATAATTTTGCCTACTTTCAGGATGACCCTTTAAGAACCAATCTTAAGGATTGGGCTTCGAACAACACACACTTAGGGACCTCTTATTAGGTTGCAGTCAGACCACAAAGACTTAACAGCAAGCGCGATTCGGTTGAAGGAAGACCGACATCATAAGCAGATCGGTCTGAAAACATGAGTTGAGAGTTATTTACGTGCTCTGCTTTTGAAAATAGTTTTGGGAGTTGAGAACTTGCCTCTGATAATATTCATAATTGGGAAATTGTTCCCATGGCAGCTAAAAGTTTCAGTCATCTGATTTTGTTCAAACTTTTTATAGAACTAAAATTTTAAGTAATAACTCAACATGACTAAAATCAACTTTGAATAGTTTCTACTAGTTAAATTTGAAATTAATCATTATCAACTATTTTTATATTAACAAGCTAAATTCTGCGCTATGTGAGCAAGAATATTGGATGAAATCTGTTTAAAAAACATTTCTTTGATGGAACATTTTTCCCAAAAGATGTATCTTTATCTCTACACAATGCCGAATGCGTCATACATACATCATACATGTTCGTCGAATTTCATAAGCCAGTTAAAGTGAAAGCATGGACAGGATGCGATGTTGATAAGAAATATATCATGATACAAAACGTAAGACTTCTATGCCCTGGACTGTGGACTGAGGTCTTGTGTCTTTAGGACTTCTGATGAATTGTTCGAATGCCAAGTTGTATTGAATAAAGAACTACTTTAGTTGGTTAAGCTAGTAAAATCCACTTTACAATAGTGAAATTTAAGCAGGTAGAACATCTAAATTGTTATATACTTAAGCTGTTCAACTATTGGCTTTAAACTTGAAAAAATCCCCACTCCGAAGCTCGGTCATCTTCACAAACTATTGGCGCCAGCTTTGAACTAACTAGCCATAAAGAAAAACTTCTCAAACTTTTTTATAGGTCCCATTCTTTTGTGCGAAATTAAAGAGAGATTGAGATTTATTTTAACACTTTGTGAAACTAGCTTAAAAACTGACAAGGAGAAATAATCATAGATATAATTGATATAATCATATATCAACTCAGCTCTTCATGTTGGACAAGAATAAATGGATTATATGTACTCTAAGATGCTTCATCTGAACAATTTTAAACTGGGTTGACCAATTCTTAGTGTACAAAATTCTTATGTCCTTACAAAGGGTTTTATTATTTGGCCCGAAAGTTTGCAATACATTTCCGACCCCAAAAACCATATACATACTATATATACTAGATCAGGGTGACGAGCTGAGTTGATTGAGCTTTGCTTGTGTGTTTCTACTCAAACTAGTCTCTCAGCTTTGTCTGAAATTTTGCACAGAGTCTACATTTTGCTGCACGCTACTAATATGTTATTATTGTTATTAATAAATTATATATTTATAACGAATTAAAAGTTGTACCAATACATACACGCGTAACACAGATAAGTGAGCAAAGCAAAGAAGTGGAACAACAATACTCAGTGCGCTCTCTGCTAAGTCGTCGCGTAAATGGAGAGAGTGAATCTCAGTGAGGCTCTAACTGTAAAATTTTGAGTGTAAAGAGACAATCGGCGGAGAAAAAAACTTCTATGCTTGTTTTGTTTAGATTTACAGTTTCGGTAACATGCTGGTCACACTGAAATGCAACTGACAAGAAAATTTAGAGCGAAGCAAGTGGCTGTTGAATGTTAAGTGTTAATATGTTAGATGGTCAAATTTCGACCACTGGGCGAACCTAGATACTTGAAAAAACTGTTTTGTTTTGAATGGTGTTTTCTTGAAATTTGGTATTTATTAATTTTTCTATGCTTTCACCAAGTTCAACAACGTTCAGTTAATAATCGGTTGACCATAGCATATGGCTCCCAACCGATCAAACGGTTGGAAAATGGGCCTTAGTAAGAAGTTTTGGTTGTTTTTAGTGTTAGGCGCGGCTTTGCTAACTTTGGTTGAAATCGGATGACTATATCTTACTATATCTTAAGGCCAATCGGTCGGAAAATGGGCTTGAGTAAAGAAAAAACACTTGTTTTTAATGCCATGTTAGCGTACCTTAAATCGGTCGTTGGTAATAATCAAGGCTTTCAAACAGATTCGGCAAAAAGTATTATTAAAACTTTGGCTCAGACGAAGTTAGCTTAAACTTCTGGTTTTTTAACAAAATTATACTATTCCTCTTTTGAAAGTCATGTGAAACTTAAATGTACTTTAATAGATTATATAAGCTAACTCTAACAGATCAAACAGCATCCCACTCACACTCACAGAGCACCACCCTGTATCACTTCACTTTGCACGCCTAGTCTTGTATTAATATCAAGCCATGTACAAACATACACACATATAAGTAGGCTCTCTTTCTTTCTCTCTTTTTTGCTTAATTCAGCATGTATGTAGTTTTGTTTTTGCAATTTCTTTCTTTTGATTTTGATTTTCTTTCGAATTTTGATTGGTGTTTCTTTTGGTTTTTTGTTTTATTTTTATTTTCTCCTCCTTTGGTGTGGAAAATTGAAAGCTTTGCTGATGTTTTTGCCACGCCTACTCGGTTTGTATCTTACTACTCTTCATTTCAACTGCCAAACTTTTGTGCTTTCTTGTTATGGCTACTTGAAGATGATGCATTCTCATGCCCTTCCATTTCCCATCACATACACCACACTCACATCTGTAGTAGTTTGTGCTTTGTGTTCACCCGTGTCTGTGCATCACACTTGCCTCCACCTTCTAATCTCCGCCTATGTGTGCCAATTGCCAGCCGAAGAATCTCCCATATTTTATACCGTTCCGTTTTCATTTTATTCCCCACAGGCGGCTCTCGTCCCTACTGGTTTGTGCTTACCTCCGAGAGCATCTCCTGGTACAAGGATGAGGATGAGAAGGAAAAGAAATTCATGCTGCCGTTGGATGGTTTGAAATTGCGCGATATTGAACAGGGCTTTATGTCAATGTCTAGACGTGTTACATTTGCTTTATTCAGTCCCGATGGACGTAATGTTTATAAGGTTAGTAATTTTTGTTAGCATACAAAAAAATCAAAACCAAAAAAAAAACGAAAAGAACGAAAAAAAGTCCAATTTACCACGAATAATTTTGTTTTTTGTCGGCAAAATTATTTCTGTAAATTTAATTACACAATAATTCCGTTTCCAATTACTTTGCCACAATCGAGAAAAACAATACGTTTTGCGTTCAAGTTTTCCCAATTTGATTCTTCTTCAGTTACCAATTTGTTGGGCAATTGATTAATTTTTTTGTATAAGATAAAAATTACTATGTTTTTATCAACATTTCAAGTCAAATCAAAAGCAAAGGAGCTTGTGTCCACCCGCTGAGTGGGGCAAGCTCCTTTCGCTCCTTTTGATTTGTGATGAGCATGCAGATACCAAAAAGATATAAAAAACACAACAACAACATTAACAACTAACTAACCTTTTGGTCCAAGACACGCCAGCTGCCCAAGTTGTAGAAAGCTAAAAACTAAAAACAAAAAGTAAACCTCCCACCTGCCCAAGTACTCGTAATATACGCCTGTTCCATTTACCTAAAGCTTGACGAAAATACCTATCCATTTGTTCTTTATGCGCTTGGACGCTTCTCTTTCTCCTCTACACACACACACACACTCACTCACACACACGTAAACTTTCGCACACACTAACAGGACTACAAACAACTGGAGCTGTCCTGCGAGACGGTCGAGGATGTGGAATCATGGAAGGCTTCATTCCTGCGCGCTGGCGTCTATCCCGAAAAGCAGGAGACTCAGGAGAATGGCGATGAGGTGCGTATTCCAGATGCTAGTTGAAACTGTTTAGTATCCTGCATGGTGTAATAATGTGGCTTGAGATCATCAGCGTCTGTGTATGTAACATGTGTGTGTGTATGGCACAAGCTAAAATCAGCAGTTCCAGCGTCACCATTGGGTCATCAATTAAGCTTAAAGTTAAACAAAAGGTCAATCGAATATTGCAACGCAAATGGCCGAATTTCTATTTTCTTACCTAATAACTTAAGGCCGATTTCTCAGTATCAAATCGAAGTTTATCTGACACATAAATAGCAGCTATTTGGGAGATGAGAAATCGGCTCTTAATGGTGTATATTTAATGTATACCCTGGCGAAAGCTGATACATGGCTGTATTTTACTTTGTTTTAAAGTATAATCTAATCAATTTATGTGATTCGGTTGTTAGGTCATTGGATTAGGTAAGAAGAGGATATTCTTTAAGGTTATTTTATAGGTAGTCGGGTCGGACTTTGACACAGAGAAAAAAAGGGTTATTACAAAATATTTATTGTATGATTTGGAAGGCAAATTTTTAAATATCAATTTGATATTTTTTTAATTTCAGTTTGATATTTTTAATATCTTTTTGATATTTTTTAATATCCATTTTGTTATACTAAAATATCCATTTAATGTTAAATGTATCTTAAATTTTCGTCCAACGTAGCTGAAAATTAGCCAAAGGATATGAAAAATGTATAGTTTAATATCCAAAAAGGATATTAAAAACAGGGCTGCAAACCATTAAATTTCTTCTGGTACTCCGGTGTAGCACGCACCAAAATTTACCAATGGTTAAAGCTCGAAAATATGAGTTTCAATGTTTTTAAGAGAACGTTTTGGTTCGAAAAATTTAATTCTGGACTCCAGAACGCAAGATACTACGTTTATATGTCAAACTTTACATAAATAGAAACACTTTGCACTGTTTTAAAATCTGAACACGTTTTTAAGCTCATCTGGAAACTAGTCTTTAAATGGAAAGCCAATTAATTTGTAAAATTCTCAAGGAATATTTCGAAATTTCTTAATATTTAGAAAAGGTAAGCTTAGACTTGAGTTGATGTCCATTTAGTAGATTTCAAGTCTCCAATAGTAATACTTTCTTAAGAGTTGAAACCATACTTAAATAATCTATTTGGGAATATATCAGTAAACTTTGGATTCGACTATCTAAAAACATAGTCTATTATGGGTACCAAATGTGGATTTTTTAATATGATAGAATTGTTTTTAGCCTGACGATTGTACGTCTCAAAACACTAATTTTAGATTCGGAACGGGCTTAGGTTCAATTATTTGTTCACATTAGGTTCGGTTTAGGGTTTGGTTCACAGTTAAAAAGTATGTCGGAATTCCAGGCTCCAACCGATTTGGTTCAAAACCTGTTTCCTGCATCAAGCCAAGTACAGCTGGCTGTAAAAACCGGCCTAGTTTGGAATTTGTAGCAGTATTTGAATTGCAGACAGTTTACACATAGACTAAGCTACGTGCCAAGGTATGAGACACAAATCAAAATCCTGACCGTATGCTGGCATAACCAATAGTTGCTACAACTGTCGAACCTTTATACAAATTTTCCTTCCCTCATGGCCTTAGGTTTCTACATCACATAGAGCTTAAACGCCAGCCTGGCTGACGACGAGCTAAGGACCCAAAAGCCAAATCTCTTGTGGCTGCGCACAGCTGGGGTTCCTTACTCAACCGGCCCTTGGTTCGATGTTCTTATACCCCACTCAATCGCTTGTCCAATTGGGATTACGGCACAGCAGGTCCTCTTTTATAGCTATTCTCGGGATCTGACAGCTTGAGTTAAGAGATTTATGAGAGTTTCAATTGCTTGCTTTAAACAGTGCGCCATTGATGCGATTTCAACGCCCTGTTATCTGTAAAAAAATGTTGAAAATGCTGAAGTTGAGTTGAAAAAGTCTATCGTTAACAATTCCCTCTTCAACTTCCGTAGAGAACAAAGAAGAATTGCTGTGGATGTAACAGTAATAGCTGCTGTATAAACTATTTTTTTTTGTAACCCAAATCACTTCTCTGAAAGGGAGTTATATTAGTTCTTTGGGGCAACTGCTTTACACAATTAAACTCTTCAATTTCAAACCTATCAAATTCTGAGGGTGTTCGAACCCAGCTATATTTTAAGATAAACCTAAAGTTTTTGCACGCATTTTGGTTCAAAGTTTTACATATTTCTGCCTGTTCTTTAAAATGCAATTGGATAGCCTCATCTTTTATGTACCGAAAGAATCAAATACAAGTTCTTGAAAACCGAACCTAAGTGAAACCTCTAACCTAACCTTTTTCCGGAGGGCTTCGGTATGAATGAATTTAGGTTCGAAAAACAAAGGTATTATAAATATTTCGAAAAGTTTCTGCTAGATTTGGTACATAAGACCGGTTTGCAATGGAAAGTACATCGAATGCCTGGAGTCAGAGGTCAGCTTACGTCCGCGTAGACACCAATACAAATGCAAAAAATCATACCGAAGCAACAACAGTCATAAGAAAGCGAAAAAGAAAAGAAAAGAAGAGAGAATACATACATACAACAACAACAACAACGAAAGCTGGGCTCGCGCATAGGCTGCGTGCACCACTGACCTCAACCAGTCAACCATAGTAGGTAAGAGATAATAAATTTGTTGAATTGTTAGGTTGAAAAGTATTCCAATGACCTATCACACATCTATATATATCGAGTAAATCGGTGTTATCAATCAACTCGCCAGGGCATACACCATATTCGGCCCAACCGAAGCCTATCTTCTGCTGTGTTTTTCCTCTTTTTTTTCCAACACGAAGATATAAATTTCTGATAATATTTATATCTTTTCTACATGTTTCTTTGGTTCTTTAAAAATTGCGTCTCTACAAAATAAATGATATCTAAAATCATCAAGCAGGAAGGACAAGAGGTTTGTGTTGCATTTCAAATTAAATCGGCTCGGGTTTGTTTTATTATTTCTTGTTTTTTGGATTTGTTCATATTTAGCCGTTAATTTGCATCATTCCCATCAAAAAAAAAAAACAAAAAAGAAACGACAAAAAAAAAACCGTCACAACTTTTCAAAAGATTGTTTACCTCGAGGGGGCAGGAATTATGTATAGTTTCTCTATATTTTTTCATATGCACTTAATTAACCAAACATAACCAAAAACGTAATCCTGGGTTATTCTGTTGTTCAAAGCAAATGATAACTTGTTGATGGTATTCTAATCTATGTATTAACCATATATAACATATATATATATATATAAATGTAATTTTTATTTTAACAATATTTTTTATCAATTATTTTCTTCTATTTTCCCGTCCACAAATGACCCAAATAAATGAAACAAATGCCAATTCTGAAACGAATAACCGTTTACAGCAAAAAGTATGTCAATATGCCATTATTTCCCGAAAAGTTATTGATTTTGTTGTTTATTTGTTTACGTTTAAAATTGTTCAACGTTTTCTCAATGCATCGGCTTTGTTTTGTTTGTCTGTTTTTATTTTGGTGTTATGTTGTTACCTTTTGTACTTAATTATAATTACTTGCCACTTGAATAACACGACACAGTTTAACAATCCAATCACTTTGAGCAGCTTCCCAATGTAATGACTAGTGCAAAAGCTCAGTTGTATTATTATAATTGGTTAATTTGTGTTTGAATTTAACTGTAAGAGTATATAATTTTACAAGAATCAAGTAAACTTTCGACATGAAAAAGTTGGATCAGAACATTTTGTCATAAGGTTGTTAACGTATCTAATCTGTTGATCGTCTCATGTATATCTCTTTACACAACATAATTCTTCAAACAGCATAAATAATATTCACAGAGAGCTAAGCCTTTTAATGTGGTGTCCCAGCGGCTCAAATCGACATTACATAATGGATTACTCCTTCATTACTTTGCCTTCAGTTTGTCGGAAATAATCTCATACAGTCTGGTTTACTTGCTTGCCAAATGCACGGCCGCTTTGTAGACGGGGTGCGCACATCCTGCATTACTTGTAATAAAAGATGTAAGCTAGAGCCGAACTGTCATCGGATTCCCATTACAAATGTGTATAACTTTGCTTAAATTGTAATGCGGATTGTTTGCAGTCGGTTTACTATCCCTCATTACTTTTCCGTGAGGCGTAATGCATACTTTCGTCAGAACACATTTTTAGCTGTGCGCCGCTGGGGTGTTAGTTGATCTTAGGGCCGTTTTCTTAGGTTACTCTCTGTATACTTTGTACCAGAAGTACACAGAACATATTAATGTACCGAGATTATATCAACAATCGAGTAGGTTGCCATAAATAAGTTTTGGTTTTTGTCAAGTTTAATAAAGTATTGTCCCTCGCTAGCCTTTTCTTTTTTCCATTTTTCTGCAGGCTTACTCAGTAGAAAGGTCACAAAAACCAGTCACATGTTTTTCTGGCCACTTTCAAATACCAGCTCGGAAAAAATTAGCGTTTTTTTGTGAGGCGAAACGCAAATCTAACTAATTTGGGAGTTCTTGAAAATATCCTTAAAGAAATCAAATATAAATCGGAAGTGGAAATGTGTGTTCTATACAGCAGGTGGGTTTTACAGCGTTTTAAGGTATATTTTGACCGTTCGCGGAACATTTAGCTAAGAGTTGTCATGTTGAGAAAATAACCTTGCAGTGCCTTTGCTACTACTTTGGCCGTTTTTGCTTCAATCTGAGCTCAAACGCCGCTTCAAATGAGTTCGGTTTCACCCGACTGTAGCTGCTCATGGTACACCACCTCCTATAAACTTCAAGGTAAGAAAATATTGGTTGAAAACCAAGTTCCAAAGAAGCGGGCACTTTGGTACCCTAGTCGCGATTTTTCTTGAAGAGTCGCTTTTAACGCGCTCTTCTGATCATATTCCAATCAGTTTTGAGTCATTTGAAAGTCTTTTTTTTTTGTTGTATTTTACTAAATCACATTTTAAGCATATTCATAAGTCATTTTCGAGTCTCAGTTAATTGCATCCCATTTGGATCATCAAAAGGAGTAGGAAAAGACCCATCAAGGTGATTTATCTGAGGAAAATAATCTTCCAAATGTTGGGTGGGGAGAAAATGGTACAATAGCCGCGATTGTTCTTAAAGATTCGTTTTGGAATACTTCTTCCCGTACTTCTGATCCATTTCGAGTCATTTATGAGAACTTTTCGAGTCGTTTTTCAATAAAACACGTTTTGAGCCATTTTCGAGTCTTCTTTCAATCGCACATGATAGTTATATCGTTTAAATCCACAAAAGGGCTCAAAAAAGACTCACCGAGTTGACTTTTAATGAAATGATCTTCCAAATGTTTCGTGAAAACTACCCATCAAACATTTTCTAAAAAGTTTGATCACAGTTGAGTCTTTTTTCGAGTTTTTCGTGTGTTTTGATCATAAATAATACTTCTGTCTGGAAAAAATGGTACAATAGTCGCGACTTTTGTTGATTTGTTTTTAACCCATTCTTGTGATCAGCTTCGACTAATTTTCGAGTCATTTGCGACCACTTTTCGAGTCGTATTTCAATAAAACACATTTTGAACATAAGCACGAGTCATTTTCAAGTCTTCTTTTAATCTTACATGATAGTTGGGTTATTTTGATCAACAAAAGTCTGGACCACATTTAACTAGGGTCGTCAATATCCAACTGGAAACCCTGAACAGGGAGATCTTATTTCAACCGCTATATTCACCACTCATTACTTCTACTTTCTACTTCTACTTCTACTTCTACTTCTACTTCTACTTCTACTTCTACTTCTACTTCTACTTCTACTTCTACTTCTACTTCTACTTCTACTTCTACTTCTACTTCTACTTCTACTTCTACTTCTACTTCTACTTCTACTTCTACTTCTACTTCTACTTCTACTTCTACTTCTACTTCTACTTCTACTTCTACTTCTACTTCTACTTCTACTTCTACTTCTACTTCTACTTCTACTTCTACTTCTACTTCTACTTCTACTTCTACTTCTACTTCTACTTCTACTTCTACTTCTACTTCTACTTCTACTTCTACTTCTACTTCTACTTCTACTTCTACTTCTACTTCTACTTCTACTTCTACTTCTACTTCTACTTCTACTTCTACTTCTACTTCTACTTCTACTTCTACTTCTACTTCTACTTCTACTTCTACTTCTACTTCTACTTCTACTTCTACTTCTACTAATTCTACTAATTCTACGAACTAAATCGATTCACCCTAAAAGACGAGAAATTTTGAAGAACCTGCCTGAAATCTGCACCAGTACTTCGAGCAATATAGATGTGGGCCTTTGTTGGCATTTGGAAGGAAGTCACATGATAAGCTGTCGCCCCGCCTCAAACCTCTTTTGGTATGAAACGGTTCGGAGAGGTTATTTTCCATTTTGGTGTGCTTCTCACCGTGGAACTTACTGTACTGTTTTACCAAAAGCGAACGGCTTCAAAGAACTCAGATTGAAAAGCAGTGATAACGAGATTCAAGTTGGTGGATGTTGATTCAGTTTAGTAGTTAGGGGTATTTTCCAGGATCACCTTTTGACTTCTTCATGTTTTCTGCCAGTATTTCTCCAGTATTGCCCAGTTCCCTGCTAGGTATCGATACTGCTGTCGAAAGTACTCGGCGAATCCGAATATCTTATTGGTAAAATATGTTTCCCATGTTTTCCAACACCAGAAGTCAAATGTTCAGGCTTTCCGCACTGAAGCAGCTTAGAAAGGGGACTTTTAAGCTTTACGCAGCCGTCATCTTCACCAGCTAGTGGCATCAGACTAAGAAAAACTTTGCTTATTGAGTTCGTACTTGATTCTACTCTACTTATATATTACCTCCACCCAATTTAGTTACTTAACCAACACTTCTTTTTACTCAATTTCGCTTATTTTCCAACATCACATTTGAGGCTTACCACAATAGTATTTAACTTTTCATCACAATCTTTTGTATATACTTATTTTTTTTACCTAGCATTTCTTAACCACGTAATACACAAATGCACCCAAAATCTATAATGTTTACAACTACTAAATTGTATATATAAATTAGTTGAGTTTTGTTTATATACTTTCAATGGTTTACCTTTTAGTTTCAACCAATTCGCAAGTACTTAAGAAAAATGATCTAACAAAACGAAAATTGAAAGCGTCTGCACTTTTTGGCCTTGTCAACTTACTTACGTTTGCGTTTACTTGTTTGTTTATTTTTTCCTATTACTTTTGCCCCACTCTCTCTCTCTCTTACTGTGTTCCACCAACCAACCAATCTAATGTTACAAACGATCACCACAACAAACTCCCTTCCCGAATGACCGAAAATCAATGCCCTTCCCTACCTTCCATCTACCAAACAAACCAACCCACAAAACAGTCGGCCAGCGAGGAGAGCTCCACGGATCCACAGCTGGAGCGTCAGGTGGAGACAATACGCAATCTGGTTGACTCCTACATGAAGATCGTGACAAAGACCACCCGAGATATGGTGCCCAAGGCCATAATGATGCTAATCATTAACAATGCCAAGGACTTTATCAATGGCGAGCTGTTGGCACATCTGTATGCCTCTGGTGATCAGGTGAGTTGGAGCCACAATCCCGGCTGCTAGTGCAAAGCCTTTACATTCATCTTTCTTCTCCTGCGCAGGCACAAATGATGGAAGAATCTGCGGAATCGGCCACACGACGCGAGGAAATGCTGCGCATGTATCGCGCCTGCAAAGATGCTTTGCAAATTATTGGTAAATTGAACTGACCTTGGCATCCACTAGTTGACCGCACCCAAACTAAATTTGGATCAACTCCATTGCTTAGGTGATGTTTCCATGGCAACTGTGTCGTCGCCTTTGCCACCGCCGGTTAAGAACGATTGGCTACCAAGTGGTTTGGATAATCCACGTCTATCGCCACCAAGTCCCGGTGGTCCACGTAAGCCAGCACCCACCGCACAGGTGAGCATAGTAAACGAATGTGCTTCAATTGGCGGTTGCTTAAAAAATGATTCAATTTGTAACCACAGGGCTCTTTGGGTGGCCGCAATCCACCATTACCACCGGCCACTGGTCGCCCAGCGCCGGCTATACCCAGTCGTCCAGGAGGCGGTGCACCACCACTACCCGGCGGCCGGCCAGGCGGCGCTCTGCCACCACCACTGCTACCCTCGTAAGTACTTTTCTTTGGCGCTTACTAAAATAGAGTCCATTCTTTTGTGTCTTTGGTTGGCTTAGAGCTGTATTTTATGTAAACATGTTCAGTTGTAATCTCGTCCATTGATTTCTTGTCGACGATTGGGACCTCTTTTTATATACATATTGTAAATGTGTAACTCAACAACACACACACAAAACGCTGTATCCGATTTTTTTCATTTTCTTACATACATTTTGATGCTTTAAACAAACTCCTACATTTTGGCTGCATTCATCAGATTAATGAACACTTTTCACTTTACATTTGGCCAAAAATCAACTGATCATTGATCAGGTGTCTCTGCTGAATGCGCCCATTATTAGCGAGTTTATCATTTGGGATATTCACCAGCTCTTTAAATTAAACTTGGTTAGCATCCCAGTTCTTCAAAGAGCTTAGGCAGGTGTATATAATCTATTAAGAAGTCAAAAGTGTGTGGTACTTGTACAATACCAAAACCCATCTTAACTAATATCCAGACCAATAAGCAAAGGGCTTTGCCGTATAAGTTTGAGGAAAGCGCCCTAAAGGATGTTTTTTTTTTGTATATATTGAATCAGGCATTGCAGCCATTATCTCTTTAAAATTCAAGTCAATAGGTCTTTGGGTTGAGAAGTAATCGGCAGAAATACTTAAACATAAATAATGAAATATCTGCTCTTATATCACAGAAGGTTTTCCTCCATTTTCTATGGTTCCCAACCGGTGATCAAAAACTTGAATATTTCGAAAGATCTCCGTCTCGTCGAAGCAACACGATGAGCTCATACTGTGTGTGTATCGACTGCGCTGCTTTTGTGAGTTTGCGTGCGCCCAGTAGATAGCTACGCGCCGACCTCTTCTTAATACTTGGGTAACGAGCAAACTCCGATAATATATCTCCGTCGTGTTACAAGCGACATATCTCATGTGTCGTCGGAGATATGTCGATATGCCTTAATTGATTTGTATACCCTTGCAGGCTGCATTGAAATTGTCCAGATGTTTGTAACGCAGGAAGCATTTCCGACCATATAAAGTATATATATTCTTTCTGAGTTGATTTCGCCTTTTCCGTCCGTCTATATCTATGCTATCTCCTCCGTCAGTTTTAAAGCTATCGCGATCAAACTTTGCTCGAAGTCTTCTGGTACAAATACGCTGCACATTTGTTGGATCTAGCCGAATCGGATGGCTATAACATATAGCTGCCATAGAAACGAGCGGTCGAAAAACTAGTTCTAATGAGAAAAACTTTTTTGTTTTCAATGCAAACCTCTCCAAACTCCGTACTAGTTTTCTATGCTTCTCCATGATTCTGCCAAGTTTGGTCGAAATCGGACATCTATATAGTATAGCTGCCTTAAAAAAGTAAGGTTAGGAAAGAAGTCTTAGTAGAAAAAACTTTTTTGTTTACAATGTAAACCTCGTGGGAAATGGGCATATATTTATTTTATAAGCTTTCACGCAGTTCTTTAAAGTTTTGTCAAAATCGGTTGACTATAGGTTATAGCTACCATAGGAATAATCGGTCGAGAAAATAGTTTTAGTGAGAAAAACTTGTTTGTTTTCAAAGAAAACGTCTCCAAACTTTGTATTTCTTAGTTTGCTATGCTTTTCCATGATTCTACCAAGTTTGCTCGAAATCGGACATCTGTAGAGTCAGAAAAGTAGTCTTGGTGAAAAAAACTTGTTGCTGCAATGGTATACAAACTTTTATGTTATAGTCGGACTTGACCGACATTCTTTCTTGTTGTATACATGAAACTGTTGCAACACTTTAAGTAATCTCTATTTTAGTTTTAATATTGGGTTGGGTTTTCAATTACTTATCATACCAAAGACCTATTGACTATTCAAACTTGGTGTAAACATTCACCAAGATGGTAGCTACAATCCCCTGATTCATAATTTGCAAACATCTTTTGGGGGCACTTTTCGCCAGGCTTATTGGGCACCTAAAATCAATTTGCTTAAAAACCGGGCTTTGAGGTCGATTGAGTAAAAGAATTTTACAATTTAGAACCAAAGAAAGTGCAAATTTAAAGGAGAAACATCTCTTACCCCGTTTATACACACAAACAATATCATGATAAATGCATCTAAAAGTATGTCTTTAGTATTAACTTCAACAACTAACAGTTTTAGGGCCGATATGACATCTCTAGCATAGCACTTTCAGTCATATAAATTGTGAGTAAGATCGGGAAGATGTAAGATCGGCTCTAAATGTGTAACACAGATTGTTAGGTAATTCAAAATGAATTCAAATATGGGAAAAATTTGTTCCTAATTTAATAATATGCATAAGCATAGCATACTTTGAAGGGCATTTAACATGATAGCTGTTACTTTTTTTTTTTGCAAGTGAATATCCCGAATAACAATTCCAAAGCCTTTTTATCAAAAACACACCATTTTGTCCCCCCCCCCTCCAATTTTTGCTGCCTTAACCAAATATTTAACAAAATTAACAAACGAACATTATGTTTCTTCTCTTTTTTCTCTTTCTCTCGCCTCATTTGTTCTGAAATCCATTTGAAACGCGCACACGCTCGCTCGAACCGCCCTCCACTTCTCATGCATTCTGTGCCCAACCCACAGACGTCGCTAAGTTGTTAGCGCCATTTACTCTTAACACGAATCTAACTTCGCTCTCTCGCTTTAACCAACCAAAGAAAACTTAAATTACAAATTGAAAAATGAAAAACGCTAAAAAGAAAACGGGGCATGCATCGTATCCAAAATGTTGTTGCAAAACAAAACAAAATCATAGTAAATATCGAAGCATATGTATGTATTTGTATATCCGATGCGTTTAATTTAATATATAATTACTGCGAATTCAAACCAAATAAAATTAGTTAAATGTTAGTTTCTCTCGCGATCCACTTACTAACCACTGAGTTCAATGTTTGATAACCGATGGAGCGACGACGACGACGATGATGAGAGATGCTCAAAGTTAATATTCTAACCATACTACATACATACACACATTTAAACATATATATATATACATATATATTTAAAAACCAAACCAAAACTAACTGGAAAGTGAATGGGAACTATGCCTAAGTTAACTAAAAGTACCTTTATTGTGTTGTTGTTGTCATTGTTGTCGTTAAATGAAATTAATTCCAAACCAAAAAAGAAAGGTGAAGAAAAGAAAGAAACCAAGCAGCAGCTGGCAGCTACAAAAATATGTTTATTTTACTTGTGTGTGTATGTGTGTGTGTGTGTGTGTGTGTGTAGGCAATTATACCGATTTTTATGATTTTTTACTGAATTTCCAAAGGCAAATCCGTCCAGCTTCTCAGGCAAATTTCATTTTGGCTGCTTACAAACCAAGAAAGTGCAGAGAAGCTGGTGTTTGATGGTCTGAATTATCAAAATTTTATGATTATTATTTTGCTATTTCTTCTTTTCGTATTCATCAACACATCCAAATTCATTATTTTACGACTTTTCAAGTTCTTAAATGGAAATAAATGTAATTAGATTGTAGACTGTAGCGAGAATATCTTCCAATTTCCAGACTTGAATGAAGCTTCACCAGCTTACCTTACCAAAGTTTGATAGGATTAGTTACCTAGCATTGCAGCCTCTTAATATATTTACTAATACAACTAAATTTTGATTAAATTAAGCAGTCTTTATGTTTTTCCTTATTTCTGCACCGAAGAAACTTCAAATTTTGCACTGCAGTTTGATATGACAACAAATTAAGTTCAATCTGTCAATAGGCGACTTATTTTGCGCACATAATGCCTTGAAATTCCCAAACAGTTATGCCAGCGCAGGCATAGACAGACTGTTGATGGACTGACAGTTGATAGGCATAGATCAAATTGGAAGGTATTGATGGTTTGCCTCAACCGAATAGCTTATATTTCGCAGGTAATAAACCGTATTGATTGTTTTTTCCTGTGTGCTAGAACACATGGTGCAAGACGCTACTGAAATCAAAGAAAACTGTGTTTGCCATACTCTTTTAACCAAGCACTATAAGTAAAAACTACTACAGTATTCGAGTCATTGTAGTCGCAGTTTGGATTGGTGGACTGTGCTAGCTCTATTAACATTAAGGGTTAGGGTTTGTCGCTTACGTTAGCCAGCAGCTTTGCCATTGCAATGCTTTGTTAACGGGTGTTATCAATGAGGAGTGACCCATAGCCACAGGATCGTTTCTGCCTTGCCAAGAAATTGTTAAATTTCATTTCCTACAATGTTTTCGAGGTGCTTTCCAAATCGAAACTGGAAAGTCAGGCATGAAATGTGTGAGAGGAGATGTTTGAACGTGAACGGATTTAGTTGCAGAATTTCAATTGGATTTCAATATAATTTCGTGTGTGTGTGTGTGCTGTGCACCTGTATGTGTGTGTGTTAAACATTCTCTTTAAGCACCACCACCATCTCTCTACCTCCGCCCACTTCATAGTACTTATTTTTTCTGTTTATATTTGTTTGTTGTTTGCTTTTTGCCATTTGTTTTTGTGTTGTTGCGCTCTCGCTATAAACATATTTGGTTTACATATATATTAGTGCCATATCCTTGTTTGTTCCCTGACATCTCTGACCTAACCGAGAAATAACCACCAACAGTGAAAATAAACACAAAATAAAAAGGGGTTTCAAGCGTAACGATGATAAATGTTTGATTGTCTAGAGTTTTGTACAAAAAAACCAAAATCCTTTTTGCCAATTTTCAAGACGTGTCACTGGAGCGGTCGGCGGTGCCATAACACAGCAGGCGGGGGCCAATCGTTATATACCGGACAGCATGCGTGGACAAGTGAATCAGGCTGTGGGCCAGGCGGCCATCAATGAGCTCTCCAATGTCTTTGCCACCAGATTCAAGTAAAGCGGGGAGGAGTGCTCTCTCCTAGCACCAGCACCTACCACCAGCACCACCACCTCCACCCGAACCACCCACCCATCATTCATCAGAATTTGTTTCTTTGTTTGTTGTGTGCGCGTGTGCGTGTGTGTGAGCGTGGATGCGCGTGTGCGTGTGTGCAGAAAAGAAATGAAAATATATCAACAAATTTTCCGTTTTCCGTTTGTGTTTTTTTCTGGCTTTTCTTTTGTTGTTATGGCTTACACATGCGCACACTCATCATCAATTCTCTGTCTGCTAAATCTGCTTAGACATTGCTTAACTCCACCTATATATCTCTAGATATATGGAAACGCATACATACACATATTTATTGAAACAAAACAAAAAAACCAAAAACGTTGTTAATTACATTTTATGAATGAAATCGAAGAACATGTTTAGGGAGATATCAACCCAATTTTTCTTCACAACAAAAACAAAAACAAAACCAAACAAATTGTGTAATTGTTGCGAATGTATTTTTGTGTAGTTTTTATTATATTATAACAAAAAAAAAAAAAGCATTAATTGTTTATGCTGCAGCAACAAAAACGAAAAGAGAAGAAAGAAAACACACAACAAAATATTAACATAATTATCAAATGGCAAAGAAGAATTATATAGAGTTATTAGATTTAGTGCAAAGTTAATGAAATTATAATTACCATGTGTATTACTATTCTAACTTACTTAAACGAAACAACTAACCTACAAACTTAACAACTACAGTGATTTACCAATGTACATACATGCATACATACAAACAAACAACAACATACTTAGGTAAACGAAAAAAAAGTATGTAGGAGGATGATGATGATGATGATGATGATGATGATAAGCTTCAAAAAAAGTTTCCACAAAAGGAATTGGTTTTCATTTTCGATTGCAGCGGCTTAGAACAGTGTCAGCGGCAGCTAGAACACCAGTCTGTTTACACTGGTAAAACAATTAGCCCTGAAAACTAGAAATTCTCCTATAAAACATTTTCTGAATTATGGAAAATTTTTCTGAAACTTTGAAAGTTTTCCATAAATGAGAAAATATTTTTCTTAATTTTAGGGTGAATCGCCTTAGGACGGATTTCATAGGATACTTTCTAGTTTTCAGGGCGAATGTTTTATGAGTGTAGATATCCATTGCTGTTAAAGGTTTATAGAGTTGAAGAAACTTATCTGATACCAGTTGCTGAAGACACTATTTGATTTTGGTGATTTATTAACTATTCTAATTCTGACGACATAATCTCGCCCAGCATATTTTGCATCGAAATTATGTCGCTTTCAATCGAAACCATTTCGATTTCTTCTGTCGATATTATGTCGCTTTAAAACGACATTATTTCAAAAGAAAACAACATAACTTCCATCAAAAGTATCCAAGGGGGTATCACAGTATTCTTTAGTGATTTGTCAAATCTCCTAAATATTTTCGCCTTACCACAGAACTTTGAGCGATGTTATTTTGTTTAGCTTTTTCACAAGCCCTTTCGAACTTGTCACCCCTCAAAAGGGAAATTAGAGTAATCTTTTTTGGGTTTCAAGGTTAATTAGTTCCCGATGGCAGCCACATTAACCATGCCCTTTCATAAGAAAAATACAATTAATTTGCATTTTAGTTTATCTCGTTCGTCGAGATGACGTCAGTCTTCGCCAAGTCCTTATCGTGCACGCACCGCCGAGCACCAAGTTAAAAAAAAAGAAGAAAAATACAATTAATTTGCATTTTAGTTTATCTCGTTCGTCGAGATAATGAACAATTCCTGTCGGAACTAAGTCGTTCTCAAACGACGTCGAAAATATGACATTTCGATAGAAACTATCGTTGTTTTTTCGTCGATATTATGTCGCTTTAAAACCACACAATTTCGGTCGAAATAATGACGCTCTTCTCTTTCGAAATTTACAATTCCAGTCGGAACTAAGTCGTTCAAAAACGACCTCGAAAATACGACGTTTCGATAGAAACTATGTTGATTTTTTGTTGATTTTAGCTCCATATGTAGTGCGTATGTATTGCATATATCCCTTCATATTTGCAGCTATTTGTTGTAATGAATTCCGGTATACCCTCCGGTTGATAATTGTGTGTATTGTGGTTGGCCAATTTGTTGTTTTTTCGTCGATATTATGTCGCTTCGAAACGACTTTATTTCGGTCATGATAATTACGTTCTCTTCTGTCGATATTATGTCGTTTCATAAGTCACTCGGAACTATGTCGTTTTAGATCGATCGAAAATGTGTTATTTCGATCAAATTTATGATGTTTTTTCCTGTCGAAATAATGTCGTCATAATATCATAATTCTCTCGAAACTATGTCTTTTTAAAACACACAATTTCGATCGAAAATATGTGGTTTCGATTCAAATTACATTACTTTACTTACTACATTTCTTCCGTCAAAATTAAGTCGTTTTTTCCAATAGAAATTATGTCATCCACTACCAAATTCAAAAGAATTTGTTGCTCGACGAAATGTTTCATCCGGTAAAACGAATGATTTAGTATGTACTGTTTTTACAAAAAGCACTCGAACAGTGTTGGCCGTACTCTATTAGGTACCAGGTTCCAGCCACTCGGTTCTATTTTTATAACCCTGTACCCTTTAAAAATGGCTTAAAGGGGATCATGAAATACGGCAAAAGTATGTAATAGAGAGAAGAAAATATTTCCGATCCTATAAAGTAAAGTATTAAGAGCAATGCTCCGATTTTCACTTATTTATTTTTGCTATAATGTTCCATTCCCAATTTGTTTTGAGCCACTTCACATAACAAAACAAGTAAGGGCGCTGCAGTCGAGTTTCCCGACCACAAAATACCCTGTTCATTTGTTTTAATTTATTTGTTTTTGAATTTTTGAAGATGAATGTAACCGGTTTTTGTAACAAAATTGTCATCCTAAATGTAGGCAACACTTTTTTCTAGTCCTGACCAAAAACTGGGGGGTTGCTCTTATCAGCTGAACTGTTTCGCTTATAACTACGGTGTTTTTTGTCCGATCTGATTGTGCTTTTCAGAATAGATAGATATTGGGCCTAGCTTGTTGTATACTAAACCACGAGGCTCTAAATTGTGGATCTGAACTGCTTACGGCATAAGTCTACCTTCATGCAAAAATTTGTGGCTCTATCTCTTATAGTCTCTGAGATCGACCCGTTCATACAGATAGACAGACGGACAGACGGACGGACATGGCTATATCGACTCGGCTGCTCATGCTGATCAAGAATATATATACTTTATGGGGTCGGAAATGTTTCCTTCTCTCTGTTACATACATCCCATTTCCCATTGTCAATGGGAACAGGGTATAAACAGCTGATAAGCGCCGCTAGTTTATGCTATCGATAGTCAAATTTCGATATATACCATGGCCAAATCGCAAATTATTGTTATTGTGAGCACTTTTCTAATTTAATTGTTTAAAATATTGCCTTAAAACGAATTGAGTAGCGGAGTCCTTGAGACAAATTCCTAAAATGTTAAACAACTGAATAGAAATAGTTCCGTGCGCTGTCTGTTTGTGCATCAATCTATATTTTTCATTTACTTTTCATTTCTCGGACTCAAATGTCGCCGGCTTAAAAACGGCCATCAAATCGCAAAGTATTTGCGAAAACGAAAATGGCAGCAATTCGAATATTCTTGATCAGTGTTAACAGCCGACAGCTACAACAGTTAATATGGCCATGTCCGTCCGTCTTTCCGTATAAACTCGTCGATGCAAGTATTGTAGGTGGATTTCATACGCAGATCAGGTTTTTTTTTTCATATTTCAAAAAATTATCCACAGAAGGCACCGCATAATTGGTTTCTCTCTCCGCTCAGGATACACCATGAAACTATTAACACCATTCGTGCTCTTTCTGTTTCATTGTATCTGTCTTTGATGTGTGCGGAGCTGTGCTGAAATTAAGTTTTGATAGTTATGGACGAGCGAAAGGTGGTAGGAACGCGAAAGACGAGCTTAATCAGCACAGTCTAGGAAACATATAGTATAAAGACAAGATTTCATAGCAAAGATCTGATGACTCTCGATTTCCGCTTCTTCTGTGAGATCATCAACCTTGCGTCAGCCAACCTGTATGGCCTCAGCCATGCAAATTTCCAAGTCTATTCACCTCCAATGAGACTGCTTCTAATTTTGGAAACTAGACTTGACATCATCGTCATCATCATCCTCTCGTATGTTTTGTGTATTTTGCAATGAGCACAAACTGGGAAATAAAATGTTTATAAGAAAACAAAAAAAACACAACCACATGAAGAAATGAACAATATGTATCTCAAAAGTAGTAGTGAAACGTGTAATTGAGTTTGTTCCCGCCACCGATGACGCCTACCCGCTTCCCATACGCATCCCCCACCCCCCACCCCCACACACATAAACACTTTCGTTTCAAAGTTGCGTTACATACATATATAAACCATTTACAATTACAATTTAATGAATTTAAGCAGCCAGCGCTTGATTATGTGAATAACCCAAAGATATGTAGAGTTGCATACATAAGAGAGACGTGTATACCAAGCTTAACCATGTTGAAGGAAAGGGTGTCGAGGAGTCGTTTATATAGAGAGAGACTGTGCTTTAGTCGTCGTTTGTAAGCAAAGAAACAAGCAAGGTAACAAATAGCAATAGCAGAAACGAAGTCAAGGAGAAATCCACTAAATTGAAATTACAAAGGCGAAAACTATGCAAATATTATAAATACATTTCATATATATATATATATATATATATATATATAAAAAGAAGAGTATACACAAAGGAACCCACTTGCATACGTACATACATACATACCCACACACACACACACACACACATTATATATATACATATATATTATATGCGTTATGCTAAAAAATTACAGAATTATTAAATCTTTATACTATCCTAACCAAAACCAGTACATACATTTTTTTCCTCGCACATTTGTGTCGTCTTTGTCGTGTTATGATAATGGAAATTCCCCAGGATATATATATATATATATATACACACACACATATATATATCTCCAAAAAATATGCATATTAATGTGTAACAGGTTTTAGTATAACTCTCACATACCACACCACACCACATACACCCCACAACAGCCCCTTCCCAATTGCTTACATAACGCCTTGTGCATATACATATATATAAATATATATACATATATATAAATATATATACATATAAAGTACCCAACTTCTCTTTCGGAATCCACAAAGTGTGCAGCACCAATCTCTATATATGTATATGTTTATTGACAACAAAAAAAAAAGGAAAACAAACGAAACCAAGAGAACCGAAAAACCCAGAAACGATTACAGAAAAGAACGAAGAAAAGGTCGGCCGCTATATGTATGTATGTGAAAGAGCTGCTGCAAACAACTATGATGTAGTATGAGCAAGAAAATGGAGACACTACAGTGTTATAAATAAAAAACAAAACAAAAAAAACCAAACAAAACAAAGTATATATATATATATTAAAAAATAACAAAACAAAAACAAAAGAAAAGAAACGAACGATGGTGTTTTTTTTAATAGTTTTTTGATCTTTACTCTACACTTTCGCACAATTATCACACTGGTTCTCGTTTAAGTCCGATGTGCAAGCATTTATGCCACGTTTGGCTATCTCCAGGGGGGCTTAAAATCACTGAAAATTGATATTTGCGCTTCCATTTGAGGCATCAGATAACAAAGAGAAAAACTGCTCAGTAAGCTTTGCCTGCACTTCTTTTATTTTGAGATCTCATCAGACTCCACCGGGGCCGTTGTGTGAGAGCACCACTCAATGCCAGAAAATCAGCTTGCACAGGGAATTCTTTTTATTAGGTATATTAAGTATATAACAGCCAGAAGCAAGCATCTCCGACCCTATAAAGGACAAATATCAAGAGATCAGTATCAACATCAAAGTCGTTATTTCCGTCTGGTAAATGATAGAGGTTTGTATGGGACAAACACTTCTTATTCTTATTCTTAGTCAGACCAAGAAAAACCAACTTCGAAAAACCGAAATTCTCTGTTAGTCTCTGTTAGTTTCATAGTTAGAAGGTTGCTACCTTTTAGGCATATTGAGTAATCAAGATTATATATAGATCCGTAACAGACTTGGTTAGAAATCGCATGAACGGTAGTCAAGCTATGAGCAAAAGAATGTTCGGTGATTTAGCGCAGCAGGGAGAAAGGATCTCCAGTTTCACTTTGTTTGATTCTTGGGTATTCTTAGAAGTTGTAGTTTTACTCCAGCTGATTTCTAAATTCCAGCAGCAGCCCTTAAATAGGTGGAAGCAATTCTTAGAAGCTTTCAAATCCGTTTTTCTTTTTGTATCAGTTTCGCTTCATTTTCGAGTCATTAAATTACATTTTGAGCAAATAAATGAGTAATTTTTGAGTAGAGATGCCGGAAACAATATTGACATATCGATATATTGGTAAATAAATAACTCGATTGTTATAGAATATTTTTCAATATTTTATACATTTTTTTTGAGAGAGAAACGTCGGGAATTTGTTATCTAAAGTTTTCCGAGGCGATAAATCTGATATCGAATATATTTTGAATGATATTTTTCGGCGACATTTTTGACAGCTTTTGTGGAGTGCTCCAAATCAGAAAAAATAAATTATACAAAATGCTAACTATACGAAGCTTTCTTCAATACACATTTATAAACAATTTTGAACTTCTCTTGCTAAAAATAAATTAAAATACATATCTTTTAATCTATATTTTGCAAGGCTACAATCCGGCCCTAAGAGCCAGTTCAAACCGGGTTTTTGGGTTCATCAAACCAGACCCAGAATCGGACGCAAATCTTACTGTTTGTTTGAAAATCCATCTCCACTATCTAAGGTTCCGTAAACAAGCAACGAACCAAAACCTTGGGTGTGATAAGTAAAAGAACCGGTCTGATGAGAACCTTAGACTTTCCGAAGGGTTTCGACCCCCGTACCGAACTTTCTCCAGAATTCCGGTGGTTTGTGCTTTGATATTTTATACAGAGAAAGGAAATGGTTATTTTTATACCCTTGCAAAGGGTATTATAATTTTGCCCAGAAGTTTGCAACGCATAGAAATATTCATTTCCGACCCCATAAACTATATATATTCTTGATCAGGGTGACGAGCTGAGTCGATTGAGCTTTGTCCCTCCGTCTGTCTGTCTGTTTCTACGCGAACTAGTCTCTCAGTTTTAAAGCTATCGAGCTGAAATTTTGCACAGAGTCTTCTTTTTGCTGCACACTACTAATATTTCGGAACCGACCGGATCGGATGACTATATCTCATAGCTCCCATAGGAACAATCGGTCGGAAAACTAGTTTATGTATGAAAAACTTTTTTCTTTTCAATGGAAACGTCTCCAAACTTTGTAATCGTAGGTTTTCTATGTTTTTTTTGATATATCTACCAAGTTTTATTAAAATCGGACAACTATATGGTATAGCTGCCATACAAAAGATAGGTCTGAAAAACAGTCTTAGTTAGAAAAACTTTTTTGTTTTTAATGGTAGCATCCTGCATTTTTGTATATGTTTGTTTCTCATGCTTTTACATAGTTCTACAAGTTTTTGTCCAAATCGGATGACTATATCATATAGCTCCCATACGAACGATCGGTCGGAAAATGGGAAAAAGAGTACTTTTTGAAAATATATAAGCGAGCAATTGCAAGGGTAAAAAAAACTTCGGCACAGACGAAGTTAGCTTAGCTTTCTCGTTTTAAATATCGATATTATCGATATTTTTTACCCCAAAATATTTATATAGAAACTATACTTTTTCTCAATATCGTCAAAAATATCGATATAGATGTGTTTGAAATACTCGGCAACCCTATTTGCGAGTCTTATTTGAATATCACAAGATAGTAATCTCTTTTTAACCATCAGAAATGCTTGAAAACGACTCATCAAGGTGATTTTTGTTCAAATAATTCACACCAAGTTGGTTGGGATTTTGTTATTTGATACCTCGATTTGAAAAAAAATCTCACATGATAGTAAACTCTCTTTTTAATCAACAAAAATGCTTGAAAACGACTCTTCAAAGTGATTTTGGTTGAAATAATCCACACCAAGTTGGCTGGGACTTTGTTATTTGATACCTCGATTTGAAAAGAAAGAAGCTAAATTGATGCTGTGCTCTCACTGCTACATTCAACCACATCACCCCAACACCTCTTCCATAATCACCTCTACTCCATATTGAACAGTTCTGGGCTAAGCTCTCAAATGATCAACATACTTCAACTGCCTCCGATTTGTGGTTACGCCTCTATCATATACAGCCCGCCCCCCTGTGTGTTCAGTTCAGCCACATCCAAAATAAATCCATCGTTGTTTGGTGTTGGTCTATTTGCCTATTTGCCTATTTGCCTCTGTCCCTTAATCCAAAAATAACTCTAATCTCTAAATGCGTTTGCCGTCTTGCCTGGTGAGTTGAAATTGATTTCCTAATCTTTTGTCTCACACACACATTTAACTGTTTTGCTTGGCACCCACCCCTAGAGTTAATCGCCCATGGATGCTTATTAATCTCCTTGTTTGACATCTCTCTTCTGCCATTCACAGTCGGCCGGGTATGAATGCGCCACCAAAACTGCCCGATCGTCCATCGTACTATGGTAATACCACCAATGGACGACCCTATTGAACAGCGGCAGCAGCAGCAGCAGCAGAAGACGACCCACCTGGCAACTGTTGACTACCACCAGCGCCGACCCACTGCGAGGGCCGCCCACGGAAAACAGAAATTGATTAACTGTAACTCGATATGTATTATGAATGTTGTGTTTTTTCCTTCTCTTAAATAGTTTTCCTTTTTTTTTCTATTGCTTTTGCTTTTGTCATATGTAAAACACTCTCGACTGGTCCCTAGAAATGCTAGAAGTATGAAATATCCTAGGCTTAGGCGTAGTAGTTCCAAAAAGCAAGAAACACGTGTAAAGTTATCAAGTTATTTATATTTAGAGGACATCCATCCGCATTGATGGTGGAGGAGCCGAGCCACGCATTGTTGCATTGTTAAAGTTCAACTTCAGAAAATGACAAAATGAAATCTTTTGCTGTTCTATGTAAATATTTAAATACACACACGCACACACACACACAAGCACACACACAATTGTTACATAATGAGCAGAAACACGCTTAAGGAAATCCCTTTTTTGTACCCAACTATTCACATATATACGATATATAATATATATGCGATATTTAAAGCAATCTTTTTGGCATAACTCAAAAAACTTATTACTATATTTACTTATTTTATATAATTTATATACAAACAATTTATACATTAATTTTTACAAAATATCTATATGTATGTAAATATGTGTAAGCCAAAACCGAAAATAAAGAAACCAATCAAATAAAATGCATTAAATTAATGTGTGAAACAGAACGTTGAGGTTGTTCTGGAGTGACTTTGTTCAGGAGGGAGATTGCTGAGAGGCGAACAAAGGTACAGACAGTGATTGGAAAGGTACTCATTTTTTTTTACCTAGGTAGGGTACAAGGTTAATGTTAAAAAATTTACCTAGGTAAGGTAAGAGGTATCCAGAATTTTCAGTACCTAGGTAAAGGTACAGGTACATAAAAGGTACTTTTAAATTTAAAAGCATGGTTCATCCATTTTTATACCCGTTACTCGTAGAGTAAAAAGGGTATACTAAAGTCGTGCAAATGTATGTAACAGGCAGAAGGAAGCATCTCCGATATCATAAAGTATATATATTCTTCATCAGCATCAACAGCCGAGTCGATATAGCCATGTCCGTCTGTCCGTCCGTCCGTCCGTCCGTTCGTCCGTCCGTCCGTCCGTCTGTATGAACACCTAGATCTCAGAGACTAGAAGAGCTAGAGCAACCAAATTTTATACGTAAGCTAGTATTGTCTGTAGGCAGATCAAGTTTGTTTCAAATTTTGGCCACGCCCCCTCCCGCCCCCGCAATACAAAATATTGAATAACTCCCACAATTTTTAAGATATCGAGCTCAGATTTTGCAGTGTAGTCTTTGTGGCCAATATCTACAATCTCACAAATTTTCAAAAGGATCGGATAGTAAATGGCCGAGTTAAAAAAATGTTGCATACTTATCCGAGCTGAGCTGAGTAACGGGTATTTCGAAGTCGGGCAGGGCCGACTTTAACTTACGCTCTCGTTTTTTTATTAAAATCAAAACAAAACAACCTTAGCTCATTACAAATATTGATAGAGTCATACATTGATATAAGGCACTGTAAGAACTTAAATTCAAAAATAAGATTTGAAAATGGAATATTTTGATTTCAATTGACATTATATTATTAAATTGTTTCTTACATACTTTTACGCTTTTTTAACAATACAAGAGTTTCGAAGATTTCGTCACCTAGTCTGTTTCTTTTTTTCCTCCACAGCTAAAAATTCTTTCAACTGGAGCAGAGCTAGGCAAAATGGTATTATACTTATAAAAAACATTACAAATATTTGTATACTTAAGTAAAGAATTTAGAGATTTGCTATTATCGGCATGATAAGTGAAGACTTTCATTTCAATATTAGAATTTTCATAACAATTCACAGTTTCGTCCAATGTTACATTATTGGAATCGAAAAAGTCTTCAGAATCCTTTGAATTTGAACTCTCATTGACAACAGTTTCAAAATTTTTCGTTATTTCTTCTACAAGCCAATCTTGAAAACTCTTTACAATTTTGTTGGTTTTATTTGGAATCCATTATGCTTTTAAACGTTGTTGCGGCGTCTGTCCGTTTTTCTCTCTCCTCTATCTTTGAGTGTTTTCTTGGAATTGCGCGAACGAGCCACCAAATTAAGTATGACCGAAAATTCTCAAAATACCAAAAGCGTAGAGATGACGCAAAACAGTAATTGATATCGATCCGTGGGCGCAAAAAAAGACACTTACGAAAAAGTACCTAATGCCTTACCTATTGACAAGGTAAATGAAAATTTGGAACTAAGTAAGTACCCAAAAAATAAAATACCTACGAAAGCTAAAAGATACACAAAATTTGTATCTAGGTATGTACCAAGGTACAAATACCTAGGTACTTCCAAACACTTGGTACAGAGCAGGCATGCAAATCACTTGGATCGTTTCTTCTTTAGCTAACTGAACCGCGCTTTCAGTTCGCTTCATGGAGGCCTGTTTCTCCCTGCTTTCCGACTTACAATAGGTACATCTGCGGCTAAAACGGCCATAAGTAAGCAGATCGAGTAAGCAGATCAAGACTTTTGGAAGTGTAGCTGACCAATTGGCGCATAAATTACAACGAGCAAAAGTGTAAGCACGTAACCTTCACCAGCTATCGCCAACAGCCTTTACTGCATATTTAGCTCCATTTTCCCTCTAAAACTGGAATATTAAGTCATACTGTACAAAAGCATTCCATGGCTCTTCGCTGTGGAATTCCTGTAGCGCCACAACCAACAACCTCTACATTCATTTAGTGGAAACTGAAATAGAGCAACTTAAATGCAAACATTCTGAGAAGCTTTTGCCCCCTTTTGACTGGTATACTTCTGGTATTCGTCTAGATACTTTCTACGCAGGTGGCTCACTTCCACTTGAAATTGCAGCAACAACTTCGTTTGCGTGTCTCTTCTCTCCCATTAACTTTCCAGTCGGACTTCAACATCATGTGTTGAGAAAAATCATTACATCTAGTGTCATGAAATTTCACTCAAATAGTCAGTACATGATTTTTTTTGCAAGAAATTAGTACTTAACATAGCATGAAAAACTTACACGTTATTTTCTCAGGCATTTGTAAGGCTTAAGTCTGAAAGTTCATATGAAAACATGAAAAACTCAGGGGTTCGTCGAAGCGAACGTCTCATGTCTTCCCACCTACGATATACAAAGTAACTACATCTGGAGTACTAAGAAAGTAAAGAAACCAAAGGCTGATGCCGTCACCTAAACGGAAACGGTTAAAACCCCTGCGTTTTTCGGCGTTTCCATTGCAAAACGAAGCGGGAGGCTCAGGTGCTGGCATGCCTTATCACGTGAAAAGTAAGCATGAGAAAGTACCTTTTTCATGATGAAAAGCCCGACTGGGTTTCCGTGCGCCACAAGCACACACACTTATAAACCTTTTTACTTTTTTGAACCATAGGACTCTGCTTTAGACAGCACCTTGAGCATGCCAGCAACAAGACGGCAAAGGTAACGACTTCTATAACCAGACTGATGGCCAATCTGAGAGATCAAAATCCAAAAAGCAGGAGTCTAATTGCGAGGGTGGTCTTCTTCAGGATCCTCTACGAGGCGTCGATCTGGGCTCCAGCCAGTGCTTTGCCCACCTACAGCCGTCAGTGCAACGAATCGCAAGTGTCTTCTGTACTGTGTCGGCAGAATCGGCATCGGTTGAGGCAGGCAAACGGAAGATGGACTCACCGACTAATACTAATACTGGAGCCATGGCTTAGTCGATGAGTCGGTCAGGTGGACAACTATCTATAGCAAGTGCTGGTGGGTCATGGCTGCTTTAAGGTTTACTTCTACCGCTTGAAACATGAAGAAGAGTGAGGGGATGTGGAACATGCATTCTTTGCCTGCCCTCTTTATGGGCCTGAACGCGGGGTATATGCTGAGGAAGGAGTGTAGATGGCAAGCTGTAGCCATGATGGCGGCGGCAATTCTTAAAGATCTGCGGCTTGGAGAAAGGAGTCGGCGCATCCCCCCTACAGACTGAGCGGCCAGCATGACCGCCATTCGCCCCGCGAAGTAGCGCTCCCGCGGGAGCGGTGTTTGTTTTTCTCTTCTTCTCAACTTCTCAATCTTTTTATAGCCCGTTCCCATCGAAAATGGGAAAAGGGGGATCATGAAGTTGTGCGAATGTATGTGACAGGGAGAAGGAAACATTTCCGACCCCATAAAGCATATATAT
Organism: Lordiphosa fenestrarum; assembly: GCA_035044985.1. Lineage (NCBI taxonomy): Eukaryota > Metazoa > Arthropoda > Insecta > Diptera > Drosophilidae > Lordiphosa > Lordiphosa fenestrarum. The sequence goes on from JAWNNO010004426.1 coordinate 1,687,417, forward strand.
TCTTGATCAGCGTGAACAGAGATAGAGCCAAAAATTTGTGCATGAAGGTAGATGTATGCCGTACGCAGATCAAGTTTGTTTCAGATTTGGAAAATTCCCCCCGTCCCCTAGACCCTAGTCCCTAGACCTAAAAAGCAGTCAGATCCACAATTTTCAAGTTAGAATCAGATCGGACAATCAGATCGGACAAAAAACGCCGGAGCTATAAGCGAAACCGCTGAAATTACCAAATAATGTGGCCTACTTCCAGGATGAGCCTTTAATAGGTGGTACAAAAAGCGGCTACATTCAAATTCAGAAAACAAAAAAAATGAAAACAAATGAACAGGGTATTTTGTAGTCGGGGCACTTGACTGCAGCGCCCTTACTGGTTTCTTTTAAGATGTAAGCCTTCCTTCTATCTAGTTATTGTTAATCCTGTTCCTATCGTCCAAACAAACAAAAAACATCTTCTTACTTGTGTTAGTGACTGCTGATAGCTTATAGTTATTTCAAAACAGAAGACCAAAAGAATTTAAACCACTTTTTTCTTTAAACTTGTACGATTTATTGGCTTACAATTAGCACTGGATTCTCGGGCACCGCTCCTTCAAGTAGTGATGGATATTTTTTGATTCAATGCACCGATTCGAGAATCGTTTTACTTGACAGCTCTACCTTAAACATTGATGAAACCAACGTTGCCGGACCCAGTATTGTTTAGTAGTTCTACTTCAGTAAACAGAGAACATTTCACCTTTTCAGTGTATTAAACTATCAACTTTGGCAGCCGATTCGAAATCCTGTAGACCAAAAAAAAATGTAAGTACGCTCATTTTAAAGCTAAAGGAATTCTCTTCCATCGTCTCTATCGCTTTCCGTTTAAATGTAAGAGTCTTTGCAACGCCAAATTCGCAAATTCGGCCACTGTGCGCCGTCAAGAAACTGAAGATACATCGAAGACCAACGAATTGGACAAAATCCAGCGGGGAAGAGATGCAGCCCCCAAGGCCTCCTCGGAATTCCGGTACTAATGCTCCATCCCTTGGTTGATTTTCCTTGACCATTTGGACTGAATAAGTCTTAAATATCATTTAAATCATTTAAATAATATGATAAATGATCATCTTTGTAAGATTAAAAGGATATCGAAAACAAATACAGTTCGAATGGATCTTTTTTTTCCAGATAACCCAAATAACCCTCGAGGCTGTTTTGTTTGTTTTTTACTTTGCAATGCAAAGTTTCTTTATTCTGTTATAATTCATTTTGATCGACGTTTTTTTTAATAAATAATTCCACTGTAATCGTGAGACACGCATTTCGCATCGCTTTGCATCGCAACAATATTGTGGGATTTCTCCGGTTAAGGACCATGTGGTAACCCAACTTAGCTGCTGTACAGCTTCGGGCGGTAGTTAATTAATTAATTGTCCAACTTGAGTTAAATACAATGTTTAAGTGGTATGCAAATATGCTAAGATTTTGGGTGTGACTATGAAATTTGTATCCGATATTATTATTAATTTGTTGTTTCGACAGTCGCCCTTGCCGGGGGCGGGGGGTAAGGCTGGCGGTCTGGAATTCCAATTGATTTAGCTACAATTGGGCATTAATTGTTTAAGTATTCGTTTTAAGAAATTGACAGCAATTTGTTGGTTTGTTTAAGTTTAAGTTTAAATATGTAAATGTCCAAAAATTGTCTACATTTTAGAATTGTTTTTTAATAAGAGAAGTTGAGGTTGCTCTTTTGTTAATGGTTTTGTTTAAAGTAAGTTTGAATATAAATATGTATATATATATATGTATAAGTATATAAGTATGTATAAGCATATGTTGTGGATAGAATAATCATATTTTTGTTATAACTTACGGGCTACAGTAATTCCTAGATAAACTTTTTATACTTTGGTTTCACAAGCAATAATCATTTAAACGTGTCTTAGAGCATTTTTTCTTCACATTTGTTTAATTCTGAATTAAAAGGTACGCCCGATACACCCGCTCTAATACTGCCCCGCCACCTGACCAGTCTGGACGGGAACCACAAAACGCACTCGGCTGGACTGAAAACTGCTCGTGTGATCCGTTCGTTGTTGTTGTTGTTGAAGCAGTTGTTCGAATCCAACCCTCCTGGTTGGTTTAAATGGAGTGGGTGACTGATCTTGCGTTGTTGGGGCATCACCTGAGCACGCTTGTGGCCTCCGGCAGGCGGTCAAATGTGGGGCGGTAGTTGGGTGTAAGCGGTTTTGTAGGCGGCCCTGGTCTTCATCTTAGTATTAATAATTATGTTTCAATGGTTAGTATAATTATGTAGATTAATTTAGTTAACTTACTTGGCTATGTTTTATAAATATATTTAATTATATGCATAAGTATTTGTAATAAGAAAACTTTGTTAAGTGAAATGTTTTTTGGATATTTGGATATAAGAAAATTGGAGTCGGCGGTTGCTCGATTCTTCGATATAACCATTACTCAGCTGGAAATAGATTATTGAGGTGGAAATCTGGAAATGGAGTCGCCTTAAAAGGAGCCTTTGTAGAGGAACGTAAAGAAACTGTGGCAACGCCACAGCGAATTTTTGAGAAATAAAACTTTTACTGTCAAACACTGTTCTCAATAATTTTCACATCTGTTCTCTGTAGTTTCATTCACTTAAGTTTCAAAAAAACATATCGCCCTCTTCGAAAGTAAACTTAAGACTTTATTTTGATCGATCTTGATCTTCCCAAAATCGTATTAAAAAAGGGTGTTCTTGGATATATGTATTAAGTTTCTCTGAATAAAACATCCGTCATATGTTTGATTATTTTTCCCCTTGTTCAAGTTCAGTGCGACTATTTTGGGTTAAGAACTTGGATCAGTTTCTTTAAGAAAATAAGGTCTGAATCAGAGGGTGTCTGCAGGAGTGCCTTTTTTCTTGCTGTATAAGGGTTCGAGCTGTGATCAAAGATTACATAAAATGTTTGCTGGGATATGAGCTCAGAGAGCACTAAATGTGCTCCTGCGAATTTGGTTTGCTGGGGTGTCTGCGCGAGCTAGAGCCAAGCTTGCGGTATTTGTTTGCACTGCAGTTTCGTTGGTTAAGCGGCAAACGCACGCGATCACACCACACACACACTGCTCATATTTACGTATGTACGTATATTTTTTTGCTCTCACTCTCTTGGTTTTTGTAAGAGTTACTGTAAACGCCGTTGAATTGTTCTTGTAAAGTCAAGAGAGAAAGCCACAAGAGAGTGAGAGGTCTACTAGAGAGAGAGAGACAAGACAGCCCCCCGCGGCGCAGAGCTGAATGAGGTTGGTCCACAACATGCATTACAGTAGGCGCCACACATAATGGCAAATTCTCGCTACAGTTGTGTGTAAAGATCTACAATCCAATACACCTAGCACTTTTACAGTGTCCCAGGTTGTAAAGTATTTGTTATACAACTACAAAAACACCATGTTTGTGGTGGCATGCACAGCTAGTTCAAAAGTTCACAAACGAATTTATAAAAGGTGTATCGTCTTGTGAACTTGACACATACATACTTCCTCGCCAACATTTTCTTAAATGGTATATTGAGTGTTAATCTAAAGCCGACGTGATTTCTGTTATACGCAAACTTTTCGATCTGTTTTGAAGACATAGGGCCTACGAAAACGGCCAAGCTTATGTAATAGGAATCAGGATTGTAATCGATACTTGCTGGCTGCCAGCCTTAAAAAGAGTCACATAATATTGATCTTGTAATGGCCTAGGCATCGCTGGGAGAGATCGAATCAACATGCAGATTTCTTAGAAATTACAGTTTTCTGAACGTTAGAGGTTGAAATTTGGGTCGATAAATGATAACAAAATATCGATTGGCGTCCAAATATAAGAGAAAGCTAAAAAAAAGGCAAAATTCCCGTTGCCCGCAGTTTCGAAATGTTTCCAGCTGGAAATGATTTTGCATCCATTCGAACTGGATTCTCTTCTTATTAGAAGGAATTGGCTAATTTGCAGGAATATTCCGCCATACTTCTCTAATAGTTACAGTAGGCTATGAATCCACTGGAAAAATGTTTTCATCGTTACATTTGTGAGCTGAACTTTGATCAGCTTAAAATTTTACAAGTCTCAAACAGAAATCAGGTTTGAATCTCAGTTAATTTTCTTACAACTTTACAATTCAACTTTAACAGACAATCGGATTTCAAAAAAGTATCCTCATTATTTGAAGTCATGAGTAATGGTTACAAATAACCTAAGCCTATTCATTAAACTAATAAATAAATAAACAAATCAACATTATACTGAAGTTCGAGAGAGCATTTTAGATATTGGATGGATATTTGAATAAGGTAATTGCCACTCGAGCTACAGTTCAAATCATAAGTAAATTTTCCAAATTCATTTGGTTTTGTGTGTGTTTTTTTTTTATTAATTCGTAACAAAAAAGGGTTAAGAAAACATTTAAACTAATACTTTTTGTTTTTGTATATATATCTAAGTTAAATGAGCCAATAGCAGCAACATTGCTTCAATTTGCGTGTTTCTTTATATTTGTTGTAAAGCTTTTGCGGGTTTTGTGTTGTTTGGTTTGCATTTGATTTTGAATACACGTAGTTGTTGTTGTTCAATCGATATATAGAACACATTTAAATCGGTTTATAATTACGCAACATATTGTATAGGTAAGAATATTATTCATATTAGTTTTAAACTGCAAAAATTGTGTTTTATATAATCATTATATTGCTTATCCGAGTTGAAATTCCAGCCACCAGCCTTAGCCCCGGGCGACCGTCTGCGTTGTGTCTGTTGTGTTGGTAATTCGTTAAACTGTTAAACATTGTTTCGTGGGGGCTTTGAAGTTGGAGGGGGGATTATGGTGGAGGGATATATAGCTCCCAATAGTAATAACATCTTCTTTTGCATTTTCGTACATTTAGAGTATAACTGATAACTACATTTCGCTATACGGAATACATAAACAACAAACAGGTTCTGCGTACACAAGTAAAATACATATTTGAGAGAAGTTAAAGTTTTGTGGTACCTCGGGGGTGTACATATGTATGTATGCCATATATAATTGTGTGTATATGTATATAGATCGAACTGTTATAAATTAATAAATATACATACATATATAGTTGACAAAATATAAGTGGCTTTTGTTGCTGTAGGAATAATAATAATAATCATAGAGATAAGTAAACAACACGTTTCCCATTCCATATATAAATGTGGGTGTCTTCTGGTTGATTAAGTGGGTTAGATCTCGCTTTATAACTATATAGAAGGTGCAGCAACATGTGGTTGGGTATATGTTTATAGTTTATGCTGTTGTTGTTGTTTTGTTTTGGATACTTGGGAAGCATTTAATCCTCCTTGGACAGACTGCCCAAATCGCTGAGAAAGATTTCGGGCGAGAGTATATGCGAAGAGCCCACAATTACCTCCCAATTGCGTACCGAATTGGTTACCTCATAGGCGCAACGCATCTCGGACATGCTCGCACCGCCCACAATGAATATAATCAAACGGGGCACATTCTTCACCTGAGCCTGGGCCTTGTCCTTGTGCCAATGGCCGTAGCGTGCACTGGTCGGTGCATGGTAATTGGTGTTCTGGGCACGACCCTCAAGGAAGGGGAAATGGCGCTGATCCAGTTTGTCCTCAATGCAATCCTCCATAATGTCTTTGATGACCGGCGTCCAGCGTGACATTTGATAGGTGCTCTCAGTGATGCGTTCCTTGCGCGGCACCGAATACACCTTCTTGCGAGACTGAGTAAGCAAAAGATAAGGAAATTAATGGAGATTTGTTGTAAGTGTGAAGTAGTGATTCGGTTCAATAGTGATTCAGAGCCCCTCAGAAGTTACTTAAGCTTAGACAATAGAATTCAGTTTGTATCCGATTGGAGTCGTTTTCTTTGATTCTACTCACATCGGCTATAACATTGATGCCCAGGAAGCTTAAATTGCGCACCATATCCTGATCTTTCGGTGACAATTGAGCGTGCGTAAACAATTTGGTCAAATTCTCTTCGGAAATGCCATTCTTGATCATCACATAGAGGGCTATGATGCGGACCTTGTCGTAGTTCGAGACATTCTGAAAGAAAAATATAAATTTTCAATATTTTACCACTCACTGCACAAGTCCTTTTCCACTCACCGCATCCAGCAAAATGGGCACAATATTGCGCATATGATCCTTGATCTTCTCGCCTTCAGCATCAGTGCCCATGGCCAAGTCCTGTTCCACACGGCACAGCTTGTCCACATAGTTCTGATACGACTTCATGCAATCCTCCGCCAAATGCAAATGGGTGGAATATTTGGACAGCTCCTTCTGATACTGTGGCATCTTCTTGATCATCTGCGACAAGTCGCGCATTGAGGATTTATCAGCTGCAAGAACAACACAAAATATTAGTTGGTTTCATCGGTCCATCGGGGCGTGGCCGCACGTGACAAACGTACTAGAACTCATCCTCTTCGAATCGGTGAATTTCTTCAGATTCTGAGTAACCTGAGTGGACACCACGGCAATGTGCTCGTGACGCAACTCTACCCACAAATCATCGTTCTCATCCAGCAGCACCTCCTTGTCCGGCTGATTGGGACCCGGCGTATAGCGATACACATCGTTGACGATCGGCAGCAGATCATAGGCCATGGCCTGCAGTGTCAGTTCATGCAACAGCGGAGACACACAATCAAAGCCACGATCCAAGACCAACAGCTGCGAGCGAGCCTTCTCCGGTCCCTCGCCCATGGTCGGCTCATCGGCCTTGTAGGCATCCAACTTCTGTTGCACCGAGGCAGCCAAATCGATGTTGCGATCCCAATCGCTGCGATAGCGCACATTCGGATATTCACCGAGAGTGGCGCACAGCGTGGCAATTTGCTCGGCAATGCGTTCGATGTGCTTGCTGCGTATGGAAGCGAATGCCGGCGAGTACAGGCACTGGAACGTATCCGGTGAGTCCAGCGAGAAGACCTAAATCGAAACCATGGGGCGGGAGGTGAAGGTGAAGTTAAATTTGGTGCCGCCGCTGTGTGGGTGCACAGTAGAAGTGGGTGACAATGTTTCGACAGTTTAGCAAGCAAGGGTCGGAAATATTTAGCGCTTAAGCGATCCAATGATCTTTTGTTATAGCTTCAACTTCATGTAATTTCAATATATTTGCTGGAAAAGAGCTGCAAAAACCTGTGAAAATGATTCAACATCATTCTTATGACGATGATAGAGAACATCACGATCTTTGTATAATGATTTTTCATCATTTATATTCACTTTTCGGTTCATTTTTCAACTGGTTTTACATTGATTGGTTTCCAAGGTACCTGAAAAACCAGTCAGATGTGATCTTCACTGATTTAAGCAAGGCATTTGGTACACATAATCAGTTACTCAGGCTTCCCTAACCACCTTATTAACTGGCTTTTGAATGTACTTGACAAGCCGCACTTACACCGCACTCCACGAATTTGATAAAAACACTTCCGGAGTTGCCCAACGCAGCCACTGTGGACCTTAGCTATTTGGTTTGTACTCAATCTAACCTATTTTCTATTTGCACTAGGAACTCGCTTTTCTTGAATTATTTCATCTTACTGTGAGTACAAAATGTTCCTGATTCAAGAACGTTTGTTCTTATTTCAATAATATTATCAGCTATATTTCGGTTTTTAGAAGAACGAATCAAACTTGAAATTTTAAATACAATACGGTTTAAATTCTATTCCGTTTGGTCTACAACGTAGATAGCCCTTTTTTTCCGAGTGTAGAAACAAATTTAGTATAAAATGCAACCAAAGAATCATGAAGTTTCGGGTGTAACTAACTGATAAGCCGTTTAATTACTGTGGCAATCCTGTTTCTATGGTATCTCCTCCGTCAGTTTTAAAACTATCGCGACCAAACTTTGCACGAAGTCTTCTGGTACAAATACGCTGCACATTTGTCAGTGCCTGTCGGATTGGATGACTATAACATATAGCTGCCTTAGGAATGATCGGTCGAAAAACTAGTTCTAGTGAGAAAATCTTTTTTGTTTTCAAAGCAAACGTCTCCAAACTCTGTATTTACTAGTTTTCTAAGCGTCTCAACGATTCTGCTAAGTTTGGTTGAAATCGGACATCTATATAGTATAGCTGCCATAGAAAATTAAGGTTAGACAAATAGTCTTAGTAAGAAAAACTGTTTTGTTTTCAATGTAAACCTCCTGAAAATTGCCATATATTTATTTTATAAGCTTTCACACAATTCTTCGAAGTTTTGTCAAAATCGGATGACTATAGGTTATAGCTGTCATAGGAATGATCGGTCGGGCAAGTAGTTTTAGTGAGAAAAACTTTTTTGTTTTCATAGAAAACGCCTCCAAACTTTGTATTTCTTAGTTTGCTATGCTTTCCCAAGTTTGGTCGAAATCGGACATCTATATAGTATAGCTGAGCTGTCTTAGAAAAGTAGTCAGAAAAAAAGTCTTGGCGAGAAGAACTTGTTGGTTTTCAGTGACAATGTCCTTCAAATTAGAAAGAAAACCTTCTACAAACTTCGGCCGTGCCGAAGTTAACTTTCCTCTATTTTTTTCATGTGCTTCGAAGGCAAAGTCACTTTTATGTGAAAGCAACAACAAAAACACATGCTAAAATACGTTCTCAGGGAAGCATTCTTTGACGGTTTCACGACTTAACAAAAGCGAATGGAACTTTTCACATCTAGGAACTACTGCTTTAGTAAAAAATAAGTATGAAAAATGGGCATATTTCATCGTGTCGGGTCCAACTGGGTAGACTCCGCCTATTAAGCCTACCATCCTTGAAGTTATGTTCCTTCATCAACTAATTGTTGCTTGTTTTCTTCAAAGCTTCAAAGTTTGCCAATTTTCTTACATATAAGCCGATCTATAATGAAATCTATAATGAATAAACAGTTATCATATCGCCGGCTCGGTTCGTCAAGTGGTTTTTAGAGCTAACTGAACCGCGGTTTTGGTTCTATAATATTCCAATCTTATCTTTTGATCTAATTTCAGTATACATTCACTTAACGAAATTGAATTCTTTAAAATACTTTGAATACTTGTATAATAAACTTATATTTGGTGTTCGTCTCTTATGGCCATCAGGGCATGAACAGCTAAGATAAGTCGGATTGCTAAACCGAAGGTAATATATATGAACCAAGTTTCTTACAAACTTTAAATATAGTTTTGGAAACCAAACTCTTTGATCAAGAAAGTCTTTTAAAGGAGCACAACAGAATATTGAGTATACCGTCCCTTAGAGAGAAGAAGATTCCCAGAAATCAATTAAGAACTTCCAAGAGAAATGCATGACTGATGATCTGATGGGTATATTAAAAGGAAGATGGGCTGTTGCAGGTGATGCGCTGCATCACATGTTTTGAAATGTTTGATAAATCATTTGTAATCTTAAATCTTGAATCTTAATTTAACCCAAAGTCGGATTCAGCGTAGCTTTAGGGAATCTGGCGCAAACTTTAATATCAGAGATATATTTGGAACTATATTGGGAATTATGTTGTGACGCCTGTGTGGTGGGTGAGTTCGCTAGCTCGTTACTAGTTCCACCGAACACACTGTTGTGTGAAAGTGAAACATTTAAAATTAACATTCTACTCAAAACTTTGCCGGAATCGCTTAATCTCCGACACTTGCTTGCTGGACTGTTTGTTGTTAGGCGGTTTTTATGGTGAATTTTCAATGACAGAGCCACATGCAATCACTCCTTAGCCATGCAGTGGTAGTGGGTGATGTGTGTATCTTAGGCGTTAGTTAGGCACGTTAAGCTTGTGTGTGTGTGTGTGTACTACGTGTTAATGAGGAGATGTTTACAGTAAACCAATTGACAATTGTGTCACATTTATGTTTAATAACATACATATACGTATAGCATTTGGTCAATTGGACAAAGTGTTTATATATAGATTTTCTTGAGCCCTGGAGTTGTACTCGCTGCTACACAACATGACGAGTAACGTGTAAGCCTCGGCACAGTATTTCATGGCTCAGGCTTAAACGTTCCTGGTCACTTTGTGGCTGGCCTAGCGAGTAACATTTTGCGGTATTTTTGTTTCTTTATGTTTTTTCACTTCGGTTAGATTGGGGTTTTTTCATTATTGATTGATCCATTCGTTCATGTGTTTGGGTTAGGCACGATTTGCTTTTCTGTATACAATTTACATACATTAAATTGAACACTACAAAACAAGTGTAACAAAACTTAAGGAGATTTGTCGGAAGACATCATTTTTTGTTCGACTCCATGGAGTTAGTAAGAGTTGAGCGACAGAGAGAGAGAGAGAGAGGGCGACATGTAATTGGTATTTACAACAACAACAAGTACAACACACAGATACCATGTAGAATAGACAGAGAGAGAGAGAGATGCGGTTATTTTAGGCACGAGTAGCGAGTAGCTCAACAATCGAAGTAGACAGCATGAGACAGTCGGTACAGAGTGAGATAGAGAGATGGATAGAGATACATGTACATAGAAATATATAGAGAAACCAACAGCTCTGCAACAAGATTGTTGTTTTGGTTCACGTTTTTTTTTACAAGTGTGTGTTTTTTTTTCAATATTTTATGTTTTTTTTTTTTGGTTTGTTTGGGTTTGCGCACCTGGCATTCATATGGTAGAAATGCAATATTAATCTCCTTTAGAGTTTTGATCTTTCTTGCAGCGCACGATTTACACAAATCGTTAAACAATTCCTCCGGGCAAACTATAATTATATGCATATAGAATTTAGCTTTCGCTTTTACTTGTTCACTTTGTTTGGTTATCGTTTTTCTACAAATTAAAATTGAATGGCGGAAAAGAAGAGGAAACCGAAGTAGATGAATGGGTGGTTCACACACAACAAGCTCTTTTCTTTGGTCTGGAAGAGAATCATTAGGTTATGAGGGCGAGAGGAGGAAGTATGAATGTACAGAAACCAAAAAACAGGATGAAAAGCATTCCAAAACTCCGCCCCAAAAGCATTTTTTTTGACAAGGACAATCGATGGATGGATTTCGGTGTTGTTTTTCTTTTGGTTAGCATCCATTTTGACTGGAGCACTTGGAGAAGTATTTGTATTAGTAGAAGGAATGCATGAGGAGTGGGCCGGCGGTACATCCATACCTGAGCTTCATAGGCCAAAAAGGCAATATTGATTTCTTTACAGCTGCGCACATAACGCCGACAAATGTCTTTGTGCGATTGCAGCATTTCGAATACTCTGGGCGGTATGGCTACGCGCAGGGAGATTGGGAGCATATTCGAATTGAATCAGAGATTTTGTTTTTGTGGGAGTTTCATGAAAGAATAATATACAAATAATAAGTTGAATTGGATAATGACAAGAACCGAACGCTTGGGCAGATCGGTCAAACGGAGTGGCATACCCTCGGTGAAGAAGACGTGCGCGTAGCGATACATCGGCCTGGCCGGATTCTCAAAGTCGCGTATCAAAGAGCGCACCGACTCATCCGATGGTGTTATCAAGTAAATGGCATCCATGGTGGGTAATGGTTCGCGCTTCTTGTTGATGTCCTCGACCACTGAATATGGTAAATGGAATAGCATTTATAATGGTTAAAAATTGTAATTTAAAGTGGGAAAGCTTACATGTTATGCCCTCGGCACTGATCTCATGCATTTTGGTGCAAGCCGACACCATACGCATGCCCAGCTTATCCACCACCAGGACACGCCATTCAATGCCACCAGCACCTGCCTTCGCGGCAGCCGTGGTGCTGGCCTTCTTGGGTGGAGGTGGCTTGTACTTCACCACCTCGTTCATGATCTCTGTAAACAAAAAGGAGAGAGAGGGTCAATGAATGTGGTATACAAAAAATAGGATAATTTGAGAAGTAAGTCAGGCAGAGTACCAGAGAATCCAGAAATATAAGCAAGTAACCTACATGGGAAACTTTTGTGACTCTTTCTCCTAGAGTCCTTAAGATCGACGCGTTCATAAAGACAGACAGGCGGTTTTTTGCCCAACCAGTCACTTAGCTAACGCTTTATTGAGCAGGAACCATTATGGTGAACATCTAGCCGCATAGATCATGTGACTTTACACCGCTGAACCCTTTTCTTTAGAGTTATGTCAAATCAAAGTCTTCGTAGCTAAGGCAGCTACGACTTAAGACTCGGCAGCTACCATTACTTGCCTAATTCGTGAAATACCGATAGAAAATCTTGGAAAGATTCGACTGCAACTGCCCAGGCGGCAAGTGCTGGGTCTTAAATACATATACTTGATCTAAGGTTTTGTTTGGTCTATGACTTTTAGTCTCCTTATAGCTATTGGAGGCCGGAAAGTGAGTTCCGAATTCTGCAAAGGGTAAAATTAAGCAAAACGTCAAATGTGGTATCCTTTCATAGGTTTTAGGACGCTACGACTTCTTTTCTGGCAATACTTTTGCCATCCGGGGGGTGGGGGCTGACTTATAGAGGGGCAGCGAGGTTAAGATTAGGCAAAAAGTCAAATGGGGTAGCGTCTTATACGTTTTAGGGTGCTCCATTTTCATTTCTGGCCATATTTTTACGATTGAGGGGAGATGGCCAACACTTTGTAGGAGGTGAAATCTAAAAAAAACAAGAAAGAAAGTCGGTCAAGCCCGACTATAACATACTCTGTACCAAGAAATTTTGTCTTTTGATCATAACTCGAAAACCGTTCATCCGATCTTCTTCATTCCTTTGGCGGATCGATAAGTTATTCTAATAACTAAATATGTCCAGAAGGAACAAGCCATCTATCTTCAAAACTGTGGGAGATATGACGTTTTTTCTAAATTGCGGGGGCGGGAGGGGGCGTGGCCAAAATTGAAAATAAACTTGATCTGACTGCAGACATAAGAAGCATATGTCCCATACACGTCAAACCTCTATCTTTTACCATCTCTGAGATCTGTGCGTTCATACGGACAGACAGACAGACGGACAGACGGACATGGCTATATCGACTCGGCTGTTGATGCTGATCAAGAATATATATACTTTATGGGGTCGGAGATGCTTCCTTCTGGATGTTACATACTTTTGCACAAACTTATAATACTCTATGTACCTACGGTACAGAGTATAAAAATTGGGTAGCGTTTTATAGGTTGTTGCGTGACCCGATCACATTTCTGAACTTATTTTTTCAACCGAGGGGGAGGGGGTCAACTTATGTAGGTGAGAATGCTGTTAAATCAATCTAAAAATTGAATATTTTTATAAGTTTTTGAGTGCTCAGATTTCATTTTGCGATCAAGGGGGAGGAGGCCGACTTATGTAGGTGAGAAGGGGGTAGAATTCATATAAAAAATCAAATGGAGTAACGTTTTATAGGTTTTTGGGTGCTCCGACTAAATATTTGTATACAATATATAATTGTAAATATTTTTCCAATTGAGTGGGAGGCGCACTACTTATGGAGTTGGGATGGGGAGATCAAGTGGGAGGTCTGCCGACTAATGGAGGGGAAATGTGGGTAAAATTTTATACAATTTTGGGAGCGCAGATTTAATTTCTGACAATATGTTTCCGTTCAAGAGTTTAATAAGCAACCTAAGGAAGCGAAGCTCCTTGGTTTTTGTACAACTTCCCAGAAAAAAGTTCCATCTGGGGTACTCCTAAGACTAGTCCTATTTGAATTTTATGGAACACGCTAGTTTTCTAAAAAGCCTAAGATTCTGGCCAAGTTTTCTTAAGATCTGTGAATTTTCAGAGGTAGTTTCCCTACAAAGTGAATAACCAAAAACAAATGGGCACATTCAATAAGAAATGTTTGCTCCACAACTGACAACGAAATTGTCCAAACTATTAAGAAATTATCCTCTTAGGCAGGAGGTAGCCGGAGCCCGTTTGCATTCCTGATTTAAGCTTTAAAGCAGCGATGGGCAAGCCCTTGCTCCCATTGCGCCGAGAGTTATCGCTGCAACTCGATAGATATTAAAAATTTTGTAAAAATTCCTTCTTGAAAGTCAAAAATATAAGACTTAGGGAAATAGTGTATGACTCTTTCCTGATCTACACAGGTTTATCTGGTTTTAACCCAGAGAAGATGGAAAATAGCTAATGAATTCTAATGAATTTTTTTCTCAAATTGACCCCGAATAATGAAATTCTTCATTGATTGAACTGGGAAGTAACACAGACTTGGGTAAAGAGGACAAATGATTTATATTCAGCGCCAAAAACATCAATGAAATCTTTGTGTGGGTTTCTAGAAGTTCCCATTTGTAAAATTGTATCTTATTGGAAATCTGTAGAGTGCCAATGTGAAACATATCAAAGATTTAATCACAGAAATCGAATTGGAGATAGTTTGAGGAGTTGGGCTACAGCGGGCGCCTTCCCAGTTAGCATAGTAGAATCTGGCCCACAATTGGGTTGGGAGAGGCAGCAAAAGGTCTAGCAAATTCACTTGAAATGCTGGCAATACATAATTTCCAGCTACTGATGAAATAACGCCTTCTCCTCCTCCTCTTCCGCCAATTCCCTTAGTTTCTACTTAATTGTTGTTGTTTTGTGGTTAGCTGGATCAACCCTCATAGAGCGGGCGTTACGCATTTGGTAAACATTCAAAAGGTGACTCATGGGGCTTGCTCACTCAGAACAACAACAACGACAACAACAATTGATGTAGTCGTGATTTGATAATAAAACCGGAATAGAAACGAAAGACTGCATCAGGCTTTGGCACAGAAAAATCTCATCCTGCAGTAAAGGTCACCCGACACCCACACTGATACGCAAAAGCAGTCCTCAGAGAGGGAGGGGGCGGTAACTATGGCGTGGGCGGGCGGAGAGAGGGGGCGATGTTGTGGTTTGTTGGGAAAAATCAATGGCACCTTACGCCTTCCCATGTCTCTTACGGCATGTGGGCGCTACCCCTTTTGATAAGGATAAGGGAAAAATGCAAAGTTCCCTATTAGCATTAGCATATTCAAGTTGGCTGTTTATCAATGTCGAGTCGTTTAATGTTATTCTAATTTAATGTAATTGACACAGTTTTTTGTAATTTGCACTTACTCTGGCCCACCAGCACTTTCAACGCCATTTTCGCTGCAAACACAAACTAAAAAAAACGAAAAAAAAGATAATTCAGCACCAAACACCCGCTACGACGCGACTTGTTGTTTAATTGTTTATTGGAATTTGGCGTTTTGTTGTACAAATAAAAATGTTCATCAGTAATTTGTGGACTACAACTAAGCGGTGTGACCGTTTGTGAGATATAACAAAAATACCACGACTAGAAACCATATACCAAATTTCGATAAGTTAGAGTGACCAGCTGCCAAAAATGCAGTCAAAAGATTCAGGCTCGGCGCCAAAGTTGAATGGATTTTTAGTTTCTTTTAATTTTCAGTTTAAGTATAACAAGAATTATAAAACGGCTTTAAGGCTACTCCGGCTTGTAGGTGATGGTCTCGTCCTTGAAACTATGCACCTGATCGTACCAGATGTCGCCCGCCGCCTCGGCTGACTCTTGATCCTCGTAGAGCGTGGGGAAGGGCGGTGCATCCTTGGGCTTACGGAGCGGCAGAATTGTGTCATAGATGTAGACCAAGCCATTGGTGGAGCCGGGCACTGCGCTGCCCTGCACCCACATCACATTGTATTTGGTATTGATGCGCCAAATGCGCAGCCCCTTCAGGATCCGCCAACGATTGCCCATGTGACCGGGCAATTTGGTGCCCGGCCAGACGCGTCCCTTTTCTCCGCCGCCGCCTATATTGCCGGGACGTCGATGGGTTTTGGTCACACCATGAGAGGCGGGCATGCCCTTGAAGCCATGACGCTTCACCACACCCTGGAAGCCGTGATCCACCCTAAACAAACCGAAGATGTTAGTTAACTGTAGCGGGAACAAACAAAATCCACTCACGTCTTGCCGCGCACATCCACAAAGTCGCCAACACGAAAGTGCCCCACATTAAGGGGCGTGCCCGGCGCCAGAGCTGCCTGTGGCGAGACTATAAAACGAGCTACATTCTTCTTTGGCATAACGCCCGAGTCGCGAAACATGCCACAATACTCCTTGGTCAGCAGGGCGGGATTTGTGCTCTCGGCGCCGACCAGCAGGCAACCATATTTCTGCAACTGGTTCACTCGCGGACGCTGGGCGGGCTGGTACTCTTCGGGTGGCGTATACTTGATCACATGATTGTCCACAATCTGAAGTAATGTGGTGCGCACCCGCTCGCCGTTCTTAAGCCACAGCGGATACTGGCCAATCTTACGGGCTATGAGACCACAACGTCGCACATTTGGGGTCCAGGGTTGGGCGTCGACCAAGGGCTCCGGCGTTTTGATTAACTTCTGCTCGTATGTCTGTATGCCTTTGATCAAGGCGGGAGCACCATAGGTGTCGTGGATTACCTCCTTAATGAATGATCGATTTTCGGCTGTAACCAGGTGCTCATCCGTTTGCTTTAATGGGATAGCGAAATAAATGACTAAGATGTGGAAATGTTTATGCTGTGCTTGGAGCTTACTCTGCGTTCCTGGCGCAGAAACCAGTGGGGATTCTTTAAGCGTGGTCGACTGAGATGCCCCTTGTCGCGCACTTGTGTAACCATCAGAGCAGCGCAGCCAACGTCGCTGCTGCCGCTGCTCAACCTGTTCAAAAGAGATTGAGGTTGAGTTTTTGAACATAAGCATATATAATGGACATACCGCAAACGCGCTAAATCGCCTATGACAGTGCGCAGCATTGTAAACTTAATTAATTTTCATACAAAATTAACAAATGGAAAATACATAAGTAAATAACAGCGCACCGCACTTTGGGGATTAGTGATGGGTCAGTTGTAACGACAAGTTGTCTGAGTGTAACGAGTCAGTATCACGACTTCTAACGGAAAGAAGAGTATCGACTAGAACTTGTATCGACTAAGTATGTGCCCAACTATCGAGTATGATAGTATCGATAGTCGATACAAGAAATATCATCGACTCGGCAATTTAAAATTTAAAATTTGAGTCTCAATGAGTCTCAAATATAAAATCTAGTTTAGCCTAAGAGTTAAAAAAAAACATTAAAAAAAGCACAAAACAAGCAATTGATTGGTAAAAATTTAAAACTCTTTTAGCTTGCAGCTCTCAGCAAATATTTTTGAAAGATAATATTTCGAGAGTTCCAACTTCATGATCCGGGCTATCGTTATCGAGCCGGCAACTTGGCACGTGTAACGAGTCACTTGTGGAGAACGGTTACCCATCTGTTTTGTACATTTTAAATGTTTAATTAAAGGACGTAGCCATGCCCAAGGAACAGTTTCGCGCTTCGGCGCTAAACAAGAAAATGTAAGCTGATAACTCACTTCGTTGCAGACATATTTACTTTCATCTTCACGTTGCTCAGCTCCCATGTGCAGTTCGGTATCAGCGGCGCGGATGAAATCCAACAGGAGTCGCTGGTGCGGATCATCTCCAAAAACTTATATCAGGCGCAAAGACAACCCGTGCCCTATGGCGTCTTGGATCGCCGCATGGGTATTAGCACCAAGGATGCCCTCTGCGAGACCTGTGGCCAGGGCCTAAACGAGTGCATCGGTCACTTTGGCTATCTGGATTTGGCTTTGCCTGTATTTCACATTGGACATTTCCGATCCACCATCAATATATTGCAAATGATCTGCAAATCGTGTGCCCATGTCATGCTCAAGCCCGAGGATCGGGCAGTGTTCGAGAAGAAGCTGCACAATCCCAACTTCTCGTATCTGGGCAAGAAGGCTTTGCATGCCCAGATGCTGGCCAAAGCCAAGAAGGTGACCAAGTGTCCGCATTGCGCGGCACCCAATGGTGGCGTCAAGAAGGGGCCGGGTCTGTTGAAGATTCTACATGATCCCTACAAGGGGCGCAAAGTGGATGCGGTGTACACCGCCCACCTGGAGGAGATGTTGAAGTCTACCGAACTGAATCGTGATCTTAATCTGACCTTGAGTAACTACAGCACAGCCGAGGAGTTGACTCCCTTGATGGTTTTGGACTTGTTCGAGCAAATCCCCCAAGGCGATGTGGCCCTGCTGGGCATGTGCTCGCGCGGTGCTCATCCCAAGCATTTGATAGTGACGCGTGTATTTGTGCCGCCCGCCTGCATACGACCCTCGGTGTTGTCGGAGGTGAAAGCGGGCACCACCGAGGATGACCTGACCATGAAACAGAGCGAGATCCTGCTAATCAATGATGTTATACAGCGTCACATGGCCACTGGCGGCAAGATTGAGTTGATCCATGAGGATTGGGATTTCCTGCAGCTGCATGTGGCCCTGTATTTTCATAGCGAGATTAGTGGGATCCCCCTGAACATGGCACCGAAGAAGAGCACGCGGGGCATAGTGCAACGTCTGAAGGGCAAGCAGGGTCGCTTTCGCGGCAATCTGTCGGGCAAACGTGTGGACTTCAGCGGACGCACTGTCATATCGCCCGATCCCAATCTGATGATCAACCAGGTGGGCGTGCCAGTTCGTGTGGCCAGAATACTCACCTATCCGGAGCGTGTGAATCCTGCCAATATCAGGCTGCTCAAGCAACTGGTACGCAATGGACCCGCCACTCATCCTGGAGCCAATTATGTCCAGCAACGTGGCTCGACTTTTAAGAAATATCTGGCCTACGGCAACCGCGAGAAGGTGGCCCAGGAATTGAAATGCGGCGATATTGTGGAGCGGCATCTGCGCGACGATGACATAGTGCTGTTCAATCGCCAGCCGTCGCTGCACAAGATGTCCATCATGTGCCATCGCGCCAAGGTGCAGCCCCAGCGCACGTTTCGTTTCAATGAATGCGCCTGCACGCCCTACAATGCCGATTTCGATGGTGACGAGATGAATCTGCATTTGCCCCAAACCGAGGAGGCTCGCGCCGAGGCCCTCATCCTGATGGGCAATCAGTCAAATCTGGTTACACCCAAAAACGGCGAGATTCTGATTGCGGCCACGCAGGATTTCATTACTGGTGGCTATTTGATGACCCAAAAGGAGGTATTTCTCACCAAAGAGGAGGCCATGCAACTGGCTGCCTGTTTTCTGTCCAACGAGGACTCAACCATGCGCATACAAATGCCGCCGCCAGCCATTCTTAAGCCGCGGCGCCTCTGGACGGGCAAGCAAATGTTTAGCTTGCTGATGCGACCCAATCATGAATGCCAGGTGCGCTTGAATATGGTTAACAAGGGACGTAACTATACGGGGAATATGGATCTGTGCAGCAATGACTCGTGTAAGTGAGGAGGGGGAAGGGTGGTGTCGTTGTATGTAAGCTATTTAAATTGTATCCTTTTGTTTGCCAGGGATTCATATACGCAACTCGGAACTGATGTGCGGCGTTATGGACAAAGCCACAATGGGTTCGGGAACCAAACAATGCATCTTCTATTTGCTGTTGCGTGATTTTGGCGAGGCATTCGCTACGAAGGCTATGTGGCGGCTGTCCAGGGTAAGTGCAAATATGAGGACATTAGGTGCAGATACGAGAATGTGCTATTGGAAAACATCTGAGGGTGTAAAAACTTCCGGCCATCTTTACTTTTAAGGCTTTCAAGTGTTGTGAATCGTTGCTCAATGAACCAGTTTCTTTAATTCGACCTGTAGCGATCTGTCCTTTTCATGAAAGTACATTTCATGTACATTTCACCATTCATTTCCAGATGAAAGACAGCCTGAGAGCTAGGGAATAGGTTTTATTGGTACTTACATTTTGTTATTTTGACAGTTTATCCATATATAATGTATGAAATGTCCCAACGTTATCCAAATTTTGACCAAAAAAACAAAAGAAGTTTTTATACCCGTTACTCGTAGAGTAAAACGGGTATACTAAAGTCGTGCAAATGTATGTAACAGGCAGAAGGAAGCATCTCCGACCCCATAAAGTATATATATTCTTCATCAGAATCAACAGCCGAGTTGATATAGCCATGTCCGTCTGTCCGTCCGTCCGTCCGTCCGTCTGTATGAACACCTAGATCTCAGAGACTAGAAGAGCTAGAGCAACCAAATTTTAAACGTAAGCTAGTATTGTCTGTAGGCAGATCAAGTTTGTTTCAAATTTCGGCCACGCCCCCTCCCGCCCCCACAATAAACAATATTGAATAACTCCCACAATTTTTAAGATATCGAGATTTTGCAGTGTAGTCTATGTGGCCAATATCTTCAATCTCACAAATTTTCAAAAGGATCGGATAATAAATGGCCTAGTTAAAAAAATGTTGCATACTTATCCGAGCTGAGCTGAGTAACGGGTATTTCGAAGTCGGGCAGGGCCGACTTTAACTTACGCTCTCGTTTTTTGGATAATTTTGTGTTTTCTGAAAAAGAAACACCTTCAAACAGCTCATGAGCATCAAAGCAATGACAAAGTGTTTCCATCTATATTGTGACGAAATCGAATTTTCGAAATGCTGTATACAGACCTTTAAGTAAAGTTCAATTTCGTAGTCTACGTACGAAAAATGTTTCTACAGTAATGTCAAGCTCTTATTCTGTGAATCATTCAACAAACTTTGGAGTCGAGGATCGTAAAAAACAGAGGCTTTATCGTGGATTCTTCCTTCAATGGGTTACAAACACCCGACAATTATGTAAAAAATAAGAAAGAAAGTCGGTCAAGCCCGACTATACCATACTCTGTACCAAGAAAATTATACGCTCAGCATAAATGTTGATGCTGCAGTAGCAGCTGAAAGCAGAGCTGCTACTGCGCTGCAGCAGCGAGCGAACAGGCTTCTGATCATAACTCGAAAACCGTTCATCCGATCTTCTACATTCCTTTGGTGGATCGATAAGTTATCCTGATAACTAAATATGTCCAGAAGGAACAAGCCATCTATCTTCAAAACTGTGGGAGATATGACGTTGATAAATTGCGGGGGCGGGAGGGGGCGTGGCCAAAATTGAAAATAAACTTGATCTGCCTGCAGACATAAGAAGCATATGTCCTATACATATCATTCCTCTATCTCTTACCATCTCTGAGATGTGTGCGTTCATACGGACAGACGGACGGACATGACGCACATGACTCGGCTGTTGATGCTGATCAAGAATATATATACTTTATATCCTTCTGGATGTTACATACTTTTGCACAAACTTATAATACTCTATGTACCTACGGTACAGAGTATACAAATTTCTGGAATACTACATTCACGATGTTTGATCTCAATTCACTCACGAAAAACGCACGAATCGTGGATGTTCGCCCGCAAAACTATACGTTCACTTAGTGCCATGTCGTGACACACCGAGACACAGTCAAATTCACGACCCGGGTGTAGCTTTAGTAGTTTTACCTATACATTATACTTCCTTATAATAGACATGTTTTGATATATAAGAAATTGGGGTGTCTGAGTTGATATGTAAGTCTTCTTCTTCTTCTATTCCAATCCCTGTTGTTGGCCGTTGGCTTTTAGTTCTTCCCAACTTATCCTGATGCTTTTCGACTCTCTAGCGACCGTCCTCCTCTAAGTTTCTTTGGGTCTGCCTTCCTTCCTTCCATTCCATTGCCTTCCTGGCGATGGTGTTCGCGTTCTTCCGCAATGTTTGTCCCATCAACCAACTCAATTTCACTCTCCATTTTCGCTCGTCTGAGTAGGTTGGGATTCTGCATTCTGTTAGGCCAGAATATACAGAATATGCGACGCAGGCTGCCCTTTACAAAATGTTTGCAGTTTTGTCCCTATGGAAGCTGCAATTTTCCAAGTGGAAGAGCTGCATTACGTTAGACTTGAAAAGCATGACTTTGAGCCAGCGTGGATATGACGAGCATCGCCAAAGGCACCTTGTTGATCCAAAGTGTGAGTGATTGGTTACTAAAATTAGATCCCGGCGTCCTTCTGAATCCGCTAATCGATTCGGCGGAGCATTCTAAATTGCACTCCTAAATCACACTTAGGCCCATCTACAGTCTGAATGGAATAATCATGTGCATGAATAGTAAACCACATTGATTCATCGACAAGTCATGATTAATGACGGGGGTTTTTTCCAACGTGCGACAACTGACAGTGTTTGATGGACCATCACCGATAGCTCTTGATGCATGGGGCACTGCTGATAAGATAAAACAAAGTGGGGTTAGATGCATCACTTATAATTGAAGAACGGCTTGAGCTCAAAGTGGTTCTAAGCCAAGTCTCAAAGAGAATTCCCTGCTGTTCCCTGCTCTCTCCCTACTTATCTTACGTCTCTATAGAATTCTCTTTTTTGCACCTTGCCAAGTGCAAGCCCTTGGCTAACCACATAGCACCCCACACTTATCTTATCTCCCGTAGGATGGAATTTTTGTTTGTAAAATATTATTGCGCTTTCTTTATTAAAACATGTTTGGACGATAGATTAACTCAATGTCAGTCCCGTGATTTCGGTAATGTAATCAAGGAATGAGGTCAAACGTACATAGCCCGAGGGGTATCCCTCCGTGCAACGATCCTCGGCCACAAACGAATTGATGCCAATCTGTATCCATTGTCCTGAATTGCTGTTGTACGTAATGAGTGGACCGCCAGAGTCACCGCTGCAGGTCGACATATTGCTGCCCGCATAGCCTTCACAGCAGAGTGTGGAGGACAGGACAACTTCGGAGCCAAATCTGGCCAGGCACTCGTCATTGGAAATGACCTGCACGTGTGCATACAGCAGCGTCTCTGAATAGTCCAGATACTGATCGTTCATCAGACCAAAGCCGGCAATGGTTGCCTCGGTGCCCACGAAGGTGTTGCTGCCCTGACCACTGGACACCAGCTGAATGGGTTGGATGGTCTTCGAGAAGGTCAGGGGCTGGGGCAAATGGATCAGTGCCACATCATTGTTCATCTTGTTATTGTAATTTGGATGCACATACAGCTCGGTGGCTGTCATATTCACAGCCTGCTCATCGTTTAGGTCAATGGTGCCGAACATCAGGAAGAGGGAGTCAAATCCGTAGGCGCAGTGGGCGGCCGTCAGAATCCAGCTGTCGGATATAATGGAGGCACCGCACAGCAGATCATCCCATTCATCCCGCTTGAGTATGACCTGCCAGGGAAATTGTGCCACTGCCGCCTGTTGGCCCGAAATGATGCGTCCTTTCTGTGTCAGATGGAGTGGATTAGTCGGGGACGGGTTTCCCATGCCTTTGCTGTACTTACAATGTCCAAGCCTGGAGCTGCTGATGTCACCGCCGCCAGCAGCGGTAGCAAGAGCACTAGCCTTCCTGTGCCTCGCATGGTTTCTGTGTGTGGTCTGTGCAAGTTGGCGGCAAATTTCGCAATTATATTAGCCCACAAACTGCAGGTTACTACTTCGATCCGACTTCTTGTTCGTGTCTATTTGTCTGTGTCTTGTACAATTTGTTATTAACACGGCCCACCGTCGGAGCTTGATAAGATTAATTGCTCATTCTGACGCGTTGCTGCTTTTGGCCGTCAATTTCTTTTGTCCAAACGACGCGAAGGTCTTATCTGAGACAAGTTCAGGCTTGTTGCGCTACACTGGCCAGCAGGATTTCGGTTAGAGATCGGCTTGATGCAGTCGAGATGCAGATATATCAATCCAATCCAATCCAATTATTCCCGCTAAGCAATTGAGTGAGCCTAATTTAAGTCAACTTATGCAGAAATCTGCAGAAAGTGAACTAAAAGTAACCAAACCAGTGACTAAAACAGTGACCAAACAGTGAAATAAAACAGTGACTAAAACACGGACATAAAAAGACACCGAAAAGTTACCAAACAGGGTCTGAACACTGACCAAAACACTGACCAAAACAATGACCAAACAGTGACTAAAACATTGACCAAAACAGTGACCAAAAAGTGACTAAACACTGACCCAAACTTTGACAAAACAGTGACCAAAACACTGACCAGAACAGTGACCAATCACTGACTAACACAATAACCAAAACAGTGACAAGACAGTGACCGAAAAGTGACTAAACACTGACCAAACAGTGAAATAAAACAGTGACTAAAACAGGGACATAAAAAGACACCGAACAGTGATCAAACAGTGACTGAACACTGACCGAAACTGTGACCAAACGGTGATCGAAAAGCGATCGAAAAGTGACTAAACACTGACCCACACTGTGACCAAACAGTGACCAAAACACTGACCAAAACCATGACCAAACAGTGACTAAAACATTGACCAAAACAGTGACCAAAAAGTGACTAAGCACTGACCCAAACTTTGACAAAACAGTGACCAGAACAGTGACCAATCAGTGACTAACACAATAACCAAAACAGTGACAGAACAGTGACCGAAAAGTGACTAATCACTGACCAAACAGTGAAATAAAACAGTGCCTAAACCGTGACCGAAAATTTACCAAACAGTTATTAAACACTGACCGAAACTGTGACCAAACAGTGACTAAAACAATGACCAAAACAGTGACCAAAAAACTGACCAAACATTGAGAAAAATAGTGACTAAAACAGTGAGCGCTGACCACAATACTGAGCAAAACAGTGACCGAAAATGTACCAAACAGTGAACAGTAAACACTGACTAAAACTGTGACTAAATCAGTGACTAAATCAGTGTCCAAACCAGTGACCGAAGAGGAACGTATGCCGATCAAATAGTATCGGTCAAAACACAATGGAAAATGCGTTCACACTTACACTGAACCTCATGTCAAACAAGAAACAGTGTCGGCCAAGCCCTGAGTCAATGGTGAGCTCAGATGCAGGCGACACGAGTCTTGTACATATTGAAGGGTTTAAGAATTCCTGTGGTTGAACCATTAGATGACTAGGTCATCCATTTTGTGATATTAAATTACCCATATAATGTTAAATTGATCTTAGATTTTCATTCAACAGAGCTGACTATTCTCCAAAGGATATGAAAAGTGTCCAAATGGATCAGTCGTTTTCTGTGTAAAAATGTAAAAAAGGGGTGTAAATCTCTAACTCTAAAACGGTTAGACCAACACACAAGGGCGTCTATCTGTTTTGGTGGTGTCTTTGGTGTTTTTGCGCTCATGCTGCCTTGAAATTCTCAAACAGTTATGGCAGTTGTTGGACAGACCGTCGTAAGGGAAGACTTTTGATGAGAGATCTTGGTGAGTCTTGTATCGTCTGTAAAGACAACCAGTCGAAAGCACAACATGACCTCGAGCCGGCTGAAAATTTGCTAGATTTTGGACTAGATTAGCTTGCATATCCCGACGGTGTCACAGAACTTCAAACGATGTCATTTCTTATTTGCAAATCTTGTTAGAAAGTTTCAGTTTTCGCAGAGAAGCAAACTTCAAATTATTTGTATGCAATAATGAGAGTTGATTGCACTTGGAACAACTCCACAACTTCAAATTGTATTTTGCCGCGTAGTGTAATTTAATTGGATTTGCCCCTGCCCTGTTCCCATTACTCGTCTGGGGTGGAATTTATCTAAGCCATTTAATATTCGTCAGAAATGATTCCTTTCTCAGTAATGACGCCACTTTATTGCCTTGTTTTGTTTGTCGCGCAGTCTAATCAAACTTTTGTTATATGTTTCTCGCTAATTGCAGATCGCCTCGTATTTCATACAGAACCGTGGTTTTTCCTTCGGCATCAGCGATGTGACACCCAGCGCTAAGCTGCTGCAGCACAAACAGGTGCTGCTGGAGCGTGGCTATGCCAAGTGTAACGAGTATATCGAAAAGCTGAAGGCAGGCACGTTGCAATGTCAGCCGGGTTGCACACCCGAGGAGACTTTGGAGGCGGTGATGTTGCGCGAATTGTCCGGCATTCGTGAGCAGGCGGCCAAAACCTGTTTCGCCGAGCTGCATCCGACCAACAGTGCGCTGATAATGGCGCTTAGCGGCTCGAAGGGTTCCAACATCAATATATCCCAGATGATTGCCTGTGTGGGACAGCAGGCCATAAGCGGCAAGCGGGTGCCCAACGGATTTGAGAATCGCGCCTTGCCCCATTTCGATAGACATTGTGAGTGGAACTGAATTGTCGGCGGGATTACATTTTAAACTCTGTCTGTCTCTTCTCAGCTGCCATACCAGCGGCTCGTGGCTTTGTGCAGAATAGTTTCTACTCTGGTCTCACGCCCACGGAGTTTTTCTTTCACACCATGGCCGGTCGCGAGGGTCTGGTGGATACAGCGGTGAAAACTGCAGAGACTGGCTATCTGCAGCGGCGACTGGTTAAGTGCCTGGAGGATTTGGTGGTGCACTACGATGGCACCGTACGCAATGCCATTAACGAGATGGTGGATACCATTTATGGCGGCGATGGCCTGGATCCCGTTTCTATGGAGACGCGCAACAAGCCAGTGGACTTGGTACATCAATATGATAATTTGCGTGCTCAGTTGCCGCGTGGTGAACAGCAACCGCTCTCTGGTGCAGATGTTCTAAGCGTGGCCGAAACACTGCTCAAGCGACCTGAATTTGCCGAAGCACGTGAGGATTTTAAGATGGATGTCACGTAAGTCAGATGGTAGGAAGAACAACAAGAAGAAACGATAAAGGGACAAAATACATCTTTTCTAGAAGAGGAATAGGAGTATGAAAATGAGAAGAAAATGCCTCAAGCAGGACGTTGAAGAGGCATAGAAACAGCAGAAACCAAAAGAAGTTAGTTAAAGGGAAGCAAGGAAATGTAATGAATGATAAAAGATCAGCGATGCAAAAGAGCACAGCATGAACTGAACAGAAGGAAAATGGAAAGGAAGGAATGCAAACCGGTTGAGTGGTTGACAGAGGCCTTGAACCTCAGGTTCGGTTTATACATATAGGAAGGTGAATACCAAAAGATCAGGGATGCAAACCGGTTCAGTGGCTCACAGACGTTTTGAGCCTCAGGTTCGGTTCATTAAATATATTTTGAATCACTCCTAATTTGGGAATTCTTTCCAAACTTTCGAATGTTAGGCAGCCCGAAAAAGACTAAAATTCTGTCAAAATTCTGCCAAATCTCAACTCTTAAGTATACCGGCCCTATATTTTGAAACGCCAAAAACTCGTCTCTGCCGAGACTTAAGTCTTTGAGTCCTACTTAAGTTCAAAGTTCCAATTGATACTTATTTCTGTGCGAAAAGGTGTTTTTTCCGAACTTTCGAAGGTCAGGCAGTCCGCAAAACGTTTGAGAAACTTATTTCTGTTCTTGGATTGCTGCAAATTTCACCTTATCTCAACTCCAAAAGTCCCTTATTTGTGTATATCGTCGTGACTTTCTCTGAAATCTGTTCGGAAGGGCATACTATCAAACTTTTGAAGATGAAAAGAAATCAAAAACTATGGAAATTGCCCGCAAAATGTACCGATCGGTATGACGTTGCATTACCGGCTGCCCATTAAAGTTCATGTATTGAACTAGCGCTGTGATGCATTACCTGTCGCTAACAAGTTTAGCTCAGTAATGCATCGTTAGGCCTTGTAGTGTCTTGACACCAGCAGATCTACAGTGAGATTCAAACCCTCCGAGCTCTAGTCTTTGGGCTTCTGCTTTCACTGTTGACTCAGCAGCAACAGAATTATGTTCCGGAAGTAGGTAGGTAGGGATTGCAAAAACGTAGGCTACCAATCACAAGAGCATGCGCTATGAAGGATATAAATGAGATCAGAGAAGCGAGAAAATGAAACAGGTGCTAGAGCTAGAAAGTTAAAGGAAAAAAAGATGCAGATACAAAATTGGAGAAGATGGAAATATTAGATTAATATTCAGAACAGAAAAAGGAATGAGCAAATATGTGACGAATCAAGAGATAGTTGAACACACACCAAATTAAAAGGATAAGAATGGTTGGGAAAAGAACTAGAAAGTAGAAAAACACAGAAAGAGTAAAAGTAAGGAAAGTAATTAGATGAATACAAAGAAAATGAGACAAAATATTTTAAAATAATGAAATAGAAAGAAAAGAGAGGACGAAGAAACTTATAAAAAGAATATACAGAAAGACAAGTCAGAAGACGCGAACAGAGAAATGGAAATGAAAAAAAAAACAATGTGCGCTTTCTCATGTTCCTGTTTTGGCAAATCCAGGTGGATTTTTCGTATTTGCATAACTCATGCTCCAAATCAGCAGTGTAAATACACCAAATCCACCATTATTTATCAAAAATCAATATGAGACACGACAAATCCAGGTGGATTTGGTAAGTTCGCACTGCTCATTTTGAGCGTGAGCAGGGTTTGGCAAATCCAGGTGCATTTTAAGCATTTGCATAGCTCATGCTCAAAATGAGCAGTGGATTTGCAAAGACTGGAACATGAGAGACGACAAATACAGGTGGATTTGGTGAATTCGCAGTGCTCATTTTGAGCATGAGCCATGAAAGTGGGTAAAAGTGGATTTTAAGCATTTGCCAAGCTCATGCTCAAAATGAGCAGTGCAAATACATAAAATTCACCAAGACTTGCAAAGCCAGAAACATGAAAAAGCGCCCCTAAATAAACAAAGATGTGTTTATGGCCGTTAGAAGTGAATTTCAGCACAAAGTTTTAGCGGGGACCCCCAAATAAGTGAACAGGCAGCACACAAATGTAAAATCGTGGGCACATGCCAAGAATTGCATGGCCCTGGGTCCCTATTAGGGTTCTTCTCTCTTCCAAATCGGTTTTAAAACTATTTCTCTTCTCTCTCTCTCCCTCGCCGTTTTGTAGCAAGCACCTCACAATTGTTTCGAAAAGAATCGAACGCCTTCAGCAGCAGTACGGTGCCTTTGGACCTCTGTGCCATCAGATTGAATCCATTAGCTCTGAGCAGCTGCTGGTCTTCCTGCGTCGCATCAACGATCGCTACAATCGGGCTGTCACCGAGCCGGGCACAGCGGTGGGTGCCATTGCGGCCCAAAGTATTGGTGAACCCGGCACTCAAATGACCCTGAAGACTTTCCACTTTGCCGGTGTCGCTTCCATGAACATCACTCAGGGTGTGCCACGCATTGTGGAGATTATCAATGCCACCAAGACCATCTCGACGCCCATTATTACCGCTGAGTTGCGGGACAATGGCAGCATGGAGTTCGCTCGCCAGGTGAAGGCACGCATCGAGAAGACCACGCTGGGTGAACTCTCCTCCTTTGTGGAGGTGGTTTGCGGACCCTACAGCTGTCACCTGGCCATTGGCATTGACATGGCACGCATCAAGGTCTTGGGTCTGCACATCGATCTGGACACCATTGTGGCCAGCATTTTAAAGTCTCGACTGCGCCTCAAGCCCTCCCAGGTGGAGGTGGCCCCGAAGAAGTCGCGCATCATTGTGCGTGTGGAGGCCACGCGCACCGCCACGATTAATGCAGAGCTGGCACGGCTGGCCATCAGCATACAGAATGTGGTGGTGGCCGGTTTGCCGAATATTGCCAGAGCCGTCATTGCGGTGGATGATACCCAACAGCCGCCCACCTACAAGTTGTGCATCGAGGGCTACGGCCTGCGCGAAGTCATTGCCACACATGGCGTTGTGGGTCAGCGTACGCGGAGCAATAACATTTGCGAAATCTACCAGACGCTGGGCATAGAGGCGGCACGCACCATTATTATGGGCGAGATTACGGATGTGATGGAGGGTCACGGCATGAGCGTCGATTGGCGTCACATTATGCTGCTGGCCAGTCAGATGACGGCTCGCGGTGAGGTGCTGGGCATTACGCGTCACGGTCTGGCCAAGATGCGTGAGAGCGTCTTTAATTTGGCATCGGTAAGTGGATGATACGAAGCCATATTGTGCCATGTATTGATGTTTTTTGTGCGTTGCAGTTTGAAAAGACGGCGGATCATTTGTTTGATGCTGCCTACTATGGCCAGACAGATGCCATTAATGGTGTGTCGGAACGCATTATACTGGGCATGCCGGCCGGCATTGGCACGGGCATCTTTAAGCTGTTGCAGCATCATGAGGACAAGGAGGTGCCACCCCTGGAGCAGACTATCTTCACTGGGCTGGGTCTAGTGCCGACGGCAGCAGCGGCAACGGCGGCCACATAGCACAGCGACAATGAAAGCTTCAGTAGACAGTTCCTGCGCCTTGTAAACATAACTCTATATTAAATTAGTATTTAGTTAGGCACCTTAATAAAGTTATGGATGTGAAAGAGAAGCGGAGAAATGTGACAAGACTAAGAGAAGAACTGAATTGAATTCCTATTTCATGTGGGAACACTTCCATCACTTGGCCAGGATTGCTAGTAATATACTGTCTAAGGAAAAGATTGAATACTTGCTGTTGCCCATCCACTGAAGATAGATTTCCCAGGATGGAAATTCAAGTTACAAACAGCTCCAAATATGGGTACTAGCTTAACTAAAGGGCGAGTATAAATCAGTAGTCATCATCATTCATCAATTTAAAGATGTTCATTTTCATTTTCAATTGTGGCCCTGACAGCTTCCGCCCCTGCAATATTATAGATAGAAGGTTCTGTTCGAAAAATCACTTTAAACATTATACAAAAAATAATGTTAAAGTACTGAATCGGAGCATTATCCATTTGAAAACCATATCCAAGCTCGTCATTTAACGATTTTGTAAAATCTAAAAGCATAAGAAAAGTTGTGACACAACAAATCCACGGCAAGGCTAGTTTCTGTTTAAAAGTCTAGTCAATGGTAGACAAGAAAAGGCACCGATCTGAGAACCGAACCTTAGACTTTCCAATGGGTTAGAGCCCACCCAAGCCGAACCTTCTTCAGAATTTCATAGGTTTGCCGCCAGGAACTTTTATCCCTAGATTTTGAGCTCAGTTAGTTAGAAGGTAGAACGTGTCAAATGATATCTAAATTACCTTAAACTATTATAGTCGGGCTTGACCAACTATATGAGGCCATTGCCAGAGTGGCAAAACCAGCCAAACGGTGAGAAGTGAAGGGATAAACAGAACAACGACAACAGAAAGATTGATCGCCGAGCATGTATTAGAAATAAATTATCAATTTCCGCTGAACGAAGTGCTACATTTTTGGCCATAAAACGTATGGCTGCTAGAGAGCACAGCTGTTTTAAGATAAACCAGACAAGAGGACTGACAGTCGACAGGCCCAGATGGCTGATGATAGCCCCCTAGGGGTGTCACGGGCTCTACATATCTCTCGCGGCTAACCGAAGTGGTTTCGTGTGGCTAAAAGGTGTCCTTTTCTATGGAGATTTCGCCCAGGTACCGGCCGCTTTGCGGACTGGAAGTTTGGATGCAGCCTGCTTCTTGTATGTACCTTCTGGTGAGCGCATAATTTACATTTGCAGCAAAAGTAACGCCTTCCCGTCCTATTTACTTGACCTTGTTAGTCGCTCTTTTATATACCCTATCCTCATTAGAGTCTCTCGTGCGAGTAAACTGTCTTCAAAGTCTCCTTTTGTTCAGCAGTAAGGCATCGAGGACAGGTGGAAGGCAATAGTGAGGTTAGGGCTTGGGCGCGCTTGCACTTTATTCATAAAGATGGCATGTGCATCCTCTATATCCTCAGGAAGCTTAGTCTTCAGCTTGAACTGTAAGGTTCTCTCCAGATCTTTCCCAAAAAGTGTCAGGTCAGTGTCAGGTGAAAATAATCGTAACCAATTGTAACCCTTGCTCGGGGAGCTCCTTCTAATTCAACCTCTACAAGCAGGTAGTCGGATGCCAGAACTAATGCTTAGTTCATCAGGACGCTGTCTGTTAAATATAAAGAAGAGAATGGCACTAGGAGTATTATGGTTGTCGTACGGGTAGTGGGTGGCCTGGATCTGGACAGAAGTGCCTGCTAGAGCTATTTGCAAGCAAGTTGACACAGAACATGTACTTACCTTTGAAGTTGCCGCCAACAGGAAACTTGTTTCCGAGCCTGCAAAGTCAGCTGTGGACCATGAAAGGAATGGGGTTAACTGTAGCACTGATATGAGCAGCTTCCTTTGCTAGTAGCCACCGGGACTGTCGCCATTTGTAGTTGGGTTGGTTTACTATTTAGGAACCAGTTGAAAGTAAGACACTTCCTGACTTACCAGGTGCAACTACCTTACTTGTTAATCTGCCAGCTTGCAGGGTTAAAAAAAATAATTTAAATTGAAAATTGAGAATAAAAAGATCCATTGATATACAATCGCAGTTTGTGGTAGCAGTTTCATCTATCATGATGCCGTATCACTGGAGTTAAGCAGAAAGATCATTGAAAATGTATAATTGATAAGAGCTAAGCTAAATCTTCTGCTGAACATTGGCCATTGGCTACTACAAATGCTGTCAAAGTGTTCCCCTTTGGTGCAATTGTTAAGAGTATTTCTCTACCCCCCCCCCCACACTCCTTTTTCCAAAACACACTTTCCAATCACTCAAAACATCAATTTGAAAATTATTTTCTGTTTTTAATTTGTTGTACATTACATAATTAGATACATACATTCATACATAGTACAGATACAGATACATTTAGGGAGTTTGCTTTGCATATATATATATATATAGAGAGTGTTAATTAGAATATAGATATATCGGTTCACTTTCATAAACGTTTCTTTTTATAAAATAATTTCAAAAAAAAGAGAAGAAAATTCGTCGGATTTTTATTATATTTGATAAATGAGCATCCACATAAGAGATAAGAGCTTAGCCATTTGAATTGAGCGTTTTTTGCTAGCACAGAAACATTAGAACAAAAGACACAAAATCTCAAAAATAGACTAAACAGAACAGAAAGAACATACGATAGGTAAAAGTTACGAACTTAAGTATGCATATCACAGGTTTATTTTACCCAAAGAAAATTCGGCCACCAATCTAATTGTCAATACAAAAATAAACTTTGTGTAGCTTGCTGTTGGTTTTTTCTGGATTTAATTTTAATTTCAGTTATTTCATGAAACTTCAAGACAAAGAAACTGGTTCTTATTCTCTTCTTACTAAAAACGATAAGTAAATATTATTAATATTATAGCCATAGACTTACTTCAGAGCGGATTGAACTATAAGTGGTAATAATATGTATCGTATATAGAAGCTAAGACTAGGCGTAAACTTATTTAAGCTCTGAGCTGACTAAAAGAGGTAAAATAGAGAAAAAAAAATTGTAAAAAAAAACAAAACGCCACTTAAAATCAGTCACTATCGTGGCGCTGGGCTGAGGCGGTCGACACCTGAACCTGGCCCACCGTATCTCCAGGTTCTGGCTGGCCATAGCCAGCTCTTCTGTCATGGATCAGCATCGAGAGTGTTTCCAGGCTACGGCGCACCTGTTCGAATGAAAAGAGATAAGATTTAACATTAAAAGAGGAAGTAACCAACGCTGGTATGTTTCTATATATACATATCAAATGTATTTCATATATATGTCTGGTGGGGGGACTACCACTGCGGTAAGGTTGATAAAGACAAGGCGGCTTTTTATGGCGCAAATCAAAACAAAGATTAGCCAAGCCAGTCAGAAGAATTTGATAAGATTATGCAAAGTGCAACAATGCTGATTGATATTGCCTGTCAAAATAACAAAGCACAAAGAGAGAGAGAGGGTTTATTTTTAAGATTACAATGCAATTCGGATATTGAACAATTTAAGCAGAAGAAGTGCTGGAGACTAACCCAAGTAACATTTACTTAAAAATATTACACTCAGAAGAATCGATAACAGCAATCCAGGCGGCCACGAAAACAGTTTATTCTTGGCCAACTAGAATATGATTGATTCGATCCCAATATCATTTGAATCCTAAACAAAAGTACAATGTATAATGTCTGATCTCTAAACTAAGGTAAATCTGGTCTTTGAAAGAGTTAATCAATCATACAAAATCCGCTTTCGAAATAAAAAGCTGTGATTGCATCTTCAGAACAAGCTTTAAGTTCAGCGGCGGGGTTCCTGAAGAAAGTACTTTTGAAACAGATTTACGAAAAAGTGGTGATATTATTTAAAAGTACATACTTTTAAGGGGACTCACCAAAAACTATTTTGTTTGATCTAGGTTGAGAATAGGCAAAGCTATGAAAAAAAGATTTAGGTCGCTTTTTTTTTCTGGTTGACATACAATCAGAGAAAAACTAGAGAATTTGATACTTGGATCAAGAATGTTTGATGTCTGAAGTTCGATAAAAATGAAAATTCTTGAATTTTCGATCCTGTTTTTCTTGATACAACCTCTTTAATACTTGATCCGAGTACGAATCATTCTTAAATCAAGCGGAATAGTTCTTGAATCAAGTGTTAAACCTTCTCAAAGTTCCGAATAAGGCCAGAGGACAGAATTAAACAATTCTGTCAGGCTATTTTCATAAGCCTTTGCTAATATTAGTTGAATCTAGCGCGATCCGAGGTCAGAAATGGGCTTATAAGCAGTCCCAGACGAGCTTAGGGAAACGGGTCTACAATTTTTTTGGAAATGGTTTCTTAGGAATTCGACGAAACTAAAATTTTTGAAACTACCATGACGATTCATGGATTTTTTTTAGAGCATTTCTAGTATGAAATTGATTTGGACAATATTGCAACTGACTTCATTTTGAAGCCCCATCATTAGGCTGACTTTTGCACTATGTGTCGTTTCGCTGAAGTGTAAACATCAAGGGTTTGTAAGCTCAATTTATACATGTGAGTTATGGTCTCGACTTTGTGGTAACACTTTAAAAAAGGAAAAGATCGGATGAAGAATAGCCGAGCTTTAATTAGAACAAACAATTATGCTGGGTAACACCAGCCGTAACGGCGATGGGCAGCACTTTAAACACCTAAAAACAAACTTTCAGAGATAAGGAGTATATCATAGTCGAGTTTGAACGACTTCTTGCTTGTTTTTTTTGAACAAAGGTAGGAATTTTTCAAATCTTATTGAGCATAAAAAAAGGAAACACCACCGGGGCTATACACACTAGTGTAGTCCTGTCAGTACAGAGTAGGCAGCGGTCTTGAACCGGATTTTAAAGGCACGAAACAATACGTGCACAAAATATAATTTTCTAAACACGGACAAGCATGCATATGATCTATGTTAGCCAGGCACGACCCGGCACGACCCCGAAAGAAGGCAACCAGAAATATCTTACTTTTAAAACAGACAGATGCATTAACAGACTTCTGTTACAGAATTAAAGCAGCGGTGGCAACAAAAATCAACAAACAAGCTTTTGCCAGTCGTCGTGGAGTCACGGTGCATTTTAAGAGGAATAACAGGCCAAGCTTCGAGCGGTATTCACGGGCCATTGGCTGCCCTTTGCCTTAAAGGACTTAAATCAATCAACTAAGCCTTCCAAACTCACCTTGGATATCTGTTCCAGATTCCTGGATAGAATATGTTGAGCTTCCTCAGTGCTCTTGGCTTGCAATTCCTTTTGCCAGCGTAGCGCTTCGGCGAAGATGTCCTCGTCGTTGCCCGTGTTGCGCTGTAAATTCATGAACGAGGCTGTAGAAGATTAGAATGCTCTTCTCTGGCCATCTTCCTTAACTCACCCAATTGAAATCGATCGGCGTGTGGTACAAACTAGTTTTGGCCTCGATGTCTAAAATGCGATAGAGCAAAAATACGGAGAATAGTGCCAGCATAATGGCCAACATAATGCCCAAATAGAGCAGATGCAGCTCGGTCAGCGATGGCAACTGTAGTCTGAGACGCGATCGGGCCGACCGCATCAGTCGACTTAAACGGCTGCCGCCGCTTGGAGCGGGCGGCGTTCGTATGGGTATCGGGCCCAAGGACATGGTGGTCATACCCACAACAGTCACTGGCGATGATGAGCTGGAAGGTGGGCCAGAGGAGGCGACTGAGACATTAGCTGAATTGGATGTAGAAGTGGAAGTGGAGGATAGACGACTGCCATTGCAGCCCACTGGTTCCTCGTAGTGAATAATCGGTGGATTTGACGACACGTCCAGCGTGTGCGTCTTCTTGCCCTGTAGATGATCTGGAAAAGAACATAGAAAAGGTTAATAGGCAAAAGAGAAACGGAAGCAAGAAGCCTTTCACTTTGAGTTCGTTTAATTTTGATATCTCTGGTTATATTATATTCTCAAAGAAAACTATACTCAATTATCGCTATCTACTGGGCCTGGGCAAACTCTCAAAAGCAGCGCAGTCGACACACACACTCACACACAGCGCAAGCTCATCGTGTTGCTTTGGCAAGCAGCTGCGCTGCTGTCTGTTCGGCTCTGCTTTTAGTTCTTAAGGACTCATAAAACTGTGCAATGCTTACCAAACTGTCGCAGCGGCTTGTCAGTGTTGTTGTTGTTGTTGCTGCTGCCCGGACGTTGCCTCAGTGCGCTTAACTCACCGACAACACACACATCCGCCTCCAGCAACTGGGGTGGACTCT
The DNA here is from genome assembly GCA_035044985.1 of Lordiphosa fenestrarum. Classification (NCBI taxonomy): domain Eukaryota; kingdom Metazoa; phylum Arthropoda; class Insecta; order Diptera; family Drosophilidae; genus Lordiphosa; species Lordiphosa fenestrarum. The sequence goes on from JAWNNO010004426.1 coordinate 1,723,603, forward strand.
CGTTGCCACTGATGGAGCAACTGCTGTCATCCTCAATGAAAAAATCCTCAGAGTTTTCAATATCCACCGGCAGTGGCTTGGGCAGTATTTCCGCACCGGAAGCTATCTGCGGACACACCGTGCACATCAGCCGGAAGGCCGACTCTCGACTGATAAAGCTGCCAAAGACATGGCGCTCATCCTTGGTGGCCACACCCACCGCATTTGGTATGATTTTGGCCGTCTTCTCTTTGGATATTTTGACCACCGACGGAGTGGGAATGACAAGCTGCCAACAAATAGACGGACTCAAGTCAGGTCTGTTGTCAAGATGTATGGGGGGAAGGATTCGGGGCTTACCTTGGTCACATAGCCAAACACATTCGAGTAGAAGGCAAAGTGCTGGTCGGTTATATAGAGATGACCCTGTAGCAATATATCGCTGACCAGAGCGCAGGAAAAATCTGTCAAAGTTTAGTTTAGTTTCTGGTTTCTTGGTTATGAATCCTAACAGTGAACTCACAATTGATCAGCTTTTCATCTTTGGGCAACTGCGTGAAGTGACGATGAAATTTCTTTACACGCGAACTGGATACCTCTTTGCGCTTCTTCTCCTTCTCTTTGTCCTTGTCGGAGGGGGCTGAAGTGGCCGACGAAGCTGTTGCGGCACCGGCGGCGGCAGAAGTGGACGAGATCACTGCCACCGCTGATGTCTGCTGGTCATGTTGTTTGGCCGTGTTGCCGGTTTGGGGCGGGCAACCGTTAACGGCCGCCGACTGTCCCCCACTACTTTGACTGGGACTGTGACTGCTTCTGGGGCTGGGGCTGGGACTGGGACTACTGCCCAGACTGCGGACACTGCCGCTGGCTGTTAATGGACTTAGTGAACTGGAGTAGCTGTGACGCAAGGAGCTGGAATTGGAAGAGGGTGGGTTGAGGCATTTAAGTGAAATTTCCTTCTCTATTTTTGTTTTTAAGTAGTTTTGGAAAGACCCCCAAAAATATGCTATTGAAAACTTAATTCAACTGGAATGTTGTAGGACCTTAAACAAACACATTTATAGACCATCGGCATGGTCCCAGAAATGTCATTTCATTTCGAATTAACTCTAATTGTCCCCAAATTGCTGGGCTACTGGATTAGTTAAGATATTCGAAACAGACTTAGGGTCAAGTAGATTTGAGGCTTACTGGTTTTCTTCGCTATATTCTTGCCACATTATAGATAATGTTCTTCTAGTTTAGTTCAGAATCCAAACGCTTATACAGCCTCTTTGAAAGTTCATATATGTAATGCTACAAATTCGCAGGCACACAAAAGTATGCAATGCTTTATTTGAACTCAAACTACAGTCTATGGGCCGATTTCTCATCTCCTTTATAGCTGCTATGTGTCAGATAAGCCAAGAATTTGCTTTGTTATTTGTAGGACAGATAGTAGATTGGAATTCGGCCCTTAGTCATTCAAAACATTTGGCCTTAGCCCTTCAAAAGCTCTCTTATTTAGCGCTTAGGTGAATAAAATACATATTTTTTTTCAAAAGGCAAGGAAAGGTTTCCGTTTTGAGATTATTTTGAAGAGTTGTTGGTGTTTTTAGATGATTTCTGTTTGCTGAGCCCGAGTTTGTTATCAAAAATTGTCTATTTCGTCTAGATATTTGGTAACTTGGGCTTCAAGTTGCATAAAAATCAAATATGGTTAATCTTAAAGCACGTTTTCCTTCTTGTTCTGGCACGGCAACCTTCTTCTTTGATTTGAATTACTTTAATATTATCATAAAGGTTTATTTCTCAAGTTCAAGCAATAATACGAATTTTTTTTAAGCGCAGAAATCAACATTTTTCAGTAGACACTTTTCTGATATGGAACCCATGAATTCAAAATGACATAACTTCGCTTGAAAAAAATCGCAGAATTGTTGGCGATAGTTTAATATAAAGCTAAGACTTGAAACTGTACGAGAATGTTAAAGATAGTTAAATAAAGGTAAAGATTTAGTACAAAAAGTGCCAAAAAAAAGGTCAAAATATGTTGCTTAGGCAACTTTAAGATCAAGATGTGATGAACCATTTCCTTAAGCAGATTCGTGTTGGTGTTGAATCACCAACAGCCCTTCAATATACTCAAAAAACAGTCTTACTTAGGTGCCTTTTATCTTTATCTTGTCTCAATTTCTACAAAAAATCAATCAAAATCGCTCAAAATTACTCACTTCACGGTATGGTGAAATATTACATAGTAAGCCAGTTCAACTGATACAAAGCCACACTCAGAGAAAAGCAGAATAAATTGTTTGAGTAGGATCGCTCTTGAAAAAGAAATCAATTTGTTCAAGAATTTCGTACTTAAAAGCGAGTTAAATTCATTCTTAGGGGAGTGAGCTAAAAACCAATAATGAGAGATTTTGGATTTTTGAGTCAATGATGCAGAAATTTTTCCAATATCGTGTTATATATTGGGTAAAATTTCCATATTTTCACTACAAAAGAGTCCTCAAGTGAACTGAGTGGTATGTCAGTATATCATTATACAGGTTCATTTGCATGTTAAAGCAAAAGCGACATATCTTAGCTATACTGCACACGATATTATAGGGAAGATCTTTCGGTTTATTGTTAAAACATCATGTTATCTTATTTCTATAATGAGTATTTCATATATAAAATATTTTACTAGATTGACTCAAAGAACTTTAATCTCCACAATTTCGTGTTTTGAAAGTGTTGAATTAAGTAAGCGATATGTCATCGCTATTTTTTGATAGAATGTTATCTGAATTCTTGGAAATGGAAGAACGGATTTCTGCGTTATACATTTGGTAAAGAGAAAGTCTGCTTCGGGCCATTCATGATCATGTTTATTAGATAATAAGGTATAATTCCTGATCCGGTTTGAGTGACCCTGACCCTTTAAAGCAGCGATGGGCAAGCACCTTGCTCCCTTGCTTTACGGCAACTGGTGCCATGCAGACGGATTAAAACCCACTTACAGTGCGATCGAAATGACTGGCTACTCCACTCGTGGCTGGCTAATAGGGGTGGTGTTTTCTTTTACTGTTTTTGGCTCGCTCCCAAACTCAAATTTGATGCCCACCACTGCTTTAAATTATATAAATGCCATGGCCGAGTCAATACAATGCATAGATCTCACAGAAGATACGAGTTAGCGGCTTGCCTTGTATAAAACATGCAATCCTTGTAGCCCGATCAAGTTTATTTTCAATTCATTTGATTATTTTTCCCGAAGGCAACCACAACACATGCCCAACAAGCCCAACTCTTTATCAATCCATTCAGCCCTGATCAACATCTGTGTGGGCTGTCCTATCTGATATGCTGAATGTCAACAACGCATCATAATGGGAACTTGCAGCTGTGCGAGCCTTTAAGTTGTGCTATCTGGCTCATGACCAATGTTTATGACATCAAATGACTGGTAAACAGGTGGGAACTGCTCGACTTAATGACCCAATTGAACATTGAATTGCCGATAGAGCCCAGCTAGCCCAAGTAGCTAACTGCCAGGTGGGCGGGCGGGCAACGTCATCGTGTGGTAAGCCAAAACAAAAGCGAACAAAATCTACTATTTGTTAAGAAGAGAGGAGAAATGTTGGCAACGAGCAACAGCTCGTGTCTAAAAATAGATATTAACAGAAAATACTGTTATCTGCAATGAATTTATGGAGAGGGCACAGCTGGGTAACACATTGTGTGAGATTTCATTCAATCTTTCGGTGCTCTCATACAGTTTTCGGAACACTTGTAGAGCGTCATTCAATTAAGGTGCTGATAAGTTGTATGCCCTTATCTATTACCAAGAACTGAGCCATGAATCACAGCATGCAGCATGCGGAAACCTACAAAGAATATGTAACGCTTGACATTTTCAAACATATTTGGGATGGCAAATGGGGGTGAGGTGAGACTAATCTAATCATAGGTTAGGCACCGAAATCAAATGTGAAGAGAGAGAAAACAACTGCTGCCATGCGAAAAGTATACAAGAAGGGCTACCGAATAATGTAAACATAACAGTTGTTAGGGCTTACTGTTACTTATTAACTTTAACGAGCAATTTTCAAAGTTTTTGACCAGAAAGAGAGCTTCGATATACCCGTTACTAAAGGGAAATGAATGCTTAATAGCTTTCCCTTACGTTTATTAACAGAGCATTAACATTAATGTAATTACTAGCAAACATTATGTTAGTAAACTACGCATACTGCTCTAAAAAGTATGCAAAGTTTTTTGTAACCTGTATAGCTCTGCCCTTTATCACCCGATCTTTGTCAAAATTTGAGAGTTTATTTGGCTAATAACACACAAAATTTGTACGATATGTAAACAACATTTGTGCAAAATTTGAAACAAACTAAAACTGCATGCAAACTAGCATACTAGTTTATGTATCACATTGCTTGCTCTAGCTCTTCTAGTCTCTGACAGGGCTATGTCGACTCGGCTTTTCATGCTGATCAAGAATATATACACTTTATGATATTGGAGATGCTATGTTACTCTACTAGCTTATTGCTGTTCTCAGTCTCAGTCTAAAACTATCAAGCTAATTATATCTAAAGCACCAGAATCGTATAGTTATATCATGTAGCTGTAGTACGAAAAGTATTCTGCCTTAGAACATTGTTTCAAGTTTGTTAAACTATTTTGCTTTTTAGCTTAAGCGGTTGAAAAGCATTTCTGAAAAAAAGTACTGCCAAGTTTAATCAGAATTGTATGTAAGTTTAGGGTATGCTAAACACTTATCCAGCCAGCGAAGCAGTAGTGAAATGAGACTCCCACATCCACTAGTGATCAATTTCCAAAGCGTTCCAAAACTGGGTTGAGGTTTTCAAACACGTCAGTATCACAACAATCCATCGGGGTTATATTTAAAAGATTTAACGAAACCATTTCAAAAGACTTAATGAGTCGGTCAAGCCCGACTATAACCTACTCGATGTATCGATCCTTTTCCTTCGTTAGAAAAGTCGATATAATTTTTAAGAATCAAATTTAAAAGGAGCACACCTGATGATTTTAAATTGAGGTTCCTAAAGCTGTATTTTCACTTGTCGAGATCTCGTATGAGGTGTGTGAAAAATATGTCAGTTTACTGAGAGTTGGTTGTCAAAAATCCGATTAGAGAGCTCAGATAGCATACTTCTCGTATACAAATACTTGTGCGATATCTTATTTGAAAAACTTTTATGAGATATCAGACAAATGAGAATACAGCTTAAGGGAATTTTCTCCTCATCCCTTTATGGAGTTGGAAACGTTTGTTTAGGAAAAGCTGAATGGGCACGCATCTTTTAAACCACTTTATGTCGATATGTGCCATCCAGACGATGCCAGGTATGCCCTAAGTATTTATTCCAGACAAAATACATTTATTTTCATCGTTGTTTTACTAACAATGTGTCATGAACATCGATCTGTACCTACCAAAGTACAGGGTTGCCCATATTCGACGGACCCATGTTTTTTTTTAAAAAAATCGAAAGAAAAAACAAAAATTTGGCGGTTGGCAATCTTGATCATTGAATTTGTTCCAAGTAGATTTGTTTACATCAATTTTTGAATATGATATCTCTCAAATGGTCGCCTCTGGCGTTGATTACGTATTGTGCCCTTTTTGCAGCATTTTCCATCGTTTTCGCCAACATTTCGGCCGGAATAGCGGCTATTTCTTCACGAATGTTGTCCTTGAGCTCTTCTAGGGTCCTTGGCTTGTTAACGTAAACCTTTGACTTCAAATATCCCCACAAGAAGAAGTCAGGCGGCGTCAAATCGGGCGAACGCGGTGGCCAGTCCAAATCACCACTTTTCGACATCAAACGGCCCGGAAACAATTTCTTCAGAAAATCGATTGTTATGCGACTTGTGTGCGGTGGAGCGCCGTCTTGTTGAAACCAGAACTGCCTCATACGCTTTCGACGAATAATTGGCATCACAAAATTGGTCATCATGTCGCGATAACGCTCCTGGTTGATGGTAACAGCATGGCCATTTTCATTTTGGAAGAAAAACGGCCGAATGACCGTTTTCGCACTAACGCCGCACCAAACTGTGACTTTTTCGTCATGAAGAGGCACTTCTTGAATCTCCTGAGGATTTTCAGTGGCGTAAATACGGCAATTTTGCTTATTTACGGTCCCATTCAATGTGAAATTTTAATTTTTTAAAAGCACGTTGAGTTTTCACAATTGACTTGTTCTGTTGAATGTAAATTTCAACTATTTCAGAGCGCTCGCGTGGCGTGTATTGTTCCATGGTAAAAATCTGCTTGGACTGACGCTTCAAACGCGGTATGTCATTAAGCGATCTGACATCTCTGTCAAAAGTTATGGCGTTGCCAGATGGGTCCGTCGAATATGGACAACCCTGTACTATCTACTATCTATTTCTATTATGTGCCAGAGTACTGCCCATCGTTGTTTCAGTTGGCGCCCATCAATAATGCTTTCTTTCCCTATAACTCGACTATTGTTCATCCGATCTTCACCATTTTTGCGAGAGATCAATAAATAATACTGTTAATTAAATATGTGTAGAAGGCATGAATCTTCTAATCTATGAAATTGTGGAAGATATGACCTTTTTTCCAAATTAAGGGGGAGTGGCAAAATGGAAATTAAACTTCATCTGCCTGCAATTATAAGAAGTATTCTGAGACTTCCATCTCTGAGATCTCCATCTCTGAGATCTGTGCGTTCCCATAGACAGACAGACAGACTATATCGACTCAGCTGTGGATAGTTATTAAGAACATATGTATATACATTTTATGAGGTCAGTCGGTTACATATTTCGGCACAAGCTTAATATACTCTGTATACAAAGCCTTATCGAATAAAGGAGTTCGCACTGAGTCTTTTGTTTGTTATCTGAGTAAGCATTCTGGGATGACGAAATCACGTATTTAAGTAGGTGAATTCATTCCGCTGGTACGAGTCTCAAATTGAAGCAAATCCAAATTTGAAGAGGATAGATTGAAGTTAACCTTGGTGTTGTGAAAGATTCGAGTTCGATTCAGAATTTTTAAAAATGCTTTTTCTTTTGCTGAATTGCATCTATGATATATAAAGTACACTAAGAGAAAACGATCGTCAAACACCCATACCGTGGGAACTGCTTTTGAAACGATTTCGTTAATGAAATGCGACTTTTATGGTTCTTAGAGCTGAGCCAATGGTTCAGAAATCTCTTCCAACTAAATTCCAACCCAAAACCAGTTCTTTCGGTAGGTTTTTAAGACAGTTCAAGAGTTTTGGTAAGAGATTTTTCAAAAATCACCCCTTAAACCATTTGGATAAGCCAAATTAGTGTTCGGAATGTAAACAACATTATTTTACTCGATCAGCCTACATCAAATAAATAACAAATTGAATTTGACTTAGGGCCGATTTCACATCTTCTAGATAGCCCTATTTGTCACCGAAACTTACAAAAAACAGAGTAAATTCTGGATTTATCTGTCACATAGCAGCTATCTAGAAGTTGTGAAATCGGCCAACCGAAGCCTGCCATATCAACCAAAACCGCCTTGCCACTTTGGCTCAGTTGGCATTGTTAGCGCCATACTGGAAATTTGACCGCAAACAACGGCCAAGTTTTGCTTTATGATTCTCGCGGAAGTATTTTTAAATTTTGCATATAGTTTTTGGGTAACAGGACATTAATTTAAAATATAATTGTTTCATATATCATTAAACATAGCCGATTACAATTGAACATCAAAACCAAAGTAAACGAACAAATGTTGGACGAATATTCAACCGAAACTGAGATGGCAAAGATATTGAGACTCTTGGTGTGTCCTACTGGTGCCAGCTCGCACAAGACAGGGGCGAGTGAAGGATACTAATTGCTGCGGCCGAGACCGTTAAGGGCCCAATTAGATAAGATTTCCCATCGGAGGGAACATTTGCAGGCACTTTCACACTTACGGCGTTGAGTTATAATGCTGTTTACGTTTAGCACTGGCTTCCAGTTGCTCCTCCTCGCATACATCTTGCTCTCGATTGCTTCTGGTTGATTCGATCAATGAGATGCGTTTAAATTTCCTCGCCATAGTCCGTGCCCCTCCCACAACGGCGCCACTGGCCACCAATACAAAACTCCGCTCACGTGAACGGGAACTGGTGCGTGTGCTTTTGCGCCGTCGCAGCACCACCTTTGGTTCGCGTTCGGCGGACTCCATACTGCCGTTCTCATTGTTGTTGCCATCCAAGGGCTCCAGCGAGTCATCTCCATTGGTTGACTGAAACTCACCCATCTCAGTCAGATCCTGTTCAAAGTAAACGCTAAGGCCACGGCCTCCGCCCAATGTCTTGGGGCTCTCGGAGATTTGCATGATGATGATGATGGAGGCTAGTTAGCGTCTCACCATGTAACCGTAACCATACACAAATGAACCGCAGAAACCGAAAACCGAAAACCGAATATGAAACCCAATGCGAAACGTGGGCTAGATTGCCGCCCTCGCTCTCGCTGCTAACGGTACTTGGATTGAACTTCGATCACTTTTATTATTTCTGGCTTATTTCTGCCGCTTGCGCTGGTCGTGTGTGTCTGCGACAGCGTCCCGCGTCTACTACTGAAACGTTTGGCTGCTTGGGTCGTCTGAGTTATGGGGGGGATCGCTTGCGTTGACGCCGGCAGCGCTGACGACTCTTGCGATTATCGAACTGTTCCTCTGCCAGTGTGTGCGTGTGCGTGTGAGTGTGCGGCCCACCGAAGGGGGGAGGCGAGATAAAATGGCCCAAGTATTGGCGCATTATCGTCTGCCCGTGTGCAGAAGAAATTGAGTATTGAAGGGTGTCCAACAGAAGGTCGAAATGTGGCACTTGGCATACCGTTTGTTTTGGAGTTCTTTCAAAGATATGCTGCATTATACTCTGCACCAAATTCAGACAGAGTATATAGGTTTTGTAACAGCCAGTAGAAAGCATCTACACTGAGAGAAAACAGCCATTGTATAACTTAAATTGAAATTATTGAGAAACAAAAAATTGAAAAAACTTGCAATGAGATTAAAAGTTTCAAAGTCACGACTTATCATCTCTCAACTTACCAATCAACCCTCCTACAGCAATTGGTTGTTAGCCCAGCGGGTTGAATTGCCCTGCAAGTTCGTGCTCATCAGTCCACCGAGCAGACAATGGGTGCAAATCCCAAACGGGGAAGGTTGATAATATAAATCAAAACATTTATTTTTTCCCCCTTTCTTTCTGATTCTAAAAATGAGATTGTTTCTTCTTAAAGTCGAGTATAAACAATCTTTATTCAAGATTGTTGAATTATGACTATAATCTTGGGTTACGATTTTTCCTGCTTTGTGAATTTTGTCTCGCTTTCGAGACTATAATCTTGGTTTTAGATTGATTTTTTTCTCAGTGTACTACCTTATAAAGTACTTAGACTTAGACATACATATCTAGTTATTGGTAATGAACGCATGAACGATAGTCAAGTTATAAGCAAACGAAAGTTTGCTCCAGCAACTTCGTTGGTACAGAGTATATTACCATCGGGCTTGACTGACCTTGTCCCTTCTTAGACATAAGCTCTATGTAATTAACACTTGTTTGAATCAACAGGCACTCGAGATATGTAACCTGTACAGTCATCGCTAGTGTCATCAAAGTGACTCATCGGCTTGTTTTTTTTGGTGGGGTTTTTTGTTTTTGTTTTTAACGGGTCATAGTTTTAGATTTCGAATTTATTTTAATCTGCTCTTAAAGTGAAAAATTGCCATTAATTTAACTTTCAAGGCTTCTTTTAACCTTAACAGACAGGCGAGATTGTTGATGATTGCAATTAACAAAACTTGAAAGTACCAGGGGTCGGCAATGGTAGCAGAGACATAAAATGTTAGTCGCTGCAATGGGAATTGTCACTTCTTTTTACAAGGAAATGGTCACCTAAACCTTTGAAAAAACAGTCGATTTAGTGTCAGTTAAAGGATTCAGCTGGAAGAAGACCGCCTGGCTTAGATGTAGAACGTTGCCTAGAGCGTGGAGGTTGTGAGTTCCAGTTGTTTTTGAGTTTGGGTAGAAATCCAGCTAAAAAGCTCAATTATTTGACGAAATGTTCTTAAAAACAAGTAAAAACTTAGTCAGGGCCGACTGTAATATACTCCGTACCAGCGAAAGTGTATGCTCAGTATGAATTTTGATGCTGCAAGTAGCTGCCAGCAGAGCTGCTACTGCGCTGCTGCAGCGAACATTCTTTTGTTTATATCTCCCCTTCCGTTCATCCAATTTTATAACAAATCTTTGACGGATCGATAAATATTTTCAATTACTAAATTTGTACTGTGGGAGATATAACGTTTTATACAAATTTCGGGGCGAGAGGGGGCGTGGCAAAAATGAACAATTTGAAACTCTTAAATATCAAATTCACTTTAATACTCCAAGTATCAAGTTGATATATCCAAAAATCTCACAATGATATTTTAAAGATATCAAATTGATATTAGCTTGTATCAGGCTGACACCTTTTTGAATTGAATTGCATTTTTCTTGTATCAATTTGACAATAGCAATTAACATTTTGATATTTCAATTGTTGAACTTTTGGTATCGTTTTGATACTAGCTAATCTCAATTTAAGCACATGCTTGACGGTGCTTGAAAGCAGAGAACCTAGCCTAAGATCCCTGCATTTAGCCCAGGGCTGATAAAATGTACAGATTCAGTCGGCTTTTCCCTGTGCAAACTCATTATTGATTCATTCCCAACTCTATTTTAGAAAGGTTTGCGACTCTGACAAGCAAGAGCTACTGCTATTTAAACTCTAACTGTTTTGCAATCCTTTGAATCCACTTGCTTGATTGATTGATCCCCGCGAAGCCTTTCAACTTCAAGAACAAAAAAATATTCACTGATTAAGAACTCCAAGCACTTTTGAATGGGCTTCTCTGTATAAACCATTCAATTCTTTTCACCTGTTCCTATAACCCATTTACATATGTATGTGAATGGCACGTGCCGGGTGGCAGTCTGGTTGTATCAAACCATATCCACACACTACACAATACTAACCTATCAGACAAATGCATTCATGTTTTCCAGACGTTATCAAGTACATGATTCATAGTCATGTATAGTAGACACCCTTCTTCTACAAAACAAATACCAATGAAATGAACTAAACAGAAGGGGACGCGTGCCGTGCCTCCTCCAACAACAACAACAATAACAACAGGGGTAGTAGTTGGTAGGGTGACTCACTGAATGCTTGTCAGGTGCCCAATTCGCCGCATATCAATGCATAATCAGTGGCTGATTATTGTACCCTAATTGACGCAGTTTGATGAATCATTAGCTAATCGCCACGCTGCTGGAGGATAATGCAGAGACAAACTTGAAGAATAAGTAAAACAGACAGACATCCAGCCATTATATAGAAAGACTGGCAGAGATAAGTGAGAATCCCAGCGATAACAAATAAATAAGACTACTTCATTGATAAGTTTCAGCGCTGCAATCGCACTTCTCCTCCGCTTCTGTCTACATTTCCGTTTGTGATCGACGACATCATTTTGCCATTTCCAAACGTGATGTGGGTAAACAATATTGGAAGACGGACGCAATATCGGTAGAATTGCTTATATCATTATCATTCTACAGACAGACGTGTGATAAGCCAAGCAGTTTCTTTCACACTGGGCCAGTGACCACAAGCTTTGGCAAAATGATCCAGTTTTTGTCTAGGAAACTGGAGAACAAGAGTTTTGCAAATGATTTGGATTACTTGGGACCATTTGATGCCAAAATTGAGTCACTTTCACAAAAAGTGGTCAGTAAAATAAGAACATAAAGTTGATAAATCTACCAATTATGAATTGGTAGATACACAGAGTATTTATCTCAAGTAACTGGGTAACAGCCAGAAAGAATCATTTCCCATCCTATAAAGTATATTAATTCTTGATATATAAACAGATCTCAGAGATGGAGGTTTGACATGTATGGGCTTTATGAGATAGCTAATAAACTAAGTACTTGTCAGGCAGTATTGAAATTAGATCTACAATGGTAGACAAAAGTTGGTTTTCCTTTAAATTGATAACAACTGTGTGAATTTTAACTATGATTTGGTAATGAAATCAGTGTGACCTTGATAATTTCAGCATAATTAGGGCACACCGTTGAAATACAAAGCAAATTCCTGGCAGAAATTTTGACAGGCCTGATCTTCAAACATATTTAACTGCAAAGAATCAATAAAACTTAATATACAGATTGATATTGAATGGTTCAGGTGAGAGCCACCTGCAGGGAACAACCGCAATGGCTATCTCGATTGTGAAGAGCTTGAAATAAACTTGTATACCCTTGCAGAGGGTACTATTAAATTGTCCGGATGTTTGTAACGTATAGACCAGTGTATGTATATTCTTGATCAGCATGACGAGCTGAGCTGATTTGCTATCTCCTCTGTCAGTTTGAAAGCTATCATCACCAAACTTTGCACGAAGTCTTTTAGTACAAATACGCTGCATATGTGTCGGAACTGGCTGAATCGGAAGACTATAATATATAGCTGCCATGGGAACGATCGGTCGAAAAACTAGTCTTAGTGAGAAAAACTTTTTTATTTAAAAAAAAAACGCCTCCAATCTTTGTATTTCTTAGTTTGCTGTGCTTTCTCATGATTGTACCAAGTTTGGTCGAAATCGGACATCTATATGTTATAGCTGTCTTAGAAAAGTAAAGTCTGAAAAGTAGTCTTAGTGAGAAAAACTTTTTTGTTTTCAATGGAAATGTCCTTAAAATTGGAATTTATTTATTTGATATGCTTCTACACAATTCTACAAGGTTTTGTCAAAATCGGATAACTATAGCATATAGCTGTCATGGGAACGATCGGTCGAAAAACTAGTTTTAGTCAGAAAAACTTTTTTGTTTTCAATGGAAACGTCTTAAAACTCCGTATTTACTAGTTTTCTTTGTTTCTCCATGATTCTGCCAAGCTTGGTCGAAATCGGACATCTATATAGTATAGCTGCCACAGAAAAGTAAGGTTAGATAAATAGTCTTAGTGAGAAAAACTTTTTTGTTTTCAATGTAAACCTGTTTAAAATTGGCATATAGTCATTTTATAAGCTTTCACATCATTCTTCAAAGTTTTGTCAAAATCGGATGACTATAGCATATAGCTGCAGTACGAATGATCGATCGATAAAGAAGTTCTATAGTAAAAAACGTTTTTGTTTTAAATGGATTCGACCCTTGTTTGGCTTTTGCATGATTCCGTTAAGTAAGGTTGAAATCGGGCAACTTTATAGCATAGCTGCCATATAAAAGTAAGCTTCGAAAAGTAATCTTAATTAGAAAATCCTGCTGTAAGGGTAAACAAACTTCGGATACAAACTACCGAAGTAAACTGTTCTAAATATTTTTTTTTTATTTTGGGTTTCCCGCAAAACATCTTTATCAGCGTTGCACACCCGGTCGACTGCTTGTTGCGAATTGATATCGATAAGAGGGGCTGTGGGTGTGGCCAATGCCCATCTGGCCATTCATAGTCGTATCTTATCGCCTTGCCAGCCCCCCTTGCCCACATAATGGTTGAACAACTGATCGACTTACCTTAGTTCCTTCGTTCCACTGCCGGTGGCGTTTATGCCATCTGGGCCAGATGTTTCAGGTAGCGAGTGTTGTTGACTGTATTGCTGACGTCTTGCCAATTGTTGTTGCTGCTGTTGTTGCTGTTGTTGTTGCAGTTGGTGTTCGTTTAGTGTTGCTGCTTCATGGGATGCTGATCCAGCTCCTGCTGCAGGCAACTGCAGTGGTGCCATGGAAGTTGGAAATGTGTTGGTTGTTTCATCGATAATGCCAGTGCTCCTGCTGCTGGTGCCATTGGCAAGTGTACTGACGCTGCTTGTCGATCTGTGGGTGGAGCAACAACAACAAAAGTTCAATAATTGACAAGTTGATAAACGGACAAAAAGTGTTGCCTGCATTTAGGCGGTGGCGGAAAATAAATCAGGTCAAAAACCAGGGCAGAAGAATGGTTTCTCTTTAAGAGAAGTTGTTGTCATTCTGTTGTTTTAGCACTAATTATAAAACTGGCAGCTTGGACTGAGGCTTAACCCCTTCTGGTGGTAGCTTAAGCAATTGTACACTGGGAATAAATCTAAGTTATTGAGTTCACAATGAACCTGTCCGCATATGCTGAGTTTTGCAGATTTTTATGTTGAACCATTAGCAAATAAGTTGAAACTGTATCCAAATGTATTCACTGAACATGAGTTAATGCTTACAGAGATCCCTTTACCATCACAATATGTGGATCTTGTGTCGGGTCTTTTAAATTAGTTGGATTTGGTCAAACTGTATTATTGACTTGCTTTATAATTGTCCCCAATTGATGAATACTGCGTGTCGCTTTACCCAGCCTCCCAAACACGCAAATAAATTAAGCCGGGCGAGTTTCCCAATTAAAATCATTCGTGTGTGTCCCATATTTAGCCAAATGAGAGGATTGTGGAATGCGCAAAATATATATGTTATCATTTTAAACAGAAAACTCTTCAATAATCTGCTGTAAACCAATCATAATTTGGAGAGTAAAACTACCCTTACACTTGTCATATATGTCTAAACAGTTGGATGTCAAAAGTATCTATAGAGAAACTATATTCTTATAAAATAGAACCTGTCTTTCATCAAAGAAGGCAACAATTTTCCAAATATTTTGGAGACATTTGCTTTGCTATTGTCAGAGACTATTGTCAGAGAATCTCTTTAGAGATACAGGACAAGTGTAAGGCAGGCTTTAGATTCACTTAAGTTCCTTGCAATAGAATTATGAGTCGGTCCAAACAAATTTGAATTCAACCATTAGATATGTAGAAAATATTTAGAAAACATGAACAGCTTTTGGTTTGGTAGAAAAGTTGAATTAAACATTTAGAAAAATAGAGGAAAGTTAACTTCAGCTCGGCACGTTTTTAAACTAATTTGAAGGACACATCGACTGAAAACAAACAAGTTTTTTCCAATAAGACTACTTTTCTGACTCTACTTTTGTATGACAGCTATTCTATATAGATGTCCGATTTCGACCAAACTAAGTGGAATCATGGAAAAGCATAGCAAACTAAGAAATACAAAGTTTGGAGGCGTTTTCTTTGAAAACAAGCAAGTTTTTATCACTAAAACCAGTTTCTCGACCGATCATTCATATGGCAGCTATAACCTGTAGTCATCCGATTTTGACAAAACTTTGAAGAATTGTGTGAAAGAGGTTTACATTGAAAACAAAAAAGTTTTTCCTACTAAGACTATTTTTCTAACCTTACTTTTCTATGGCAGCTATACTATATAGATGTCCGATTTCGATTAAATTTGACAGAATCATGGAGAAGCATTGAAAACTAGTAAATACGGAGTTTGAATCGGTTTTCATTGAAAACAGAAAACTTTTTCTCACTAGAAATAGTTTTTCGACCGATCGTTCCTATGGCAGCTATATGTTATAGTAGTCCGATTCGGCCAGTTCCGATAAATGTGCAGCGTATTTGTACCAGAAGACTTCTTGCAAAGTTTGGTAGCGATAGCTTTAAAACTGACGGATTAGATAGCTTAGAAACAGACGGACATGGCTGTATCGACTCAGCTCGTCATGCTGATCAAGAGTATATATACTTTATGTGGTCGGAAATGCTTCCTTCTATGCTCTACAAACATCTGGACAATTTCAATATACCCTCTGAAAGGGTATCAAAACATTTAGGTAGGCAGGTAGTTCCGGCTAGCCCCAGATGGGGTCACACATATAACTTAAGGTCCTTAATGCGGCCGGGTGATTGTTTGGGTACATTTGACTTAGAAATTCAGGAGAATCGCCCTGGTTGTGGTACCCCACTCGGCTCAGCAGGTTGTATATCCAGCTTTTAGGCTGCGCATTATCGCCTCCGTGGAGACGTTGTTGAATGCACCCAAAATATATCAAGGAATGCTCCCAAGGCATACTCTTGATGGTACAGTGCTTTCTCGTTGGTGGCTACTGGGGAGTGTAGCGCTGTTTCCACCGATTTTCCTTTCGTGTATGTTTGTTGGTTGTTCTCCAAGCCTTATGCCTTCTCTTATGTGGAGGTCTAGTAGTTTTTCAGAAAAAAGATCCAAAAAATATCCATTTGGAAAGGATTTGTCTTAAATATACTTTTAATCGTTCAGCGGAGCTGCAAAATCATCCAAATGATCATCATTTTGTAAGTCCTTTGGATGACTTTTAGCTCCGTTGGATAATTAAATGGTTATTTGAGACATATCCTTCCCAAATGGATACCGGAAATCATCCAATGGATGTTTTTTAATATCCTTTTTTTCTCTGTGCAGGAATGAAGTGAGGCACCTTACTGCATTTCCCCGCTTTGGCTGAAACACAGCACGTGCTGTCCTCCAGGTACATAACCCCACCCCAGGCAAGCTTCAAAAATGGACTGTAGCCATGGTACGACTACACCTTTGGTCGTTGTTAGCATGGCGGGAATTATGCCTTCCAGTCCGGGAAACTTGTAGCTCGATCGCCCATCGGATTGATCCTGGAGTGATTAAGTTGGTTGGGATGATAGCTTGTTGAGTGTTTGGGTCTCGAAGCGTGTCTGGGTCGGTGTCTATAGTGCAGCCCGGGAAGTGCGCATCGAAGAAAGCATGTAACTTCCTTGCTGCTTTCTGTACAGTGACCTTCATCTGTTTTGACTCTGCATAGGTGGCTGCTTTGAAAGCAGCTTCCTGAGTCTGGCTGTTTCTAAAACCTTCTCTATGCTGGAGCAGAAGGTTCTCCACGAATGCTGCTTTGCCTTCCTTACTTTTTTTGGGAACGTATTTATCACTTAGACTGATGCATAGAGCCCCTTCCGAAAAGGTTTCCAAATGTTGGTTTATTATCAAATCTTTTGTTGTTTTTTGCT
Organism: Lordiphosa fenestrarum; assembly: GCA_035044985.1. Taxonomy (NCBI): domain Eukaryota; kingdom Metazoa; phylum Arthropoda; class Insecta; order Diptera; family Drosophilidae; genus Lordiphosa; species Lordiphosa fenestrarum. The sequence goes on from JAWNNO010004426.1 coordinate 1,740,515, forward strand.
CCATCTAGTCGCCTTGCCTTTTAACTTCCGATGCCCTGACCTGAGTTCAACTCAGCCCAGTCTGATTTACGTTTGTTACTTGAGGTGGTACAGAGATTCCAGGCATATGTAAAAGAATTCGTATACAAAAAAAAAAAAATACATATAAATTTACCACAAAATTTTTAGTTCAAGAAATTGTTTATTTTTCACCAAATTCATCTTCATTTTTTGGCAACCCTTTGGACAACCGATTCGCCATGCCTAACCCCTCGCAAATGGTCAAGAAGACTTCACTCAACACCGTGGAGCAATACGAGTTGAACCAGTGGCTGCAGCAGCACAACATCAATCCTGCCAATCTGCGGCGCTCCTTTACCGATGTGATGCCGCTGGCGCGTCTACTCTCCCACTATTATCCCGAACTGGTGGACGTCAACTACTATCCGCCGCGCAACAGTGTGCAGAGCAAGTTCTCCAACTGGAAGTTGTTCAACAAACGGGTGCTGGGCCACATTGGTGTCAAGATGACGCGCGAGGACATGGACCGTGTGGCGCGGAGTGTGCCCGGCTCGATAGATGTGCTGCTGCACAACGTTATGCGTGCTCATCTGGCGGCCGAAGAGCGCCGCAACCGGGGCCAACGCCACTCGGACAGCGATGAGGCCATCGAGCCCGCTGGCGAGGCCATCGAGTCTGAGGAATCTGGCGCCCGGCTCAAGACCACGCACTCCAGCATGCTCAGGTCGGGTGGCAACTCCGGCCCCATGCAGGCCGGTAAGGTAAGAAGTGCGCCCAGTTTGAGCACCGAGCTGGACGTTGGCAGCACAGCTGCAAGAGTCGCTGGTGCCGGCCTGGGCAGTGAGTCGGCTGGCGGCAGTAATAACCGCCGGAGCCGGAAGGCCGACAGCGAGGACAGGGATGTTGTCGTTGTGAACGTGCGTAAACAGATAGGTGATCTAACCTTTGAACAACCCCAAAAAATGGTTCTTTATTCCATCTATGCGCAGGCCGCCGACAAGTTGCGGCAAAAAAACGATAGGATAGCACGCTTCCATCAGCGAAATGCCCACTTGGAGAGCATGCTGCGCCTGAAGACGGAGCGCATTGACGAGCTGCAGCAGCAGGTCAACTACTACCAGGCGCGACAAACTAGGCCGGCTCAGGCGCGTCCGCCGCCGCCACCGCCACCACCGCGACCAGTGTGGACGCTGCAACGAATGGAGCGCCATATGGCCATCATGGCAGCTGCTGCCGCCGAGGAAGCCGCCAATGCGGGACCCAAAAGGCGCTCACCATTAACCCTGGGCCAGATGTTACAGCCGCGCGCAAGGTCTGGTTCGCGACAGCGCCATGATTATGGTTCAACAGGCACAACACCGAATGCCCCGGAGCGCAGGGAGGCGTAGATCTTTTGGACAAGATTTCATTTAAATTTTTTCAATTGATTTTACACTGGTATTGAAAAATCTTTTATTGAGTAAAACAGTAGCATATGCCGGAGGTGCCCTAAAAAAGCGGAATAGAAGAGCTTTGTATCGAGGAGACCACAACTTAGGTTGAACTCCCTCAAATTTCTAGGCTAATCTGCCACAATTTGTGCTGCTGCATTGCCATTGTATTAGAGAACCAAAGTCGATCTTAGGACACCTAATTTGTTCGGAACCACACAAAACGCCCAATCTATCTGTGGTGTCGATGGCAGTTTGTGGTCAACCTATATAGCTGACCAAATTTTACCAACTGAGATTGTTAGAAGTCAGTCTGGAAGTCAAGAAGTTCCACCCAATTGAAAGATTGATTTAGTATTTATACCGATCATTCCTATGACAGCTATATGTTATAGGGTAGTTATAGTTTCGACAAATGTGCAGCGAGTTTGGAAGGTTGATTTCTTGGCACTTTTCGAATTTGATACAGCATAATACGCAAACTAAATCTAGACCTACGCATAGTACTCAGACAAGCTAAATCGATGTAGCTGGGTGTCTCCAACTCCATATAAGGAAGAGGGTAGCTAAAGGGTTGCTTAACCTGCCGACTAGTCTCTTAGCTGGCCCAGTTCTCAGGCAAACTAAATGCTTTCGCTCATACACAGCTTCAAAACCGTGGCGCCGCAACCTTGACAGGCTAAACAGCTGATTGAGTTGAGCTGGACACATGATATAACAACTAAGGCAAGGCGCTCTCAGTGTGCGCCCTCGGCAAAGTTCTTAAATTGAAGCGTGAGGTTCTTCGCTCAAAAGCTAAGTACTTAAAACGAAAATGTGCGCCTTACATTGTTTGTTGTGTCATGGCTAGACAGAAGCCGAAAAATGCTTTCTGTTTTTCGGTTTCGTTTAAAAAAGAATGTAGCATTGAAAAATCTCTTGCAAACATACATTTTTTTTAAAAATATAGCTAAAAGTTTGCCTAATGGGTGCCCCATTTACTCACGGATTCAGAACTAAATCACTGCCAGTGGCGGACATGGCTCAAAAAACCATTGATAAATACAAATTCACTCTTACATATACAGGTGATGCAAATTTTGCTTAGATTTCGCCTGAATGTGTGCCTTGTTTACTCTCATGAGTCAGAAACTACTTGCATCGTTATTTTACGATCAAAATGGAGGCTTTAAGGCAAGTAAGTCATGAAAGTTTTGAATAGTTGGCTCAAATGCGTCTTATAGGCTATTCAGACTGAGCACATCTAACATCCAACATCCAAAATTATGAGTCATAAAAATTTATTCGGACAAAATTTGACATATTTGCAACACATTTCAAAAAGCCACTGATCCGCTGAATAATTGACAAAACAAAAATATTCAGATGTTGGCATAACCAATAGTTATTAAGCATTTTAACTCAGGATGTGGGATGTTAGATGTAAGATGTGCTGCAGTGTGAATAGACTATTACTTACTCACATATTAAAAAGAAGTTGGGAAGAAGTGGTTTTAAAAACAGGTTAGTATCAGCTATCTTCTATTGAGCAATCATTTTATGTAGGAGTTGATGATTTTTTGCCCCCAAATGGATGACATTTTTACACACTTTAGAAAAAAAACCTTTTGAAGCAACATTTATCTATTAATTAAAGCTTTAAGAACAGTAATATATAATGTTTTGAGTATTTAGCTCAAATGGGTATCTCACTTTCTTACGTTTTTTGAAGAAGTTAGAGTTGCAAAAGAGATAAATCCCGTTATCACCTCTTTAACAAGCAGTTTTTAGAAGTATTGTTGAGATTTCGTCAAAACGGGTGCCATTCTCTACTAACATCACAGGCAGAAACCATTTAAAGCATCGTTTATCGATAATTTGAAGCTTTAAAGCTGGGGTGGGCAGCAGAATTTGAAGTGAGGGCACTGCCGCTACAACAGCAACATTTTTTTTTCGTCTTTTGCTTTGACTAACGGCTTGTTGTTGTTGTAAACTGTGGTCGAACAGAGACAAGCAACGGTAAACAAATTGCCTTGTGTGTTGAGTGAAATAACGGTGCGGGCTGAGCGATGCCCACCCCTGCTTTAAAGCAATTCGAAAAGGTGTTGAATATTTACTCTCATAGACCACAAAAAAGGGGAGAAGATTGTATTGAAAGCAGATAAAACCTAGTTTATCTCCTCACTCTCATTTATTAGTCTCATTTAAAACAGACAAGACACACAAAATTTTAATGACACATCCGTCTGACCTGACTTGGCCTCAACAATGGATGAATGTAGCTATGAATGAGCCATACGCACAACTTAGAGCTCATGTCTTCTGTTCTCCACATATAATCCAAATACTCTGGCATTTTCAATTTTATTAGTTAAGTGTGCAGTGTGACCATTTAACTGTTGGTGGTATTTCGCTATGGAACTGTGGTATTTCGTCGTTGAGCAGTCACACTGTACTCTTAGCCGACCCCTCGCAGAATAAGCTGTATTTTAAGCTGGCTAGAGCCAGATTTAGCTTGTCTGAGTATTAAGCTCTAGCTAAAATTACATATTATTCCACTGGGTGTCAGCTGGGAGTTCAACCAGATATGAGCTTTTTCGCTGAACACAATTTTCCCATAAAAAAGTGGCTCTTCATTCAACTGTGCCAGCGTCCATTCACCAAAAGCTAGCTGGTATATATTCCGTATGAGTGTTAGTGGCTTAATGTTCAGTACTGTAAATGTGGCGCGAAATTTAGACACCAGATTCCGAATAGCCTCGCCAGAAGGACTCCCCAAATATCCCCATAAAGTAGGAGAAGTGTATGGTGCATGAATTTTGATAATAAATTTCATCAAACTGCAAGCGTTGTTTGTTTGTAAGTCGATTTATGGTTAAATTAGAGACCAAACTGAACATGTTTGACAGTAGCATGTGACACGAAAACAGCTGTGTTGTCAAAAACACATTAAAAATCACACTTCTTTCTTTGAAGTGAAGTGAAGTGAATTTTCCGAATAGGTATATTCTGTGACGGAACTTTACTTTCTACACAAATCAATCAATCCTTTTAACCCGAACCCCTTTCAAACAGATTGAAGTTTTGGTTCGTGAAAAGGTTCGTTTCACCATGCAGTTTGTTTAAATGAAGTGAATGTTTCCAGTCACCTCTCAAAAGCTACCTAAGCTAAGGGCCAAGACCCGTCACCCAGTTTCCCCACCACAGCAATCTTTGACTTAGCCGCCCTTCAAAATTCCTACCGGAGTTTTTATATATATTCATTTGCTCTCGGTTCAGACACGTCCGACATTGCTCTGTGTATGCAACACATATACAACAAAATCTCATAAATTTTTAGAAATTCCGTTTGTTATTCAGAGGCACTTTTTCTTTTGGCCAACGCATATTACCAGAGTCCAGCAGAAGCCATGCACACCATCAATCGCAAGAACCTCAGCAGCGAGGAGATGGAGGAGGTGCACAAGTGGCTGGAGCAGAATCACATAAGCGTACAGCGTCTGCGTCGCGACTTTTCCGATGTGCTGCCGCTGGCCGAACTGCTGAAGCGTGACTATCCACGTCTGGTGGACCTCTACAACTACCCCAAAAGGAATGGCGTGCAGCTGAAGTTGGCCAACTGGGAGACCTTCAACTTCAAGGTCCTGTCCAAATTCAATCTCTCGCTGAGTCGCGAATTGATGGAGCTGCTGGCCAACGGGGTGCAAGGTGCGGCCGAGGTGCTAATGCACGAGATCATACGGCTGGAGCGGCGTCAGCGATTGGCGGAGGAGCGCAACGCCGCACTGCGCCAGGAGCAGGCCTGGGAGGAGAACGACGAGGTCAAAACTGTGGTGGTTAACAAGCAGGTGGGCGATGGCATTGTGCAGGTGCCGCAGAAGATGATACTCTACTCGCTGTACGAGAAGATGGCACGCGATAGCCAATCGAAGGATGTGATCATTGATGCCTATCAGCAGCGTCTGGCCCACATGGAGAACATCATCAAGGTGAAGACGGAGCGCATTGAAGAGCTGCTCATGCAGATGGGCAAGGTGCCGCAGAAGAGCAGCACCTCAGTGGGCAATGCCAGCACATACGAGGCCGCCGCCGAGCCGACACGCAAGCGCCAGCCGCCGGCTCCAGCGCCATCGGCGGATCAATATCAATAGCCTGGGGCTGGGCGAAAAGACTGACACCGGCGAAGATGCCTAGTTTCGTAGTTTCATTGCATATTCGAGTTGCCGTTTTTATATCTAGTTTTTATTTATGGTTCAACAGTGAAATATTACAAATTTATCGTACTGACATGGTGAAGGTGTTTAGTTTCATTCATTTGGGCCCAGGTCTCGGAGTGCTCGCGAACGATTTGAATGCTGGCAAGGGCAAAGTTGATTAACCCAAGTGCCAACCCCTGTGGCACAGTCAAGGCATGGGCATGGAGGGTGCCGGCGGCGGCGGCGGCTTGAAATGCAGTAAATTGCATTAACGTCCCGTCGCCACACACAAATCCCTTAGTCCGACTGGCGACAGGTCAGCATTTCGTTTTCAGTTTCCATGCCCAGCAGCAATAACAATTTGTGTGTGTGTGTGTGTGTGGGCGTAATTAAAGGCAATTATTGCTGCTCCCACCACAGCTGACTGGCTGTCTGCCCTCCAGTTGGAGGGAGAGAGAGTTGGAGCCAAGTGAGAAAAACACTTATTACGGACAATGCTGCATATCAGCAGCGGCAGCGGAAATACGGCGCTAAATTATCACAAATTGCGTGCGACCCGCATTATTTGGTCTTCCATTTATTAATTGTGCAATTTACTAAACAAAACAGAAAAAAAAACGAATACGGTTGAACTTAATTGACGACAGCTTGGGCGTGCATTTCCAGCGGATTAGTTCATGTGATGATCGTTTGGCGAACATTAGCTACCCTTTGGTGCCCACAGGACATCTTGTCATGCCAAGCGACTTGCCGGTTTGCCAAGGCTACGCTTACTTATTACTTTAGTGGGCATATTTATGGCAAACAACCGGGCGATTATTTATGCATATATAGCAGCTGATATCGCTATCTGTAGAATGTACCATGCGGGTGTACACATGGACTATTCAGTTATGGGAGACAAATAAAACAATTAAAATATTCGACCATAATATACCCTCAGTATTCATTGATAACTTTTGAGCATCTACTTTGCAATCCAAAAAGTTATAGGTGGAGTTATGGCAAACTCTTTCGTTTGTCTGCCTAATTCGTTTCGTATTTGAACAGTTTAATATCAGTGACTTGGTGCTTTCTTTGCAGCAAGTCTTCAAATGTCCATAATTTCCGTTCTGCCTTCTTAGATTTGCGACTCAACATACCTTTACAATAGCCAAAAGTTAGAGCAAGCGAGAAAATATCAAATCCTAGGGCTAAAAACACATTTAACTGATTTAACCCACACGCTCTTGGCTTTCATTTTTTGTTGGCAGTTATGGACGAGAGTTACGTGTTGTATCAGTAAGTCCAAAGCAACCATGGCAGTTTCATGTTACGTATTTGCCAGCTTGCATCATCGAACCAAAGCTAAGCAATGCAAACATTAATTGCATCATACTTAGACTAAAAGTTGAGAGCTTACTCATATTATATGTAGGTTCGGTTCTTGCTTGGTAATACACATAAAATAGCAAGTAAAGCGTAATTTTTCTCGATGCAAGCTCCTCCATCATGATACGTCATCTTGTCTATCATGATACCGTATCACTGGAGTGATCAGGGATCAATTTCTTCTGCTGAACGCGGCCATTGATATCAACACAAACGATACAGGTCTTAGTTTCAACATGAAACAAGGTGTGTCAAATTGATACTGATAGCAATACTTAAGTCCCTTGCAAATGCTCGCTTAAATATTTTCAAAAAATACGCTTTTTGCCATTTTCCGACCGATCGTTCATATGGGAGCTATATGTTATAGTCATCCGATTTGGTCAAATATTTGTAAAATTATGTAAATGCATGTGAGTCAAACAAATACAAAATTGCAGGATGCTACCATTAAAAACAAAAAACTTTTTCTAACTAAGACTGTTTTTCAGACCCATCTTTTGTATGGCAGCTATACCATATAGTTGTCTGATTTTAATAAAACTTGGTAGAACTATAAGAAAACGTAGAAAACCTACGATTACAAAGTTTGGAGACGTTTCCGTTGAAAAGAAAAAAGTTTTTCGTACTAAGACTGTTTTTCAGACCCATCTTTAGTATGGCAGCTATCCCATATAGTAGTCCGATTTTAATAAAACTTGGTAGAATTATAAGAAAACGTAGAAAACTTACGATTACAAAGTTTGGAGACGTTTCCATTGAAAAGAAAAAAGTTTTTCTTACTAAAACTAGTTTTACGACCGGTTGTTTCTATTGGAGCTATGAGATATAGACATCCGATCCGGTCGGTTCCGATATATTAGTAGTGTGCAGCAAAAAGAAGACTCAGTGCAAAGTTTCAGCTCGATAGCTTTAAGACTGAGAGACTAGTTCGCATAGAAACAGACAGACAGTCGGACAGACGGACGGACAAAGCTCAATCGACTCAGCTTGTCACCCTGATCAAGAATATATATAGTTTATGGGATCGGAAATAAATATTTCTAGGCGTTGCAAACTTCTGGGCAAAATTACAATATCCTTTGCAAGGGTATAAAAATGGTCTGCATAGATTTATGAAGGTATAGCCTATTGGCCTAATATTTATAAGCAACGGTAAAGAGCCAAGAGAAAATAGCACTGCCAAATTAGTATCAAGTTCGTATTAGCCTCATGAAATTCTGTAAATACGTAGTCTTTAGTGTAAGGTTAGGTAGGGAATCAAAAAGGCAAATTATTAACTTGTTTTGAGTTGCTTTTAAACAAAGAAATAGATACAGCAGGCTTAAGGGTTTAAGATGTTTCAACCAGAACTCGGAAGAGCCAGCAAAGGTACAGCAACTTCTTGATTTCGGCCTGGTGTTTCTTCTGTTCCCAATCCTCGAAGAACTTTACACTATTTAGTTTCAACCGCTAGGTTACGAGACCTTGGTCACCCTTCCTTCCATAAAGCGTACTGGAACCCACAAGCGAAAGCGTAATTATCTATGGCAAAATTTTTGTTTGTGTGTGCCAAAAATAAAGCCCCTCCCGCCCTCCACCAACCCTTCACCATATTTACCGTACGAGTAACTTTTGCAAAAATTTTGAAAATGCAAAAGTCAAATAGCTGAGAGGCAACAAAATTGATTGGGAAATGTGTGTGTAGTTGTGCCTGTGTTTGCCTGCGTCAGCTTTAAAGTTCACGATCGTAAATTATTTTTGCTGGCCTTCTGAACTGTATAGTATGATAATATTAACATATAGATTGTGTACATTACACGGGAATGGGTTTGCAAGGGGGGTGGATGCGGCTGCGGCTGCCGCCGCTGCTCTGCTAATGGAGCCATACCCGTGGCATGTGTCGAACGCATATTTATAGCTGCTCTGTTTGTTGTTTAATTGTATCATTTTAGTTAATAAAATTAACATCAATTTAGTTAGCTGCGACTGTCGCTCTGCTTGTTTGCTTGCCACTTAGCGGTGATTTTGGACTCGTGCCCCAAACCGGTTGTGTCCATGTGGAATTATGTAATAATAATTGCCCTTACCCTTACAAACAAATTAGATTAACTGAGGCAGTTCTTCCCATCGAGGCCGAAAAAAGTGAAGCTTACCTGCAATTAGAGTGAAAAAAGTAAGTTTAATTGATGTACCAAAACAAAATGGATGTACATAGTCATGGTGATTTGTTAAAACGAACATTTTGCTATTCGTCATGTTTATGATCATTTAAACAAAAAAAAACAATACTGTTTGTTTGATTGTGCGGCTTTAATGTGGCGGCAAATGAGTTTTAGCCGGTGTACAAATTTTTAATAGCAAATAATTCTCGTGCTTGGACAGACACAATTTACTACACTCTCCATGAAGAATATTGTATCAACTCGGAATGGTTTTCGATGTAGAAATCTAATTAGAAATTACGAAAATTCAGTTTGAAAGATTAGCGCTTTGTCTTGCTTAGATTTAAGACTTATTTAAACAAATTCCAAGTAGGGATGCCGGAAATAATATCGAAATATCGAATATCGATATTTTTGTCCAAAAAAACGATACATCATTATCGAATATTTTTATGAGGCGATATATCGCATATCGAATATTTTATGGCGATTTTTTTCGGCGATATTTTGCTTCCAGCGTTCGGTCACACTGCTGCATTCAACTGTTTCTTGTAGTTTTTTGGCGAGCAAAAAAATGTTTTAAAACATAAAAATATGTTTACTTTTTAAGTTAAGCGTCTTCCCTCAATCCCATCAGAATGTATCATGAATAAGATTCCAAAACTTCTTTTGTTGTAAATAAAATAAAATACATATCTTTTGTTAAACTTATAAAAATACAATTAATCTATTTTGTAAAAATGTAGTTCCTATTATGCGTCAAATGACGTCTTAATTACCTCAATAGACCAGCTTATAGTAAAGACACTTAGCCATTTAGACTCATTTTGTGAAAGTATCGAAAATATCGATATTATCGATATTTTTTGCCCTAAAATATTTATATCGAAATGATACTTTTTCAATATCGTCAAAAATATCGATATATCCCTAATTCCAAGGTGAATGGAAATGGTTTAAGTCTTAGAATTCAGTCTGATGTCAAAAAACTAAGACGAATTTTTCTAATTTGACGAGTTTTGAACAGGAGAGCGCCAAGTTGTCGAGGTTCCCGAACCCCTAATACCCTGTACCATTGATTTCCCAGTGTTTTCATCAGTTTTCTAGCCGAATGTGTATCTAACAACACTCACATACACAGGCGCAGGCAAGCTAGCTAAGCTGCCTATCGATGATGAAACCTCTGACATTTATTTTGCGGCTAAAGAGGCGAGGGCGGTGTAAGGTTAACTTCCCAAATCTGAAACAAATTCGATCTGGGTATGGTACACACCTCTTCTATACAAAAAAATAGCCCGGCTGAAGTATGAATACCCTGGCAGCGCGTTTTACTAACTAAGACTACTTTTCCGACTTTACTTTTCTATGGCAGCTATGCTATATAGTTGCCCGATTTCGACCAAACTTTGTGGAATCATGCAAAAGCCTTACAAACGAACATATAAGAAATTTGGAGTCGATTTCATTCAAAACAAAAAAGTTTTTCTCACTAAAACTAGTTTTTCGACCCATCATTCGTACTGCAGCTATATGCTATAGTCAACCGATTTTGACAAAACTTTGTAGAGCTGTGTAAAAGCATATCAAATACACAAATGCCGATTTTAAGGACATTTCCATTGAAAACAAAAAAAGTTTTTCTCACCAAGACTACTTTTCAGAACCTACTTTTCTATGATAGCTGTACCATATAGATGTCCAATTCCGACCAAATTTGTCAAAATCATGGGAAAGCATAGCAAACTAAGAAATACAAAGTTTGGAGGCGTTTCCACTGAAAACAAAAAAGTTTTTTCAGTAAGACTACTTTTCAGACTCTACTTTTCTATGACAGCCATACTATATAGATGTCCGATTTAGGCCAAACTTAGTAAAATCATGAAAAAGAATAGCAAATTAAGGAATACAAAGTTTAAAGACGTTTCCACTAAAAACAACAAAGTTATTTTCACTAAAACTAGTTTTTCGATCGTTTGTTCCTATGACAGCTATATGCTATAGTCATTCGATCCGGCCGGTTCCGACAAATGTGCAGCGTATTTGTACCAAAATACTTCGTGCAAAGTTTGGCGAGAATTGCTATCAAACTGACGAAGGAGATAGCATAGCTTGTTGTGCTGATGAAGAATATATATACTTTATGTGGTCGGAGTTGCTTCCTTCCATGCGTTACAAACATCTGGATAAATTAATAATACCGTCTGCAAAGGTATAAACACAAGTTAGAAAGTCGGTCAAGCCCAACTATAACTTACTTTGTGTCTTCCAAAGCTTTCATTTACCACACAAAGTGCTGCCCATCCCTGTTCCAGCCGGTGCTGCCCAGCATTAATGTTTGGTTAATCTTTAAATCGACCAACGTCCGTCCAATCTTCACCACTCCTTTGGCGGATCGATAGATAATACTGATTACTAAATATATCTAGAAGGAATGAACCTTCTATATATAAAGTTGTGATATGACTTTTTTTTTCAAAAATTTCAAATAAACTTGCTCTGCCTGCAAATATAAGAAACATATTTCCCATACACGAGAAACCTCTATCTCTGAGAGATGTGAGTTCATACGGAGGGACAGACAGATGGACGAGTAGACGAACACGGCTATATGGAATCAGCTGTTCCGACAAATGTGTAAATACTTTATGGGATATGAAATGTTTTATTTTTCGTTTTTCTGTCTGTTACATACGTTTGCACAACTTTGTGATCCCATTTCACCTATATATAATAGCTATAGGGTATCAAAATTGTCTCCGCAAGATTTCAAAATAGAGCAAAACTAATTTCGGCCCCAAAAGTTTATTTCAAGGCTGCAAAACTGCACAGAATCAAACCCTTACGGTTCAGGTTTTTAGGGTCATTTGAATCCAACCATATTCTAAAGATTATAGAATCCAAATTCCGAAACATTGCCAGGTTTCATAAGAACAACTACAACAAAAAATAATGAAATATAGTATAATACTCAATACATTTGCCATAAAAATATTGAGAAAGTGCTGACACTTTGCATCAAATGTCTTAACGAACCCAAGGTTCGAATCAAAACCAGTCCATGGAACGAAGATTGGATTGGAGCCTTCATCTCGAATATTTTCTAGAATTTCAGCTTCTTGCAGGGTTTTTAGATCATTGAAACATTTGTTGGCAGGAAAACCACCAGTTGAAACGAAGTCTATTTTGGGCATTTGATAAACATCTACAAAACTTGTTTACCAAATGATTGGAATTATTTGACAAATATTTACACAAATTGAAAACAACGTTAAACGTATATTTCCGCCCAATATAGAACTCACTTTCTCTTCAAAGAAGAAACGGATTTTGAATAAGAAATAATTTCTTTGTTGTGCTCTTTTTTTTTAAACTTTGATGTCGCGAATTTCACCGGCGTCTGGCTATTGACACTAGCACTAACTGAAGCTGTGACCGAGACTGACAGACACCCAGCCGGACGAGAGTGCGAGTAAGTACGTTAAATTATAGAAATCCATTGAATAAACGCCAGAGCAGCAGGCAGAATCGCAGAGGTTGAGCAGAAGTAAGCAGAGAGATACGTAGAAACCGGGCAGTTGGCTGTCAATTGAGTGTGTGATGTGTGTGTGTGTGCGTTGTGAGACGATGTAATGGCCCGGCGTACTATCGCTGGTGTATACACACACCAGTACTATATACGTATATATATATATAAAGGAAATATTTACAATTTAGCAGCTGTAAATGCATCCGATTATCTTTTACCAGTCAAAGATCAGGCGCGGATGGACGCCCCTTTTATTACCCCCCTCACTGCAAACCAATTCCCCAAGCAACAAACGCCCCACAAAACAATAACAATAATAACCTTAATAATTATCATCCAACTAAACGGAATGGCACACCACTCTAAGTAGATGGAACACATTAATCAATGGTTTTGCTTGCGCACTAATTGATTTGTTTGACTTCAATATTTGTGTACAAATTGAGCATATTTGTTGAAACGGTGGGTTGGGTGTGAAAATTATTTGGACACGTATGGGTATGGCAACCAGAATCTTTCATTGTGAGATTCAGATCTGAGAAAGAACTAGAGAATGCTGAAAATTATGATTAAATGCAATTCACAATTGGTTTTAGCCAAAGTTGATAATACGAAAGGAGGATTCCTTTTCGGACTTAGCTGCTGATCTTTGACAACATTTCTCGTTTCTAGACATAGGAAGAGAGAGCCGAGAGGGTAATATACTGCCTGGATATTAGAGGCATCAATCGTACTCAGGGAATCCCAGACAAATACTATTATAGAGAAAGGTTGACACTTTTGGTGTTCGATTGCTTGAAGATAGAATTTGAATAAATTTTGAAGCATAATACTTAGGCTATTCAGAGTAAGCACATCTAACATCCCACATCAAGAGTTAAAATGCCTCATAACCATTTGTATGTGCAATGTTTTCAAAATTTTTGTGTATGTCAATTTGTTAAGTGGGTCAGTGCCTGAGAGGATCATGTTTCAAACATGACAAATTCATATGACTCATGATGCTGAAAGTTAGATGCCAAATGCGCTCAGTGTGAATCGCCTATTACACAATACGACGGCTGAGTCCCTTAAATTCTGATAGAAGGCACTTCTGTAGGCATCACCTCATACTCAGTTTATCAACTGTACCCTAGGTTCACATTCTATGAATACTTTTGTATCAAAACGCGAACCTCGAGTACAGTTAAGAAACTGAGTTTGTGGTGATGCTTACAGAAGTGCCTTTTATCAGAATTTAAGGATCTCATCCCGGGTGTTTTGTCTTACTGTGTTATGCTTTAAAAATTAATTTAGATTCTATCTTCCGGTTCTATTTTCAGTTGCTTTCATGGAATGCAAGAACCAGAAATCCACACAGATTTTCTCTTAACTATGCAAACATCAAGACAGAATGAAATTTAAGCAGAAACTTTCTAAGTCTGTGACACTTTTCGAATAGATCTCAAGTTGGGTTTTATTCTTCTTCATTTGATTCACAGTCGGAAACGATTAAAATCAACTTAGAATTCCGAACCCAAGCTGCAAACTGGTTCTAAACCGAACAACAGAGAACCACTACGGTTTGGGTTTTTGGATCTACCGAACCTTACCTAGAACCTTATCTTCTAAATGGTTAACCCCTAGAACCTGGAACCGAACCGGACTCGCCCTGCTTGGAAAGTGGTCAGTTTTTTTTATACCCTTGCAGAAGGTATATTGAAATTGTCCAGATGTTTGTAACGCATAGAAGGAAGCATTTCCGCCCACATAAAATATATATATTCTTGATCAGCATGACGAGCTGAGTTGATTTAGAATTGTCCGTCCGCCCGTCCTTCTGTTTCTATGCTATTTCTTCCGTCAGTTGGAAGCTATCTTCACCAAACTTAGCACGAAGTCTTTTAATACAAATACGCTGCATTTATGTCAGAACGGGCCAGATCGAATGACTATAGCATATAGCTGTCATAGGAACAATCGGTCGAAAAACTATTTTTTTAATGGAAACGCCCCCAAACTTTGTTTTTCCTAGTTTGCTATGCTTTCCCATGATTTTACTAAATTTGGTCGAAATCTGACATCTATTTGGTACAGCTGTCATAGAACAGTAGAGTCTGAAAAGTAGACTTAGTGGGAAAAACTTTTTTGTTTTCCGCGGAAATGTCCTTAAAATTCGCATTTATTTATTTGAAATGCTTTCACACAATTCTACAAAGTTTTGTCCAAATCGTATGACAATAGCAGTACGAATGATGGGTCGAAAAAAAAGTTCTATTGAGAAACAAGATTTGTTTTCAATGGAATCGACTCCCAATTTCTTAAATGTTCGTTTGTTAGACTTTTGCATGACTCCACTATGTTTGGTCGATTTCGGATATCTATATAGTACAGCTCCCTTATAAAAATAAGGTGCAAAAGTAGGTAATATTAATGTATCTTTAAAATTGTATCCAACGAAGCTGAAAATCATCCAAAGGATATAAAATATGGATATTTTAATGTCAAAAAAAGTATATAAAAATATCCATTTCAAAATGATCCTTTTGGGTCGTTTGTTTTCTGTGTAAAGTAAGAAAGAAGCAACTGTTGAACATTTGCATCAAACTTCCCCCTTTGGAAAAATCCTGCCCATGAGAAGGCTATTCGACCTTTCGTTTCTGCGAAACTTGAAAAAACTTGAGAGGCATATATTTGACAATTGGCGATCCCCTTTTCCCCATTTCTAATGTGTACAGGGTATAAAATAGAAAGTTATGTATCACAGTGTCGGTTTCAACGGTTATAACAACAACAAAGATAGCAGACAGGTTATCTGTATAGCTATTTAAGCAGTCTCACTCAACATTCACTCATCACCAGTTTGTCTTGTCTTCACTTTCATACAAATATGTTATCTTTGAGAATCACCTTTACTAGTTCTAGTTGTAAACTCCATCAATATACCTCAAATTCGAACTTAAAACAGGGTAATTTTCGTGTCTTACCTTACCCATTACCCTCAAGTGGTGTTTACCGCATTGCTGTTTAATAGATTCATTGCCTGATACCAACCACCCTATCTCTTTAATCTGATTCGATACCTTGACATGACGTCAATAACGTCAGAGTTTGACATTTGATTAAAGCTCATGTATCTGTCGAGCTTCCCCTTTATTGTTTTTCTACATCTTGTAACATTTGTCAACAAATTGCAATCAAATTTGAAACCTATAACGAACAATTGACCCATTTGTGCATAATGTTATCGCACTGCCTATGCCAAGAGTGCAACAGCCAACGAGCAAATATAATGCCCGTCCAACGTGAGAAGGAAAAGATGAAGGAGGCGGATATTTTGTGTATATTTTTTTCTTCTTGATAACAATGCTTGAAATTCAATCAGCGCGAATGCATTCGTCGAATTTAACAATTTTGTGCCACATTCATGACGCACTGAAGCTACGCATCTTGGCGTCAATTGCACTGATTGCATTAGCGTAGAGTAACTGAACGGATGGGAATGTTGAGTGGAAGTAGAATGCTTGACATACAACCAGAATAAGTGGTTCTCCTTTCAAGCAAAAGTTAAGTTTATGTGAAGCCAGAGATGACTGGAGGAAGGGGCAGTACTTTATTAATACTTCCGCTCAGTATGGTTTAAGATTTTCCAAATTAAAACAGAATTCAAAATATTAAAAATCAATCAAAAATGTTGTCCTGCTTTCACTGCAAAAGGTTTTGAGATCGAGCTCTTGAGTACTCCAAAATTTGTTCCTGAAGTGAGAACATTGTACTACAAGTGAGAAAACCGTGCATGGCCCTTTTTTAGTAACCACGATTGTGCTTAGCTTGAGTCCAATTTTCTCGAGGGTTTTCCTTAAGTACGAAAATGCTTGATTTAAGGACAAAATTCTTATTTTAAGTGCAATTTTTTGCGGGATTTATTACGTACATACATTTCCGACTATTCTAAAATCATGGTCTTAAGTCCAGCCCAATTAACTCTCAAAATAAGTTCAAAATATTCTTTGTTGAAGTGTTAAATATTGTAAACTCAATCCCAATAAACATTTGAAGCAAAATAAGAGTATAACGAACAAGTACAAAGCTAAAGGTATTCCCAATTTGCCCTTCAAATGAGATCTCTGATTGAATTAAAGAAGGTTCTAAAGATCCAAGGGTCTCAGTAAGAAATCAACCATTACTTCATAGGGAATTGTAAGAACAGTTTCAATTACAAACAAGTCATAAAGTCGGTCAGGCACGATCATAACATACTCTGTACCTTTTAAAGTTTGTATTTTGAGGTGTATAAAGTGCTGCCCATAGCTGTTCCAGCCGGTGCTGCCCATCATAATTGTTTGTTTCACCTATAACTCGACTATCTTTCATCTGATCTTTATCATTTCTTCTGTGGATTGATAAATAACTTTGATTACTAAATATGTGCAGAAGGTACGAATCTTGTATCTATCAAATTGTGGTAGATATGACGTTGTTTTCAAATTGCGGGGGCGGCAGGAGGCGTGGCAGAGATTGAAAATAAACTTGAGACTGCTGCTGGTATAAGAAGCTCTTGTCCCTTACATGTCGAAGCTCTATCTCTTACCATATTCGAGATTTGTTTGTTTATATGGACAGACTGAAGGACATGGCTATAACCAATCAGCTGTTGTTTCTGATCAAGATATGTGCCTCATATCTACAATCTTCGTAAAAATATTATTTATAGAGATTGCATTATAATTAGCAGTGCTATAAAGATTATACAAATTTTGCATACTTATCTGCGTATAATACTCTGTCTGCTAACATAATGTTATCTTGTAAATATTCTGTTACTTTACATAAGTGTAGGCTATTACATATTTGATTCATTGAGTAACGGGTGTGTCAGAGTTGGGCAGGGCCGACTTTAATAGTAGAAGAATGTTTTGTACTTAAGTTGAGTATTTATGCAAACAAAACATACTTGAAATTTGAAGTACAAAGTGATAAGAAATCCATTACGATTGATCTGAAACCCAGCCTGTAGTTCTTTTTTTGAGTGCAGCATTATTTATATACTACCAAGCTAGGAAAGGATCGGATAAACGTTCGGTCGAGCTATAAGCAAATCAAATACTTCAAATGGGCAACACTTTACACCTAAAGGCGCCACATTTAGAAGATAACAATTATAAAGGTACTAACTTTCATTTGCACCTATTTGATGTCTCTTTCAACTGTGCAGTCAATGTCTTGGCAAAAGTGCTTACTCTTCTTACAACCATTTTAATTTCCCAGCTTAAATTTCAATTATTGATTGCATCGGCATTTGGTTCGCCTCCCATGTACGCAAAGCAAATGGTCTTCATCCACATTTCGCTTTATTATACAATATCTGCATTTGTATAATACAAATCCATTTCATTCCTTTCAGCGTTGAGCTCGGCGCATTGCCTGCATGCAAATCGCGACATCAAATCGCGAATATATATATAATATATACATACATACACACGTACACACATACAAATGTGCGATCCAACGCTCCATGTTAACGTTGACAACGGTCGGGAACAGTGGTAAGCATTTTTAGAACAAGCATAAATGGCAATTGGCTTTAACCGGACACGGACAAGGTACTCGTAACCGTGTGTACCCGTGCCAGCAACGTGACCAATTTGAAATTTCCATTCGCAGAAGCCCAACCAAGCCGATGACTTGGCATTGGCTATCAATTTTCAAATGGGGTCTCAGTTGGGGAATTGTTGGCATTGTATTGATTTGCTGCCAACATCCATAAGAGTGTCGCAGCAAGCCATGTGATGATTTGGGTCCTAGGAACTATTTATAAACTATTTTTTTTTATAAGAAACGAAGATATAACCAAAGACACCAATTCAAATTTGGTTGTACTGATTAATGATAGATAATGATATCCCGAAACTACAAATTGCTGTTCTTGGATAAGTTCTAAGTGAAAACTATCCCTGGGTTGGGTTGGGATAGAGTGATCGCTGAGGTTCCGCTTGGGTCAAAAATGTAGTGCAACTTCCGAAAACTTTTCTATCCTTTTCCCTAAATATTCAAGAGAAGAAAAGCCACTTAAGATCTTGATAACACCTTGATGAATCGAACATGAGGAGGAAACTACAAGTCAAGGAACTTTTGCCTTGCCGCAAAAATTCTACAGAAGTATAATTATCAGTTGGATAAGCGCCCCATAACCTGACGTTTTCAGACCTTACTTTTCTAAGGGAGCTATACTATATAGATGTCCGATTTTGAACTATCTGGGTAAAGTCATGGGAAAGCTTAGCAAACTGGGAAATACAAAAGTTGGAGGCGTTTCCATTGAAAACAAAACAAGTTTTTCTCACTAAGACTACTTTTCAGACTCTACTTTTCTATGGGAGCTATACTATATAGATGTCTGATTTCAACCAAACTTGGTACAATCATGGAAAAGCTTAGCAAACTAAGAAATACAAAGTTTGAAGGAGTTTCCAATACAAACAAAAAAGTTTCTCCCACTAAAACTAGTTTTTCGACCGATCTTTCCTATGACAGCTATATGCTATAGTCATCCGATCCGGCCGGCTATAACATATGTGCAGCGTTTTTGTACCAAAAGACTTTGTGCAAAGTTTGTTGAAGATAGCTTTCAAACTGCCGGAGGAGATGGCATAGATACAGGGCGACAAGGCTAAATAAACTCAGCTTATCGAGCAGATCAAGAATCTATATACTTTATGTGGTCGGAGATGCTGCCTTCTAAGCCTTGCAATCATCTGGACAATTGTATAATACCCTCTGCAAGGGTATAAAACGGTTTGTGCCCACCGCTGATTTGAATACATACAAATACCCACGATTTTCAACGAACTTGGCTAACCAGAAATGCAACCATAAAATTCTAATGTCCCCCACTTACCTCTTTACCCTAGTAACACCATCAACACCATCCTCTGACGCCGATAGCTGATCATCGTTAACCATTAGATCATCGTTAAGTAGCAGAACTACCGGCGTTGGCACCATTTCGTCTAAACGGCGATTGTGACCCGGTACCTGGGCCAGCAGACTAATGGCCGCCGAACATGAGTTGATTGATGTGGACATTGAAACGGACGACGCCGTCGATGAGGACGAGGATGAGGCATCTATGGGTGAGGGAAGTGTTGTTTGTGTACCCAGCTTGCCGGCGGAATGTTTGTTGGAGCCAAAACTGCGGCGTATAGACTGCAGACTCTGTCGCAGAAAAGACTCGCGTTTGATGTTGCTCGAGCTGGAACGTTTTGGTGGCAGCGGCATTGCCATTGCCACGGTGGAGTCGGCTACCTCGAAGTGCACCTTGGCCGGCAACGATTGGGGGCGTGGCAGCGAGCCATGGCCATTGGCTGACAAGGTAGTATGTTCAAGTATCTCCTCGTACTCATGATGATGATGGCGCCGCAGTAGCTTTTCATCAAACATGTCTTCCTTGGATTTTTTCTTCGACTTTTTAGCGGGCTTGGACTTTTCTTTCTTCGATTTCTTCAGGCGCACCTTCTTTTTGGCCTCCCCACCTACTCCCTCCTCGCCGAATTGTGCCAGCACCATGGACTCAATATCTGCAAATGGCTCCATATCTGGCGATTGCAGCTGATCCACAGCCGGTGCACTGCCAGTCGACAGTTTGGCTTTGTTGCGCGTCTGACGCCGATAATTGTTCTTCTCAATGAAGCTGTACGACTTGATGAGAAACAAATTGGATTTGTTCTTTTTGGCCTTCAGCTGTTGCAATGCAGAAGCATCCATTTCGGCAGTGTCCAGCTCGGGATCGGCATCTGACTCTGGATCCTGTTTGCTGTTGATCTCCAGGCCGGGTGTATCCATGGTTGGATTTGTTTATGTGGTAAACGAATTCGATGGTCTTCAGCTGAATTTCACTGCACACTGAAATGGGCACGAGACAAATTGGAAGCTATTTTTAAACGCACTGACACGCACCAGGCTGTCGCAGGATGAGTGCGTGAGGGGGGGCAGAGGGAGAGAGAGGAGGCTGCACACAAATAGATCTACCATGTATTTGCACTAGTATGGGTGAACTTTTTAAGCTCTTTGCAAAAGATTAGGCGAGTCAATGTTTTGCCTTGTGTGTGACACGTGTGTGTTAGGTTGTGGGGCATTCTGTATGCAATCAAGTACTAGATGGTAGGACTAGATGGTAGAATATGTCCCTGAAATACTCCCCGGGCCCATTGAGCATACGGTTCGTTACAGCTTTCAACGAAATTCGACACTATACAGGATTTAAGAGTTGAGATTCGGCGAATCCTAGAACAGGTATGGGCTTTGCATAATGTTTTAAGCTTGCCGAAACTTGATAAGTCTGAAAAATAACTTTCCGCGCCAATTTGCCAATTAGTGTTGACAGAATGTAGCCGATCTAAGGAAATGAAGTGCGTTTCGGTTTAAATATCCTCACAGCTCTTTTAAATTTTGAAGAATTCTGTATTGAAATCAGGAATCTAAACCGGCTCTGAACCGAACTGCACCAGCTGGCTAACCGGCTTCCCTTCAGAAAAGCTGAACCGAACCGAAAACCACTATGAAAATCAGTTCGGTTCGGTTCGGTTCGTATCAGTTCATTGACAAGTTTTAAGGCATAAATCGCTTTCCTCTAGCCAATGATACTTATTAATTTGTGAATTTGAATCGTTTCCCTAAGATTATTTTGTTATATTTCGATCGACCCTCAACTTTCTTAGCTGTGCCGGATCGATATAACCTTTAATTGTGACTTGACACAAATTTTACAACTTGTAATCCTGTAAGAGGGGTTTTACATTATGGAGCAAGCTTTTTAAAAGCTCATGCTTGTAGGTAAAGCTTTGCCCTCTACACCTCTTTCCTGCAAGCTTGAGCTTTTCGAAAAACTTCAGGCAGTTTGCTTCACGGTGTAAATCCAGTCTAAGACTTCTACAACCCACCCAACATTTGGCAGATCATTTTAACAAAAATCAGCTTGATGCGTCTTTTTCGAGCTCCCTTGATGATTAAAAGGGGATAAGTATCATGGGCGATTAAAAGAAGACTCCAAAAAGAGTCGAACTTAAGCTCAAAGTGTGATTTATTGAAATACTCCTGAAAAAGACTTAAAAATAACTCCAAAATGAGTCAAAACTGTTCAGAAGAACGAGTTAAAATCGGCTACTCAAGTTGAGTCTCGGCCATGGTACCATTTTCTCCCGACAAAAGTATAATATCTGATCAGCAAAAGAGCGCATTTATGACTGTTTTAATCAGACCGAGGACTCGAAAAAGACTCGAATGTGATCAAATGTTTGATAAAATGTTTGCTGGGAATTAGTCGCCTATCTCTTAATATACCTGAAGACAGATCTGCAATCTTTGTCGTCCTCTATTGTACAATATTGCCAACTTTCTGTGGCACCTCGTTACCTTAATTCAATCTCAGCCAGGAAATTTGTTTCTCATGTAATATGATAAATAAATAGGGTGTGTTCTAGCCAACATTCTCTGATTTCTAAGGGCATTCCTTTAGAAACTTATAGACGAATCCTGCAAATTCCGACATTTTAAAGATATTCAGGTGGCTTAAAGGAATTCCATTGCCAAAATGTGCGTATAGGTCACATTACTCACTGGACTTGCATGCACTTCACTCTTGATGTCAAGATAATCCTTTAAACCTTAACAGCTTGAAGTGTAAGGCTATGACCTTTTACACATCACTTACATGCTTGATAATGTGGCATTTCAGCGTCTTTATTGAAGTAACTGATCTTGGGATAGTTCTTGACCATCAGCTTAAATTTACCTGACATGTGTAACTGCTACTGTTAATAAGGCCAGAAGTGTTCTTGAGTTTATTAAGCGGTGGTCTATGAAACTTTTCTAAGATCTATGGAATTTTGTCTTGTCCGTTCTATTCTAGAGTATGGATCATGTAATGTCGTCTCCGCAATATTCCATCCATCAAAATAGAATTGAATCTGTGCAAAAGTAATTCTTATGGTTTGCTCTTCGTGGCTGGAAACTGGAATCCTAAATTCCGTTTACCAACTTACTCTAGTAGACTACTTTTAATTAATCTCCCCTCTTTACTTAACCGTAGAGTTATGCTTGGTGTTATCTTCATACATAGACTAATTAATGGGGAAATCAGAGACTCAACAGAGTTGGTGTGCCAAATGAGTCTCAATGTTCCTAGTAGATTGTTCCCTTTTCTCTGAATCAGTAGTACTACTAACTATGCTTTGCATGATCCGTTTAGAGTGCTCTGTGCTGATTTCAATAAACTCTTCCGCTTAATCAATTGGGAACTTTGTCTTCCTGCTTTAAAATCTTCTATTTTAACGTATTAAGCCCGTAGTTAACATTATTTTTATCATTTTCCTTCCGGTTTTCGTGCCTCTCGGTCGGTCAGGCGGTAGGTCAGCTGCTATTTTGCCAGCGGTTCGTGCATCACAAGCTTTGGCTTGGTGTCGCATGGGCCACTTGAACGTACTGCGCATTGTACGTCAATGTCCATCAAGAACCACGGAACCGTACCGAAACCGCGGTTCAGTTAGCTACAAATACCATGTAGTGAACCGAACCGGCGGTTTGGAAAATGTGTGAACCACTGAACCGAACCAGTACTTATTTTCGAGTGGCTTGTTGGAGAGTGAGGTTGGGCCCATACGATGGATGTCATGTTCAATTCGTATAGCCAACTAGAGTATACATACATCCGATTTAGGCCCGATTTCTCACCGGTCAGATTTGTTCGTCAAGATGACAAGCGGTTAAGTCATTTGCTTTTCTCAGCAGCAGTTTCGCCTGATATCGATAAATGCCTATCGCTGCTTCAGTGTGACCGTACTGTTTGACTAAACGAACGAGTACACCAGCTGATTCGGTTTGGTTTGTTTGTATTTTAATGCGATTGGTTGTTGCTGGTCATTGTTTTGCGTAAAACTTGACTAAAATTCGATGTTCAGCCTCATCGAATTGCATTTCCATTGCGTGGAGTTAAAAATTCGATTATTCATAAACATTTTGTGTGCGGTCAGCTGTTTGCTTATCGATAAAAATATGATAATTTCATCGGGGCTGAGCTCGCGGTTAAAGTTGACCGGTGGATGAGCAGCGTTTAAGTTTGTTCCTCCGGTAACGCCACATAGATTATGAGACACTCAAATTCGATTAAACTGCCTGTCAAGTTGACCAACCGGACATTGAGAAATTGGGCCTTAAGGGTTTCATTCCGAGGCAGCATCCCACTCGACTGTATTATAAACCATCCAATTCTCATTAATTGAAATTCCTTCAAATCAACTGGATTTGGTTGTCATCAGCCTCCTCCAATGGTCGGCTAAAAACTCTCTCAAGGCATAGTTCAAGCATTGCTGTCTTTCATTTTGGAGGGTAAACGACTAGACTAGAACAACAACAACAGCAGCAAACAAATCCGACGAATGGCTGCATCATTCTCTCTCCACATTCTCTTGATAAACACTTTAAAAGGTTTCTGTTTCGTGATGTCAAGATACATATTTACCCGATGGGACTTTCATATTAAAAAATTGCTTGGGGAGTTTTACTGGAAGGCACCTCTGGGCATTAATTAGTACCAAAAATACATTTTATGGAAATACCGGAGAACACACAGTTCTAGGCAAACACGTTTGTGTGTGTGTGGGTACAAATGTGAGAGCGTACGCATGTAATTGCAGATGGGGCAACTTAAATCCGGGAGGTGCTGCTGCTGGGAAGCTTTGTAAAAAAAAGCTCCAAATTTTGGCCAACAGCTGATTGATGGGCTAACAGCAGCGTCTCCCTCTTCCACTCTCTTCCACTCTCTTTCTCCCTCTCTGTCTCCGCCACGCTCAGCTGTTTTTGGTTTGGGCCAACGGACGGCCGCCGACGACTCACTTCGCATTGGCTTTTACCGCGTGTAGTTGCTGCTGCTGCTGCTGTTGTTGTTGGCGGCGGCGAAGTTCAATTCTTTTTTGCATTTATTTTTGGCCACGACACACAGCAACAACAACAACAATTAACGATGAAACCGCCAACAATTTCCGTCACTTTTGCTTTATGACGATGGCGTCACTTGGCGCAAAATGTTTGCCCCGATCGCCGTTACTTTCTTTCGCGTTGCCCGGTTTAATGCTCACAAACTATAAACATTCACACGCACACACTAATCGCTTTTATTTGTTGATCAATTTTTTTTTTGTGTGCCAGCGCCAGATTGCAAAAAGCAACAACAACAAAATACACGAAATAAAACACAGCACATACGAAACAAACAAAAAAAAATTAGTTAACTAAATGTGTGGAAATCCAAAAAGCGCTCTGCCGTCTGCGTTGTCGTTCGCTTTCGCACTGAATTTGAAATTGAAGCGTTGTGGCCGGCAGACCCCAACAGCAGCAGCACCAGCAACAGCAGCAGCAGCGGCGGCAGCAGCAACAACACCAACAACAACAACATCTGAGAATTGTGTGTACTTCTTCTTCAATAGGAGGCAGCGGTGGGGGCGAGGGCGCTACAACTATATGGCCGATGTTATCGTCTACTCTGCCTGTGGGCTGTTTGTTATTGTTGTTAAGAAATTGAACAATGAAACGACAGCAGCTTATGGGGCTCTATCTACTGCCCCCTTTGAGATAGGGGTGTGAGTCCATCCTTCAAATTTTAAATTTCAAACTTGTTTACACACCGCCAGGGGAAAGGAAAAGTGGTACAAGTCCATAGCAAAGAATTCTGAAGCCCTCATTTCTGATCCAAGGCAATGCCTAAAGAACAACATCCCAGATGGGCAAGTACTGTTTCCGTAGTCTCAAAGGTCGAACATTTCTGTGCTTAAATTGTCAGTAATGCCATCTTTTCACAACATTCGAGGCCCGTCCTAAGGAATAACTTCGAAACCTTTCCTAAAAGCTGACTAAAAAACTTAATAGTGTAGTTTCGCAGAAGCTTCTTCTCAAGCAGCTTTTGCTTATATCTGACATTAAATCACTTTACCCTCTCGTTTCCATTGTATTTCCACCAGATCATAGCGCTTCGATGTGCTTTGGAAAGTAAAAGATCGATACTTTTTCAAAATCTTGAGAGTCTGGCATAAATAGAAAAGAGTTACTCCTGACTGACTGACTGATTCACTGACCATCAAGTGATAGAGAGCGGAAATTTAGTCAAAAGATTCCATTTGTTCTGAGAGTGCGCTCTAAGACGAGGCTTTGGAATATTCCAAAAACAAAGATTTTGAATGAAAAAATTTGTATTTTTATTTAATTGACTTGAAACACGAAAAGTAGGCGAAATTATTGGATTTGTATTCCTCTTGTACATCCGTTTTACCTGAAACTCGGTTTGTAAGTACAGTTTTCGAATTGAAATGAAAGTCAACTTTCCAATGTCCAAAAAAAAGCTTCTAGGGTGTGAAAACTCCCGGAAAATTCTACAGGCAAGCAAGTATTTTGCTTTTAACTTGAAACTCGGTTTTTATACCCTTGCAAATGGTATTATTATTTTGCCCAGAAGTTTGCAACGCATAGAAATATTCATTTCCGACCCCATAAACCATATATATTTTTGATCAGGGTGACGAGCTGAGTCGATTGAGCTTTGTCCGTCCGTCTGTCCGTCTGTCTGTCTGTTTCTACGCGAACTAGTCTCTCAGTTTTAAAGCTATCGAGCTGAAATTTTGCACAGAGTCTTCTTTTTGCTGCACACTACTAATATGTAGGAACCGACCGGATCGGATGACTCTATCTCATATCTCCCATAGAAACAATCGGTCGGAAAACTAGTTTTAGCGAGAAAAACTTTTTTCTTTTCAAAGGAAACGTCTCCAAACTTTGTAATCGTAGGTTTTCTATGTTTTTTTATATTTCTACCAAGTTTTATTCAAATCGGACAACTATATGGTATAGCTGCCATACAAAAGATAAGTCTAAAATAAAAACCACCACTAGGTTGTGAAAACACCCAGAAAAGTCAGCTAGAAAAAGTCCCCTTCTCATCTCAAGAACTAAAAACATTGATTCTTAAGTATTCGAACCATATTTTGGAGCCGATGTACATATGTAAGCGGCTGAAAATTTCAAAAATATTTTCCAGTTCGGAAAACCACATCAAATCTCATGGCTTCAAACTTACTTCAAAACTGACTCCAAAAGCTAGTGAAGGTGAACGGGTGTGTAAGTTTCTTGAAGAAATAACTTTTTCATAAGTTGTCCCGAGGAGGGATCGAACTCTCGACCTCCCCCCGCACAGCAGGTACACACAAAGGCAAAGGATTTTTGACATTTAGTTTATTTTGTCTTTGGCATTTCTAGTTGCGGGAACAGTAACGAATAAGTGCTTGGATTAAAGTTATATATGTAAGACCAAATGCAGTTCTAGTATTATAGTTGAAGACTGTTGAAGTTTTTCATTGAATTACGTTCAATTTAACATCGAGGTCAACAAGACAGCCGCCCAGCTCCTACCGGATATGAGCATGATATGCCTTTTGCGTCATGTAAGCTAAAAACAAGGGGAATTACCCACAATAATGCCACGAGCTGTTGGAGATACATTCTCACATGTGAAATCTCTAGGCTCACTCTTAACATTAAAATAGCTTTAGCACTTCTTCTTGACTCCAAGTATTTTTGATGTGAAAAGTACTCGAAGATGGAATATTCTTGGATCCAGGCAGATAGAATACTGAATACTGAAATCAAGCTGGAATTTTTGAGAATAAAATTCTGTGAGAATAAGTCTTCTTGGTAGTAAGCATGAAATGTCTCGATTTGATGAAGATGAAAGTTTCTAGCATCTAAGCGATTTACAATTCTAGCTCAGCACTTCCTTCTTAACATTTCAGCAGTTTTTGAAATAGAGATTAGTTTGCTACTCAAATGTGTGCTACTTTGACACTGCCTTTACTGTGTAAAAGTCAAATTGACCTAATTTTGGTCCAAGTAAAGAAGCCTCACCGCTTCTACCATCTCAACCTAACCTAATCCATGTCCTATGCCATTTTCATGGAAATGACATTGAATAATACATATACATATTTGTATATTCCTGTTTCAATAATATCAGACATTGGCAAGAGTGGGGTGAGTTCGTTAAGGATGGTCTATTGAATTTGTGGTGTTGCCACTGGTTTTTCGAGCATTACAGCTTTAAAAACTCTCCCATTTGACTGGCTCTCTTGTAGAGGCCAGGTAATCGTAAATGGAAAGTAAAAACCAAAACGGTAGTCGAGTAAAAGGAAAAACTAAAATTTATGCTGGGCAGCACCTGCTGAAACAGCAATGGGCAGCACTTAACACTATGTGTGGAATACAATTTGAAATTTGGAAGACACAGAGTATGTTTTAGTTGGGCTAGACTTAAAATGGCTAGATAAGCATCTAAATGGATCAACTTAAGTGGTCTTGCTGATCTAGTAGATATACGTAAACATGGTTTTAAATATCTGCCACTCATTTGCCAGCTGGACTGTAGACTTCCAGTTCTACCAATCAGCCATTTGTACGTTTGTCTGCAGCCGCTCATTTGTCATGGGGCTTACCGGGACTCAACTATACATTCATATATACAAAATGCATTATTATGAATTAGACGGCTAAGTACGAGTATATCAGAATTTGGCCTATCTGCTGAGAGGTAGAGCCCAACACCTGCGCACATTAGTCACGGCATGAGAAGTGGAAATCTGATAAATACATAGATATGAATGTATGGCCAGCTGGGGCTGAAGTGCTGTCTATGCTGACGGCTATTGAAGATGTTATGCAAGGAATCGATTGGGTGGGGGAGGGTTACCCATTTGCACAGGAAATCTTTAACAGAGAACCGAGGTCAATATTGCCTAAAAAACCCCAGGCATATTATTTCACATCTCGAACTTTGAGCTTGAACTTGCCAGCTGCGTAGTGACATTGCCATCAGCCAACCCGGCCCCATTTAGTAAAGCACTTACCAGGCAACATCATATCGAGCACTTATCAATAGTTTTTTATCAAAAGTACAATAATATGGTACAAGTACAA
Organism: Lordiphosa fenestrarum; assembly: GCA_035044985.1. Classification (NCBI taxonomy): domain Eukaryota; kingdom Metazoa; phylum Arthropoda; class Insecta; order Diptera; family Drosophilidae; genus Lordiphosa; species Lordiphosa fenestrarum. Next base: position 1,769,151 of record JAWNNO010004426.1, read on the forward strand.
CTAATGGGCGGGTGGCTGGTTGGTAAGTGGTGATAGCAGCAACCACGAGCCACATATTTTATAATAATAATAATAATACACAGAAAATAATATACAATATGATTGGCTGTGCCTGGTTTTTGGTGTCATTATTTTTGCAGAATTGCAAAAAGAAAGCTGACTACAGCTTTTGCGGTCAATCGCATTGGCATGGCTAAGAGTTACACAAAAACACGAAAAACCCCAGAGGGCCATGTCTAGTTTGGCTGTGCCGTTGCGTTGGCACTTACATATGTATGTAGAGGGCAGGCAAGTAATAGATGGCTGGGCCAAATACAGATAGTTTGTTGATATTCTTTGAGATCAAAATGCACAAATTAATATGCTTAGCTTACACCAAAAACCAAAAATTTGCATGAAAAACCTAAAAATGTAAGAAATATTTCCTAAAAAACATTTTTGACCTTTATGTCTGAAACTTAGCTGAAACAAGAAAGAAAATCGGTCAAGCCCGACTATAACATACTCTGTACCAACGAAATTATACGCTCAGCATAAATATTGATGCTGCAGTAGCAGCTGAAAGCAGCGCTGCTACTGCGCTGCAGCAGCGAACAGTCTTTTGTTCATAACTCGACAACCGTTCATCCGATCTTCACCATTCCCTTTGCGGATCGATAAGTTATCCTTACTACTTAATATGTCTAGAAAGAATGAACCATTTATCTTTATAACTGTGGAAGAAATTACGTTTTTTTTAAATTGCGGGGGCGGGAGAGGGCCAAAATTGAAAATAAACTTGATCTGTACAGATCTTGATCTTGATCTGTACGGTACAGAGTATACAAATTACCTGAAATTCTTTGAACATGAAAAAATTACTCCTTACAATTTTTTTGCGATTTTTACCTCTCTCTTGGCTTCGAACTCGGGAGAACCCTGGTTACTGCGCACACGCAGTCGACATCTCAATGCAGACGACTATCAACGTCACACGTGACAGTACGACAAAACACAGTAAAGAATCCAGCCCGGAGAGAAATGGCAGTACGTAAATCAATTAAGCACACAGAAAGCAAAAGGCTAAATGATGTAGATGACAAGACTGTTGCTTGAACCGATCGTTTCTATGGAAGCTATGAGATAAGAAAGAAGACTCTGTGCAAAATTTCAGCTCGATAGCTTCAAAACTGAAAGACTAGTTTGCGTAGAAACAGATAGACAGACGGACAAAGCTCAATCGACTCAGATCGTCACCCTGATGAAGAATATATATAGTTTATGGGGTCGGAAATGAATATTTCTATGAGTTGCAAACTTCTGGGCAAAATTATAATACCCTTTGCAAGTGTATAAAAATCATGTCTCTCTGTGTTAGAACGGTTTCACGACTTCGGCTTGGTTTAAACTTTCTTTCGGATGGGATGGGATGGGAAGAGATCATTAACATTGATGTTAGATTTTCAACATTAATGTAAACTTTTTACAATGCTGATCCCAAATGTAGAAAAGCCAAGAAGTATGCCACGTTTGTGAATTAGATGACAAAAGCTTATTTTCTTATAGATACTCTTTCAGAGCTTTGATACTACGTTTATACACACAAAATATATAATGTTTGATGCCCTTTAAAGTATGCTATGTTATAAGAAAATCATAATTTTAGGCAAGTATACATTTTATATTTGTCCTAACTCAACATATTGTTAAGTTCCCAACAATCTGAGTGATTATGCAGTGTCGAATATCTATGACAGACTTGCAATGACTTCATCTTAATACATAATGCCTTAAGGAAATAAAGTTTGCATACTTTGAAGGGCATTAATCACGAATAATTTGGTGTGTATAAACATAGTAATAGATTAATCATAATGTGAGTTTACAATATGAGATCGATATCTTAAAAATTGTGTGAGCTATTCAATCTTTTTTTTCATAGCGCTGACATTAAAATATAATGATATGTGACTATCATTTTCACTCCGACACCCCTCTCTCCCCCCCGCCAGCTATTGACCCCATTTTGCCTGAATCAATTCTGGCCGCAAGATGTGAGAAGTCAAGAAGAAAACGAAACACTTTTGTTATTGTCGCCGTCGTGACTGATAGCACGATCCGGCTTGCTGTGGAAGATGCGAAATGCTTTTGCTCTTCACGATGAATGCGTAAATGTGTACAGATTATGTATGGTTGCCGGGGGCGGATGGAAAGGGGGGGGGGGGGGCCGACAATACATATTATTGTTGTACATACATATACACACATATAGGTATGTCTAAGAGTGGGGTACATAATTTAGTTTTGATGCTTATAAAATGTCCGAATATTTGGCTGCGCATTAAAAAATAATCTGTCACAACAAACTGGGTGGTCCAGCAAGAGTTGACAACTAGATGTTGGTTTGTTGGAAAGGGGAGCTCAACAAATCTTGCATTGCATATACATAAGGTCATTACTTACTTTCAGTGGAAGTCTTTCATAGATCTTTTGTATTGACAGAGGTTAAATAATCACAAAAGTTGTATTTAAATTGTATGTGAAGGCGGAAATCTCTAGAGGCTTTCGTTAAAACGCGGGTATTTTGAATTTAAGCTGCTGCATTTATGTGTGAATTGATACCAGATCCAGTGGTGTGGGCAGTGCGGAAAGGGGGGTTTTTGGGGGTTTGGTGCGCTTTAAGCGAAAAAATGCGAAATGAAAAATTCACTTGCTATCCTATCCTTCGTCAGTTTGAAAGCTATCCTTACCAAACTTTGCACGAAATATTTAAGTACAAATACGCTGCACATTTGTCGGAACTGGCCGGATCTGATGACTATAGCATATAGCTGTCATAGGAACGATCGGTCCAAAAACTAGTTTTAGTGAAAAAAACTTGTTTCTTTTCAATGGAAACGACTCCAAACTTTGTATTTCTTAGTTTGATAAGCTTCTCTATGATTATACCAAGTTCGGTTCAAATCGGACATTTATATAGTATAGTAGTCATACAAAAGTAGAGTCAGAAAAGTATTCTAAGTGAGAAAAACTTTTTCGTCTTTAAGGAAATGTCCTTTAAACTGATATTTATTTATTTGATAAGTTTTTACACAATTCTACGAAGTTTTGTCAGAATCGGATGACTATAGCGTATAACTGCAGTACGAATGATCGGTCGAAAAAGAAGTTCTATTGGGAAAAAGTTTTTCGTTTTCACTGAAAACAACTCCCAACTTTGTACTTCTTAGTTTGCTATGCTTTCCCATGATTTCACTAAGTTTGGTCGAAATCGGACATCTATATAGTATAGCTGACATAAGTAAGCTCCGAAAAGTAGTCTTAGTTAGAAAAACGTGCTGCCAGGGTATTCAAAACCTAGCCGAAGTTAACTTTCCTCTATTTTTTTTAAACCAAATCCGAAAGCTGCTAAAAAATTACTCTTTAGTTTGAAACTTTACTGAAACGTAGCGATAAAATCAAAATTTGCTTATACTGTAACTAGATTGTGTTACTAATGTTTCAGTTTTGCTTATATCTTCTGACTAGAGATGGGCACGTGTCGCATATTTTCAACACGACACGGCTCTAACACGAATGGTATTTGTATATTTCTGAACACAACTCGATACGCACGACTTTATATCTTTAGCCTGTTTTTCGCCTCCATGTTCATGTTCCAAGTTCATGTGTTAGTTGGAATAGTCTTTCAAAATGTCATCCAGACAACATTTTGTTTCTCTGGACTTAAAACCATTCTATATAATGAAGATCGGATATGTAAGGGAAATCCAGCAATTTCGGTGTGCAATGTCTTTTTATAGTTTGTTGTATGTTTATACATGTATAAATATGGATGTCGATGTTTCATCTTTGGAGTTAAGAAAACCCGGCTTATATCGCCTCTTGTCACTAAAAACTGACCCACACATGCATGCACGAAAATACGATCACATCGTGCCAAGTCGTGCGTGTCTGTGACACGAAGAAAAACACGACATGCGCCCAACTCTACTTCTGACGTTTAAATTGGATTTGAAGTAAGTACCTGTAGCAGGCTTAGCTGTCCGACTAGGCGAAACCGAAAAGCAACCAGGTGTTCGTGCGTTTTATTTCTTCCCTCTCTCATTCTCTCCTATGTTTGTGGCGAAGTTAAAATAACAACAAGTTTGCATGAGTGGTTGTCGACGGTGATGTTTAAATAACTTCATAATGCTGGAAAAACGTGATTAACTTCATATATATATATAGGTTTCTGCACCGCCATAAGCAAGCTATGGGCATCTCTAACTAAGTAAACAGAAGGCACCCCAAAGTTCCCAAATAACAAAGTTTTTGAGTAAATTTGAAAATTTCCAAAAATATCTTGAGATATCCATAGTCAATACATATACGTTTCCATTACCCGCGTGCAATTCATGAGTCTTAAGCGCTAAGCGTTTTTCAATACATCCTTGAATCTAATGCACTCACCTGGAATGTTTCCGTTTGGCATTTTCATGGTCACTTAACGCACCAGTTGTGACCAGTTGGGTTAGTCTGAAAGTGAACAGATTAGAATGCCATCAGGGTATGCATATAGTCAAATGTCAGGCAATATTCATAATTCCCCAACAATTACACAACGCACATCAGCTCCACCCACCCACCTTGATTTTGTATTCGCACACAGGTTTTTGCCAAATTTTCGCAATAGTTTTACATGCTGCTGGGTCTGATAGAAGTTCTCCAAACACTTTTTGCACTTTTTGTGAATTTTCGTGGATTTGTTGGAAGCACGTTTTGTGTTGAATGGCGGCGACTGTTTCGCGTGCCCAACTCTTGCAACAATAATTAGAAAACAAATATTTGTTGTTTGAGGACACGGGTAGCTCGTAAACGATACACGTCTGCTCTGCGTTTGCCACTGCCTGATTATGACATTTTCCATTTCATTCTCAGCGTCTGTGTCGCCGGTGTACTCGGCGATACTTATGCAGCAGCAGCAGCAGCAGCAGCAAAAGCAGAGCGATGAGCGCTGCCAGGTGGAGGTAGGGTGTTTTGGGTTGTTCTGGCTGGGCTGGGCTGGGCTGGGCTGGTCCGGTCTGGTCTGGTTTGAGTTGCAAGCAACCCCCAAATTGTGGCATAATACAGAGAGCGAAGCTCTCGTATGCAGATGGAATGAGTGTGTGTGTGTGTGTGTGTGCTTACTTTCCTCTGTCAAGTTATGTCAGAACCTCAATGCAGCGGTGGCAAATTAAGAACAGAAAGGGGCGCAAATCTCGCCATTGTGAACAGTTTAGTCGAATTGTGTATATTCTTCTGTAAACTTAAGTTGGGCTAGACATGTGCACATTCATCACATTTTTCGGCTGAAATCCCAATTAGGCAAGTTTTTTAAGAGTTTGAAAGTTTTACTTAAGAGCAAATTTCAAGAAATTCGAGGAGGCTCATTTATCTACGCTCAAAAAAAGAGAAACCTAGTAAAACCTTAACCATTATGGCGAATCGAATTCCACTTTCCAGGCATCTTTTTACCTAAAAGATACATTTAATATCAGTTTTCTTTCAGGAAATAAATATAAGGTCACTTTTCCTAAGCGTTTGAAAGGACAGTTGAATCAGTGTTAGCTTAAGCTTTCAGCTGAAAAGAAGCCGCCTGGCTCAGATGGTAGAACTTTGTCTTGTCTCATTATGACATTACGAACGTTAAGGAAAAGTGACCTTATATTTACAGATAAAATGACTGGGTTCTGTACGGTAACTTGCTCGTTAAGACATCATGTCATTAGTGTTTAGTTGCCGAAGGACCCGAGCTCGAATCCCACTTAAGGTAAGCTTAATTGAAAAAGAAAACGATTTTAAGAGATTTTCAGAAAACACACAAAGTATTTGCTTCCTTGGGTTATAAAAATCCTTTGTGGGGGGATAAAAAGTTTGAAATTTTTGATGAATTTTCGACCTTACAAAATTCCTAACTTTTAGGTAGAGTTTTTCTCATACCAAGGCTAAAACTACCTTAAAGATAAGTTCATCAGCAACCTTAAGGTAGGGTTAAGCTGTCTTTGGCGCCATATTTAGGCCAAATTACTATAAATTTAAGGTTATTTTCGGGTTCTTAGGGCAATTTATTTCATTTGGCATGGACAACAACCTTATCAAAGACAGTTTTTCAGCAATTCAGTTTCTATCGACAACCAAAATTAAACCACCCCTAAATGCTGCGACTGTTAAACCGACCCATCACACTAACTGACCCACCAAAAAGAAAAGAGAAAGCAGCTTGTCGCACAGAGAGCGTGCGCTCTACCCACCATACCGACCCTGACAGTATATGGCGGTGGTGCTCCGAGGCCAAAGCTCTTTGCCGAGCTATTTTGCACATTCATCTCTTGGCGACCATAGCTGCATGCTGTTTGTTTGCCGGCACGCTCTCAAATGTACACAAAGAGAGCAACAACAGCAGCAGCAGCAGCAACGACAACAGCGACAGCAGCAACACTGCGCATGCACACACACCCCCTGCCAGCCAGCACGTATGATTGTACTTTTGGGTGCTCTCTTTGCGCCCCCCCCTCCCATTTGGCCAGAGGTAAGCATCAAATTCTTTAGCCGGCTGGCATTTGCAGCTAATCATTGTTTACTTACTACAGCAACAGCCAACGAAAATGAAAATGAAATCAAACAACAGCCAAGGCGATAAATTAATTGGCAACCGGCTACCGTCACGCTTAGTGCCAAAATTGGCACAGTACATAAGAAAAAAAAACATAAACAAAATATACAAAAACAATAGAAACACCAAAGTACAAAATCCAAAAGGGTTCCACCTTGACCATCAACTCAACGAAGCAGCGCGAAACAATCTGCCTTGACCAAATTTTACAACATATTTTCGAAAACTATAGACAAATGCAGAAACTAGACCAACAAAAACCCAAAATTTTCAAGAATTAACTTGCAGAAATTACCTATTCTTGGCCGTCGCACAGTGGTTCGGTATTGGTTTTTGGTTGAAAGGTTAAACCTCTTTTTAGTTTGATCGTCAGTTTGAATACACTAAGGGCCGAAGGTAAGACCTTCTACATAGAGCTATCTGTCACATAAACTTACAATTAACAGAGTTAAATCTTGTTTATCTGACACATAGGTGCTATTTGGAAGATGAGAAAACGACCCTAAATGGGATAGCCCAACATCCCCCAAATTTGTTCATAATATTAATGTTGCTCTAGGGCAATTGCTGGTACCAAAATGCCCATAGTACGCATACTAAGACTTAATGGTTATTTTATAACTGTTTTCTTTACCCTTGCAAATGTTATAAAGATGTTACCCGTGCCAAAATCGACATGTCCGTCTGAAAATGTTCAATAACTCCTACAAACTTCAAGATATTGAGCTCATATATGTGCCCAAAATCTATTATTTGAGAAATTTGCTTGAAGATCGAATAATAACTGTTAGTTTTATAATGGTTTTAATAAATGTTGCATACTTTTCAGAGCAGCATGTGCCACTAATGCTCTGTTAACTAACATAGAAAAACTCTATTAAACATTTTATCCATTGATGAACTCTGCTCTCGCTTCGCAAGCACGAAGTGTTCTTAAAATTTAAAAATCGGTCTAAAAAATAAGTTCTTTAAAGATGCCTGTCATTATCGGTATAAGAAAAACGAACTTACCTTGCCATTGAGAATGAAAATACATGCTTTTTATATAAATTTAGAAGGTGATTTTATCTGAGTGTGAGCATTCTTATAGGTTGCTTGGCAAGTAACACTCACCAAATCCACTCAAATAATGTTGGCAAACTCTTGACTTTCAGGCCTGTTCCCATTTCCAAGTGAAATGAAAAAGTAAAACGATTGCACTTTTGCTAAGTTTTGTTTCCGAATGAAATAGATACCGATATTCGAATCAATACTGAGCATGCGCTGATACGGAATTGCGAATAGATCGATTTCAATTTGATTATTTGGGCTTCGTCTGTATGCAATTCCCACAAAAGATACAAAGAATCACCGATACCGTAAAAATTTTCATTTACTTTTCATTCAAAACTTTTGAAACCGAATAAATTGATGGTTTTTCGGAAACGGGAGCAGGCCTGTATATGAATCCTTGTAATTTACCAGGTGGCACACAATTTCAGGCATTATATTTAGATATTAAGGTCAAACAATTTGCAAAAATTCACGATCCTCAGATAGGGGATACCTATCTTTTCACCCCCCTAAAATGTACGATTCATACACAGAAAAAAATAATGATATGATCTAGCGCTTCATATTATATTTTCTTATATCAATAAAAATCCCGATATACTACACTTGAAAATGTCCTGTTTGAAAATATCAAATATATATTTTCGAGCATATAAAATCAAAATTTTAAGCTCAAATTGATATTTTTAATGTCATAGAAAAAATTAGAAAAATATTGAAAATGGCAGGTTACTCTACTCTATACAACTGGCCCTTCACTCTGCTTTTTGGCTAAGAATTATAAATAGTTTTACCTCTAATTGACTCAGGACATTTTGCACTTGACACGAATGTACATTAACTTAACCTTACCATCGGAAATACTTAAATATTTCGTCACATTGAAGATTCGAAATGAAACTGTATTTGTCTGTTTTCATTTTCACATTTTCTATACGTTCCTTTCTTTATATGGTCAAAATGAAATTATTGTGCCTGAGATTACTAAGGAGGTAGGCTTAGTGAGTGAATATTTTGAATTAAAAAGAGTCAAATTCACTCATAATCTGTTCTTATAGGCGAGGAAAGTGATTACAACTGAGCTGCAAAGAGCTTACAGCATTGAAGAATATCAGGGATGCAAACCGATCAGGAAGAACCACCGGCTCGGTTCATAACATGACTAAACTAAACAGCGGTTTCGGTTTTTCTCAGTGTCTCAGTCTTTATTTATTATACATGTAATGAAGGCGGCCTGCTTCCCTTCTTGCAGAAAAACCCGACCTTCCATTTAGTCTGCTCTAAAAAGTATTTTCAATATATTGTCACTTTCGAAAGTAAGGCCGTCCGACAATGTTTAAAAACTCAAATATGTTCAGGATCGCTCGTTGCGATAAACCCCTAAATATGCTCGGAAAGTCATAAAATCAAATTCAAAATTATGTCAGAAACTTCTATCTGTTCTTGGATTGTCCCAAATTCCAAATTTCGTTAGTCTAACATTCAGAAATTTCTCTAAATCTGTTCTAAATGTAAATTATTTTACTTTTGAAGATGCAAACGCTTAAAAAACCATTTATCTAGGTGTACTATAATGTATATACATGTATAATAAGTGTGAGTTTGAGCGCATTAGAGCTCTGCATTAGTTTTGGTTTTTAGAGGTATGAAACCCCAGGTTTTTGTTCGAACCAACTAGCTAAGCCATCAAATATGGAACATTTCGTCAGAGCAAGCTACTTCAATACAAATATTATTTTAAAATGTTGTTGAAGCTCTCCAAAAGTGTCTTTTCCTCTAACATTTGCAACATACATTCGAAATAAAACATAAACTGCACAAATTTTATTGGCAGCATGAGATGCATTTTTGCCTTTATCGTAGTAGTACTGTAAAATATGCCGTATTTTCTCTTTATTTTGCTCCATGTTTGCGACGCTATAACTCACGAACGACTAAAAACAAACAACAATAAATCAAACACGTGTTAGCGCGTGAAAAGAGCTTTCCAAAAAGCTCTAGCATGAACCGATGCGACGAATACAACTAGAACTACGCGCTTACAAAGACAAGCTTGCGGAAATACCGCAAGACTTTTTTGACAACCTTATATAATGGTTTGGTTCATAACCGATTTGCATTCTCCAGGAATAAAGTATTTAAATCTCTTCAATGAAATAGTTGGCTATTGAATATTCACACTTCGATCAAGATATTTGCTCTTCGACTAAGACTAATGTACTTTTGATTTGAAAATTCTTGAAAATAAAGCAAAATTTGTTTTTTATGTCGGTTTCTATTGCGATGCTTCGGTATCGAGTAAGCTCATTTTAAGGAACTGCGGACGGCAACAGTTTAGTTTTGAATGGAAAAAAGGTTGACATATTCTCCCCGCTCTATCACGCTTCACCACTACTCACCTCTCCTCGCTGGCACTGAAACCAACCGAAGCGGATGTCACCTTAATGGTTTGTCGTATCAATGAACTCAAAACACTACGCGGTGCTGGTTTTTTGGGACGTCGACTGGGATCTGTATTGCAGCGTGGTCGAAAAATCTCATTGATTTGTGCCGGTCGGGGCGGTGGCCTCTTGCGCCTAGATGCCGGCGATGACAAGCCGGAGTCCTGATTCGGCGGTGTCAGTGAATTGGCCCGCTCACGGTGGCTTCTGGTCAGCCGTTTTCGTACACCTTCAGGGCTAGGGCTTAGATGTTCGCCCATGTCGCTTATCGATAAAACAACCAAGTTCTTTGCGTAACTAGAAAACCGTTCGACTATTCAGAGCGGGTGGCGGCAACTGTCAACAACGATGCTAAAATGCTTAGAATAAAAACCCGACACCGAAATCGCAGCACACGGCATTGCCGTTTGCTCGGCACTTGGCATTATTGAATTAAACACTTGGCATACAAAGAGGCAAGAACCGCCAGCAGCGCAACGAGCGTGAAGGCGACTGAGAAGTTAGTCGGATAGGAACCTAGCATAGCCAAGTTCTGCTAACCCTAAGCCTCGCCCCCGCGGCAATGCCAGAATGTCATTCGTTTGTTTATTTTATACAACTGTGGAATCTATTGACTTGTTGTTAGGTAAACTTTGTGCATTTCATTGAACATTGTTCACTTGTTTTAGTTTGTCTGGCCACTCGTCCGTCCGCCCAGATCTGAGCGATGGTAGGAGATAGAGGTGGAGGATATGTGCGGGACATAAACTTTTTATATTTTTGCCAGGCACTTCCTCTTTTTTATAGATAGTTGGTTCTTAATCTTGGTTATTAATGGGCCAATGTATTGTTCAACAAATGTGACGTCTTCAACTTCTTTTTATGGGGTTAGTTGCAGTTAAGAACCCTGAAGAACCATATCTGCCAAGAAATAGTTGCCATAGCAGTGATCTTTTATATGACTTCCAAAAAAAAAACTGGCTTGCAGACCTTAATTTAGGTATTTTTCTATTTTTAACTAGTTTCAGCAGACTTTTTACTCTTGCAATGCCACTAGCACACGCACACACACACTTTTTTACTTGTGTTAGTGACTGCGCGAGCATTAGGTTCCGTGTTCTATAACAAATACAGAATCTTTGGCGCTTACCTTGGCCATGCAACAGCCATGGGCGTGGTCAGTCTTCAATAAAGCGGGCCCTTTCCGCTAAGAACCTCTCCCACTGACCCTAAGCTAGGGTTGTCAATATTTGTATCCACTTATCGATATTTTAGTTTCACGATAAGTCATTTATCGGAACTGTGCCCAATTCCGTTTCGGTTTTCGTGTAAACTTAGGTTTTTCAAGTTTAAAGCTTACAATATTATATGAAAAGTAAGAGAATGTCGAATTGAATCTTGGCACTTGGCATTGAGGTGTCCTCAAACCTGATCTTGTAGCCGTTGATATGCTTGTCACCTTCCATGACAATGTTAAGTTTAAACTCTACAGGGTGCGCCATCTAAAGTGTCGGTATGGCAACACTGAATAACTTTGGCATTTACCAACCGATTGCTTTTGTTAGACATGTTTTGGAAACATCAATCTAGTACAATTTTGACCATGGAACGCTTCACACCAAAACAACGTGCCGAAATAGTAACGCTGTTCATCGAAAATAATCGTTCAATTGGCCGACACTGAACCAGATTTTTGGCGTTTGCGCCAAAACCATCATTGGGCCATATTTTTTTCGTGAAAACGAAACAGTCGATGGAAATCGATATCGGTGGATGTTGACACATTTTGTCTGCCCGCAAATGCGCGAAAAAGGTCTTGACGGTTACTGGTTCCAACAAGACGGTGCTCCGTGCCACACTGCAAATCAAACAATCGACTTATTGCAGCGGAAATTCCCTGGACGCCTGGTATCAAAAAGAGGCGATATTGACTGGCCACCCAGATCTCCAGATTTGACCGCCCCAGACTTCTTTTTGTGGGGCTATTTAAAAAGCAAGGTTTACGCCAGCGATCCACAGACCATTGAAGAGCTTAAGGCCAACATTCGTGCCGAAATCGCCACTTTATCGACTGAGACGCAAAAAGGGCACATTTTGTTGTGGCCAATAGAGGCGGCCACTTGATTGATGTTGTGTTCAAAAAGTAGTCGAAATAAATTGTACAGGACCAAATTAAAGGAACAAGATCAACATATAGCAATCGGTTGTTTGTTTTTATATTTATTCAGTGTTGCCATACCGACACTTTAGATGGCGCACCCTGTATATGCACGAAAACCGACTCGGAATTCGGAACAGGGCCGTATAACTTAGAGTTAAGCTACTGGAAAGATTAGATCGAATAGTGGCCACTTGTCGATATTGAAAATTTAGATTTTTGATATCATTGATTTTGAAACGTTGAGCAATATTCAAAAACTTAAACATTCTCCAACCATGGCAAGGCTACTGACCAACAGTTGTTGGCAACTTTTTTGAATTCGATAGCAAATCGATAGAAAATGTAGCTTTTGGCGAAAAAGGCTAGGCTTCGATAGAAAATCTAGCTTTTTGCGGAAAAAGGCTTGAACATTTAGACTTGGACTTCGTCATACGTCATGGCCATTTATCTCGAAGTAGGAAATACTCCGCAGGAATGAGGTCATTTAGATCATCCAGAGATGATGCAGATGCGCACTGCGCAGCTTTGATATTCTCAGTCGGCTTTGGTTCGATGATTCGAAGGTTTAGTCGGGTATATCGAACTAACAAGATCGCTACCGATTTCCTGGTATAGGAAATACCTTCAATCGAATGCTGTCCATCGCTTATAAAATATTCTTTGAAATTCTCAGGCGGACTTGGTTCGATGATTAGAAGTTGTAATCGGGTATATCGAACTGACAAGGTCGCTAAAGATTTCCTAGTAAAGGAAGTACTTTGTGGTCCTGGTTTTTGTGTGTGTTTCAGTGCTGGGGTTCGATCAATTTTCGGGTTAAGGCGCTTGCGTTTGCGCTACCTTGAAGTTACTGTTGTCATGTATGAATCCCAAGTCCAGGGGCTATTCAGTCAAAATTTTAACTTGTGCTACTTTTACACACTCCTTTTTTTTCAAATAATTTCAAATTGTCATGGTTTTATAGACGCCCTTCCTTGCTTATTCCCAAGAACCCCTTAAAAAATGGATTGCTGGCAGCGCTGGTTCAATGGCACCCAGGCCAGTCAGACTGATAAGGATACCACGGAAACGGCAGGTTGCTGCGCTGCTGCCACTTGTTCGCTGGCAGAACTATTTATCCATGTAACCATGCAAATCTTTCGTTGGATGTTGGAAAATTTTTGCACTTGTTTCGATGCCGAGGCCATGTTTCAATATTTCGGTTAATAGTTTAATGCCAACTCCTTAAGCAGAGAAGAAAATAAACCCACTATCTCCCTTGTAGAACGCCTGCTCTGGTTATGCGGAAATGCCACTTGCCATGCGCCCAGCGAAGGAGGGAAATGAATGATATTTATCAAATAAAGAGGCCGTTTTTGTTGTATTTTTAATTTCGTGCTAGTTTTTCGTTTTATATTGTATAGAATAATATAATTATTTTCTTTCCACATTTATATATGCGTTAAATAAACATTCCTCCTGCGCTTTTGCCAAATCGTCTCCTCTTTTTGTACTCAACCATTGAAACGAGAAAACCAAACAACAATTTCCATATCTTCAAGTGATTTTTGTGCCGCCTTCTTTGATAAATTGTTTAATTGATTTGATTCGCTTTAAAATTGCTAACAGTTAGGCAAACTATGAATTAGATTAGTGTTTCGATTATCCATATATCTGGGTGCATTATGTGGAATCTTGCGGTGCACATACATGAACAGAATTTCGGGGGTTACTAGATAATATTTAATATATGTAGTATATGTAAGTTACATATGTTGTGTGTTGTTGTTAGGTTGTATATTTAGCAAAATGAATTTGATTTAGTTTTAGCTATCACATAAAGACATTTACGCAAAACTTCTTTATTCTTGGTTTTTGTTTTTGTTTTTTGTTGGTTTGGAGAACGAATTGACGGAGTATACATATGTGTGTGGGGATAGGGGGAGGGGGAGGAGGATGTCAGGGGTCGAATCATCAATCAAAGCCTCATAATATAAGTACTGCTAAAGTCAATATCACATTACATACAAATATACATATACATCATCATAATCCTGCTGGTCTTTAATCTCTAATAATGAAGAACAGAACTAAGTACATTAATGATTCAGATTCAGACTTAATCTTCTACAATAAATAGATTAATATATGTATATATATATATACACACAAAGTCGTGCATTATTGGTTAGGTTCTGTATTCTTTTTTTCAGTTTTTTGCTTCAGGAACTGAAAGTGTCTTTTTGGGTAATTGTTTAGTATAGTTGCCTTTAATCCATAATAATCGGGCTTTGTTTTTTTTCTGTATGGACTGCGAATTATAATAGAATTTCGTGATCAAATTCGGAATTGAATTCTAAGGCTTGTGTTACAAAACATAATTTTCACTCACTATTTCAATGAAACTTAAGTCTAAATTACAAAATTAGATGTGCTTCTCCTAACCCCTTTTCAAACATCAATCAGAAACGATTCCTGAATCGCTTATAATTCGCTGCCCATCTAGCTATATTTAGTTAATCTTGGGGTATAGCTTACTATACTAGACAATTAACGTCTATTTAGTCCATACTCTAGAGAGCGTTAGAGAAAATGTCGGAGAAGTAATTACGGTATTTGGTTTCACAATAATTATTTGGTTATCATTTGCTTACAACGACCTTTAATGTTAAATTGTGCTTAAGAATTGTTTCTGTTTCTAACTATTTGGGAGTTCCTAAGTAAAATTGAATAAAAACATCGATCAGTTTACAACTCATATCGCTTAACCATTCCAACCATAAACTGTATACCATGTGCCTTTCTTTCTCAAGAACTCTTCAGAAAATTCTGTATCAGAATACCTCTGTAGAAGAAGAATAACTTACAAACTTCTTCCTTTAAAGCTAAATCAATTTTCACAAAAGTTTCTCCAAACAAAATGCTTGATTTTATGTACAAAAGTAATGTCATCATGTAAAATGTCTGTCCTTTTGTTAGAACTAAGCCCGATTGGGCTCTACTTTCTTGGAAAGTTTATTTGAAGATGTAAAAGCTGACTATCAACAAGTAAGAAAGTCGTACAAAGAAAGTTGACATACGCTGTACTTTCAAAAATTGGTATATACCAACTAATTCTTGCGTACTCGCCAATACAAATGCAGAAAATAATACTGAAGCAACAACAACCACTCGGTTATGGCTTTACGTTGTGCACGAAATCATTCCTTGCACAACAACAACAAAGTTTATTCACACAAACGCTTGCCGATTTGTATTTAAATGTATTCCATTCTGCTAGAGTCATAGGACAACAAGTAAGATAACATGAGAAAAGTCACCTTAAAAATCTGGGATACGCCAACAAACTAGCAGAAAATTCATCTCACTAGGGCTGAGTATCAGAATGGGCCTTCATTTGGTCAAAGGAGAAAGTAGAAGGACGAACCCCACCTAAGCTAAGGCTGGAATGACACTTTCCATTGTTAGTTTTAACGAACAAAAGTCACTGTCCCTGATATTTGTCTCTAAAAAGTTAAGGCTTGCGTGGTCATCAATACAAATGAAATAAAATATTCTAAAGCAAGCACAGCAACAAGAAAACGAAAGAGCAACACTGTTATTGCCAACGCAATCATTCAACGCACAACAACAAATGTTACATATACAAAGGCACCATGATTTGTGGGTACGTTCAATTCGGCAAAGAGGCATAGAAGAGAAAGAGAAGAGAGACACATACGAACCTTGCAGACAAACTGTCTAGTTTAGTACCAAAAGTATAACAGTGTCTAAAAACTTGCAAACTAGTTTGTCTTTTGTATTCAAATCAATGCAGCAGCAATTTGCAACCAGTTTAATGCCAATTGTCCATTTGCGACCAGTTAAATACCAGTTTGCATGTACTGTACCTTACAGTTTTTCATGTTTTCACAATCTTTACACAACCACCATTAATTAGTTTCATTCGCATGAAACACACTTTTTCTTATTTTCATTAACTTTGACTTAATCCTCGTGTTTTGTACACTTTGTATTCATTTTCACTTGTTTCAATTTCAGTTGTTGACCAACTCTCCCGAAACTAGCTGTTTTACTACTAGTTAATTTCTAGTTGCACTTACAACTGGGTGTAGAAGAGTGTTTTCTTTTAACTTGTTGACAGTTTCTCTGCAGAGAAGCTGTTGCAGCCGCTTAAAGCATTGGAATGAAATGTGCGTAAAGCAACAACAAATGCGGATCCTGATTTAACATAAAATTTCAGCCTAAGCGGATCCATATCTCAATTCTTTGCTCAAACGGAACGAAAACCATCCGTGGTTTGCTTAGAAAACAATACAAAAACTGAGAATGCTCAGATTACATCAAAGGCACATATGGATAGTTGTTAATATCCTTTTTTATAGCCTGTTCCCATTGAAAATGGGAAAAGGGGGATTATGAATTTATGCGAATGTATGTAACAGGGAGAAGGAAACTTTTCCAACCCCATAAAGTTTATATACTCTTGATCAGCATGAACATCTGTCTGTATGAACGCGTCAAACTCAGAGACTATAAGAGATAGAGCCACAAATTTTTGCATTAAGTTAGGCGTATACCGTACACAGATCAAGTTTGTTTTAGATTTGGAAAATTACCATTCCATTGGATACCGAAATCATTCAATGCAGATATTTAGCAGATAAAAGTAATGCTGTTTGCGGAATCCGATTTGAACAAGGAATTGAATAGAAGATCGGTGGGGTGTACTTTTCCACCGCCTACATCTTGGCTCGCTTCGATCTCTTGAAGAATCTTCAAATGGCAAAACATTTGATTCCGAAGCGACTGTCAAAAAGCACTTAACCCCAGTGGTTTGCCAATCAGGAAGAGAGAATAATAATATTGATAAACGAGAAAACGATTCCTTAGCTGCCACACTAAAGTTCTTGAACCGATCCTTCAGCTCTTCTATGTTAAATATTTTGGGTTTGCTGTCTTCTTTCTGAAACATCAATTTTGTCTAACCCACTGCATTCCTCTATCAAATACGAACATCAACTGAACAGAAAGAGAGAGAGTCGAGCTAAATAGTTGGTTTGTTCTTTGATTTGTATTTAAGTCATGTAGTTTTTTACTTGATTAATTTAGTTTTTCTTTTCGCGCTGTCCAAATACTTTTCATTTTCAATTAGCGCCTATTGGTTGATGCAGGCAAATTGGTTGCCTAAACATTTGCACGCTTCAAACATTTGCAACAATTAGAGGAAACACATATTAAACGAGTTGATTTGTTTAACTAATGCATTGGTTTAACTTGTAGTCAATTTTGCTTAGTTAAGATTTCTAAATGATTTCTGTTTTATTGATTTTATGAGCATGTGAAAGTGTGCTATTTGGTCTTAGCATTCTAAAATTATGTGTGTGTGTGTTGTGTGTTGTGCGGTTGAGTGTTTTGCAACTTAAGGCCTACAGAGGTGGTGGTTTGTTAATAGAAAACAATTTTCCTACTTAAACAAAGAAAACAAAAACACTTAAATCGAGCTGAGATGAGATATAGATATAATGACTAGCAAGAATGGTTGCTGTGTGGACTTAGTGGAGGGAGGGTCAAGTCTTGACTTAAATATCGTCAGGTTGTTGTCTTGACTCAGTGTCTTCATGATGTGGTTCTTGTCCTGACTAGAGGTGAGCAAAGACTAGGCAAATGCATAGATGTGATGTCTGGTGCGCGCTGCTTCCTTTACAAATTGGTCTGTGTGCCCTGAGCAGCCGCGTTCGTGCAAACTGCTCCTGCTGCTGCTGCTGGAGTTGCTGCTCCGTTGGCTCCACCACTGCCACCACCCACAGCCGCCCCAATGCCCGAAATGCCATGCTGAATGCCCATACCCATGCCAGCCATGCCCATACCAGTGAGCAGATCATGTTCCGTCTTGGCCTGGCGCAACCAATTGCGTAAATCCCTTGTGCGCTCCACCAGGCTGGTGGTATAATTCACCGCTCTGGGACTTTGCGACACAATCGTATTGGCCGCCAATATGGCACCGCCCATAGAGCTATGCATACGTCCAGCTGCCAGCTGACGATAGGTTTCCAAGCGGTCCGCCAGCGTGGGTATGGACTGTGGCGCATGCACCGTTAGCGGCATGTGCAGTGGCACCCCACCCGCTGCACCGGCACTGCCCATGCTGTGGCTCGAGCTGCTCGACTGCAGCGGCGGCAACGGCGATTGCTGCTGCTGTTGGCTCAACATATGCGACCAGCTCAGCTCATTGGGTGAGATCAGCGGCATGATCGTGGGCTGCTGCTGCTGGTGCTGCTGCTTCTGACCCAATATGTCCAGAATCTCACGTATCTCAGCATTCAGTATTTCCAGATTTTGTATACACTCATTCGACTCCTGCTGAAAGTACTCCTTGCGTTTGGTCAAGTCTGCGCCGCTAGCAAAATCTGTGCTGCTGAAACCCGAACTGGAGTGCGAGGAGAGATCGCTCAAAGTGGTGGCATCATCCTGCGGTTGCAGCTCCAAGCTGCTGGGCTTCTCCTGCTTCTCGTAGATGCGCAACAGACTCTGCTCCAGATGCCTCAAACGTATGACTTTCTCACCCAGCAAGGCACGCGTTCGGTGCAGATTCACCTCCATTTCGGTGAGTTCCTTCTCCTCCTGTATGAGCTGGTCGAGCGAGTGACGCGGCGAGGCTTGGGTGGAGCTCTTATGGCGTTGCTTAATCTCACGCTGGCGAGCCCGAAAGTTGGTTCGCTGCTGCCGCAACGACTCCTTGGCCCGGCGCACCGAATCACGCTCCAAGTGTATGCGATGCTTGAAGAACTCCAGCTCCGAGCCCACACCCACCACGGCGGCATGCTCGTTGGAGATGTCCGTGAAGGGATACCGCAAGTGGTAGGTGGTATCCAGGGTGTGTTCAGGGAATTGATCCTCCAGATCTTCCAGCTTCTGTAGCTGGTGTCGCAGATTCTCCACGGGAGTGCAGGGTCGCTCCAGCTTGTAGTCCGAGTTGAGGCGTGAGGTGGAGGCCGACTTGGTGCGTGAGAAGAGCTTCTTGCGAGGCACCAGGCCCTTGCTGTTATTGTTGTTCTCCTGGTTGAAGTTCAAGGCCTCCGAGTCGGAGTTGCCATTGTCACTGAGCACCACAGTGGGTGGCGTGGCCGGAGCGGGCAGATAACGCCCCTTGCTGTAGTTGTTCGATATGGTGGTGTCCGACTGACTAATGGAGGTATTTGTGTCATCTTGCAGCTGCAGCTGCTTGATGTACTTACTTGTCAGGCTGGGCTTGTGACTCAGGTGCGTTTTGGGTGGCAAAGGAGGTTTCACCTTGGCCACCGTTCCCATGGCCGCCTGCTCGGAGTAGCTCAGCGAACGATTCTCACTGTTTCCTATGGAAGGCTTATTGGAAATCGAACGTTCCGTCTCCGATCCGGTGGTGGTGTTGGTATTCTGCTGCTGCTGCTGCAGGGCCTGCTGGGCCTCTCGCCTGCGATTGCGTCGCTCCAGGGACAGCCGCACATCCGTCTTGAGGCGTACATACTTCTCCTTGAGGCAACGATACTTGTCCTCCAGCAGGCGCTTCTCGCAGCGCACCTTCTCGTACAAACGCTCCTCGCCGCTCTCCCTCAAGCGCTGCTTTTCTAGTTCCAGCTCGTGGGCCAACTTGTCGCGCATTTGTGCCAGCTTGGTGGAGTGCTCCCGCCGGAGTATCTCCTCCTCGCTGTGCAGATCACGTTCCAGCTCCTGCAGGAGCTCGGCATGATTGTTCTGCAAGGTGGCCATGCGTGCCTTGTGCTCGCTCACCACCAAGGCACGCTTGGTCTGCAGCTGCTGCTCCATTTGCAGGCGATACTCCTCCAGTTGTTGGTCAAAGGCCTCCTCCAGCTGATGCTGATGTGAGGTCAGGCGCAAGTCATACTCGTGACGCAGGCTCTTGAGGCGTGCCTCGTGCTCACGCCTCAGGGACTCCATGTCTTGCTGTAGCTGCAGCTCTCCGGGGGCTTCGCTGTCCTTGCAACTGGGTTTGAGCAGACCCACCAGCTTGCTGGCCATTTTCAGGGAGCGCATGCCCGCTTTGCGTTGCAGTTGCTCCAGTTCCAGGCTATGCTTGCGTCCCAGCTCATCGAGATCGAAGGGATGCTGCTGCTGTTGCTGCTGGTGTTGCTCCTGCTTGGGCATCTCCTGCTCCTGCTCGGATTTGTTGATGATAAAGCTGCGCACCGAGCTGCCCTTGGAATCGGAGTCGGTGTCCTCATACAAAGGCTTGACAGCGGCGCTCTCTTTTAGCTTGTCCAGGTAGCTGCTGGCTGCCGCTGCAGTCTGCTCCTGATCCTTCATCATTTGTATGGTCTGGGATTTGGGTACACTGATTACGCGTATGCCCTTGCCGGGGCTATCGCTGATGAAGGGGTTGAGACTGCACATGCCCACCATGGCATCCGGATCTCTTAGGTCTTCATCCCAGACATCATCTTCGTCTTCATCATCATCGTCATCCTCTTCTCGTTCGGCCTCCTCCTCCTCCTGGTCTGCATCGTCGTCCTCCGAGTTGTTGGACAATTCGGGACTCTTGGGTACATCTTCGTGCGTTTCTTCCAAATTGAAGCGCACGCTCTTCTTGTCCTCCACAGTCTCCACTGCAGGCGGTTCATCCCGTTCCAGGCGTCTACGCATGTCCGTTAAACTGGAATCGCGTAGGATGCCCTTGACGCCAGCCTCAGGTGTGGCTGTGGGCGGAGTCTGCTCCAGCTGGCGCCTTGACTTCAAGAACATGGCTCCCGTTCCTGACAGTTGGAAGGCACCTTTACGCTGCTGCTGCGACTGCTGCTGTTGCTGATCCTCCACGGCCACCGCCTCCTGCTTGGCAAACTTCATGGCCAGACTTATCTGGGCATTCGTTTTGGCCACCTCAAATCTGGTATTCTTCACCGGCTGAAAGATGGGCCCAAAACTTTTGCCGCGCGACTCCAAAAACCGACTTACCCCGCCACTAAAACCGCTCGGCCCCGGAAAACTAGGCATGGCCGCGACTGTGGGTGTGGCGGCTGATGGTGGTGGCGCCGACTTAAGCGGCGAGCTCATATCATCGAGCAGCTCATCGGTGCCCTGCATGCTGCGTATGCCCGAGTCCAGTTGCGACACATCGTCCGAATTGTCTATAATAGGCGTGGCCACACCAGCGGCCATCTTTTGGCGCGTCTGATCGACCAGATCACGATAGACGGCATCCAAGGGATGGTCCCACTGCGACTGTTTGGTGCGTGTATTGTGATAGTAATGACCGCTCTTCTCCTCCGAGTAGCTGGCAGAGTTGAAAAAGGTAGGGGCTCGGCTTAGAAGCACTTGGGTTTTTGATTTTTAAACGCCACAACTTACCAGATCTTCCACTCGGCAGGCAGAGCTGCCATCAGACCCTCCTTGGCCAAGTAAAGCAAGTGCGGTTCCCTGCCGGGCTCGATGCCAATTAGTGTGGCATACTCGTTGATCTCTGCAATAGGAAGCGAAGCTTTAGTCTAACCATGGGTCAGGGGAGTCATCAAACATCGTTGAACAGTTGAAGGTTGAACAGGTTTACAGAACCGATCAGTGGTGGACCTCACATTTGCCAGCAGTTCCTATTACCCTTCAGTGAATTAGACCCTGAGCAACGACCATCTAACTAGTTTGGGTTTCGAAATCCCATTCTATATTGTACAGAAATACCAAGACTCTACGAGGGAAACAATCAAAAACCTCAGTAGAAAAACTCTATAGGAACACCATAGCTATGTCTAGGTAGCCAAGCACATTACACAACAGCAGCTGAGCTGAATAGAACATCATAACCCCCAGACACCCAATGCCGAGATGCAATAGATCACCGGATAAATACGGACTATTAGAGGTGTCACTTGATCCCTAGTCAGTGGCGATGGCCAACATTCTTTATGGGAACACTGTTTTTGGCAGCTAAGCTGTTTTCGTGTCACATGTTACTGTCAAACATGTTCAGTTTGGTCTACAATTTAACCATGAAACGAGCAACGCATGCGTTTATTGAATATTGTTTTTAAATCTGAAAAATACTTGATCTGTGTATGGTATACACCTACCTAAATGCAAAAATTTGTGGCCCTATCTTTTTTAGCCTCTGAGATCGACGCGCTCATACAGACAGACGGACGAAAAGACGGACATGGCTATATCGACTCGACTCGGGTCGGAAATGTTTCCTTCTTCGACCTGATAGCTGTGGCGATGAAGTGGCTGGCTCTTGCAGAGCACCAAACTGAAGCTGATCTGATCAGAACAGAAGATATGACTTCTTGATCAAACTCGTGAAAATCATCCAAATATTATCCAAGTTGCCTAGGTCCAGCTGCTCGACCCCTGACGAACGTATTGAAGTGAAGTAACGAAACTGCTCGAGCACTTTTAGATATTAGGCCGCTGATTACTTTGTATAACGACTGCGATTCAGTTTCCACTTCGTTCAATTAACTAAATGAAAGACCAAAAATGTGTCATGCCAGGAACGACAAGCGAAAGGATTTTCCTTTCAATATTTTCACTTTCAATGGCCGTCTTTTTCATCATCGTCCATGCATGGCAATCTCGAGCTTATAAATAAATTCCATCTCGCTATGCAAACGTAAACATGGCCATAGAAATCTGTGAATGGGCCGCCATCGCCGCCGACGACGACGACGCTGCCTGGCCATTTGCATTGCGGCTATTGATTTTCGTCTGGCAGTTGCCAAGCGTGACCTGGACACAAATTTCGGGCCAGAGCCGGGTGAGAACAATTAAACACCGCAGGGTTGGTTGTTTTTTTTTGTTAATCGACTTGCCTTTACACACTCAGAGGGTTGGATTGACGACCACCGCCTTGGGCCGTAGCCATAGAGAAACTAAATGGATTTTGTCACCAGAACCGACCTGTCCGCACGAAAACTTAAAACCAACAACAAGAACAACAACAACAACCACCTGCACCTGCACACCTGCTTAGCCATTAATATTGCAAGACGAAGAACAAAGGGGATGGTCGGCATGACCCATTAAAATGTGCAGAAAATGTGGAAATTAAATCATCCACCTTCGAGTTGAGAATTGCAAAATATGTTGCCTACTTGTTTGGGTAAGGATTAGTAGAAAACTTAGTTCAATTGTTGCTGTCAGCTTGAACAATTTATCATCAGAACTTCTGATTCAGAAGTAAATTAATATGAAAAGTATTCCAATTTACTTCAAAAAACAAGAAAGAAAGTTTCTGTACCAACAAAAGTGTAGGCTCAGCATAAATTTTGACGCTACAGTTGCAGCTGTAAGCAGCGCTGCGGCAGTGAACATTTCTTTGCTCATAACTTGACTATTGCTCATCCGATCTTTTGCATTTAAATAAGTTTTTGTCCCAAACATGTCGAACCTCTGTCTCTGGGCATCTCTGAGCTCTGTTTGTTTATACTGCTGCTCCCGGTTATGAAATAGCGGGTAAGTAAAAGTAGAAGAAGTATCGATAATGCCTAACAAGTGAGTTCTAACTCTACAAAATTACAAGCGATTGTTAATATTTTTTGAAAATTTGGCACACGAATCGACTGAAACATCTCTTCAGCGTTTTCAAATCAATGAAATCGTTCAATTTCTTCTTTTCGATTTGCATTCAAATACTTCTAGCTCAACCGATTCAAAACTAACCATTCTTCTTTGGTAATGTCAAAGCCCTACTTGAAACCTGGGCGTAACCTTTTCGAATTTGAGAAATCAATTCACTAATATTTGGGCTGAGATAGAAGAAGATAGTCCTGCGAAAATAGACAAAAGAGTTAAAGATTGGAGAGTAAAGACCTATATAAGTCTATACTATGAGTTTATTGATAAGACATAAGAGTCTGCACTTTTCCTGGCCAAGCGGGGAGTTTTCTAATTGGGTATGACGTATTTCAATAAAAAGTATTCGAGTTCTTTTGTCTCCGATTTTGACGAGCAACGATTTCTTCTACATAGAAACATGCCAAATTCTCAATTAAAAAATTTTGCTGGCATGTTACTCCTTTTGAAAAGTGAAGACCACAATCTAAATTTATTACCAGAACTTCTAAAATTCACGAAACGAACGATAGTTTTCAACCTAAAGAAGACTGTTAACCGACATGAAAAGTCCCATAAATCAAGCTCGACTCTAATCTTTGAGCATTTTGCATGTTCATTCCGAAGTTGCAATGAATATGAATTCATGGAACTTTATGAAATGAAACGCATGGAACATCGCTGTGTGCTAATATATGTTCAAACGACTCCTCCTTCCCTTCACAGTATCTACTTATCATTCGGTGCTTGTTACTTTTAGAGGTCATGATCCTTCCTTGTTAGATCTATTTCGGAATCCCTTTAAGGTTCTCGTTGAATATTAGTTATTTTGCATGTCTCATACAACTGGTGTTTACCCAGGTTCTAAGCGTATTCTCTACCTTTTTAAAGAGCATTTAGGTGGCTGCACCAGCTGAATACAGCTTAGGGACAGGTTGTTACTGCTGTCTAGTTGATCCAATTTGTTCTTTGTCTGTAAGTCGAGCTTAGAGGTGAGGTGCTAGGCGCATTGAAAGCTGCTTGACTATCTGGAAATACATATATATGGCATATGTCCCTTACAAATCGAACCCCTATCGCTTACCAGCTCTGAGATCTATGCGCTTATACGATTCGGTTGATGATGAAGATTACACAAAGCTTAAACACTGTGTGTAGCTTTAATACATAGTTTAAAAACACCTTTTAACCCTGTACGGCAAAATGCAACGCAAACCGTATTCATTATCTCCCACAGTTTTCAAGATATATGATTCGTACCTTCTACACGTATTTTGTAATCAGTATTATTTATCGATTCGCCAAAGGATTGGTAAAGATCGGATGAACGGGTATCAATATAACATCACAATTTTTGGTGAGTGTATAATTTCGTTGGTACAAGGTATGTTTTATAGTCGGGCTTGACCGACTTTCTTTCTTGTTTTTTGAATTGTTTAAACCAATTTCTTGGACCTATCCACAATATTCATACCAGAGGAGCTGTCAAAGAATGGATTCCCTATTGCTGATTGCTAATGCTAATGTAAATATTGGAAATGTTACTACAATTTAACTACAGATGCTGACCTGTACAACTCAATAAAAAACAGAATTTCTGTAACTGTTTTGAATAAGGGAGAATTCACAAAATACAAAGCAGTTTAAAATTGCGAGTTATTCTTAAGAAAATAGGTTAAGGACCGACTTCTCATCTTCTACATAGATAAGACAGAATAAATTGTAAGATTATCTGACTTCTGGCAGCTATTCAAAAGATACAAAATCGTTCCGAAGTGTTTATAAAGCTAAACCTATGCAGGTGAACCGCAAATATGGAAAAGAAACTGATTCCAATAATGAAAAATTTGTGTATACAACTACTACAAATATTAAATGAAATGTAATGAACTATTCAGAACATCAGAGATATGGTCACTTTTAAAGGGGAAAAAAGATGAACCCTATATGAATGAAGAGCAGTGTAATAGATCGAAAGCTAAAATCATGGCACTGTATGCAAATGTAACAGCTGCGATGCTGTAATCCCTCAAAAGCTGATTTCGGCACTCGAGTTCTGACGGAAAGTTTTGACTGCCTGTGTTGCATACATTTAGGGGCACCGATGGTAAGGAAATGGATTATCGATTAGTTTGTTTACCAACAATAATCAATTTATTTCTAGGATTTCGCATATGCTCCTCTTGCTGCAGTTGGCCACACCTTCTGCAATAGTTTTGCTTTTCTTTCCCCCTTTTTATGTGGGGCAGGATGACAACCAATCGTTTGTACACAGACAAACATAAGCTTGAATGTATGTAAGGGCGGGGGTATGTACGAACTCACCCTCAGATGATGGCAGGCAGGCATCATCGAAGACCTCCTCGCAGATGACGGAAGTCGATGGAGATGTGTAGCCCAAGCGTTTTGCTGTTGTGGCCGCCGCCTTGGCCGTAGCTGTTGCTGTTGGCGTTGTGGCCGGTGTTGTGGCCAGCGATAGCGATGGCGTTGCCGAGGAGCTGCTGCCGCTGCCGCTGGTGCTGTTGGTGGTGGTGGTGGCCATGGTTCAATCTGTTTGAATGCCCGTTCTTCGCTTTAGCAGATTGGGGCCTGTTCCTGCCGTGACGTTGCGTAAATCTTGCACATACTTTTAGATGTATGTGTGTACAAATGTATGTACAATTGTTTGTTAGCGTGTGTGTGTGTGTGTGCTAGAACTAAGGGGATACGCCGACCAGCAGCTAACGCCAACGAGTTTCAGATGTCGACTGTCCGTGCCTGACCTAAAAATGGCAGAAAGAAGAAATCGGTTGTTGCACGAGTTGCATTCTGCTTGGGGTTCGGGTGAAGGGCGTTCGTTGGCAGGTTGGTTGGCAACAGGATATAGAGTTTTTTCCGTCCTGTTCTGTTCTGCGCACCACTTATACGCACATGCACACACACTCACACGCATACAGTAGAAAGTTATTATAAAAAAAACTAAGACGGCACCCGGTTCACGCTCACGTACTGTAACGGTATTGATTTTTCACTTCAAATCGCCATGATTTATGGTGGATTGACCAACCAAGTTGCAATAACAGTAAAACTATTGACTCCGGCTAAAACTGAACTTGCTTGGGAAATCCTGCGGAAACGGTTCGATTTTTGGCAACTTATATTTGATTATCCTGTCAGAGTTGCCAGATGGGCTAAAAAAAATTGTATTTCAATTAGTGTGACCGCTCACAAGAGCCGTCAAAATATTTTTAATTCTAATCGAAAAACTTTGACGAAATTTGAAGTTAGTGGTATTTTAAAATTATCTAAGGGCGGGCAGCACTATTCGATCAGCAGGGTTTTAGTTAGAAAATAATTGCCATATTTTGATTTGATAGTCAAAAGATTGCTAACTCAATATTAAAAATTTATAAAAAAAAGATCTACAAGTTTTCAAAAATAAACAAAATTAACAATTTAAAAATGTTAAAATTGTATGTTTGTATGTATGAAGCTAGGTATGGAGATACTTGCGAAATGTCTCCGCATTAATGGTATTCCTGAAAGCGATTTAGATTTAAATTAACTTTCGTGAAAACAAATTTTAATCAGTTGAAAGAGCTTCCCTTTTTGTGCAATGTGATTTGAACTAGATTCCGCGAACAGCTGGCAGTGTGACCAAGCTGCAGATTGATCATCGGCTCAAAATCAATTTAAGGCACAGTGGACAAAATGGACGATTTAGTGGCGTTTGATTTTTTTTAAATTTTTGATCCAGGCTTTATGCACCTGACGTTTCAAGTAGCGACTCGACAAGGTATCGACTTATTTACCTATCGAACAGGAATAGTGGCAACTGTTACCACTAGCAAAAACAAAGAAAGCTTAAAAAGCCGAAGCGGGGAAAAAAATGGCAAGTCGTCGGGGTCAAAGTAGCAGGTAGTCGCATCTAGACACCAGAATGTAACCCAGATAATATGAAATCTCGGCAAGCTATTGACAAGGCAACCAGTGAGATTCGTACAAAATCATTGTTTGAAATGGAGCTATCGATTTTGCTAAGCCCTTCGTAGAGGTTTATTATTGATCTAATGTATTTAACTATCAACAAGTACATCGATACTTAAGAACCAGTGTCATCTCTCATTGTGTACAAAAAACATGCATATCGATACTTATATGCCAGTGTCATCCCTAACCTGCGTGTCAGCTCAGCATATTTGGTATTAAGTATTTTCGCAAGTGCGGTCACACTGCCGTATACATATACACTTTTTTTTGTCCAGCAGAATTTTTTTCGTGGTAAATACATTTTTCGCTAGTTTATTTAATTTATAACGTTCACCGCTTGAACCCTCGCCCTCCCATACGTTAGTGTTTTTGTTTACATTGTTTACATAATGACTCCAGAGCTGCACCTGTAAACATTAGAGTAAACAGAGAAAGAAAAAGTGGCGACGTTAGCGTGTGGAAGAGGAAGAGTGGAAAAAAAGAGAGTGCTGCTGCTGCTACGGATTATTTATAACAAGTGCAATTTCTTCAATTACAGCTGAAAATCGATTAAAACGGGGTCCAAAACTGAACACTGAGGCGCGCATACCTAACATGTAAGTACGTTGGGCGGCGAATTGGGTATAGAATTTTTTTTCCTTTCTACTTGTAGTGGGGGTTTTCTATATAACAGTTGGCTCTGGCTGTCATACGCGCTCTGGTTTGCGTTATAAACTGTAGCACAGTTTTCCAAGAATTTAAGACAACAACAAACAAAACACAAATGCCCAGAAACAGGTTTGCAATTCCAAGTTACGCTTTGTTTGCCTATCTGTGCGGGTATAGAACTTTTCCTTTACAACTGTAGTGGGGGCCCCCCACTATATAACAATTTGGCCTGGCTGTCATACGCGCTCCGCTTTTGCGTTATACACAACAAACTGTAGCACAGATTTCCAAGAATATTAAACAACAACAAACACGAAAAAAATGCCTAAAACAGGTTTACAATTCGAAGCTACGCTTTGTTCGCCTGTCTGTGTGTGGTGTGTGGGTGTAAGGGTGTGTGTGTGGGTTTTCTTAACGGCAGCCTCCTCACTTGAAGGTCAATTGTGCTTTCTCCTTTGCTAATGTTTGTTTTTTTGTAGTTCTTTTTTTAAGACCAGCCACTTGAAAAAGTAATTAGCATTAACAATTGGGTTTCATTATTTTCGCTCACAAAAAAGCAAAAAAGGTCATCGAGCATGGAAGAGAGACAGCGGGAGAGCTGGCAGGACGCAGGTAACTGGCGTGTGTCGTCTGCCCGCTGTGCCACCCACTTTATAACACTCTCCCACAACTTAACACACACACACGCACTCAGCCGGACCCTTTTCTGCTGCGCAAGACACAAATTGTGCAGCGGCGGCGGCGGCTCATTGAATTGAAATTTAATCGAAATGGAAATTTGTGCTCTTATCATCGAGGACTCCACTCCTAGGTTCCTCTTGCAGGTTAATGCACTTTACATACACACACGCACACATATTGGAATTTCTATTGAAATTGATGTTTTTAGTCGTCTTGTCTAGCGGGCAAATTAGCCACTAATGTTTAACTAGCGCCATCTAGCGACCAACCGATCGTTAGTAGTGCAGCTTCATATGTATGTGGATCCCAGTAACGGCTTTTCAAATTAGTGAATCAAGAGCACTCTGATTCTAAAATTGCTCTTATATGACAATTACTGTTAGTTTTTCAATTTGTCCAGAGCTTTAGCTCCTAGGATCTTTACAGTCTGAAATGTAAATATTCACACATTCAAGCTACCCAAAAATTCTAGAACTAACAAATATAAGTAATAAGTTAAATCGAATGGTTAAATGAATGACTGGATCTTCTCCAAAGCCGTTCATAATAACCAAAAACGCACACATCAGCTGGCAAGGCTAAAAAGCTTGGAATATCGGTATCGAAAAGAGGTCTATCGATATACTATTACATCTGTAGGCAGCAATATCACTTGAAAGGAGCCAACTCATGATATCCTAATTCGTTAAATTGGCTTTCATAATGCCGAATCACTTGATCATTGAAACTTTTTGATTGATCAGGGAGCAGGTTCCTCTGCTAATCACATTCATTAAAGTTTGAATTCGACCATTGACTGTTCCAAGCATTAAAATCAAAAACAAATGGCTGGAATGATAATGCTTTAATTATTTGAGAAGCAATAGAAAACCTTTGGTAAAAATGCTCTTAAAATATTAAACTGTATGTATTGAAGAGAGCTATGTGGAAGAATAAGTGAACACTTTCGCCAAAGACCACCGAAAGCTCCTTAAACTAAGACCAACGACCACCGAAGAGTCCTAAAACCAGCGATGGGCAAGTAAAGGCAAAACATTTTGTAGGCAGTTATTTCTCGCAATAGTTTGACTTCTCAAATCTATGTTCTTCTTTTTATACAGGGTACAAATCGTAGAGCAACTTATTCAAATTGACCGCCTTGTGCCTTCCAGCAACTCCGAAGACTCTCTGGCCACTCATAAATCGCAGTGCACACCACCTCATGCATTGGGAAATTGTCCATTGCTCGGACAAGGGCGCGTTTCAAAGACTCATTATTTGGATGTCGAGTAAAGCGAGAGCAAAGCCTCGAGAACGGACCACAGTTTGCAGACCAATAGATTCAGCTCTGGGCCAATCGTTCGTGGACGCAGTACCTGGGTTTTGTAGCCATGTTCGAGTTGTTTCTGCCTTGCAAGCTTTAGCGGAGTCTGGATGAAAGGTCCACGGCTTGTTTGCAAATAATGTGGTGCTCAGAGTCTTCACAACCTTCGGATTGATACACTTTCGCCATAGTTTGAGCTCTCGTTTGCCTACACTCTATAGTTCTGCTTGTTGAACGTTTTCTCTTAAGTAAGCAGAATTCGTCTGTGGGCATTGTTCGCGCACTGGCGTTGCAATACTTTCGATTTTGTGTTGCTTTTTGGTTTCAAACCTGTTGTGAGCAAGTGGAGGGTGTGTCTCTTGTATGCACTGAGTTCCAAGTCATGTTTTATGATCCGCGACATGCTGTCCTGGGTGATTTTCATCTCACAAGACATGATTTTCTGCTTGCGCAGTGGATTTCGACGAATTATGATCTTTCGATTCGAAGCCGACTCTTTCTGTCCATTATTTAGTGCAGCCTCGATTTTCTTGATGTAAATCTTTAAGTCCGTGTATGACGAGTTCGAGAAGGCAAAAAAAAAGCAAGCATGTGCATTAGGTAGGGTGTACCTGCCTTGTATGAAAAATATTCTTCTTCTGGCTCTATGCAGATCATGGCTCAAAACATTTAGTATATTTGATGGATAACTTATCGAAAATACAAAATGAAATATTTTAAGGCTTCAATGACTCAGTGACTGACTGTTTGACCTTCATATGGACATAAGGCCCATACGGTGCTTACCATCGTAAATTTTGATATGAGTGTTTTGTTCTTGGGCATTTTGTCATGTCCATAGCTGCTCCAAGTCATCCATATCTTCCATACAGTCTGTGCTTCTTATATATTCATGCTGACCGTTCAAATAGGAAAACACAGCCCGATCTTAGATTACGGCGTTGGTGGCCCCTAACGATGCGTCGGACTTAGTAACAGTGGATTAAACCAAACGAAATATTATTTACGGTTTTAGTTGGGGCTTTCTCCAGGGCTGCAAACCGGTTTTGAACCGAACCGGCTTTCATTTAATTGTTAACCGAACCTCTTGAGGCATAAAAGCTGAACCTGAACCTGTTTCGAAACTAAAATTTCGGTTTCGTTCAAGAATAATGAAGAACATGAGCAAATTTAAACTACTGCATATAGACATCTTCTGTTATCATGACAGACGGACAAAGCTACTAAATATAAAGCTAGACATTAAAGGCCCTATTTCTCATACTCCAAATATTTAGCTATACATATGTCAGATAAACTTTCAATTTACTTTGTCACTTGTTAGTTTAGGTGACAGATAGACCCTTAGTTTAAGTTTTAGTTGAAGGTTTTTGCACCTAATTTGATTCACAAATACCACAAAATAGTTGTTCCACTCTTTCTTGTGTACTACAAGGAACTGTTAATACTATTATTGATAACTGAAATAGTTCTGGGTATTTCTGGGAATTTCCTTCCCATTATCTGAGTCAGTTTCGGAACTACTACTCAATATTTTAACATTAAGAAACGCATTTCATACAACGTTTGATATTGGATTGGTTTCTGCTATTCCATAACAACTTAAGTAGGACAATCAAGTATTTCCTCCCAAGTTATGGTTTCCATTTGAAATGTACTGAGTATAAAAACTACAAATCCTTTTAGGACCAGAATGATAGGACTTAAACAAATGAAGTTATGGGTTGTATTTCAACCAGCCGCTAAGAAAGTGCGATTTGAGACCGGTTTTTCGACTAAATGTGATCTAAAAATCGCAAGACTTTCGCGAATGCGAAATTGGAAAGCGCAAGCCAGCCCATTCTTATACCCGTTTGAAGCTTACGTGTCCTTGACCAGCCTTAAAGTTCTAAAGCTCTGTCAGGGTTACCAAATGTGTTGGGTCTATTAAAAGGGATGGGGGGATTCGAATACAATATCCGACTTAAAGCCACTTTCGATTCGAGCGAATAAAAAGGCACAAGGTTATTTGTTTCCAACTGTTTCATTCTTGGGCAATAAAATATGATATCCAGGTGTATTTTATATGAGAATCCTGACTTTGGCAGGGTCTGGCAGCTAAGATAGCTGGCCAAGCCACGCCCCATTCCAAAAACATTGCCATTGGCTTCGTCTAGTGGCTCTACATACATATATTAAAATTCTTTGCACAGTTGCAAGACGACGAAGAAGACACCCCACCACCGCACGGCGGCACGGCGGCAGGATTATCTGCTATGTGCGTGTGCGTGCGTTTGTGTGTGTGTGTGCGAGATGATAAACAGAAAACAGAAGCAGCTAACCAGTTGGTTACGCGTTGCCATTGCGTACGGACGTGCGCGCGCGTCATTGGAATTTGTTTTGTTTTTTGCGATTTTGTTCAACTGTTGACTTATCTCGGTTACATTTGATTGCAGTGTGTGTGTGCTGTGCTGTTCCCCCAATCCTCTAGCATGGAGGATCCCAACCGCATGATGGCCCACACTGGCGGTATGATGGCACCGCAGGGCTATGGCCTGCCTGGCCAAGATGATGGCCAGAATGCGGGCAACGAGAATGAGGTGCGCAAGCAGAAGGATATCGGCGATATATTGCAACAGATCATGAGCATATCGGAGCAGTCGCTGGACGAGGCGCAGGCCAGGAAGCATACGCTTAACTGTCACCGCATGAAGCCGGCCCTGTTTTCGGTGCTATGCGAGATTAAGGAGAAGACCGGTAAGTTTTCAAGAGAGCTTAACAGAAATTTAATATGCTGTGGACCCAGTCCGCCTGCCCCCCGTCCCCGTCCCCCACCCACTCCATTGCCCAAAAACACGCCGAACTGAATTTCAAATGGGGTTTTGCCGTTTATTTCCTTTTTTTCGTATATTACATCCACGCAGAGACGCAAACGTACACGTAAAATGGGCAATAACAGAGCGTTTTGATTGTGGGCCAGATGTTTTGAATGGCCCTGACGTTGCCATTGTTGCCTAACCCTAAAGTACACACCGTGGCAGCCCCCCATTCCCCCCTTAAGCACCCAACCCCACCTTAAGCCCCCAATGCGCATCGTTGCGAAATTGCCTTGGGTAGAAAAAGGAACGTCTTGGGCTGCCGGTGGCCACACTCGTTACATGTTGAAGCCGTGCTGAAAGTTCTGTGGTTGGTTAAAGTCCAAAAGTTGGCATTTTTTCTTTGGCCCATCCTTTTGACCAGCCCTGGGGTCTAATTTTCTCCAAAGATTCACTTGAAAGGTACAGCAATGGCAATAGCAAACATCCTTTACTTTAATTAAAAGGGAACCAGAAGGTAACAGAACAGAAGAATATATACTCGAAATTTAAACCAGCAATAGACTTGCTCCCCGATCAATCAAACATGTTCACTGATCTTTCGGCTATCATGATAGCCAATTTGACTTGTCTTCATAGAGAATCATGTATCGGTTAAGCTAACTTCATGAGTTTTTCAAAAACCCTTTTGTTTGTAGGAAAAGGGAGGATACACGACTGCTTCGTGGAGAATTATAACTCGGGGCAGAACTACTAGAAGCCATACCGAAGAAGGCTTTCCGAGCCCTAGGTACTAAGAAACTGTGTTGCCAATTTAGCTATTTTCCTTACCAGATATCGCTATATTGTAAGGTAGAAAGTGGGTCAAAAGTGATTTGTAAAACACATGTAAATCAAGCAATTACAATTGCGTAAGGCCCTGGACTGAACCAAGGTTTCAACCAAAACCTTTGCCCAAAAACCTAGAACCTAGAGTTTCCGAACCTTAAACATGGCACAAATTTCGGTTCGAACCCGCGACGGGGTGTAAGCAAATTTGGTTTGAAACAGGGCAACATCTTTTGAAAGTTGCAGATTGAATGATATGAATGAGCTATCTGTCACATAAACTAACAAATTTCAGAGTAAACTGTCAGTTTAACTGTCACATAGCAGCTAGAAGTTGAGAAATCGGCCCTAAGAGTTTGTAAAGCTTTTGGTTGTTCTTTTCGGTTTAAGAACTGCCAAACATCGACTTAGCTAGAATAAACTTAATTTTGCTTACTTGGGTGACCTCGTGGCTAAGAAGATATTCCTGAAACTTATGGACTTCGTTGTACTACAAATTGTGGGAGTTTCTTGTTGTGTTAAATGCATACAGGGTATCCAAATAGATCCTACTAAGGTTATAATGAGTTGAGGCACCAAACTTGAAACAAAAGACTCCTTGTAGATGCTATTCCCCGCAATTTGATGTAGGCCTCAAATATTTCAAAATGTGATTGGTTGATTTTTGGGACCAAGTTTGGTCAGAATTAGCTATAGCGTCACACTTACGCTTTGCACAGTACGCATGGCGCCACACATTAAAGCCAACATTTGACAAAACAACAACACTTTCTTACAAGTTTTAAATTCAAAAAACTATTAATTCAAATTAAAAAACACAAGGTGAATGTGTTCCTTACACTCAAAGTCAACCAGTTCGGTCACAAGGACAACCCTTTTGTTTAAGCACACCCAAAGCATTATTTGCGTATCTAATGAAGCATCTAAAAGCAGCAGGAGCAGGAGCAGCTAAAGCAGCAGCTAGCTATATGGATAAATGGTAAATGGCATTTCCAGCTCGTAAATTTAAATGGGGGGAAAGGACTTTAGAATAATGTAAAAATCATCCAGTTGGCTTGCAAGGAGTCCAATGTTATGGTAATAAACATGTCGCGCACATATTTAGCATGCCCGTCGAACAGGTTTACGCTTTTCAAAACTAATTTCCAGACGCACAACAACATCTCGCACGTTGCCCGCTCGCCGATAAAATATGTTAATGTGAGGGAGACAGAAAGCGGGGGAAAGAGAGAGAGCAGAGCTTATATGTGCTGCATATATGTGTACCCAGAGGAAGTATTTTTAAAATACTCGTTTTTGTGTGGTTTTTGTTTTGTTTTTTGGCTTGGTTCTTACTTTGTTTACTTGAAAGACAACGGCGCCGCCCTGTCATTGATACGGAAATCGGCCATAGCAGCCTTAAGTGTTATCGCTTTCTGTGTGCATAGATAAAAAAATAAAATGTAATGTAAATAGTCAATCGAGCATGCCATACCCAATAGAAACAGCCACTCATTTGGCCCTGAGGCCTCAGTGAAGATTTAGGTGGCATTTTGAAATGGTTATCAAGCATGCGCAAATATGCTGCTGATCAGCATCAGTTACGGTTCTTAACCAACAAATCATGAACAATCAACAAAAGTGGCTCAAGTATTTGTAACGTCCAGAGTGCCAGAATTTGCTGCTCAGTCGAGCACAAGTGAGTCACAGGGTCGAAAGTCAAGAAATCTACTCAGACGGCATTTACACGGTGAGGGAAATTTCATGAAGTTCTTGAAAAAGCTTTCGTTTTGTATGAAAGAGGTGTGGTGGGGTACGTCTTTCCCACACGAATGAGCTTTTTGAAAAGCTTCATAAAGCTAACTTCACCGTGTAAACCTCGTCTAAGGCGGGATGATGCAAATTTCATGAAGTACTTCTTGGTTGTAGGAAAGAGGTATACATCACTACACCTATTTCCTTTCAAGAACTTCAAAAAGTTTGCTCAACCCTGTAAACCCAGTCTTAAACAACGTGGAGGACTGTCTGCCACTCGGTATATCGATAAACGATAGCGAAATAAGAGCCCTTCTGATGCTGATATTGTGTTCCTTCTGTAATCTCTAGGGAGCAGGTTAAAGTGCTTAGACTAGGTTAGGTTGCGATGGCTGAGAGCGACAAGTCGCCCTCCCACTTAGGCCCTTTGCGAAGCCATATGTGTTCTGTTAACCCTTTTTATGGTAATGAGGGGGGTCCTAGTTACTAAACAGACTGAATTTTAGTAGAGCTGGTGTCTTTAGTTCGAATGTGTTCGAGAGATTGAGTCGGAGAGGTTGATCTAGTGTCCTAAGTCTCCATCTACTCAGGGCCTTCTCTTCTTCAATACCTGCATTATGGTGAGTGCCCCACAAGGCAGTGACCCGTTAAGGTTCCCACCAGAAGCAATATGTGTTCCCTTCTGTGGCGTAAAAATGTGAAATGTTTCTCCATATATCCGCAGCGAGACGATGTGTGTCAGCTTTTGTGTGAAGCTTAAATGTCCCTATCGTGCTCTTCTCTGAAAGGAGCTCGGTGCTGGTACCTATTCTGACCAGTTTATCCGCAGACTTGTTTCCTTCTGTGTTGCGATGTCCTGGCACCCATTCAAGAGCTTAATATCCACAAATATGTGCGCTATTTGGACTAGATATGTCTTCAATATCCTTTTAAGCATCTAAAATGATGAGAAATCATCCAAATGAGGACCATTTTCATATCCTTTGGATGATTAAAAGGATATTTGAGATATACACAGTCCAAATGGATACTGGAAATCATCCAATAGAAGTTTTTGTCTCTTAACCTACCTCTTCAACTTCCGTAATCCCTAATATACCTCGTCGTTGCTTTCACTTTGCTGAATCAAATTATTTGGACTGGTCTCCTCTGTACGTTTTGCTGTTACCTTTTGCTACCTATGAGTTTAGATATCTGCATTCCTAATAGCGTTGCTTCCACCGTCCTGGACTCTCTTACATATTAGGTCTATGTGCTTCCAAAAGTATATACGAACTGGTTTTGTGATTGATTTTTCTATATATTCAAATAGCAAAATGTAACCTTACACTTTTTAACTCTGAGTGCTATAACAAATATCTTGCCCAGTGCCGAATTTACCTCGACTCAACCAGATCAAAAGAAATTGTAGAGTTTTGTGTACTCCAAGCGTTGATCTTCTTTACCTTCCTCTTATTTTCTGGATAACCAAGAGGCTAGCAATGATTCCACTGCAGTTGATTTATTCGCTGATTTTTCCCCATCAACTTATTCCTCTGTCTAATGTGCGTCTTATCTTCTTCCCACTCCTCTATATGTGCTCCCAAAACTTCGGAAACCTCTCTCTACTTTCATTTTTGAAATCACTCCTGGGCCTGACTATATTTCTAGTGGGAACCCCTGGATGGTTCTAGTTTTTTATGCAAACTTTTGCTTAAGCTCTTCAATCTATCACTCGATTCTTCTGTCTTTTCCACTTCTTGGAATGAATTTTATATTATTATTCTCCATAAAAAGGGTGGAAATACGGATATTTCGAATTACAGAGGCTATCCCCCATTCCGAAATTGTTTGAAGAGACTATGACCTACACATTGCAGTATTTATCGTACATCAAGTTTATCGCCTTTCCAGCATAGATTCATAAAGCGTCGCTTGCTTGAATTTACTTCTTTGTTTAATGAAGGATTCCTTATGAAAAAGCAAACTGATGTCATTTACACCGACTTTAGCAAAGCCTTTGACTCTGTCAACCATGATCTTCTCCTCTTTAAGCTCCATCGATTAGGATTTAGGATTTGTGTACAAATTGTGAGAGTTTTTTGTAATGTTATATGCATTTTCAAATAGATCTTACTAAGGTTATAATGAGATGGCAACAAATTTGGAACAAAAGACTCCTTTTAAATGGAATTCTCTGCAATTTGCTGTAGACCTCAAAACTACCAATATGTTCTAGGTAGATTTTTGGGAACAAGTTTGGTAAGGATCAGATTTGAAATATATAACTCGAGGCTACAGCGTCATACTAACGCTGGGCACAGTTCACGTTCTCCTCTTTAAGCTCCAGCGATTAAGATTTCACAATTCACAGCTGAGCCATCGCTTGAAAGAAACATTGAAGAACGCCAAAGACATGGAAATTACACGATTCACAAAATAAACATCTTCTCACGCGCATTATTTTTTAAGAGTTGCGTCACACACGACTCATGCACGACTTACGCACGCGTCACGAATTTTCACGCACTATAAAAACGCAAGTTTTTGGCAATTTATGACAGCTGCTTCAACTTAATGTTCTCTTTTTCTTTTTGGGGCAAAGTTTTTGTGATGGTCGTTTTTAAATTTGATTCCGATTCCCTCGATTTTGAGCCGGGGCTATGAATAGTCAGAACTGAGAATTTTCCCCACACTTCAGTACTTTTGTTTTTCTGTTTCACCCATTTATAACTTTAGTTTGCTTTCAAAATGTTTCTTTATCTTTTGCCTCTTATATAATACATAATTAGAATTTGAAGCAGACCGGCACAATTTTCAAGGTTTTTGGCAGTGGATTGTATTTCAGTTGAGTGTGCCCGTACCATTTTGTTGGATAAATACCAAAAATCATACATTTCGTGATATTTTAAACTTAATTCACTCACGAAGAAAGCACGAATCATGGACGAAACTATGTTTGCTCACGTTCACGTCGTGACACACTGCGATACGTTCGCATTCACGTCACGGTTGAAGCTCTAGCCTATCCTCGACAGACGGTTTCAAACCAAGTCGATCAAAGTTAAATGTAATGAAACACCGGGTCAGCCTATATATTCCTATGAAGCATTGATTGACCCATGATTTGGCAACAAAACCAGACCCTGTTCGTCTGAGCAGCAGCTACTCCCACCACTTAATGCAAACCATTTCCCCCAACTTTTGCCCAACTTTAGCAATATTCTCTACAACTAACCTTAACATAATAAAACAACCACCAAGAGACAAGACAAGAGCGCGCCCCAACCACACCACACCACACCCCCACACCCCCCCACCCCCTTAGCGCTAGTGTTACCTTCTTATGCGATATTAAACCAGCTGTCGC
Organism: Lordiphosa fenestrarum; assembly: GCA_035044985.1. NCBI lineage: Eukaryota > Metazoa > Arthropoda > Insecta > Diptera > Drosophilidae > Lordiphosa > Lordiphosa fenestrarum. Next base: position 1,808,219 of record JAWNNO010004426.1, read on the forward strand.
CAAAGGCAATATCTGCCGTGCCCTGCTTAAAGCTATCCCAGAGAGGGAGCAGTTGGGAGTAGGAGCTGGCAGAACTAACCGAAACGGAATAGTTGTACCCGTTTGTGTTTTTTTAATATTTCTGATTGAGTTTGCGTTGAGAGAAATTTGTATAATTTCATTAAAAGTTAAAAGTTTCATTTTATTTCACGCCGACTCCATTCAACCGCACCCCAAATGCGGCTGCTTCTGCCTGCATCGTGCCAAAAATTCGTCTCCTTCTGCCTCCCCAGCTCCATGAATAATTCAAAGCGAATAACACTGGGCGGAGACAGAAATGGGATTTCATATTTGGGTTGGGGAGTTGGGTTTTATTTTTTTTTTGTTTTGTTTCTTTCGTGTTTTTGTTTTAATTTGGTGGCCATTTAATTTTGTTGGCTTTTTGCGTGTAGAGTGCACTTTTAAGTTTCTTCTGCCGTACCCTCCAACCCCACCCCACCCCATCAACCCTTACCACTCACTTACCCAGACCCGGTCCGAAGTGTTGATGAAGATTTTGAAGGTGTGTTTATGGGGTTAAAGTTGGAAATTTTTGAATTTCGTTGTTGCAACTGTGAATCTAGGGGAGATATCTTGGTTGTCAAGTCAAGAAAGCGCAGAGAAGCTCGGCTTGGCTCCTTGAACATGTTACACAAATGATACCACAGCCTGTAGTTTCCAGTCAGCAGCCCCAGGGCATTCTCTCCATGTTGCTTTTCATTGTTGATGCTTCTGCTTGTCTCATGTCTCTGTTGTTTAAACAGGAGGCTGTTCTAAGTACTTCCAGCATAAGCACAGGTGGTTCCTGCTGCCTGGTTAGTCCAACTAGACGAGCCTTAGAGTTGAACTTATTGTTCCCATAGTCCCAAATGCCTTTTTTATTCTTTACTCAGAGTTTCTTTTCTAAGAGAGTTCTGAGTCAAGAATAACGCCCAGATACTTTGCTTCGTTGACCCGATTGAGCTGCGTTTTCCTAATGAATGGAAGAGTGAACTCAGAGAGATCTTGTATCTCCCTGTGAACAGCCTCAGTTGGGTCTTCTATGGGTTAACCCCTAGAACGTTCTGATCTGCCCATCTTAGGGTGCCAGCAAGAGCAGATTCTAATGGCTCCACTGATTTACCCTATCCCTAGTGTCCCTACCGTTGAACTTCAAGGTAAGAAGAAGTTCGTTGAGAACCAAGCGGGAAGATGTCTCCCCCCCTGCGGATTACCACTTTACCTTGCCTGCACAGAGAGTGGAGTTGATCACTCGGCTGCTAAGCATGTTCCTTAGCCAGTGAGTAATCATCGGGTGTTAGCCGATATTAGCCACAGCTGCCGTAATCGACTCGCTGCTGATGTTATTAAAAGCAGGGCTGCAAACCCAAAAATGTTTTGGGAGCTCCGGCTCGCGGGTTCGAACCAAAATTTAAAAATGGTTCAGGTGCAGAATTTTGAGGTTCAAGGTTTTTGGGCAACGGTTTTGGTTCGAACCTTGGTTCAGCCCATGCTTTATACTAGTTTATATAGTAATCGACCTAAAAACGAAATAAACTGTAAGGAAATTGTGTCGATTTACGTACCAAAAGTGTTTCCACAGTAACGTTAAGCTCTTATTTTGTGAATAAATCGATCAGCTTTGTAGAAAAGGATCTTAAAAAAACAGAGGCTTATATGTGTAAGGATTCTAATGGTAATTCTGAACATTTTTATAGATGTTTACATTAAACCTTCCTGACTCAGTTTTCCAGAACTATCAGGATAAGAGAAGTAGTTGCTAGAAAATAGGTCAAATTTTTGCATGTCTTTAATTTTTGTTGCACCGAACCGAAATTATAGGTTCGGAACAGGTTCAGGTTCAACTTTAGTACCTTGAGAGGTTCGGTTCGAGGTTCGGTTCACAGTAATCTGAAAGTCGGAATTCCGGGTTCGAACCGGTTTGGTTCAAACCGGTTTGCAGCCCTGATTAAAAGCTCTCTCGATGTCGAGGAAGGCCGCCAACGCAAACTCCTTCCTATTCAGCGATTCCTCAATGCTGCCTACCACTTTATGTAGTGCGGGGTCCACAGATCTAGCCTTAAGGTTCGTGGTGTGAGCTTGCTTCTCAGGTGGAGATCCAGGAGTCTTCTATGTACACCCCATCTTGACGATGAAGTGCACCTTCACTTGCCACATTACGCAATGTGGAGACCAAGTCGATCATCTCCACTTGACGCATTCTCACCCCGATCCGCCGCTGGGGAACCGACTCCCTGCACCGTAACTTCTACTCCTCCAATGACCTAACTCATTTTTTACCTATTGGATGTGTTGCGGTTTGGTTTTGGACTGCTTTTTGTTTTGGTGCTCCGCCTCGACCTTACCGGCATGGGTGGACCTGTTGGTAGCGATTGCTACCGCCAGCATTGCTCATAGGTAGCACCTACTGGTGCCACCCCGACAAGGTAGCAGTCCGTCACTTAGGGTTTATTCGTATTTTTCTCTTGTAAGGATAACGATGCTATCTACGCATGCCTGGGATGCGAGTCTTTCTAAGAGTTGATCCAAAAGTAGGGTTTCACCCTGAGGGCATCGTCTAGCTGTGGCTACAATGAAGATTTTTCCACCTCCTACCTGCAGAGGCTTCCCAGCATCGTATTCCTCTACTGATTCTTGAGAGCACTATGGCATATTGGATGGGATGGGTTATGTTGTCTAATGCTGCCTCAATGTCTTGGAAAGCGCATAAGGCCACTTCTTTGTTTTCTCGAGCATCTTCCCGAGCTGATGCAGTGCCCCGTGTCTGTTAAACGGACTGCTCTGGTTGCATCCTTAAGCAGCGAGCTCCTACACCAGCTTTTCTATCAAGCTTTCAATCGCCAACCAATGCTTTCTATCCTTCAAATTTCCCTGCCACCTTTAAAATGTAACAAGTTTTAAAGTCCTAGACACACACACAAGCAAATACTTTGCAAAAACCTTCATCTTACTCCTTTGGCGAAACGTGATTAAGATCCCATCCAGCCAGCTAGCTGGCAGTAGCAGAGCTCCCTCCGGTTTGGTTCTTGGTCCTGGTTTTGGTGGCAGCAAATGGCGCAAAATCTAATTCATGCATAGCCATGCCTCGCGAATAACAAGAAAGAGGAAAGCACAAAGGAACAATACACATTTCCCCAGACAATATGACAACGTAACACGCACACAACCCACACAATCCGGCACACAATCCGGCACACAACCCAGCAACCAGCCAGCCAGCCAGCCAACCAACCGGGCCCGCCCACCCCTTCGCAACCCCTGCCCCGATTGCCGCCGCCCACACGTAATACAATTGCCAATGGCCAAAAAGGAGCAAGTTTTTGCTCTGGCAAATAATAAAATTTAATGTCTCTTCATCCTGGGCGCGCGGACTCGGTTGTTATTGTTTCTCTATCTATCTGTTGAAATCTTAAATTCTCTTCATCGTTTTGTTGTTCCTCTTGTGTATTTGCAGTGCTCTCAATTCGCAACACGCAGGAGGAGGAGCCCCCAGATCCACAACTGATGCGCCTGGACAATATGCTGATTGCCGAGGGTGTGGCTGGTCCCGAAAAGGGCGGCGGGGGTGCAGCAGCCGCCTCGGCAGCGGCCGCCAGCCAGGGCGGTTCGCTGTCCATTGATGGGGCCGACAACGCCATCGAGCATTCGGACTATCGCGCCAAGTTGGCACAGATTCGCCAGATCTATCACCAGGAATTGGAGAAATACGAGCAGGCATGCAATGAGTTCACCACGCACGTCATGAATCTGCTGCGTGAGCAGAGCCGCACCAGGTAAGGCGGAGGAGAGGAGAGCCCCCTTCAATTTTCGAGTAATACAAATCGTTCTCCTTTGCTGCAGACCCATCACACCCAAAGAGATCGAGCGCATGGTACAGATCATACACAAGAAGTTCAGCTCCATACAGATGCAGCTGAAGCAGTCCACCTGCGAGGCCGTCATGATATTGCGCTCACGTTTCCTCGATGCCCGTCGCAAGCGGCGCAACTTTAGCAAGCAGGCATCCGAAATTCTCAACGAGTATTTTTATAGTCATCTGAGCAATCCGTATCCATCCGAAGAGGCCAAGGAGGAGCTGGCGCGCAAATGCGGCATAACGGTGAGTGGGGAGGAAAAAGGAGAACAAGAATGGAAAACGAAGGAATGTTTTCATCGGTAAAGTAGGAAAGAAAAGGGAATAGGAACACATTCGTTAGCTGGAGCTAGGGAACTTTCATCTTGATATGTTGATATTGTCGGCCATGGTGTAGAGCAGCTTGGAGCACGAAATTTTGAGTTTGGGAGCAGTCCAACTACAACAGAAAACAGCAACCCTTATCAGCAAGTCTCCATTTGCACTTGTTGCGATGTCTGCATGTGCGTGTCGGCGCCACAAAGAAGGGCATTTATCGAAAAATGAATCTCTAAGGAAAGACGTGCATCCCGCTGCTTTATACCAGCGGTCAGACAGAAGGTAACATGTTTTTTGCCCTCAAATTTTAACTCGACCTCCGCCAAAACAATGAAAAGCTAACTTCTTCTGTGACGAAATTTGAATACAACCGATCGATCCCATGGCACTTACAAGATATTGTCATCCGATTCGGGAACGCTCTGACATAAAAGCAGCGACAGGTGCACAAATTCTGTTCGATATTTTGACATATTTGATCACATCCGAGACTTTTTCATGTCCTCGGTCTGACTTAAGTAGGTAAATGATACGTATGTCAGAAAAGATGGTACCTTAGACGCAACTCTTCTTGAGGAGTCGTTATTAATCCGTTTTCTGATCATTTTCACTTCATATTCGAGTCTTTAACAAGTCATTTATGATGTCTGTATCGAGTCGTACTTCAATAAATCACATTTTGAGCATAAGCAAGAGCGATTTTCGAGTCTCCTCTGAACCGCACATGATATGTAATCTCTTTCAAATCATCCAAAGGGGGTCGAAAAGCCTTATCAAAGGTATAGAGTATATTTCGAGTTCTCGGTCCGATTGAAGTTGTCAGAAATGTGCTAGCTTTGTGATCACAAGTGATACTTGCATCGGGAAATGGTACCCCCTATCCGCAACTCTTCTTGAAAGGACGTTTTTATATGCCCTCTTTTGACCAGTTTCAATTTATTTTCGAGTCATTTGCGAGTCTGTAATGATTCGTACCTCAATAAACCACATTTGTTGGGCTCGCGTTTATGCATTTAAGATACGGACCCTGGAGTAGATCTCTTGCAGTCCGAGAAAAGTGATAGAGATAGAATAATAGAGAATCGAAAAAAAGAGTGTAAAGAGACAGAAGCGTACATCAAACCATTTTACAGTCGCTGACGAATCATTATATAGTGAAAAACCACAGTGGAAATGCAAACAAATTGCCCGTCAAGTGCGATATCTTTCCATATCTAACATATGAGCGTTGTTCGTAGCTGAGGCGATAAAAATACTTAAGAAACTTACACTGTGACAAGTTTCTCAGTACCTAATAGTTGCCATTAAAACCTCTAATATTAGGTTAAATAGTTAAAAGCTTCCAAGACCATTCCATACCTTTCGTCTGTTCTTGAAACGGAGCTAAATAGCACTAAGTGGCAGGGAGTGCCTGCTAAACGAGAGGTTGTGGGTTCAATCCCGTCTCGGGACATCATATTCTCTAATACAAACCTACTCACTCGGTCATCTTTATTAGCTATTGGCGCCAGCTTTGAAAAAGCTTCGCAAATTTTGACGTTCGGGTTCGTCTTGTGTACGAAAACAAAAAGCACACAAGCCTAGAGATTGAAAGGATCTCCGCTTGGCCCTTTGGGACTGTAAGGACTGTAATATACACCTAGTACTCGCAATTGTTTAAGTACACTGGAAGGTCCGCAAGTTGTTTGCATATAATGTCGTGTAGAGAGGCTTTACAATCTTTTCCAAAACGTCGGATAAAAACACTTTCGCCGAACTTTTGAGTTCTTTTTCCACAAAAATGGAGCTTGATGAGGAACCATCATATAGGCTCTTTGAACTCTCGTATGGAGTTTGGACGCTTGTTTTGATGCCACAGCGCAATAAATTCAGCTATGGATGAACATATTCAAATCAGTTAACAGAATTCATCTGTGAGCGCTGTTCGCGCACTGGCGATGCAGTACTTTCGATTTTGTCTTGCTTTTTGTTTTCAAATCTGCTGTGAGCAAGTGGAATGTGTGTCTCTTGTATGCACTGAGTGTGTCCCTGCTGATATTCATCTCGCCGGACATAATTTTCTGCTTGCGCAGTGGATTTCGACGATGTCGAAGTTGAAGTATAAGCATTCAATGGTGCTGGAAAACGAGTGTGTTCAATACAAGTACCAAAACAATTGCGAGTGCTGGGTATTTAATGAGATTTTGACACCACTTCTCGTTACTTTAGAACTCAGTATGGGGCTAGACAATCCCTCCAACTCCAACTACAGATAATGATAACATTTCTCATTTCCCTTCTCTCCCTCCGCCAGGTGTCGCAAGTGTCCAATTGGTTTGGCAACAAGCGCATTCGATACAAGAAGAACATTGGCAAGGCCCAGGAGGAGGCCAATCTGTATGCGGCCAAGAAGGCAGCTGGCGCTTCACCTTATTCAATGGCCGGACCGCCCAGTGGCACAACCACGCCCATGATGTCACCCGCACCGCCACAGGATTCGATGGGTTATCCCATGGGCTCCGGTGGCTATGATCAACAGCAGCCGTATGACAACAGCATGGGCGGCTATGATCCTAATCTGCATCAGGATCTCAGCCCTTGAGGATAGGCTTGCCAAAACTGCATACTCTCGCGACACCCCCCCACAACTCCCCTTCCCCAGGCAGCCAGCAATAGTGCATAAATTAAAGCTAACTATACTTAAATCATGTATACGATGTAATAATAATAAAGAATAAACATTAATTTGGCCAATTTGCAATTTTGTTGACAATGTATTATTTTTTTTTTTTTTTTTGCATTGCTTTTTGTGCTAAGCTAAGGAAACGTGTTGTATGTGTGTGTGTATTTCTAAGCTCAACTTTTGTTGTTGGTTTCTTCATTTCTTCTCTTTTTTTGTCTCTTGTATTGTAAGCCAATGCCACAACTTATTATTGTTCGACCTCCTTTGCCCAGTTCTCAAACCACCCATTGCTGCCTGCCCGCCGAAGGGAGTTTTGCCAGCAATACGTACTAATAGTTACTTACATATATTTTTTTCCTAGTCTGTAAGTCTGCAAAACAATTGTATACTAAAGTTTTCCGTTGAAACCAATCATGTATACCAACTAATCGAACCGTTCTTTCAAAAATCAATGTATACGACGATGTAAATCAAACTACGAAAAGAAATACCATTAATCGAACTTTGTTTTGTATGATTTTGGAAAGCAGAGAGAGAGCGAGAGCTAAACATTCGAACACTCGAAAAGCAAAACTCGATCCAAAAACCGAAAAATAGAAAACTTATTCAACATGAACTAACTTCCTCTTAGTATTCAAAGGAAAGAAAAACAAGTATTGTAATAACACAAACTTTCAGCTAGCTGTTAGAGAACAAAAATACTATAATTATTTTAAAATAATAAAGAAAAGCTATATAATAATTAAATAAACAACAACAACAACTAAAAATGGTGGCAAACAAACCAAAAGGGTCTTCTCTTACTTGATGGTTCAGTTGTGGGAAGTCAAGGGCAGCCGTGCTACCGCCACACATACAGTATAAGCTACTCCTGACCATCTCTAACGATGATGCTGCGCTGGTGGTGGCGGGACTACTCCCGATAGACCTTAAAGCACAGGAAGCTGCGCTAACCTATACTTGGAAGTGCCAGGAACCCAGAGAGAACGAATAGCGTAAATACGCGACTCCACAATGAGTACAGGGCAGAGATCAGCCAAAGCACGATGGACATTCCCCAGCATAGGATTATGGCTGTACAGAAGACACGGACAGGTGACATACTGCTTGACGCAACTTCTTACGAGAAACGAATGTCTGAAATCCTATCTACATAGGTTCAAACACGAAGGCGACTCGTACTGCCCAGACTGTACAGGGGGCAGTCGGTCATCCTAGACGCAGAGCACGTATTTTTTGTCTGTCCGACCTTCAATGAAGAACGACACAATCTGAGCATGCGGATGGGGAGGACACCAGGTGAATATCATGCTAGAGTCTATGGAAAACTGGTCTGCTATCTGCAATGCCACGGTAGTCTTTCAAAGACTGCGCAGCGCAGAAAGATTGCAAATCACATAGGAGAGAATCCAAGATGAGCCCTATCGGCAGTTCCCCCCCGGTGAAGTAGTACCTCACGTCAATGCCACCGGTAATCGGGGAAAAGAAGGCAGTAGTTTAGTGGGTGAAAGTCGCACACTTCAGTCGCATTCCAGCAATTGAGACAGCTTTTGATACTTCTAGTGCCAACCAAAAAACTAAACTGGCACCAGGTTAAGGAGAGAGGCCACCTCTACCGGGAGGGTTCATAATTGTATAGGAGTAGGAAGGGTAGCATCAATACGGGATCTTCCATGAACTTCCCAGCGTGATTCCCCATTCCATTTTGATTCAAGCATTTTGGTTTTTTGTTAGGGGCTTTCATTGGCCACTTGTATTATACATGACATTTCTACACACTCCTCCTCGGGTGTAATCGATTGGACAAATACAAAATACGTAATCAAACTTTGTGCGTATCTATCAAAGGCATATTCTGTATTTCTGTATCTTCACTCGTACTTGGATATGAAATCATAGCGCAGCACAGAGGCGGGAAAAACATCCCCAGCCCGTGCCTGTGTACAGTTCGAGCTGCTGGGCGGCAAATGGATGAGCACATCGGCACCAACAATGCTTTGCAGGCGGCTGCTGATCTGCAAAATCAAAACGACAATAGTAAGAAGACATTTAAATTAAAATTAGTTTTTAGTTCACCTGATCTCCATTCACGCTGGCATATAGTTGTCCATTCTTGCTGGTAACCGATGCACGCACATATTCCGGGCGGCCATCCAGGCGTAGATCGTTAAGCAGCTTCAAAATGAATCATTTCATGAAAGAAAATTGTAAGAGAATAGAAAAATTTATGAATTCACCTGTTCACCTGAATCCAATCTAAACCAGGAGAGTCTTTTCTAGTACGATATATATATATTGAGTTTGTAAGCAGTGCTGCCAGCCGGTTTTCAATCTTCACCAGCGAATGGCATTACGATTTTGTCAAGTTTTATAGCCCGACAACATTTGATTTCCTGCCAATGCCAAACGGTTCATCTAGCAAATCGATAACAACAAAATTGATGGAGTCGATATCTTCGATCAGTTGAGAGCTTTCGATTGTGTTGCCTACTTGTGCTTGAAACTAACCCGCTTTTAAGAAGCTATTTTTGAGCTTATTTCGTTTTATGTGGTGTAAAAATGTTTTACTGTTCCAACATTAGCTGTCCCGGACCGCAAATTCCAAGAATTTGACTTTTTGCAGGCACGCAGAGTAGATTAAGTTGGTGTGAAAGTATGTAACAGCCACAAGAAAGCATCTCCGACCCTAAAAATATAGTTTTTATTCATCAGCAATCGAAAAACTATTCATATTCGATTTTTTTGATAGATTTTAGCCTTAATACAGCTAAATTAGTCGGACCCCTCCCCACCGATTGTAAAATTATTGCTAGAAATGAGATCACAGCACTCAAAACCCTATCAAAAGATACCCCACCTGACTTTATGCCTAATTTTCCCCTTACTCCCCCTCCATAAGGTAGCCCACAACCACCGGATGGGAAAAGTATTGCTTAAAATGAGATCGGAGCACCCGAAAACCTATGAAACGATACCCCTTTTGATCTTTTTTTTTTAGATTTTACCCCCTTCCTCCCACCAAGATGTCAGCCTCTTCCCCACCGATCGAACAAATAGAGCCAGAAACGAGATCAGAGCACCCAAAAACGTATAAAACGATACCCCATTTGAATTTTTGCTTAATTTTAAAGCTTCCTCCCCCTCCAAAAGTAGTCACCCATCCGAAGGATAGAAAAAGTATTGCCAGAAATGAAGTCGTAGCACCCATAAGCCTAAAAAACGATACCCCATTTGACTTTGTGTTTAATTTGAACCTCCCTCCCCCTCCATAAGTAAGCCCCCTCCCAGCGGATCAAATAAATATATGAGATCAAAGTACCCGAAACCCCTCGGGTACTGATTCGGAAGTCAAAGACAGCGGCGCTATGCATTTCTGCCATTAAGTTTTCCATTCAGTCCCAGGTTGCACTGTCAAGCGGCTGCCCCATGCAATCGGACTCTTGAACAGCCTAACACTATCTCTTCTACCCAACATACTCATTATCTTTATCTTTTGGAAAGCAAATCTTAAAATCATTTCCTTTAGTAACTGGTTTAAAAGAGATTTTTGTGTCGGCAAATCTCACTTATAAAGTTATCTTGGCATAAAGTAGGTGATTCTAGGCAAGGAGTAGGCTATATCATTCTCTTACGAATCCTAACAAACGAATTGGCCACCAATGTTGCCGTCTTATTTCATGTGTTTACCAAGTTTACTGATAAGGAAAATATTTTAGTCTCTCTGGTATTTGAGTGGGGGGTATCACCTTGAAACACATTTGGAGGAGAGATAAGGGGCAGCACTCCAGCACGCATCTTTCACAATATAACAAATAAAGGCAAGAGACAAGATATGGATTTGACTTGGGTTTGCCTATTTCATCAACATACCTTGACATTTAGAATGGGCAGCGTACACTTGGCTCTCTCCCAGCCGGCGGCCCAACGTATGGCGGGCAAGGCAAACAAGTGAAAGGTGACAAATGCCGAGACAGGATTGCCAGGCAAACCAAAGAAATATTTATTCTTTCTACTGGCAAACGTCATGGGTTTGCTGGAAGGAGTCGGTCGAATGAGTTAAATCACACATCCAAAATCGAAGATCCAAATCTCTTACCCTGGCTTGACGTTTACGCGACCGAAATGCAGTTGGAATTGCAGCTTTTCCAGCACAGGTTTGATGTAGTCCTTGTCACCCATGGAGACACCACCGCTGCAGATGACAAAGTCCACCACATCGAACAGGCTGGACAAAGTGTCGGTGATGTCTTCAAAACTGAAATCAATCCAAGCTTAAGGAAGACTCTAGTAGTTGTTTGATCAATGGCCAGCACTCACCTATCGCTCAACACACGCGTCTGAAGGCAATCGAAGCCAAAATAGAGCAACAACTCCTCCAACATGGTGGTATTCGAATCAAAGATTTTGGATACAGCAGCGGGAGCATCTTGCGGTGCCAACAGTTCACTACCCGTGGAGACAATGGCCACTTTCGGTTTGCGCTGGGACACACGACAATTGCCCACAGAGGCTAGCAAAGATTTGAGCACAACGGGAGAGAAGTCCAGTGCTGGAAACACAGTAGCTCCCTTGCAGAGGTCATGACCCACGGGGCTGTGAAGAATTAAACAAATTTTAAAAATTAAAAACAAAAAGAAGTCACTCTGTAATCCTGTGACCGCTTTCAATCCGATAGGATTTAAGCAATTGACTCTCTGCTGAGAGGGCTGGCAGGTGTGGGAATCGCAGCTCGGTTCTCTAAGAACCAGCAGAAAAGCTGCACCGGCTTAAACTCAGATTTCCGGGTCTGTTAACAGAACCTTAATCCGAACCAAGTGCGAGAAAATTGCTGAGCCTAAAACTGCTCCGGACCACAATTGTATAGACAATTTGTTGTCTGGTCAATAATGTGCGACAAAGAGTCCAATCTGCCTAGCAAGTAAGAGTTCTATTCAAAATTCCAAAAAGATGTTCCACCGGCACATTCTTGAGGTCGTTCTCTGGATGATCTAAATTCGGCAGATCATCCGCAACGCATATCTAGCTCTTTTCCGCTAAAAGCTAGATATTCTATCGATATCAACTGATACTCCAGAATCTAGCTCTTTTCTGCTAAAAGCTACATATTCTATCGATTTCAACTGATACTCCAGAATACTCTAAGTATTAGATTAAATCAAGTAACTTTTGCATGTGCACGTGCGGAGCGCTGGCATACATGACATGTTTTTGTACCATCGCGTTTTTCAGTTGTTAAGATTGCAGGTAGGCGGGTACCTGTACTATAGGCTGTGTACATCAGTAGTAAAAATATGCAAGTAGGTATAGGATCAGCTTGGCCAAAATCAACCTATTGGCATGTAGGATCCCATTCCTACTTCCTGATATCACGCATATAATAAGCGCAGCTGGCTGAGATCACCATAAAGTTGCTCTTCTTTGCAAAGGAAACGTCCGAAATAAGTAAAAGCACAGTTGACCATATATATAAAGGAGGTAATATCTGCTCTGAACCCCCTCCCAGTCAAAACGATTGGACGCAAAGTCGTCCGGATTGGATTTCAATGCTTCCAAACTGGCATTTACTCTGCAGCACCAGGAAACGGAGACGACTCGGAAGGCAGTGCGGACACAAAAATTCAGCTGAAGAGCTTCGAATGCAGCTAAACGCTACAGGGGGGAACATGCTACATCGATTTCCACATGTGTATTTTGGTATGGAAACCGATGGCAAAGATGTGGAAAAACGGACAGTAAACTTTGGAATGGCGTATTGGAAACTATACAGAGTGAAGACTCGTGCCAAATGGGTTGACAGATGGTTTCATTTCGATAACCGCAAGCACAATAAATCTAACCTACTTCGCGAACCAGTCTAAAAACATAGTCCTTGAGAAAGTCTATACTTTAGACATTTATTCCTTAACAGCTTAACAACTTATCGACTATATATACTCACCGCACATCCAAGCCCGCCTTGGGTTCCACCAAGATCTCCACCAGGCTTTCTTGGCCATATTTATCGCGCTGCAGCAGCTTGGTGTCTTCCACCTGAACTACACAATCCGCATGGTCGGGCAGAGGAGCTCCTGTGTTGATCTTAAAGCACTCATCTTCCTGCAGGGCATGTGTGTTGGGCTGGAAATTGAAATCTTTAACCCAGATCGAGTAAATCCATACACAAAACGTACCTCATCACCGGCCGCTATGCATCCCAGAACTCGTTTTGAGCCTGAAAAGCCGGTGGACTTCATGGCATAGCCATCCTTGATGGAGGCCCGAAAGGGCGGAATATTCACTGGCGAAGTCATCGCCTTGAGCGACTCTTCCAACTGAGTGCTGCGCTCCACCACACTGAATAGTATGTCCAAGGCCCCGCTCACAGGCACCATGGGAAAGGGTGAATTACGATCCCGATCAGGATCTTTTCCTGTGCCCGTCTTATGCGGACACACATGACCGCCCCTCTGCACCTCCAAATGGGTTCGCTGCACCAGAGCCACCTCATCGCCCAGCAGATTCAAGGCATGCGGCAGCAGTTCGCTCACGGTTTCAAAGCACTCGGTCACTGCCTTTTCACTGCCCGGGAAGTTCATGATCAATGTGTTCCCGGCTATGCCGCAGACTCCCCGGGACAAGGCGGCAAATTTTGTCTTCTGTAGCGAGGCCAAGGTCAGGGCCATGGCCAACTGTGGACAGTCCTTGTCCAGCAAGGGGCGTGTGGCCTCCGGCGTTACATCACGTGGAGCAAATCCTGTGCCACCGGTGGTAATAATGGCACGCACATCTCCACGATCGATCCACTTGCGGAGCTCGCGCTGTATAAGATCCCGTTCGTCGGGCAACACACTGGCCACAACCAAGGCATTGCCAAAGGTCTGCTGTATCAGCTGAACTAGACGTGGTCCACTGCGATCCTGGGCCGGCTCCTGGTAACAGGTGTCACTTACTAGGGCGAGGGGAATAGTTAGTTACACTGCAGCTCCGAAAGCAATTTACTTGTCTTACTTGTCAAAACACCAAATGTAATAGACTCCATTATGTCATCGTTTCAGCTGCAGTTGCTTTGACTGTGACTGCCTTCTCGCAATTAAATTACAAATTGTTGAAAAAGCGTTTTAAGCAGCGGCAGCGGCAGCTTACAGCTTACTGAGCAGCCGCCACAACGCGTTAGCACATTTCCATTCGTCGGATAACTGGCAGGGTGTGTAAACACTGTTTTTGAATTTCTCCAGTCAGTTTTTATTTTTCGCCTAAACTACACAACAGATACAAAAATACAACAGTGAACACAGTCATTTACTCGATGGCTTCTCGGTTTTGGTGCGCTCCTCCAGCGGATCATAGCCCGTGGCCATCTTCTCTTTGAACTGTTCGTAGGTGCGCTTGCGATCAAAATGCTTCACCCATTGGCCGGGGCAGGATTGTTCAAACAGTTTGCGCAGCTTGTGACAGGCATTGGGGACCTTTTCCCCGCTCGTCGAGCTATGCTTGGGCGCATTCTCGTCCAGACACTTCCAGTATTCATCGCGCGTTGACCAGCACTTGGCGCGTTCGGCTTTGTCGGGGAAACTCATTGCGGTGGCTTTGGTGAATGGTGTGGGGCAGGTGTAAAGTTTACTCTTCCTGCTGCTGCTGGTCTTTTAGCGAACTGTCACAGCTGTAATTATTCAGAACTTGTTATAAACAAAAAAAAATAAAAAATTCGATTACAGCACGAACCTAAACGCAACAACCAATGTGACTGCAGGCGGCAAACGGAATAATACAAACAATATGACCGTTCATAGAGATGAGCGTTATGAACAAGCTCACGCAACTGTTAACGATACATGACGACACAGAGTCACAGATTGTTCAGGTTCATTTCGTGCTCAGTAGATATGAAGATTATTTAAAAAATAGTTTGGAATTTGAATGTCACTTTTTATTTTTTTTGCTCCAAATATAATGCCCGCTTTGCTGGGTTGCAGATAAATATTATACAATTCTTGCCAAGCAGCAAGGTCGTCTCTCAGTCACTGGCTGTCAAAGAAGCAGTCTCAAAAACAGCTAAATTGCTCATCTCTAGCACATAGGTAATCTATCGTTCAGGAACGGTTATAGGATAAAATTAAAGATGTGCTTGGAATGTACAGAGTATGCTACAGTCAGGTCTGATCGACTTTCTTACTTGTTTTTTTGCAGGGACCGAAAATAACAGTTAAGTTAAAAATAAAAATGTTATTAAAATGTTTCCAAAAGCGCGACCATAAAAAAAATGTGTAAGTGTAGTAAAATTAAGAACACAATAGTCTATAATCTAGTTAAAATACCGCAAATCTGCCTCCAGCTCATGCTGACACCCAGTCATAGAAATACTAGTAGGAAAATGAGAGAGTATATGATGGAGATTTTTAGTGTAGAATCAGTGTAGAATTGTAGTCAAGAAATCAGGCACGATTCAGCTTTCTGTTGTGTACGAATTTGTTTTTGTTTTACGATCTCCCAGCTCGTTCCGAAAAGTTGTACTCGGTTAGTACTTATATCGTAGCGACCCATTGAATAGCCTTTTACCCACCCCGTTTGTTTTGAATTAATATTACTATTTATTTGATTCAATATCTCTTATGCTAATACATTACCGCAAAAGAAATGTGCCATTTAAGATATCATTGTATGTAAATTTTAACTAATTTAGCGCAAAAACAATTGAAAAAAAACTAATAATAAAACGAAACAACATCTTCGTTCATCAATAACAATTTAAAAAAAAAAACATTTTGAGTTCTCTAGGTTGTAGTGCATCGAAACCTTTACATAAATCCTTATGTATGTTCTCTCGTATGTAATTATTGTATACATATATAAATTGGATGCATGTAAATCTGTGACTTATACATTAGGTACACAAATAAGTATGTATATATATACGTATAGAAATGCCAGTCAAGGTCATCGTAGGGGGAGCGTCATAGAAGTCCCTTTCGAATGCGCCTTGGCGGCAGCTGGAGTTGGGGACGGGGGGCGGGAATTGGTTCTAGATTCTAGCTTTCGTGAATTTGTAGGAACACTCCTCTACTATCCACTTAGATTTGCTGTTAAAATTGTTTTTTTGCTGCATTTTTTGTTTAGCCTTAGACCTAAGCATTAGATTCCTAATAGATACATAAGTTTTTAGTGGCCACAATATACATACATAGATTTGACTCTGATATGGTTTTTGGGAACTCAAAAAATGCCTAGCAGTTTGTTTGATATTTGTGATTTCAGTTGGTCTTTGTTCCATTTTGTTTTTGGTTTTTTGTTTTTGGAAAGCATTACGAGGCACTTGTGGCAATGCTTAAAGTTGCTTGGCAAACCGAAAAGGGAGTTAATGTGGAAGGAGGGGGGAAACCAGGTGGCTCTAAGTCTTCTCTATGTGTGTTGTTTGTTTAACGACTATCAGTACTTTACCCTGCACACATATATATATATATATATAGATATACATAAACATTTTGTAGTTTTAGTTTGCAATGCAATTCAATTCTTCTCTTCTTATTTGTTTGATCATTTTCTCTACACCTGTAAAAAAAAGTACGTAACTAGGTTTTCAACATTTTAAAGTTATTGTATTTAGTTGCTGCTTTCTAAATGGCCCGCCCGTCTGCTCTGAAGCTCGCCAGGCAACATCCTACATCAGAAAAGTAGAAGAAGTGGGCAGCTGTGTGAGATACTTTTTAAGAGGTTGTATGCAAACTGATCGGTAAGAGTGAACTGTTTTGGTTTAATGTTTCACACAGGATTTCTCAACTTGCTTTTTACATCTAATCGTACCGTTGTTATTTTGGAAATCAAATTCTCAGAAATCAGTCTGAGTTGCTTTAGTTTCTTTGAATAAATTGATTGAGATGTTTAATTTTTAATAACAAAAAGTGAGTCTAAAAGATTTCCTTCAGATAACCTACTGGAAACTTCTTCTCTGTATCTTTAAATAAACTATCATCTGTAGGGGTTAAGTTTAATCCCATTTGGTACTTGCAAAGTAGTTTTCTAGGGCATCTTGATTAAATTGGCTTAAATAAATGAGTTACATATCTTTCTCTCTCAGAAGAAGCTCAAGCGATTTGATCATGATACAACAAAGAAGGTAAGGCGCTTATTTTTTCTTAAGTACTGAGCTTTTGCGCGACGAACCCCACGCTTCAAGAGTACGCGAAACAATGAACGCTATAAGTACTTTGCTGAGGGCCTACACTGCGAGCATCCTACCTTTATTGTTGTATCTTGGATTTGTTAAAAGGCTTAAGTTTGACCAAAGATCCCATATTTTGCCAACAATGTGAATGGATTTCAAATATCAATCTGTCTTAAAGTTTCCATTTCAACTTGAAAATTGGCTTTATTTAGCAAGTCAAAACCATCATTCATGGTTCCTATTTAAGAACAATCTCTTATGAACTTTTTCGCACATAAATTAATACGTTTCTTCAACAATTTCCGCCCCAAGATTTGGCCTGTCACTGGGTGATAACTTAGAGTGAGAAGGCCATCCTTCTGGAGTAGCTTTAGGTGTTCTTCACTCACTGAGTCTTCCAAATGCTTAAACAGCTCAAGGAATTGGTTTTCATTCCCGATTTGGATTCCAATCCCTTTTAAATCTCACACACTTGCCCTACCTCCACAGCGCTTTTCCACTGTCTGAGGTATGTTGCCTCTGCCTCTCTCTCTCTCTCTTTGTCTCTCTCTTTCGGTCTCTGTCTTATGACTAGATACAATTCTCAGGTAGTGCCATTCCTTTACTTTAAGTTTAAATTTTAACATTTAACACATGATGCCATAAAAGGGTAGGGCAAAATGGAAAAGATTTTGGCTAAGACAAAGCACTCTTCTAAACTGCCTCACCCCGTTATACACACCCACACACACACACACACATGGACATACACACACATATTGTAAACCATTTTGGATTGCTTATGGCAAACACACTAAATGTTCTGCTTATTGGTTAGTTTACTTTTGTTATAACATAATTATGTATATAATTAATAATAATAATCAATTAAAAAACAAATGCACAATCAAACAATAATAATAATAATAAACAATAAATCTTTTAAAAAAACCATTAAACATTTTGGCAGTCGAAGATGGCCAAACAAAGCAAACAAAGTTTGCCATTGGCTGTGATTTCGATATATATATATAAATCATATATATGCATATATTATATATATGGTTAATATGGCGTGATGCTTGGCAACTTGGCTAGGCCAAGGAGAGTCGATGTCGATTGCCCGTCTGTGTCCCCGCGGCGTTCCTGCTGTCTGGTGGGATTTGGAATCATTTCGGAGTGGTCCTACACCTTGGGTGCATTCTCCTGTCCTGCTTCACCAACAGTCGGCGATGGATTTGTGCTGGCCGCTGAGTGTACCGCATATTTGCAGGAGCCGGTTAAGCATTTGCAACCGCCGCCACTTGCGCGCTGCTCATTCCGCCAGAACTTCTCGCCATAGTCATAGCTAGTCGGACAACAGGAGTTAGGTTAGGCTACATATTTAGATTCCTTCGTTAGGGTCACTCACCAGATCTCCTCGCCGGCATCAATGTCGCGACAGGCGAAGAATGCGATTTTGGGAAAGCGATAGTCCTGATGCTCGTAAAAGACACGCACGGGCAGTACATTGGGCTCGCAAGAGTGATTGAAGAAGCGTGTCACATTGCCATAATAATTGGCATCGATGCAATGCCCATTGTCCAGATCAAAGTAGTAGCTATCATCGGTGCGACGATCCGCCTCCGGGGCAGTCAGAATCTCACCAGTGTAGCTGGCCACAAAAGTGCCCTTGGGCACATTGGCCAAAGCACGAACACCCCAACCCTTCGCAGGCTCCTCACATTCCACAATCTGCAGCGGCGTGCGTGTGCCGTTCTGGACCACGCGATTCTTGCAGGACAACTGAAAAGCAAGAAGCACATCAGCAACGAATCGATAAGTCACTCGCAGTTGCTCACCTGATTGCAGCCACACACATCATTGCACTCGAATATCACCGCCGGATCGTCGTAATTGAAGTCAGAGATCAGTCGACTCTCGGCCGTGTACCAGTTCTGCGAGGAGGCTCCATTGCACTGGCACAGGTCGCTGCTGCAGCTGTCCAGGCACGAGCAGATGCGCATCTGGGACACGCGTCGATCGATCTGCACCGAGTTCTGTAAAATGATGCATGTGGTGATGTACTTAAAGTCCGGCCACATTAGCGCGTCTGCCTCATCCTCATGCTCGGACATGGTCAGCTCATTGCGCACGGCCTGAATGGGTCTGGCCTCCCGTCCATTCGAGGCATCGGCGCAAACCACACGAGTGCGCAGTCCCAGCGGCCGGAAGCTGCGCATTTGCATATTGAAGCCAACCGTGCGTCCGCACTCGGATTCCTCATTGGGTATACAGTCGAAAGGCAACTGCTCAGCCTTGTTCTTGATCATTAGATCGGCTCCATTGGCGATGAGAGCAATGCACATGCGGGTCACCGAGTGCCGGCAGGCAATGTGGCTGTATGGGTGAAGTCCAATGGGTTAAGAAGCTGCAACAGCTCTCCTTCCAGCATACTTACAGCGGTGTATCGCCCTCAACGTTCTGCACATTGCAATCGGCTCCCGCCTGCAGCAGCACTGTGATGGTCTCCAGGCCATCGTTATGCAAGGTGGACCAGTGCAGCACCGTGTTGTTGTCATTGTCACAGATGTTTGGATCACCTCCATGATTGAGCAGCAGGCTAAGCAATACAAAAGAGAGAGAGATTAGGCACAAAGCTATAGAGACTGCTGCTTAGTCACCAACCTGACAATGTCCGTGTGCCCCAGCTCCGCTGCCCACACCATGGCCGTCCAGCCGCCCTCGTCCTGGGTATCAATAAAGCTCAAAAAGTTGCTAATGTTACGCGAGGCACGACAACTCTCCACAATTAACTGAGTGGCCTCCAAATTGCCCAACTTGGCGGCTATGTGTAGACTTGTCTTTCCATCCGGACCCTGTACAATTCTCACATAAAATTCCATTTGTTTTGGGGCTGCATATCTACTCACCTTAATGGCCACATCTGCTCCACATTGAAGGAACAGGTTCAGCATGTCACATTTTTCATACATCACCGCACACATGAGAGCCGTACGCAGCTCGCTGTCCACAATGTTGACAAAATCCTCAGAGCTGGCACCCTTGCAGAGCAGCAGATAGGCCATTTGCAAAGTGCCCGAATGGGCAACCAAATGGAGGCAGGTACCGTTCAGATGTTCACTCATCGGTGTCAGCACATTATAGTCAGCGGCTGGAAGGCAAGAGGTGGAAGCATATATGGGATGAGATATAGGATAGTACAGGCGGGAATTAAACTGGATTGTATTACAACACATCTTAGGTGTTAACCCCCCGGGCATCCAAGCAAGCCTTCTGGCACAAAAGACTGCTCAACGTCTATGTGCGGCAGGCACCATGGCGCTACAAGGCTATGGACACAGCATAGTTGGTAGAGAGATCAATGGTAACACGAACTACATTATCCCAAAAATCAACTCAATATGCACATCAGCACTATTGGAACCAGAAGACTGGCGTACAGGACTGGCCCAAGAAGCAACGCACCTCTTTACAGACGGCTCAAAGATGGACCTAGGAGCCGGAGCCGCCGTATACTGTGCAGGGCCAGAAATAAAGCGGAAGTCTTTGCAATAAGGAAAGCAGAGGAGTTGGCATACGCTCCAAACAATCAAATAAATATCTAGGTGGACAACCAAGGCATTGCAGGGACACTCCATCAACTCCAGAAATGTCCTGGCGAGCAGGGAAGCACTAGATTCAATCAGCATCTCAAGAAAGGAGTCGCAGAAACTCTAGAACGCCTCATTTGTAGCTGCCCAGCAATTGCCACGATTCTCACGGTTTGCTTCTCTGGAAGAAGCGGCCAAGTGGCCTCCAAAACAACTATTGGCACTCGCCAAAACGTCGAAGATCCTCCTGTATTTCTACGTCAAACGTACCCAAATAATCACCGGGTCTCATTAAGGACTTTAAGGTCTATGTGTTACCCCATCTGGGATCAGGCGGAACTACCCACTTACCTACTCTTGCAAAACGGATGCTACTACGGGCTCAGTAGTCAGTTCAAGAGCAGAGACCTCTGTCGAACAATGGAAATTGCGCTATACAAGTCGCTTATCATCGCAGTCCTGCAATACGGCGCAGAAGCATGGACATTAATATAGCAGCGGATGCGTCGGCAAAAGTTGTTCAGAGGATTTATGGACCTCTAAAAGTTGGTGACCAATTTCGCATCCGAGTGAACCGTGAGCTGTAGGAGCAGCATCAGCGGCTGCGTTGGATAGGACATGTTACACGTATGGATGACCAAGCTCCAGTACAACAGCTGTACCCACGGAGTGCGAAAGATTTCTGGAAGACGCCCAAAGGTATCCAACTGTTGGCAGCTCGCTCAAGACAGAGGAGAGTGGCGCAAGCGAATCGCGGAGGCCTTGACCGTAAATTGGTTGTGATGACTACATCAGGCCAGCGAAGAAGAAGGCTAGGTGTTCATTCAAAATCTAATATAGGGTTTAGGGATGCCCCAAACTCGTGGCATATCACATGATCACTTTCAGTACACGCACAGCATATCGTTTTACTGTCCTGTTCCTTTCTCTGACGAAACTTTCCCAGACACTTACCCAGTATCTCAGCCACACGCTCCAGATCATCATTTTGTACGGCCCAGTACATGTCGCGTGAGGTAAACTCGGTGGTTACTCGACCGCTGGCTGATACCACATGACCACGCAGAACCACATTCATTACCGAATCGGGAATCAGTTGCTCGAAACTAATGCTGCTGGAGTTGGAACCGTTGGCCGCTCCCTTGCCACGTATGCCATTCGTTTTCGTGCTGGAGTTGGTGGAGCCGGGTCGACCACGTCCCGTGGCGTTTGACTTGGAACCCACCATAGTCTTGCCGGCTGCTGCAAACTGGGCCAGGTGTGCAGAGGTGGTCAGCTTGGCGGGTTTGCTGCAAAGTGGGGAAATAATGAGTCAAGCGGTCAAAGCCAGGGCAGAGGGGATCATTCAAATTGGGAGTGAACACACACATGCTGATCCCCTGATCACCTGCACTTGTTTAGTATAGAAAATCGTTGTTTCACAACTTGGTCTTGGTGCTGTCACTCACATCTTGGACTTTTGGCTGGGCAGAAAGACGGGCAACGACTGACATTTCATGGTGACGGTGGAGGTGCGCTCGGGTGTGTCCAGGCCGCAGTGAGGACACTTAAGTACCAGCATGGGACTTTGGAATTTGTGGCTATTGCTGTGGCTACTGCTGCTGCCGCTGCTCTGCTGACCGGCATCGAAGGGACTGTTGAGTATGAAGCGTTGGGCACAATCTGGGTGAAAGAAATGCTGCTGCTTGCACAGCACAAATTTGCCCTGGAAGCAAAAAAAAACACACACAGAGATGACTTTGGGGCTGGGAGGTTGTTTTGAAACCCGTCTCTCACCTGGGTACAGAAGATGCCACAGCCGGCACAGCAATTGTGGGACTGCAGCCGCTTCTTGTGCTCATCGCAGAGTATCATGTAGCCAACACGTTGGCTGGGACGAAGCAGATTGTGCACTTCGGAGGCCAGCTCGTTGCAGCAGCCAATCTTCTGCTCGTCAATGTTGTCGATGGCACAGCAATAGGATGAATCTGGCGCATTGCGGGCATAGTACTGCGAGCTCTTCTGGCACAGGCAGATAAACTTATTGGACAGTGCCGCTAGCTTGGAGGTGGAGGGTATGGCATCGGTATCCGCCTGCTCCGCATCGGCCAGTATGGAGCTATTAAGGGAGTGCAGTTGACCAGGTTCCAGGGTAGAGGATTGGGCAGCGGCTATGGCTGCTGCCGCCGCCGCAGCTGCTCCCCGGACGCCTCCCACTCGTCTGGTTAGCTTGGCAGGGGCTGGATTAGTTGAGGCTTGGACTTTCTGGGCAGCTGTGGAACCAGTTGTTGCTGCCGCTGCAGCAGCCGCCGCCGAGGTGGTGGGCGTTTGCTGGTCCTTGGTGCTCGCATTGCGCAGTCTTAGGGTCACACTGGGTTTGCCCACCTGCACTCGAGTGGTGGGCACAAACTCCTCATTGTCCGTGTTGGAGCTATCCTGATCGCTCGCCTCCTCGCTATTGTTGCGCCTCAGTCCCAAATGCTTTAAATGCTTCTCCTTCTGTTTGGCCAACTTCCGCTGCTGCTTCTTGTTCAGCTTCCGCTCCTCGGGTGACCGATTGGCATTCAGCTTGGCCGTTTTGATGTCGCTCAAGAACTGTTCCACATCTGGGCAGGGTTTCACCAGACTCTTGGCTCTTTTGGCAGCTTCTGAGTTCTCAATATCTCGCTGGGACTTGGAGAACAAACGCTTCTTGATTGCACTGGTGCCGGCCGGATGTTGACCGGCCACATCGAACCCGCTGCCATCCGATTTGTCGCTCTTTTGGCGCGAGGTGGAGGAACTGCAACCGGATTGCTGCGGCGTTTCGAAATGCGAGTCGGGACCGTCCGGACCAACTCCGCCTGCCGTCTCCCAGTGGGTCATGCGTTCAATGTGCTTTGTCTCGAACTCACAGCGCAGTTCATCGTTCTCCAGTATCTTGGGTGTGGGCTTGATGCGTCGCTTGGACCGTTTAGGCAGCTGTGGATCTCCATTGCCCGATCCTCCATTGCCGCCTGCTGAACTGGTGGTGGGCGTGGCTCTCTTATTGCCATTGGTCATGCCAGAAGCAGCTGCTTGACTGCTGCTGCTGCTGGCAGCTACTGCAGGCGGCTCGACTTTGGTTGGCGGTGGAATCTTGGCCTTCCGTCCACGTTTCTTGGGCGGCGTCTTCTCATCAACCATGGCGGCTGTCGATAGCGGCAGCTCGCTCAAATCCGTCCCCGGCACAGACGGTTCGACTTTTACCTCCTCACCCCAGTCAGCTGGATGTCGGTTGCCTAATCTTACACTGCGTCGCGTACGCTTAGCATCTCCACTGCCGGCAGACACCTCTGCTTCCTCTTGTTCTGTTTTGACCACTAACAAGTCCCCCTCTTGCGGATGCTGCTCGTCGGGCAGCTTGCGCTTGCGTCCGGGTTGCTTACGCTCCACAATCGGCGTGGACTCCTCACCGCCTACGACGTCTGCCTCATTGGCGGCATCTGATTCGGGTTTGATTTTTTTGGCACGTCCTCTTCCACGCTTGGGTGCGGGTGGAACAGCATTCGATACGGCACTATTGTTGCTCGAGGCCTCCTCCACAGCACCGACTGGTGACTTTTCGGGCTCTTTTTTAAAGTCGCCCAAGTCAATGGTCTCCTCCACTGCAGGTAGCTCCAGCTCTGCTTCCGCCTCAACCTGTGGCTCATCTGAGGGCCGTGGTGTACGTCGTAGGCGTCGGGTCTGGCCAGGCGATGACAGAGCGATGGATGATGAGTGTTCCTGTGTGTAAGTAAGAGGGGAGAACATAACATAAATCGAAGGGGTTAACCACAAGTCCATTCATTCACACGTTCCCCAATGCTCGCTGATGCAAGCAAATCGGATGATGATGATGATGATGATGATGATGTCCAACCCACTCTCATGACATTCCCAATAAAATCGAATCCCACAATTGACGCTTATACATTCGGTTGCGGATGGTTGCCAAGGTAACCAGCGATTTGCAAAACACAAGGATTACTTTGAGTGGAAAGGAGGTAGGTCGAGGTAGGTGAGGGTGGTTTCTGTCTGTGCAAAGGATGAAACTGAGACTGGTGAGTATCTTAATTCTGGATTTTGTGGTACAAAGCTTCCACACCCAAAGTCAGCGTTGGGTGCAATGCAATGCAAATACAATTGGAAAGCCCATTATTAGACTGGACTTTCCTGGAATGCATTTGAAGGTTGTAGGTTGAAGGTTGAGCAGTTGTACAAGTGTGTGTAACAACTGGAAGGAAGCATCTGTGAGTCTATAAAGCCCCAACAGTCCGGGTTATGTAGCCATTTTCGACTGTCATTGATTAAAAGTTAATCCATTGACAGCCGACGAACATTTGATGAACATTTTGTTTTGGAATTTCTATATATTTCCCTTGAGGACACATCTTCACTCAAGTGCACAGAAACAGGAACTGGGAACTTCGGTTCGTGAGTTCGAACCAATATTTACCAATGGCTAAGCTTCGGAAATATACCCAACTCCATGCACATGCTAAACATCATAATGAAGGAGATAGCAGAGAAGGAGGCACACAAGACAAGTACTCCCGGCTACAACAAGTAAAATTGTTCAGTTCATAACTGCGATTGAGAAATGAAATCTAACTCTAAATAGAATATCGTAGGTTCACACTGAAAATGTCTCCTTAAATATTCCTGACACTAAAATGTCCCCTACTCAGCTTGTTCGAGTTCTAGAGTCTTTGGCATTGCTGCAAGGTCTGGTCACATTAAGCGAGATGTGGCTGTTACTTATGCCAAGGCTAAAAGATTGGACTGACTGTCAAGGTCTGGGGTTTCCTTACGCGCAAAGATACTGTTAATCAAGTATCCGCCTCTGAGGTGCCTCAATTAAAACATTCAAGATGAAGAAGATCTATAGAGACCACGGAATTTTTTTCACCTTGCTCCCAGATCAATCGTCACACTGGTAGATATAGATACCGATTGCCGACTCACACATAATATTATGTACTCGTGGGTCAAAGTAGAGTAGGGCAGGATTTTAAAGTCTGGCATTCTGTTTACTTCCTGATCTTGTTATGTTTTCAAAATTTGAAAGCGGATTGAATTTCGTATATTTTTTTGTGCATACAAGAATGAGAGTCGATTAAGCCCGACTCCAATATACACTGTACCAACAAAAGTGTATGCCCGAAGATTCTTTTGCTCATAACCCGACTACCCTTTATTCGATTTTTATCATTCTTTTGCCAAATCGATACAAATTTTGATGAGTAAATGAGTTCAGAAGGCGCGAAACTTCTATCTATAAAACTGTGGGAGTTTTGAGGTTTTTCCAATTATCGGGGGCGTGGCAAAAACTGAAAATATACCTTATCTGCTTGCAAGTGCATACAGTACACACATGTCAAACCTCTATTTCTTAACATCTCTGAGATCTGTTGTTCAAATACGGACAGATAAACGAACATTGCTATATCGACTCGGCTGTTCATGCTGATCAAGAATTTATATACCTTATGGGGTCGGAGATGCCTCCTTTTGACTGTTAGATACTTTGGCGCAGATTATATAAAAGGAAAATATGTTTAAAATTGTAGTTCAATGTGTTAATACATCTTAGAGTTCATCTTAGGAGTATATTGTCCCAAGACTAATGATTTCTTCTCTACCTCTTGGCTAAATTATCTTGTTTATTTCATCACAGTTGTGGGCGAACAATTTCTACAGCATAAAATCCAAAGAGACCAAGCTAAGCTCGTGGAACGCACAATTTTCTATATTCGTTTTGTTGTCATTTTAATGCCACGTTCTAGTACATGAATCATCATTTGTTATCAGCAATTCGCAATCGTTTTATGCAAGAGTCTGCAACATTTAATTTAAATCAATATAAAATATAAAAAAATTATACATAATAACACTAAAAAAACATTTTATTTGTATTTACTAATTGTTAATGAATCTCTATTATTTTAATGTGCTGTCCTCACAACAACTACACTTTACTCTGTCGCATTTTGGGGCAAAATGTACACAATTTTGAAATGTAGACACCTTTTTACTGAGCCTAAGGGCTGCCCTTACTGAATAATTGCCTTAAGGCAGCCGGACAAGTGTGACTTTGTCATACCAAAAAAGGGTTGACAGTATTGTTTAATATCAGTTGTCAAGATGCATTTTTCTTGTGTGTCGACATTTTAAATTATGTGGCCTATCTACAAGTAACAATTTATCTGCTTACTACTTAAAGTGGTACTCCATACACATCAACGGTTCGTACAAAAAATGTTTCCTGTTCGTAACATCGCCCAGGGCAGTAAACTAAGTGCTCAAAGGGTACTTAAGGGTTCGAAACAATCCTGGGAAATTTTTTTTTTTACTTTTTTATTTTTGCTCAAACATACTATTAGGGTCTTAAAATCATTCTTTAAACATTTCAAACTTGTCCGTCCCTCACGTTGGCCCAAAAATTGCATAAAATATACTTTTTTTGCCAAACTTCCTATGTAAATTTTATTATCTTTCTTTAAAGTTTAAGTTGTTTGCGTTTTGTAAATTAAAAAACTTGAAAAAGAAGATATCAAATGTTTGTAATATTCCTAAAAGTTAATTTAAAATATAAAAAACCTTAAAAACCAACAACCATTCTCGAAATTTTGTCTTTTTTCAAATCTACAGCAAACCACATCAATTCTGAGTATGTTCTATTTAATTTCATCCATTTCGGATAAGCCGTTTTTGGGAAATAATCCGGAAACATGGGACATTCTTTTCATTCTTTGCCCCACTTTGACGGGCACTACAAAAACTGACCGACTATAACATACATACTACTCTGTACCAACGAAATTATACACTCAGCATAAATTTTGATGCTGCAGTAGCAGCGCCAACCGTTTATCCGATCTACACCATTCCTTTGGCGGATCGATAAGTTATCCTGATTACCGTTCAGAAGGAACGAACCAACTATCTCTAAAACTGTGGGAGATATGACGCTTTTTTTTAATTTCGCGGGGGCGGGAGGGGGCGTAGCCAAAATTAAAAATAAACTTAATCTGCCTGCAGACATAAGAAGCATATTTCCCATACATGTCAAACCTCTATCTCTTACCATCTCTGAGATCTGTGCGTTCATACGGACAGACAGACGGACATGACTCGGCTGTTGATCAAGATTATATATACTTTATAGGAGATACTTCCTTCTGGCTGTAACATACTTTTGCACAAGCTAAATATACTCTATGTACCTACGGTACAGAGTATAACAAGTAAGTCATCCTGAAAGTAGGCAACATTAGCCTCTGCCTCTATAAGCTCAATTGATTCGCTTATATCTCCGGTGTTTTTTGTCCGATCTGATTGTACTTTTCAGAATAGATAGATATTGGGCCTTGCTTGATGTATATGGCCACGGGGGCGTGGCCAAAATTGAAAATAAACTTAATCTGCCTGCAAGTAAAAGAAGTATATGTTGCATACATGTCAAACCTCTTTTATCTGAGACTATCATATATCATAAGTCACACAGTGTAACTGCAGCCTTACAATTTGTATGAGAACTTTTTAAAAGTTTGTGTTGTAAACTTTGTTTAATTCACCTCAAACTTGGGGCATAACAATTTCAAAGCAGGTGGAGTCACTGGTGTGTAAATGAAAACGTATCTTGAATTTAACAAATATTTCATTTCGCATACTTTAGTCAGAGATGCTTCATCTATGCGTTAGAAAATATTTAAGCATGGCTCTTTCATTAGGACAACGCTTTTGGACGCAAGTCCATGGTAACCATGGTCAAAATGAAAGAATTGCCTTTTAAATTGCTTCTCCGCTGCCCAAATTCGCCTGCCCCAGCAACTATTGGCTATTGTCAGCACGGAGCAAATTGGTCAAAGGAACGATGAAGCTAGAAGGGGTTGCTTTTAGGGGCGCCAAAATACCTTTTACCACAAAAGGTGTGAAAATGGTAGAAGAATTGGACTGCATTGATGAAAAAGCAATTAAAATCTCCAAAAATTGAGAAAGTTTAAACTTCTTTGATGAATAGACAGTAGATTTGATATTAGCATATTTTTTTAAACCGATCTTAATCCTTGTTGGCCACAGTAAGTGCACACAACATTATCTGTTGTGCTGACTCTTTAAGTAAATGAAGTGCCAACAGAAAATCTCAATCAATTCCAAAACGATTTTAATTATCATTTAATAATTTGAAGTTGGCTGTGACAAAAATGGGCTTACATTTGTTAAAAACTACTGGATAAGAATCAGTTGGAAAATATGCTAAATCCACTGTCTTATTGATGAAATAGGATACTACGTTTCGAACTTGAGCAAATATCTCATGACAAGTGTAAAGGCAACTTAAGACCGGGGACTAATTGAACCATGTTGAAGTTTGCCTAGAAACAGATAGACAGAAGAAAGGTTAGACGGACTCAGCTCGTCGTCCTAATCATGAAAATACAGAACAAAACATAGCATACTTTTAAGGGCAATTATGTAAGCACGCTCAAAAACAAATACTAGACTGTCGAAGTGTACTCAGAAGAACACAGACCTTAGGGGTTTGTGGCTAATGCCCCCTATTTCACTAAGAACGAAAAGCAATCAAAAAAGGCAAGATTCCTTTAGAATTAGAAGCACACAATTTAAGAGATTGAGAGAAGCTCGGCTCGGCCCTTTGGGGTAGTCTGACCAACAGGAGTCTGATTCTTTTTCACCCACTGGACATACAGTTACGAGAACCAAATCAAAGTATAACATACAATTCCCTTTATTCATAACCAAATAATTTCAGACCCATTCTCACTTCCACCTCATGTTGTTTCATCTGCTTTCATTCTATTTGACTTTATAAACTACACAAATGTTCAATGTTAAATAAAACTTCAACTAAATGTAAAATCTATGTAAATGTCAAGGGAAAAACGATAACATTTTAAATAAAGATAATAGAAAATACAAATAATACAACAAAGTCTTTGAAAATTCACATTGTGCACTTGCTCTTTTTGTCGCCTTCTCGGAAAAGCAATGAACAAGGATAAAGATGTTACCAGGAAACGATGTCAATTGAGCCAAGGTGCCAGGCAACGGGGGAATAAGTATGAAGGCTGATTATGGTTGGAGCGCCAATTCGAGAGAATCAAAGATGATGTTTATATTGAATGAGCATCTGCTCAGCTTTAAATCAAAGTTTAACGAAATTAAGAACTGATGCCATGCCGATTTTCTCTTATGCTCTCTTGGCTTGGCCTAACCACAAACTCGCAAGGCAAAAATGTGATAAGCTGACACCAATATCTGGTGATATTGTCAAGCGCCCATTTTATGTTTTGAATATGGCCTTGGACACTACGAAAATCCTGAAATTTGAGAGGAGAGAGCTACTCAGTATGGAGACACAATAGATCAAGATGGTCGCAGCAGTGCACTTTTATACTCAGCCAGAAAGCTATGATTAACTGTCTGTAACGTCCTCTACGGGACAATAAACCATATATTGAACCGAACCGAAGGTTCAAAAACTATGTGAACCGTTGAGCCCAACCGGATCTTATTTTCGAGCTGTTTGCATTCCGGATGCAAAACGGTTCCGAATCGATTTTAAGTCGAACCGCTTATTCCAGCTGGTGAACCGAACCGGCTTCCTTTAAGAAATGCTGAGCCAAACCGAAAACCACAAAGAAATGCGGTTCGGTTCAGTTCTCTGACGAGCTTTAAGGCATGAATCGCTTTTCTTTAGCAAATAATACTTATTAATTTGGGAATTTCCATCGTACTCGTACTCATAAAAGAATCCTGTAAATTCGACATCATAAATTTGGATATTCCTCTAAGGATTTAAAAGATATTCAAATGGTTTAAAGGAATTTCATTTCCAAAGTGTACGAATGGGTCACATTTCGACCGAAATAATAATGTTTCATAATGTGCCCTTTATGAACCACTGAGCCGTACCAAAACAGTGGTTCATTTAGCTCCAGAAACCAGGTAATGAACCAAACCGGCGGTTCAGAAACTGTATGAACCACACCCAGTACCCTTTTTCGAGTGGTTGGCATTCCTGCGAAAAATGGTCGCTTTGCGATTTGCAAATTAATAATAGTTCCATTTGCATAGTTAATTTGTTTTCAACTTTTTAATAGGCAGGGGAAGGCGGGTTTGTACCGTCAGTTCTAGGCATAATCGTTGAGCCTTTTATTTGGTAAAAGAGAATGGAAAATGTGCAATGTCCCGTTGCCGTTTTGGCCTACTTCTATACTGCACAAGGTGTTTGAATGTCCGTTCCTTGCGCACTTATTAAAACTTGGATTATTTATGTAGTCAATTAAATTGCCTTGGGCCAGGAGGAACAGTTTTCTATTCTCATAAACTATTAAATGAAATTTAAAGATACACTTCACCTGTACGTTTCCCCAAGTGCCATCATTTCAATGCCCCGGAACGATGCTACCTTTGTGTATATACAAATTTAGCATTTGTTTTTGTATTTATGATTAAAAACCATCAGGGAAGTACTTCGGAGTCGCTTTGGTGTTTCATAGCGATTAGATAAGTTGGCAACTTATTGTAATCAAGTGAGCTTAAAGCTTGATCTTTGGCCAGAGCTTTGGCAGACGTACATAAAAACCAAAGAAAATTGCTAGCAAAATAAATCAGAACTTTCATCTGGGGGAACCCCCGCAGCCAAAAGGCTCCACAACGAGGAAAGTGCGGATTTGGGACTGGCACACACACACACACAAACTTGGTATACTCACACACTCAGCCACACGTACATTTTTATCAGCATTCGCGGCTGCTGCTGCTGCTGCAACGTCAGCGTCGCTAGTCAAAATCGTATCTGTTGCGTCAGCGGCAGCGTCGACGTTGTCGTCGGCAGAAGTGACAACAAGTGGAGCCAGAGGTGCTGCTGCTGCTGGGAATGCAGATGTGGATTCTGCGCTGGGCGCTAACGGCTGTTGCTGCTCTGCCAAAGGCTTCTCTTCCGTCTGCTCAGTCTTGATGCTGTCCTGGCCCTGGCCAAGGGAATTTTTCACTGGTTGTTGTTGCTGCTCAAGTTTGACCAACATTGAATTGGTGTCTGTCACCTCATTTGCTGTTGTTGTGGTCGCAGCGTTGTCAACGCCGCCGCTGCCATCATCAACCCCAATGCATTTGCCTTCGGCTGTTACTTCGGCCACAATGTCGGAGGTTTCGGGTTCGGGCTCTGCTAATATTGTTGCTGTCGGCTGCTCTGGCTCTGCCGTTGCCTGGGCTGCTGCAGCGGCAGCAGCAGCTGCTGCTTCTTCTTCTTCCAACTTAACTGCAGCCGCATCGACTACATCCGCCAACAGCTCCTTGATATTATCCTCAATTTCTTCCATCACCGCAGAAGACTGTTGCTCCTGCTTTTGCTCTTCCACCAGCTGCTCCTCCTCCTCTGGCTCTTTGCCATAGTTGTTTTGCTGTTTCTTTTCCTTATCCTTGCAGGCAAATTGATTATTGGCCAAATTGCGCCATTTCAAGGTTTTATCCTCGGCCAAATCCAAATTGAGTAGTGTTCCACCCTCCGCCGTGCTGGTGGCACAGTCACTGTTGAAGGTGCTCGACATGCTATTGAGCAGCTCCACATAGTCGGTCATCTTGCTGGGGAGAGGTGCAGATGCTGTGACTTTGATTTACCGTTCGCTTGACTTCTGCTTTGCTTTGGCTGCTGGTTTTACTTTTGGTTCTGTTCGGAGTATACGGAAGGTAATGCAGTGGAATCGATAAGATTTCTGGGTTTTCCTTTTGCCTTTTGGTTTTCGTCGTAATGAAAATGAAATTAAAATTGAAGCTAGTAAGTGGCGGGTCCCCGCCACCCCCGCGTGCACGCACGCAAAGCAAAGAAGAAAAAACAACAAATAAACAACGGCAACTGCGCGGCAGAGCAGCTGACGTCGACGACGACTACTACTGCCACAGTTAACGGTTAACTACGGTTGTTGGTTGGCAGAGGTAGGTGTCGGCGCGTGGGGGAGGGGCTTTTGCCTAGATATATCCATTAACATTAAAATTTCATCTTGAACTTACATTTGCCAACAAACAGAACGAAAGGCAAATAATTAATAAATTTTAATGCTGCTACTTCTTATTTCTTCTTAACATAAGCAAAAAAAATAAATGTTTGTAGAAATCGCTGCTGCTGATTAGCTCACACACAACATGCTGCTCGTTGGTATTTTTTCTTCTTTTTTCTTAAGCTTATTTGTTGTTTTTCTTGCTCTGCTGCTGCTGCTGCTGCTACGCTGGGCAGTTACAAGTTGATGTATTTATTTGGTCTTTGATGCTCGGGCCGAAATTTTTCACTGCTTCCAATTGGATGCAGATTTCTGCGCTGCTGCTGCCGCTGCTGCTTTTACAACAGCTACAAATAACTACCGACGGCGACGTCGAGACATCATCGACATCCAATCGACAATGACAATAAATTCGTTCGTTCGAATCCGCGCACTTACACTCAAACAGAGCTGATGCTCGGTCAATGCTTCATTTTCTCAAAATCACCCAAATTCTCAACCATTTGATTATTTGCACATGGGATGGGAACGGCGAACACACACAATTTATAATTATTATTAGGAAATATAAAAGGAAAACATACACACGCGCACACACACACAAGCACGACGCACCCGTCCGTTGGCTGCGCGACACTGTGTTTTATATTTTTTTTTACTTTATCGCTGCGCTAGCGAGCTGCCGCGATTTCCAACACTGATGCAAGCTGTGAACTTTCCAGCACTGTTGGTTGCCATCGATTGGTTTTGTATCGTTATCGCAGAGCTGCTGAGATATTCGTTTTGTTTATCTAGTTCAAATGGATTTTCAACAAAACTTATTTACTGGACTTATCTGCCTGATGGATTGTTAGAAGTCGTCTGATTTCATGTCATTGTGATTTACTACCCTTGTAGAAAGTAAAAGTGATATTGAAGTATGTGAGGTCCTTATTCAAGTGCACAAATTGGCAGGGCTGCGAGTTGCGAGATGTAAAAGGAACGAACTCCTTTCAAATTGTATCGGTAAGAATATAATTTTTTTGCTTGCTCTACTTCAATTTGCGCTACAAAAATAACAGCTAACAACAACAACAAGCATTTTTAACCCAATTTCAGCTATTTTGTTATGAATAGTTAAAACCGTTTGTCAATATTCATTAATAATGAATACCCTAAATCCAACGATAAGAGACTATCGATTGTTAAAATGACCTATCAAACTTAATGAAAATAACAAGCCGCGAAAATCGAAAATTAATCCTTATATTTTACGTTTGCTAGCTGCAGCATGAAATGAAGATCTACTTCTTTCGCTGTACGATTACTTTTAAATCAATTTTAGCGAAAATGAAATTGAGAACAGGCAGTCCATAAAAAGTTATAAAAAAACCCATAGCCTAATTTTGGGGATGTTGGAAAAAGGACGCGTTAGGTGATTTTCAAGCAGATTTCGGGCAAATATGTGGAAACGCAATTGTTGTTGTTGTTTGTTGTAAAAATTTATTGCTTGGCTGTTGTTGTGTTGTCCCAAAAGGCGCGTCCCCCCGCTTCCTAAAATAGAATGTTAGAAGATGCGCATGCGCAGCCGCAGATTGCTATCAATTGTCTTATCGCTGGGCGTCATTCTTTTGCTGTGCTTCAGCTACATAACAAATCATCTGCATGAGTCTTCCACCGAGGAGTCCGATGAGTTCCTGGTGCATCTGCCACCAGAGAGCGACACCACGACCGCAGTAGCTGCCGCAGCAGCAGCGCCCTCAATTGTGGCCCCTGGTCCTGACCAGCCGCCCGGAGCCCTGCTTAATCTAACCAACTTTGATTATCTGCTGACTAGCCAGGTGTGCCGCCGGGCTGACAAAGAACTGCTGGGTAAGTGCCCATTGCGTCTAACCAGCTGCTCTCCTCTATTCTGAATTCTTTGCCCCTTCCAGCCATCCTCATAGTCACCTCCTATGCGGGTCATGATTCATTGCGTGCCGCCCATCGCCAGGCCATATCCCAAAGCAAGCTGGCCGAGATGGGCTTGCAGCGCGTCTTCCTGCTGGCCGCATTGCCTGCACGCGAACACTTCCTCAACCAGGCGCAGCTGTTGAGCGAACAGACTCGTTTCGGTGACCTGCTGCAGGGCAACTTCCTGGAGGACTACCGCAACCTAAGCTACAAGCATGTCATGGGTCTGCGCTGGGCAGTCCAGGAATGCAAAGGGCATGCCAAGTTTATTATTAAACTGGATGACGACATCATCTACGATGTATTCCACCTGCGACGCTATCTGGAATCCCTGGAGGTGGCTCAACCCGCGCTGGTCGCCTCCAACTCTCTGCTGGCCGGCTATGTGCTGGACGCCAAGCCACCCATACGCCTCAGGGCCAACAAGTGGTATGTGACGCGACAAGAGTATCCGCATGCCTTGTATCCGGCTTATCTGTCCGGCTGGTTGTACATCACCAATGTGCCCACTGCCGCTCGTCTGGTGGCCGAGGCCGAGCGTTTGCCCATATTCTGGATCGACGACACCTGGCTGACCGGTGTGGTGCGCACACGTCTGGGCATACCCTTGGAGCGGCATAACGATTGGTATTCGCCGAATGCGGAGAATCTGGATTGTTGCGTTCGAGATTTGAAACTGCACAACTTTGAGTGCGAACACTCGGTGGGACCGAACGGAGCCGATGCCAAGCTGCTGATTGAGTTTCTGCACAATGTGGAGAAATGTTATTTCGATGAGTGTATCAAACGGCCGGCTGGAAAGTCGCTAAATGAGACGTGTGTGGCAGCGGTCAAGTCGCTGGTGCCCGAGCACGGAATGGGCCAGGTGCAAGCGATAAGGCTCAGATGACCGCCGATAGGCTGACTTACCAATAGTAGTTTAAGGCTTCTGATAGATTTAGTAAAAGACTCAATCATCCGCCGGTGTGCAAGATGACGGGGGGAAATAAGATCAGAGAACTGAAATGCTTGAGTAGGGTGAGACAGAACGGGAAACTAAACTGGCCTAGGAAGTATATTCCACGCTGCTTTCAGTGTGTTGTAGTCGGACTTGATCATCGAAAGGGCTTAAAAAAGAATCATCCAGGTGAAATTTGTTCACATTATCTTCCAATTGTTGAGTGCACCTCTTCTTCCATAAGACTAGAAGACTTGGGACGAAGTTCGCTCCCTTATATCTTTGCCCCAGACTTGAGATTCAGAGAACTGAACCCTCCTGCGAACTGTGCTGAAAATTCTCCATTTAGATGCTAGATTCACAGTCACACACCCAGTTTATACTCACCTACTCACAGGGGATATATAACATTGGATATATAAAATTGTCCGAATGTTTGTAACGCATAGAAGGAAGCATCTCCGACCACATAAAGTATATATTTTCTTGATCAGCATGACGAGCTGTTTTGATTTAGCCATGTCCGTCTGTTTCTATGCTATCTCCTCAGTCCGTTTGACAGCTATCTCCACCAAACTTTGCACGAAGTCTTTAAGTACAAATACGCTGCACATTTGGCGGAACCGGCCGGATCGGATGACTATAGCATATAGCTGTCATAGGAACAATCGGTCGAAAATTCTTTGCTGAATTCATTACCAGCCCTTCTGTTTCAAGGATGATTTAGTTATGATTCAGTACTTAGTCGAACTGAAGGGTACAGCTGACGAAGAGCCTGACCCGTAAGGATAAATTGTAATCATAAAGTATAAATAATCAAGTAAGTTTTGCAACCCTTAGTAAATCGAGAAATCGAAATGCATAAGTCCGTCCTCAGTAATGTTTGTGCAAAATCTAGCAATATTTAATAAACTAATGTTACATTAACAATACAAATTAATATAATTTTAATGTAAAGTACTCAGCGATTTGAGCCCAGAGCAAACTGTACTTGTTAAAAGGACAAAAGTGAGTTCGCTAGTGGATCCACTTAAAGCCCAAGTATGCCTTTGTCGCTCTTAGACTGTCATATGCCACACAGCATCAACACCCGACATTCATAAGGCGACTTGAATGTCCCCTAGGCGAACATTGGCGATAATTTGGTACGTCGAGTCGCCTAGAAAGTAATCTCGGCAGCCCAAGTCTCTGGAAGCTACCGCTACTTACTTCATGCAAGAACATCTTATAAGGATTGGAATGCCCGACTAAGCCACTTCGAGTGACGCCTGCAAGGAGAATTGCTGGACCTTCCGGCACCTAGGAGCTTAAATCGACTGAAGAGTCACCTTCAAGACGCATGTACGCGCCCAGACCAAATCAGTTCAGCTCAAGGCACAGAAGATGAGCTCACTGCTGAACGCTAGGAGGAAACTATAGCCCCGACTTAAGGTGCTAATCTATAAAAGTATTCTTGCACCTACATGCAGATATGAACTGCAGGTGTATGGCAAACCTAAGTTTATTTTTTTTGTATTCGACTACTTTTTACTACACCTTATATTAGGGTCGAACAATCGACACCAGCAATTTGCTATACACATCCCATCTCAGAGAACTGCTGCGACTGACCAGCAATCTCAATCGAACCGCGATAGTCGAGTGAAGTGGAAGGCCTGGTTAAGGTTTGCAGAAACGCCGAAGCAGAAACACTTAGACTGCATTTAAACAGTGATAACTTCATGAAGTTTTTCATAAAACAGGGTAACCTAAGATCAGTGTTCACCAGGGGGTCGGAACACTTTCGGCAATTATCCCCGAATGTTTGCCGATATAATGCATCAGTGAGTGTTACAGAGAGACAGAGATCAAAAGAGAGCCTCTCTCTTGCGAAACCCTCCATAAAAAAAACGCATGCTCCGTGTCTCTCTGGCGCTCATCGTTGCACAGCTTCGGCAAGCAGTCGTGATACTACAAAGCAGTGTTGCCAGCTCCTCTCCAAAAATAAAGAACAGTTGGACCAAGTAAAATGGACAAAAAAACGGACATTTTTTTTTAAAAACGACAAAAAACCGGACAAATATTTGTTTTCTATTTATTAAATTATTTTTCATTTAAAACGTCTAATATTTCATCTAGACTTGTTCTTTCTTCATCATTGTCATCGGCATACACAGAATTAGTTCCAATTAAGCGTACGACGCTATCCGGAACTTGATAGTTATGGCAGCACGCCCCGTTTCGACGTAATCCGTACCTTAAAGAAACATAATTAAGTAATTTATATATGCTTGACGACATAATGCAGATGCTGAAACTGGCTGAAACGTAGTTTTGTTGACTTGTGCGAAGGGCACTGCATTGTGAATATGTTTCTTCGTATGGGCATGTGCGCGGACCAATTTTTCAAATCAGGTTCTTTTAACCAGCACTCGCGAAATTTTTGCTTATCATGTATCATGTTTTTCGGCATCTTGACACTTTTACTTGACGGCACTTGACACTTACGAAAAACATCTGTTCGATAGGCGCGATTTCGATTACATGCAAACAAAAAAGTGTTGCAAAAAGGTTTTCAAAGTTATATTTCAATTTCTATTTAGAACAATTAAAAAAGGATAAAGTAAAATAAAAAAAGGCTATTTTTCCGTTTTAAAAATTTTCCGGCAATCGCAATTAAAAAAAGGACAGATCTGTCCACAAAAAGGACAAATTGGCAACACTGCTACAAAGCAGCGATGTTCCATAAGAGAGGCTCTCTGACGCTCTCTGTCTCTCTCCGACACTCACTGAAGCATTACTTCGGCAAGCATTCGGCGTGAATTACCGAAAGTGTTCAGCCCCTGGGGGCTATGGGTGAGCATCGCTGCTACAAAGTCCTCTCTCAATAACGAAATTAGCGCTGTAAGAAGCGTGCGGCACAGAAGCATGTACATTAAGAGATGAGACGGCAAGTCCTTTGGAGGATCTATGGATTCTTCAAGTGACAGCGGCTGTGCTGGATGGAACATGTTACCCAAATAGATGACAAAGCTTAAGTAAAACAGGAGGACACGTGGAAAGCAAAGAACAGCAAAAAAGTAGAAACAATTATACAACTCCCTCGATTCCATTTGTTGTATTATCATTCTTTATTATCATAAATAAATTTAAATTAAATAAATGCAATACAATTAAGCACAATTTCATGGGTTTCTATGAAATTAATTTACTTGTCTTGTCTTAGTTTCAATTTCTTGATTGATTTTCGTTAAATTTAATAATTGTGAGTGCGTGGGTGTGAGTGTGTGTGTGTGTAGGAAATCAGCTGATCAAGTGTGTGTGTGTGTGATTTGTGGGTGCATCTGCGGCCGCAGTCTCTATACAAGTTACAAAAGAGATTAATCATCATTCCGCTCTCTCCCTTTCTCTCTCTCTCTCTCTCTCTCTTTAGTTCAGTTGTCTGTTAGTGTGTTTTGGCGTCTCTTTCGTAACTTTATAGAAAGTACGCGCTCGCAGTTCTTCTCATTAAATACGCGTATATCAAAGTGCAAGCTCTTTTCGTGTTGATTTCGAGTTTTCTGAAATTTTCTCTCATTTTCTATAGCTAAATAAATATAAATAAATAAAGTGTATATATTAGGTAATTAATTAAAAAAAAAAAACAAAAAATATACGATTTGTCAGCGCTCCGCTCAATCAAAAAGCTCAAGGGAGCGAGCCTTAGGGTGAGAGAGAGATACATAGATACAGCAAAAGTGAATGAGTGAGCGTGTGTGTGTGTGTGTGTGTGTTTGTTGGTGTTGGTGACAATTTTTGTTTTCTTTTCTTTCTCATCCGCCGGAAAAAGCCCTTATGCTACGATCTTGTGTGGCTGCATCCATTTCTTCATGTAATAGCAGAACAAGGTGGAGATGTAGAGCAGGATCATCAGCGCACAGGTGACGGCCAGCGCCAAGACGGACGTCTTTGTCGGGCATGGCTCGATAATGGTGACAGTCTTGTCTGGAAATGTCAAGAGGGGGATTGGATCAGTACATGATGATTACATGCCATGATGATTACATACCTTTGGCAAAGTCTGTGCTGGGATCTGCCTTGAAGAACTCACGCTTCTCATCGCCAAAGTCCAACACCAGTATCTCCTGCGAGATGTTCATATCGTCCTCGCTCTTGGTATCATTGCTAGAGAACAAACAAAGCAGTGTTAACTCCACTCCCACAACCCTCTGAGGACGTCTCGACTTACCTCTCGATCGAACGACGACGCCTTCTGCCCAGCGACTCAAACGATTCCATGTTCCATTCGCACACAGCCGGCTCACAGGGACCCAGGCAGTACTTGACATTGCACTGGAAGATGACGCCATAGCTCTCGGTAAAGCGGAAGGCCTCATAGGTCGACTGCAGGGCATTGCCGTCGGCAGTGAAACCGGGAAAGATGGTGGGGTCCGTGGGACAGCCATCGTCGTCGATAATCTTGAAGCTGGTACGTGCGTCCTTGGCCATGGCCACGCAAGACCGGGCAAAGATGCCATACGGAGCTGCACCACCAAAAACAGCAGGTTAGCTTTGCTCTAAGTGAATCGTCGGCTAGCTACTTACTATCTTCGGGTATCTCGATGCGGAAGTTGAGGCGATCGCCAATACGCACGGTCTCCACCTCGCGCTGACGCGTGTCCAGAATGCGAATCCTTGGCGGTGGTGCCTCGGGCGATGAGTTGATGTGTATCATTTCGGGATCGCGTATGGGCATCATGCCGAAGGTGATGTTCTTCGAGCTCATGTCATAGGTGCACTTGACCTTGTAGATTTTG
The DNA here is from genome assembly GCA_035044985.1 of Lordiphosa fenestrarum. Taxonomy (NCBI): domain Eukaryota; kingdom Metazoa; phylum Arthropoda; class Insecta; order Diptera; family Drosophilidae; genus Lordiphosa; species Lordiphosa fenestrarum. Next base: position 1,848,426 of record JAWNNO010004426.1, read on the forward strand.
TCGGCCTTGGTCATGACGACGCTGTGGTGCTGCAACACTACGGTGTTCGAGTAGACGCCGGTCTGCAGAAAAGAGGCCTCAGTTAGAGGGAGTCCTGCCAGCGTCCGCACAAAACCCCACACTCACCACACTCTGGGTATTACAGTCCTGTCCAGCCATGGTCAGATCCAGACGGAAGGCATCCGAGTTGATCACATCAATGTTACAGGTCTCCGAACGACCCAAGGCATAGATGCGTCCATTGAAAGGCTTGTTGGTCCTCACCTGCACAGCAATCCTGGTGTCCTTGCAGTGAACCGAGACTGTGGCAAGAGATACCCAAGAAGGTTACAACCATTCCAGAGCTTAGACCGGCAATACTTACCATCGTAGCAGGTGCCTGTCTTATCGCAGTTGACATCGTTGCGCGTCAGATTAGTCAAGTTGGGATCCTCAATGGTGTCCAGACTGACGGGCAGCGTGGAGTCCACCTTGTCCTGGGTTCCCACTGGCGAACCTCCCGGTGTGGTTTTCTCGCACTGATTCTCAAAGTACTGGCCAATCGGTTCACCATGATCAATCAGGGGTCGCTCGTGATTCAAATAGGTGGAGGGACCATCCGGCAGAGTCTTGTGGTCCAGATGATACAGCCGGCAGTTGTACTGCGCACCCTGCGGCTGGCCCAGATACAAGAAGGAGCGGCACAGGAACTCGGACTCAATCTCACAGGCCAGGCGACAGGCCGACTCGGAGGTCACTTGCAGTTCCTTGTCCGTGTAGTAGTGCAGACCCACATACTGGGCCACCTTCTCCTCGGAGACACCCATGCGTGCGTTGGCAAAGGATCGCGTATTCTTGCAGGCCTGCGCCGGCTTCAGGCACAAGTTCTCAAAGTAGTCCGTGCCCTGGGCATCCACCAGCTGCACAAACTGGCCCGAGCTGCGTCTGTCCGAGTCGCTGAGCACGCACTTCATGTTGTTGTAGTCGTACTCGACGGAGCGACAGATGAAGCGCTTCTCGTTCAGGCAGGCGGACAGGCAGGCCTCCTTGGTGCTGGTGTAAATCAGGGCATTGTCCAGGCCGCGTATCACCTTGTTGGGCACCCGCTCGAAGGACCACGGACGATGACAGACATTCTCGCTGCGCAGCTGCAACTTCACCATGTAGTACATGTTCGCGGAACGCTGGGGCGCCGCCGAGGGATTGGCTGCCGACGAGTCGTTTTGCAGCTGACAGTGCGTCTCCTGCGAGGGCGAAAGTGGATTCACCACAAAACTGAAGGCGGCCGCCTGGCAGTCGGCCTCCTCGCGACACCAGCCCTGGCACTCGTACAGCGACAGATTCTTCACACTGTAGTAGGTGGTGCCGGCAAAATCGAAATCTGTTAGCTTCTCGAAGGCCATGCGGGCAGCTGCCTCGCCGGGCAAGGCCACCAGTAGAACGACCAGAGCCAGAGAGATCATTGTCAAGCGCTGCGTGTGTGTGCTTCTGCTGCTTGTGGCGAAATGCTGCTGCATCATTGTGGTTCTGCAAGAGACGCAAACGCAAAAAGAGAACGAAGATTCAGTTGGGGTTAGTCCAAGGCAGACGAATGAGAGGAAAGTCGGTGAAAGCGTTGGGCGAGACAGAGAATACAAGAGGTGCAAGGTCTACACTGAGGGAAATGATGGAATGATTGAAGCAGTTCTAAGACTGCAACGAATCCTGCATCAAGATAAAGGTAAAAGAGCAAACCAAATTAGGTTCACTTGGAACAACAAAAATCTCTCACTAATACAGTAAGGCGAAATGGGTACACATACACATTGAGAAAGGCTCTATGATCTGGTCGTTTGCATCTCTGCTGCCGTTTTAGCAACCTATTTGGAGAAAACTATGCTTTTTCTTCTGATTAAAAAGGGTTCCGTCAAGTATTAATATCCTACCTGCTTGATTGGATCGAGTTCTACAAATTAGCTTTGGTTGTTGAATAGTCCATGCTTTTTAACAGACTGACAGAGTCCAAAAGCTTCCTTAAACTGTATCTCAAGCATTTCAATATTCGAAAGATCATTCTTACAAACGCTATACTTCTTATTTACCCCATTTCTTCGAAGGGGAACATGGACAGTTTATGAATTCATAATACGGGGGTGTTGTAGAAATCTCTAGAGATTTTCATACAAACGATTGAATTTGGAACTAAACAAGGAGAACTTTAGAGCGCTTTTCATCTAAAGTTCTCCTAGGAACGTTGCATAGCTGCATAGCAAAGGATTTGGGTGGCAGTAAACCTGAAGGCTTACTAAAGCTGTCACTTTCACCTGTCTGATAACTCATTTGAGAAACTTTATGCAAAACTTCTATCTGAGAAGCTCCAAAATATATGAGATGCTACATTAGAAGTAGGTTATCTGAGTTCTCCTATGAGTTCTTTTAACAGCCAGATCACGGTACACTAAGGTATTATTCACCCATCCTATACAGCTAAAGGAAGCTAAAGGATAATCGTAATATGCGGCTTGTTACTGCAAAGTTGGCGTCAATCGCTAGTGAAGGTGGCTAGGTTGGTAAGTATTTGAAACTTAAAGTTCTTTAAAGTTGATAGGCGATCTTTTTAGCTTGTAGAATGCTGTGTGTAGCTGGTTTGAGATCAAAATAGAACACTGATCCCATTATTATTAACTGACACACAATTCAGTGTTCTTTTTTGACACAGCAGTTACACACACTACCTGCCGCACCACAACTGTGCACCGCACTTATAAATTAGTGAATTGGTTTTCAAGGTTGGCCCTGTTTATAGGAATGACTTGAAGACGAATCAGTTGGGAAGGTACTTATCTCCCAGTTGAAGTTTCTGAACTCTAGAAACTAGCTCTACAGCTTTGGTACAAGTGTAGAGCTTATTATGTCACATTCAATAATATTTTTGAGCAGTGTTTATCTCTCTCTGTCCCTGTCGCTGTCGCTCTCTGTCTCATTCTAATTGCGAATTGTGCTGACAGCGTCTATTAAAAGTGCGGCTGAGTGGGGAGCCGGTTGCTGGCTAAAGCTGGAACTGAAGCTGCTACTTCCGCTCCCAGCGTTGGCCCATTACACGCTTAACTAAACGCCGAGCCGAGCCACCGAGCCACCGAACCCAGCGAACCAATAAAAACTATGGCATGGAGGAGCTTGGCCCCGCTTCCCCCATTTTTGCCAGTTTACCATTTTGCCATTTTACCATTTGGCCATTCAATGCGAAAGCAGTTCGTTGGCTCACAACCACATCCACGGCACACGGAGTGCATTTGTTAGACTTTAATGAGAAGAAGCTATCTGGGAGCGCGTTCCACTTGCTGCCTTCTTTTATTGACGACGATCATCTGCGGTTAGAATTTCTAACGGCCCCCGTTTTCAATTCCAATTCCAATCCCAGGCCAGCCGGCAGCATTCTTGTGGTCTCCGTTGGAGCATGCAGCAAATTGCTTTTGCAGTCAATTTGTGTCTGGCGTTTGACCCCAAACCCCCACAGCGTATGCTGGGCCTGGCTTGACCCAGGCAAAGAAAGGGAAATCCCTGTATGCCAATTCATTCCGATTAATCGGTGAGTTGTGCCCTCCATTTTGCAACATATCTGCCATGCATTACCCCAAATATAGCCGCGGCGGACGTATTAGTCTCCGCCGGCATAACAAGAATGTGGCATTTAAGTCCAAATTTATGGGTTTTTAAACGCCCCCAAAGACACGGCAGGGCACCGAGCTATAGAGAGGGACCCATGCAATTATATTTACATATTCAATTCAATTTGTTGGCCAAGCTGAACCACTGCAGCGCCCGGCCCGGCACTGCACTGCACTCCACTTGGCCAGTTGCTATGGCAATTATTTATATCCTCCCTCTGCCGCCCGCCGCCTCGTCTTCGGTTATGCGGCCAAAATGGGGAAAACGAGAAAAGGGTTAAAATGATTACAGAGCTCGGAACGTGGCTATTACTAACAATATTAACTCGCAGGTTGTGAATTCCAAATCGCGCATCGAATTGCTGGCGTGTCCAATTGCACGGCAAACACACAGCAACAACAACATCAGCGGCTACATCAGCAACATCGACAACGACAACGGCAGCAGCAACAAGCCAGCAACAACAGCGACAACAAATGTACTGCAGTATGAAATAGGTGGCAAAGACAGCGGAATGTATAGCATGATCTTGAGAGCACGACACCATTGCCAGTTGCCAGTTGCCGGTTGCCGGTTGTAGGTTGTTGGCAAGCCAACCAACCACCAGCAACGCCAGCGCAACGGGAGCTCCCGCTTCTGATGTTGCTTTTGCTCCGGTTATGCTCTTACAGGCAATACGGTTTGGTTGACTTTGAAAACGAGTTGGGGAATCTGGATTATACATTAAATGTGTGTTAATGGGAGCAATTCGTTCCACAAACGGAATTTTCACCAATTAAAATCAATTTTCTTACTAATTTTCATTGAACTGTTTTAGTCATAGTCAAGGTTTTCGGTTAGAAGCTGAGTTTTTTGCTTCTAAATTTGGGCTTCAAGTTAGAACTTGTTGAAAGGGCGGAGCAGACTAGTTAAGGATTCCCCTGGTAGGTGCTGGACATCTCCAAACTAAACTCGGGAAACGTGTGAAGATTAAGACGTGTTATGCATGTCTTCCCAAGTCTTGGAGGTGAATCGATCATGTCACTGTTATCTGATACAAAATGCTGTTAATCCTGAAAAGTATTCAGGAAGAACGAACATTAAGTACAGGTTTCACTCAATTTGAAGTGTTCGTTTTATGGCCCGAGTAAAGGAAACCGGCTTGAGGCTTGGATCGAAACAACTGTATATCTAAATACAAGTATCGTCGGGGTCACCAAGGCTTAAAGTGAACCTTTTAATGGGTTTAATAGGCCAAAGCTGCGTTGGTAGTATCCCTATTGCTGGCAAAATGTGTGAGTGAGTGAGCTTTCTAACTGGTTCGAATCTCCGGCCCGAATCTTCCCTAAATTTTCTGAGGCTTTACATCTTTTCTGAAAGATCTGTAAGATCTGTTATCTTTCCACTTGTGAATTTCTTTAAAATGTAAGCAATTATTTTAGTCGATTCGTTTCGAGATGTTTATGGAGACACAAGAAAACTCAGACGAGAAGGCTAAGCTAACTTTGTCTGAGAAGAAGTTCTGTCTTTAGAAGGCAGGTAATCCTCACCAGCTCGGTCCAAAACCGGATCGATCGACTTACACCTTCTTCTAGCTAACAGAACGATGTACTCGCAAAGCAGCTGGCTAACGTGAGCGTCACATTTTCTAGTGCAATATATGAAAAACTTTGTGATCTTAGATCACGAATCACGGATGTTCACGCACGAAACTCTATGTTTGCTCTCGTTCGTGTCGTGACACGTCTTGAGTGCAGCTCTAGTCGTCCCATTCCCCTTCAAAGGGTATTTCAACTTCGTTGAACTGAGCCCTTCCATGCTGGGGGGAGTGAGCCTCGAGGAAACATTATATTATTTGTTGTGGCTTCGTTTTGTGTTTTTGTTTTGATTCTCGATGCAGGTTCGTGTTCTGCTCAATTGCCAATCTGCATGATTCTGCGGCAGTCGGAGAGTCCCACAAATGAAATGCGTTTGAATTTGGCCTGCGACAGGAACAGGGGACTGAGACAGCGACCATGGGCAAGGCCAATTACATGGCCAGGGCCCACAGAGATCCGATAAACGCACTCCTCTGCTCTGGATTTGTGATGTGATGGCAAGTGCCAGCTCACGATGCGTTTTATTTATAGCCATTTGGAGAACTATTTTTGGGCTGTCCTTGACCAATTCTAATTTGAGGGAGTGATACACGGCGAAGTTTGTAATAATTGCAGGTGGAATGGCGGGGCGGGGCGGTGATCAGTCAGCTGGGGCATTGTCAAGTGGCGCCTTCTGCAGCCCACTCAATCATCGAAAGAAAGGCAAAAAGCAGAAACCAAAAAGCACTTGGGGATCAAGAGAAAAACGACGATGAGGCAGAGTCATCATCAAGATGTGCAGAGATCTGCGAGAGTGGGTTCTGGTCATCGTGGCCAGTGGCGCGTACTTGGGCCGGAGTAACCAGCAATCATGAAAATTGTAGGTACGCTTTACCTCTTGGGTTCGGGTAATGGGGAATGGGCATTGCTTTCATTTTGGGCCCTCCGCCAGATCGGATTGTAGAAGCAGCCGCAGCAGCAGCAGCGGCGGCAGCGGCAGCGGCAGCAAAAGGTTATCATTAGGCACGCTTACTTCCTCTTTTCTGTGCTGTGTGCTTCGCTCTCTAATTACGCTCTCAGGTGAATGCCAATGCCATCACAGGCACGCCGTACATACATGATCATATGATCATCATTAGATCCGTTCAAACCTTCAAAGGTCATTCCGAGAGAGCGACGAGAGAGACCAGGTCCAAGCCACCTTTTTTGTCCAACCAGTGAAAGTCATAATATGCAATTAAGTCTATTAAATGGAAAAGAAGAAAAAGAAACCGGCCACACGGCAACTTTTCTTTTGGAGAGCGTTGCCGATGTGACAAAACAATAACAAAACACTTTGCCGCACAAAAAACGAAACGAAACCAGAAGAAACGAAACCAAACCAAACAAAAGAAAACGTACATTTTGTTGCCAGCTTTAGTTTTTTCTTCTTTATTTCTCTTATAATTATGACAGGCAAACAAGCGAAGCAGTTATGGATACCCCTCGTAGTATTAATAGCTGTATGTAAATGGATATCCAATTAGCCCGAGTCAAGAAGCTGAAGGCGGCGAAGAAGAGAGAGAGCGCACGGCCCGGCCGGGGGACCCATAGAGTACTCATAAATGCTAAATAATTGGTCATGCCAGGGCAATGCGTTGTGCTTGTCTGTCAAAAACAACGAAGAAAACAACAAAAACGAAGAACCACGAATGGCTTAAACCAACTGGAGACGGCTAGTGGGCAAATGAGTGGACATCTTGAGGGAACTCCTTGAAAGGCTTGAGAAGTGAAGCATTTGATGCATAAACATTGTGAGAATACTTGGATATACAAGTGCCATTACATTGCTTTCCATGTGATTAAGCATGTGTACTGAACCAGGAACATGGAGATCAGTGAATTGGTTTCTCAGATTGGAGGCTCTCGATAAACCGTTGAAGCAGCAGAATTCCGAAACTTTGAAGTTCAATTCGTTTATGAAAGAAGATCCATTTGGAATGGATATGACTTTAATAACTGTTTATCATTCAAATGATGATCTATTTTCATATCGTTTGAATGATTTTCAGCTGCGTTGAACCAAATAAGGATATTAAACACGTATTTAGTCTAAATGAATACGGGAAATCTTACAATGGATCCAATTGAAATGCTGTTTTTGCACCTGTTCAAATTGCAGCGCTTAAGCGAGGCAGCAGCAGCTCAGCAGTATTGCTGTGGAACTCTTAATAGTTTTACTGTGTTTTCAACATTTTCTGGTTGTTTTTCCAACCCTTTTAGCTTAAATTTTAATCCGCTTTACAAGAAATATGTAGGGAAAAGGATAAGTATAAAACAATAGAGAATTTCATGCTTGAATCTTGAAGGTTTAATGTCAAAGGTTCGACAAGAATGTAAATTCTTGAATCATGTTCAAAGTTCTTGATCTAAGTATACATTTTGAACCCGTTTTTCTTGATCAAAGATCTTCAATACTTGAACCCAGTACGAAAAACATCTCAAATCAAGTATACAAATTCTTAAATTAGGTACTAAATGTATTCAAACTCAAAATATCACATTCTTGTATCAAGAACATAGTTCATAGTCAAGAACCAATAATGTTGATCTTGTTCAGGAGCCAGATCGTTCACTTTAACATCAAGAGCTACACAGATTCCCATCTTCCAATCTAACAACAATTTCAAATCGCATGAGGGTTCAATTTAGTGGTTCAGGCTATACCGCAGCACGGTTTCAGCAGCTGTTCGTCGCAAGGTTTTGGTTCGATTCAGTAGTTAATTCAGCCAAACACAAATTAACCTTCGCTTTGCTTTTTGCCGGCCGCTTTCGGTATTGCTTAACACCAACCCAATGGTTTGAGTACAGGACTTACGCCTAAAGAAATTGCAAGAACAACTTCCAAAGTGTCTCTTGTTTGTTCTGTCTCTGTCTCAACAAATTTGAATGCATCAAATTATGTTGTTGTGCACCGAATGATTTCGTGTGCATCAGACAACCACTAGCAAACACACTCACACGCACTTCATCAGGTAATAACTAACTTTCTCTTTCATTTTTTTTGTGAGTTTTGTTAATTAAGAAATATTTTGTGCACTATGTCGTGCACTCAAAAACAGACTAAGGGCCGATCTTTCTTGTTCTATATAGCTGCTAAGTGGCAGATCTACTTTCTACTTGCTTTAATATTTGTAAGTTAATCTTTAATATTCGTTAATCTTCAGAATGATTGAATCATTTTAGATCATTGAACGCTGAATGCGTTGTCTCATCTCATAAATAATTTACTTTTACAGCCTCCAAAAAGCCAATACGAACTCAATTTTAAGGCTTGTGTGGCTAAAATTATTTCACAAAAGAAAAGCTTCTCCATTTTAACTCTAAAACCAAAACTTTTTTCACAGCTGGCGCCAATAGCTAGTGAAGGTGAACGAGTGTGTTACCCTTTTTGGAGAAAAAACTTGTTCATCTGACGTTCAGGCCACCAGAACAGAAATACCCACCCAAAAGTTGGCGAAATGTGCATTCAACTAATCGAAAAGCTGAGCTGATGTCCAAACATTTTCACCAAAACCATTTCCCGCTGGCACTTCTCTGCGCCTCGCTCGCCAACCGATTCCAGTTTTTCCAGCAATCTGCTGCTCTAAATGAAAAGTCTCCAGCTAAATCAGTTGCCACATCAATGTTAATGCAATTTTCTAGTCATTATTTTGTCTTAGAAGTCATCTAGCCGGCTCTCCTTCTGCCGTGTTCCATTTAATTTCTCTAAAGTGTTTTTTTCCCCACCCCTCGCCCCACCGCCAGCACTCGGCTACTTTTTTTAATTATAACTTTTAATATTTTCGTTTAGAAGCGCACACACAAACACACACACACACACACACACAGCCGGGATGAGCTGGGGAATGAG